>CAWUFW010010726.1:0-671260 GCA_963921515.1 Calotriton arnoldi | reverse complement strand
CAAGCACATTCAGGGGACTGAAGCCAGACTCACAGGGGATGGGGCCCTGGAACACACACACGCATCCACATGCACTGCGCAGTCCTCAGTTCCCTCTCCCTCCAAAGCACCCTCCCTTGCCTCACCTGCAACCCCAAAGTCACAGCAGCTCTTCCTCTGTGACCTCGGCCTCTTCCCCACCGATGAAGCTGCTCCAGCATCCCGGGGGAAGAGGAAGCCCACCCACACGGAGCAGAGTGCCCCTCGCCCCCGGACACCCTCCCCCAGGCGCAGACGGACTGAGGCCCCCACCCGCAAGTCCCCCCGGAGTGCTAAGAGCAAGACCCCGCCACCGCCCTGCAGCTCAGGCACAAGGTCTCCGTCCTCCATCCCTCAGGCCCCCACTGCACAGGTGCCCCCACCACACCCTGCCCCAGGTTCCCCCACCCACAGATATACCATCCCCAAGATGCTCCGGCCTTCTCCCCCTGCCACTTGCTCTCCCAGCACCACACCCCCCGCTGCGCTTGTCTGTGCCACTGATGTGGTGAGGGTGTCCTCCCCCTCTGTCCAACCCACCTTGCCTGTTCCCCATTCTCCTCCCCTGGAGGTAGGCACTGCAGTGGAGTCCACTACCGCCCTGTCTGACTTGGGCACTGCAGTGGCGGACCTGTCCACCCCATCTGCAGGGTCCACTGCAGTTGTGCCGGCACCCACGACATCTGTGTCATGCCCCCCAGTTGTGCCGGCACACACCATGTCAGACACCTCCACTGCAGTTGTCAGTGGCTCTCCAGCACCCACCACCCCTTCCCTGACTCCCCTGGTGAGCCCTGATCCTGTCCCTGCGGTGCCTGGCCTGCCCCCCGGTTGCCCCTCCTAGTGGATTGTCCCTGGTATTGTGCAGGCATGCGTAGGGTGACATCTGCCAGTGTCACCCTGTTTGAACTTTGACAATGGACTGGCCATTGGCCTTTGCTCTTTTTCAGGACTTCGTTTGGCCTCAACACATATGCTGAATAAAGCAACTTTCTTTTCTCTAGTGCTCATGCTTCAGATGTACATGTTGTTGGTGCAGCTAACCATGCCCTTGCTGCAGTGATGGTGATATCTGGTCTCATGATTATGAAGTGTTACTGTGCAGGAACCCATGTGGTCCAGGGGGAATGTGTCCTATCATGTGGTGTATCCATGTCATCAATAGCAGCATCTGAGGGTGTCATGTGTTCAGTATTTGGCAATGGGTTTCCTACTTACATTGGCAATTTCACATCTGTGGCTTCCACCCCTGCACATCTGTTGTGCCTGCCATCGTTGCTTTTGTCTACTTCCCTGACCGTGTTGCCATCTCCAGTGGACATGCAGGTTTGGGCATCAATGGGGAGGGACTCATCCGTGTAGTCAGTGCAACATTGCTATACAAGTGTGTTGGATCTGTGCTGATGATTCCGTTGGCACATCCATGACCAGGCTGATGTGATGGGAGCCCTCATTTGGTGCTAATTGTTGATTGTGTGACCAAGTGCTCAGCTGACATGATGGGGCCCTACTGAGGCAACATATGGCACAGCTTTCCTCACACAGGAGTGGAGTCCCCTCATGGCAGTGTGTACACGTGTGACATTGCCTGCGCCCAAGGTGTGTGTTGTATGTGCATGTCTGTGTGTTCACTTCCATTCATCTGCGCATGCTGTGATCCCTAGTGTTGTACCTGTTTGTGATGCTTGCTGACTTGAGCTATGTTCCCCCAAAGTCTTCTCCCTGTGTTCTCTGTGATGTGGGTGCATGGCACATTACTAGTCATCAGGGTGTCACCCATAGGTGTGTTTGCTGTCAGGGCAGAGTTTGTGTGCTGACGCAGATGGGTCACAGTCAGGTTTCCCTTTGGCACTTGTTGTTTGCCCCTGTCATGTGATTTCCAGTTTGTGTTATCTTTCAGTGATTGTGACACGTTGTGTGTGTGACTGCTGGCACTCCTTAGGGTCCGGGCTGCAATGTTGGTTGTTGTCTATGTGTGTTCTTTGTGGGTGACCTTGGCTTCTTCATTGGTGTGTGACTGTGGCTGGGATCCCATTGGTCGGTGTGGTATTGCCGTCATGTCCATGTACAGCGTAGTGTGCAGTGTGTCAGACATTCAGGAGTCTTGTTGAGTGTCCATGTGTGATGTGTTTCTACACCTTGGTTCCCACCCACCACCCTGGAATAGTAATGGGTGCATGTGCAATGTCACCAGTGCATGTGTACTTCACTGCTGCACATTGTTGGAGGTCGAGGGGTGTGGTCTTGAGTGTGTGCAGATGAGAGTTGTTGCCCGGCTAGTCCCCTGCCTCCATGTTGGCCTTGGCTTACTGGCCATGCTGATTGATTTGTGCTTGTGTAGGTGTGATGGTAGTTAGTTGCTCAGGACACCTGACTGTGGTTCACAGTGTGAACGACATTTAGCTTTGTCATCACAGTGGTATTTTTCTTCAGCCCAGGGTCACCACATTGTGGGGGCCCTGGGGGTGGTGCTGTGGTGTGTCTGTGACTTGCTGTGTCAGTTGTTGTTCCTACGTGCCTGTGTGACATGTGTGTTTTGTGCTCCCTCTCACCTGTCAATGCCTGCTTGCCCACATAGGGGATTTGGATCCATGAGTTACCTTAGTGTGGCAGTGTATGCACATCTGTATGATTGGTATTCAGCTCTCCTCATGTGTTGTGTTGTTGCCTGGGGACACTGGCACCCCCACCCCTCACCTGCTGTGTATGATGACAGTGTTGGTCTGCCTGTTAGTGTTTGTGCATCTGCACCACTGCATTGGCATATCTTGGGTGTGCCATTGGCTGTATGTTGTTTGGTGTGTTTCCCCTGCTGTCCCTGGGACTCCTAGGTCATCGGTCAGCACAGTGATCATGGTTTGTGTGTCCCATTGCTGCCATGGTATGGTATCTGTTCACCTCACATCTGCTGTCTCCACAGGGTATCTGCATTTGTGTGCCCATTGGTGCAAATATGTGGTTCTGCATTCTGATGGTCACTTCTGTCATTGTGTCATTGATGACTGTTGACGGTCTCAGCCACCATGGGTGTTGTTTGTCTGCACATGGCCAAAGGAATGTTTCATTTGCACTGCAGTATTTGGCTCCCCCAATTTATGTTGCAATGGGACACATACACTACTTTGCCACAGATGAGTTTTTGGTTCTGTGACCAGGAATGATCCATGCAGTTTGGCAGTTGCAGCTCTTTCTTTGTCAACAATTACCTTTTGGTCACTGTGATGATGAGGGTGTAGACCCCATTGCCACAATGGTCAAAATGTGCTTCAGCTATGGACCCCACACTTGCCTTTTGGTCACTGTGATGATGGGGGTTTAGACCCCATTGCCACAATGGTCAAACTGTGCTTCAGCTATGGACCCCACACTTACCTTTTGGTCACTGTGATGATGGGGGTTTAGACCCCATTGCCACAATGGTCAAAATGTGCTTCAGCTATGGACCCCACACTTACCTTTTGGTCACTGTGATGATGGGGGTTTAGGCCCCATTGCCACAATGGTCAAAATGTGCTTCAGCTATGGACCCCACACTTGCCTTTTGGTTACTGTGATGATGGGGGTTTAGACCCCATTGCCACAATGGTCAAAATGTGCTTCAGCTATGGACCCCACACTTACCTTTTGGTCACTGTGATGATGGGGGTTTAGGCCCCATTGCCACAATGGTCAAAATGTGCTTCAGCTATGGACCCCACACTTGCCTTTTGGTTACTGTGATGATGGGGGTTTAGACCCCATTGCCACAATGGTCAAAATGTGCTTCAGCTATGGACCCCACACTTACCTTTTGGTCACTGTGATGATGGGGGTTTAGGCCCCATTGCCACAATGGTCAAAATGTGCTTCAGCTATGGACCCCACACTTGCCTTTTGGTCACTGTGATGATGGGGGTTTAGGCCCCATTGCCACAATGGTCATGGGCTGCTTGCATTGTGGGTGCCACACACATATATGTGTGGCACATGTGCTAGGGGGTCACATTGTATGTTCAATGTCATGTTCGGTGTTGTAGGCATTTGACACAGCCTGCTCACACGCTTGTCATGGTGGTGGGGGGATGTCTTAATCTTGCATTCCCTAGGTTGTGGTGTGCTTGTTGTGTCATGCATTGTCCATCCTATGAGTGGGGGTGGCTAGTAGTGGTAGGGTCATCCAGCCCCCCTGGCTAAGGGTGGTGGTAGGCATCCAGCCCCCTGGCTAAGGGTGGTAGTAGTGGTGGGCATCCTGCCCCCTGGCTAAGGGTGGTAGTAGTGGTAGGCATCCTGCCCCCCTGGTTGAGGGTGGTAGTAGTGGTAGGCATCCAGCCCCCGTGGCTAAGGGTGGTAGTAGTGGTGGGCATCCTGCCCCCCTGGTTGAGGGTGGTAGTAGTGGTAGGCATCCAGCCCCCTGGCTAAGGGTGGTAGTAGTGGTGGGCATCCTGCCCCCCATGGGTGAGGGTGGTAGTAGTGGTAGGCATCCTGCCCCCTGGGTGGGGGTGGTAGTAGTGGTAGGCATCCAGCCCCCCTGGCTAAGGGTGGTGGTAGGCATCCAGCCCCCCTGGCTAAGGGTGGTAGTAGTGGTGGGCATCCTGCCCCCCTGGTTGAGGGTGGTAGTAGTGGTAGGCATCCAGCCCCCCTGGCTAAGGGTGGTGGTAGGCATCCAGCCCCCCTGGCTAAGGGTGGTAGTAGTGGTGGGCATCCTGCCCCCCTGGGTGAGGGTGGTAGTAGTGGTAGGCATCCTGCCCCCTGGCTAAGGGTGGTAGTAGTGGTGGGCATCCTGCCCCCTGGCTAAGGGTGGTAGTAGTGGTAGGCATCCTGCCCCCCTGGTTGAGGGTGGTAGTAGTGGTAGGCATCCAGCCCCCTGGCTAAGGGTGGTAGTAGTGGTGGGCATCCAGCCCCCCTGGCTAAGGGTGGTGGTAGGCATCCAGCCCCCTGGCTAAGGGTGGTAGTAGTGGTGGGCATCCTGCCCCCCTGGGTGAGGGTGGTAGTAGTGGTAGGCATCCTGCCCCCCTGGTTGAGGGTGGTAGTAGTGGTAGGCATCCTGCCCCCTGGTTGAGGGTGGTAGTAGTGGTAGGCATCCTGCCCCCCTGGTTGAGGGTGGTTGTGGTGGTTGGCATCCAGCCCCCCTGGGTTGGGGTGGTGGCGCGCATTCAGGCCCCTGTGTGCATATGTGGCATTGGTGATGGGCATCCCGCCCCTATGGTGCTGCTGTTGCTGGTGTAAGTATATTCAGATTCCCAGTGTATGTGTGTGATGTGTCGTGTACGTGTTGTATGTGTTTTGTGGTTGGTGTCTGACTTACCTTCTGCGCCGTACGCGTCCGTGCCTGTTCCGGTAGTAGATGTAGAATATTGGTATGATCGGGACGAAGGGATTCATGGTTGGTTCGTGTCGTTCGTCCTTCTCGTTGCTTCGCGTCGTCCTCGTCGCTTGGCTTCGTCCTCGTCGCTTCGCGTCGTCCTCGTCGGTGCTGTGTTCGTCTCGTAGCCGTGGATCGTGTTGTGGCGCGATTCGGAGCTTATGTGCGCCTCTCCCGGATGCTTTGACGTGCCGTGCGTAGCGACGGGTTCGGCGCGTACGGAAAGCGCATCGTACTTGTTCGGCCGGACGGGGCTGCATTTTCCCTTCCGTGCGACTCGATTCGGCGTTTCCGGATTCGCCTCGGTCGGAGAACAGGACCTGGTTTGGGTGAGTACGGCTCGGCCGGGATTTTTGCTGTTGTGCGCATCGTACTTGCTCGTTCGGTGTACTGTACGGATCGGTCGGGAAACTGGCTTTCGCATGGCTTTTTTCCCGACCGAATAGTATTGGGTGCGCCTCCGACCGAGATCGGAATCGGCCCCCTTGTGTCCATTCTCTGCTAGATGATTCAGTAAAGCAACAGTATCGATCCTGAAAGCATCCTCCGTTTCGGACGCAATCAAGAAGTCATCAATATACTGCACTAGAACTGAGTTCTGTGGCAGTACGAGACTCTCAAGATTCTTTTTCAAAAGCTGGTTAAAGATCGATGCACTCTCTGTATACCTTTGTGGGATACGACACCATGTTAACACACGATCTTCCTGACGGAAAGCGAATAAAAATTGGCTCTCCTCATGTAACGGTATCGAAAAGAATGCCTGACATAAATCAATCACAGTGAACCATTCAGCTTCACATGGAATCTGGAACAGAATCACTGATGGATTCGGTACCACAGGCAGCATGGAACCACAATCGTGTTGACCTTTCACAGGTCCTGCACGATTCTGTACTTCCTACTTGGTTTCTGCAATCCCATAATGGATGAGTTACATGGACTTCCCATTATTTCTTTCAGGATTCCCTGCTCTATCATAGACTCAATCACAGGCTTGATTCCTGCTACCGTTTCCGGTGACAGATTGTACTGGGGTGTTCTCGGAAACTCAGCATTTGGTTTAACCTGGATCTTGACTGGCTCAACCCCTTTGATCAAACCGATCTCTTCCCCTGTAAAATCCCATACTTCCAGAGAGACAGAGTCCCTCAGGTCGAGTGGGAGTTCCTTAACTGTCACATTGGAAACATCACTGTGCTCAGATTCTGATTTGCCAATTTAAATGCCACATCATCATCATTAGTCCGCAATTCCACTCCTTTGGGTGTACAATAGATGGTGCAATTCAATTTACACAAGAGATCACGACCCAACAAACAAACCGGACTTGAGTCACATACCACAAATTGGTGTCGGTCGTGAAATGTTCCTATTCTCACGGGTATTGCCTCAGTCAATGGATTAGTCATTTTCTTATTTGCCACTCCTACAACTTGGATCGATTGTCCTGAGAGGGGTAGGTTGGGAACTACTGCAGATCTCACAGTAGAACGGGTAGCACCAGTATTAACCAAAAAGGTGGTGGGATGACCGTCAACGTCCGCCTCTACATACGGTCCCCTCTGGTCTACCTCCAAGACTGCTCCAAGAGTACAGTCTTCCTCCCCCCTCAGGCACCGTCATTGCAACGGGTCTGGATCGAACTCATCGAAAGTCTCAATAAAGGGCACCTGCTGATAGGTTCGATTTCCCTGTGGAATTCTCGGCGGTTGGGGAATTTGCACCTGCTGACTTAATGTCCCCCTCTGCATGGACCTGGGCCTCGTCACCGTATTGACGACCTTAGGTGCCTGCACCACTTCCTCCTCTTGAACCTGATTAGCTGGATTTGATTTACACTTGCGCTTCCAATGCCCGATCTTGTGACAATAATGACATGCAGTAGTTTTCTTCAGTGTGGCAACATCCACCCCTGTCTTAGGGTCTATGGGTTTCCCCCTTCCCTGACCCGACGTGTTCTGGTTCCCTCCTTGATTGTTTCCCTGTCTCCTTCCTAACGTCCCTCCACTTGACTGTTTTTGATCCACCTTGTCCGCATTCTGCATTTGGACCAGCATTAACTTATCTTTGAGCTTTCTATGCTTTGAGTCCACTTCATCACTACAGTACCTGGCATACTGTAGAATCTCATCCACAGACTTATTCTGCCAGCAGATCAGATGCTGTTGGATCATAAAGCTAACTTCTGGTATTAATCCTAAGACAAATTTAGAAACAAACTGTCCCATATCCTTTGGATCAAGGGTATCTAACCCGCTGTACTGCTTGAAGGCTTGCAAGAGCCTCTCGTAATAGGCATGTACAGTTTCCTTTGGCTTCTGAACAGTTCTGTCTATCTTAACCCAATCAATGTCTTGTGGTGAGATTTGTGACTGCAACCATGTGATTACCTGCTCGAACTTTTTCATGACCACAGGTGAAGGACCATGTGTAATAAAATCTCGTTCTGGTTCCGAAGACGGCCAATCAACAGCAATGTTACATGCTGACCACAAATCACTTGGTACTACAATATCAAACAATGTATTCAAATCAATCCATAGTACCTTCGAAATTTTGACAAATCGATCAACTTGCTTGTACCACTCAACAGGCTTTTCCCTCAGCCGAGGAAAATCATTGCTAAACGCCGCCAAATCACCTCTACTCCAAGGTACATGCACATAACTTCCACTCTGTACTTCTCGCAAAGGGTAAGCCTCTACTCCTGCTGTCCCCCCTCCTGGAGGTAGTGTTTCTCCTATACCCTTCTTGACGCTCTTCTTCTTTGACCATCTTTCTTCCCATTTGTCAAGCATGCTCCATGCATGCATCCCTACGATCAATTCTCGAATATGTGTTTTCAATCCTATGACCCTTTTCTCTTCCAGTTCCTGATCACTATAATTTAACCTGTGGTTTCCCTGCAACATTACTGTTTTGGATAAATCTACATCATACCTCTGTGACAATTCTGTCAATTTTTCATGCGCTTTCCTTGCCCTACGAGTTACATCCTTCGCCACAAACAGCAATTCATCTGGCTCATAAAGTTCCACCCTTTCTAAAGGCAAGCTTCCACTGATTATCTCATCTACTTCTGCCTTCAACCTCATCACGTCTACCACTTTGGCCCTTATAGTAGTTCTGATCGTTCCTCGACTTGATGCACTACTCAACTCTCAACTCTCACTACTCTGATCTCCACATTGATTCCCTTCCATTATGTTCCGTGAGACAGACTGACTCCCCGAAACTCCCTGAGCAATATCTCCTCCCGTCATCCTTCCACTAGGACCTCTCACTGGGGGTTCCCACATCCTCAAATCGGAACGTGAATCGGCCAAAGACCCTGATCTCGCTGCTCTTGGTTCCACATGACCTCTAGAAGAATCTGCAGTGGCTGGCAAAGGTGTACTCGATTCTATGGGTCTCAAAAGGTGACTTGTTCCACTCACTGTACCATTTCCTCCAGAACCAGTGCTCTCCCCCATTGCTGATCGTGTTAAACTCCCACTTTCTGCCTGATCTGGATTGTACACTGACACTATGGGACCAATGGTGACCGGCACTGTAAGAGCTTCCAGTAATCTTGTGACATCATTAACTCCCCTTGCTTCTGTATTCCTCGATGGTTGTGTCCCTATTCCCTCTGTTCCTGCTGCCATCCTTCCCTTTATCCCTGCACTAGGGTTTGTCTGCGGCTCCCCAGTTTCCTCTGTGAGTGCTCTCCTTCCCTCCTCTGAGCTTAGATTGTATGGAGGTGGACGCTCCGCTAGTAACCTCTCCAGTAAACTGTCATCTGTATCACTATCATCTTTCTCTTCTCTCCTCTTCTGTGCATCTCCCACCTTTACTAATAAAGGAAACAGTCTATCTCCCTCAACGGTATCTACCCTCCATCTTTTCGCCAATGCGTCCCATCGCGCATCTTGAAACTCCCTGATTGACTTTTTCACCCTTTCCTGACTTCGATCTCTTTTCCTCGCATGTGCTGCTCTCATCCATGCGTCTAGCGCTTTGAACTGTGTTGGTCTGGGTGGAGGTCGCAATGCAGTCATCACTGCTCTCAATTGGTACAGTACATCAAATCTGAATGAAGCATATCGTGGGAAAGCCAAATCTCCCTCCTTTTCAGTAATCTTTTGCCAATTTTGAAGCCAAATTATAGTATGGAGCCCTACATTTGTGGCCATGTAATGGGCTGGGGTATCCTCGGGTGGTGCTTCTTCCCCCACTCGAGCTACCACTCCTCTATCTCCCCTGCAAAGATCCCGCAATACCTTAAAACATTTCATGATGAAATCAACTGTTTTACCCACCAAATGTTTTCGCTCTACTTCCTGATGGTGATCAACCAATTCCAGCGTGGCTTTACACTAACCAACCTATCGCAGCGCGGCACACTTCGACGTCACTCCTCCTCCTCACTCAGCAGTTCCCCTCCTTCACAATCCATACCCACCACATTCACACTCTTCACTCATAGAATCAAGTAACTCTTTGTCCACCAAACAACAGAACAGTCACATAACCGACTGTCTGTCCACCATACGACCGGACAGTCACAAGTAATTGTCTACCTCAATCTGGCAACTGTCTGTCCGCGAAATGACCGGACAACTGCCTTAGACCATCTGCCCATGAACGGCCGGACAGTCGTACAACTAATCGATAGGATCCAATCACTCGGTCTTCCACGCACAGTAACCCACGACCCGCGTAGGTCACTCAAACACTCACTCTCTCGTTCCCTATCACAAGTGGGTCTGTCGATGACGTCTCACGACTCCCACAATCAATGGTCAGACAATTACAACTCTGGGTGTCTTCCACATCACAATCTATCTATCCCGGGATCTTAGGCTGCTCCTTGAGCCTGACATCAAACAACACAAATCACATGGACCGCGCACTCAGTCCAAAACCACAGTCACTCGACTTTCATCCCAACTCCGCAAGACATCACACAATCAATTCATCACCGCAATCTAACAGACATACATCCCTATTCATACTCACTCCACCGCGAACTGCTCTTCCCGCCGCACTGTCACTCTTTTTAAAAAAAAATTTTTAACTTTATTTTCCAGTTTCAAAAACATAGCATATTGTTTTCAATATCTTGTACGATTACACATAACAGTGTCTTATACAGCTGAAGACTTATTAACCAGCCGGTCCCACCCCACAATACACTAGTGTCAGCGTTTAACTCAAAATAAACATATACATCTGCGATCTAATGACCAACTCTCCAGTCCATTAGTGGCACGTACATCTTGCCTTTGTTTGCCAGTATATAAAGGAAACATTGAACCATGATTAATAATTACGTTTTCGCACCCAGTGGTCAATAGTCCTCCCCCACTTAGCCTACCTAAGTGGGCAACAGTCCGTGTTTGATTTGAGTGGCAGATTGCAGCTGCACAGTTGATGCATAATGTTTCAATGGGCCCCAAATGTCCCTAGGGCGGGAGGTTCCGGGAAGTGCGGTGGAGTATAAATCATAATTGGTGTTGCAATATGCAAGACTGTTTAGCCAGTCCTTTAATGTCAGAGCAGCTTTACGACCACATTTGAGTGCTATTTCCCTCTTGGCCAGTAGCAACCCAATAGCAGCGAATTTCCGGACAGCCTTCGGGATATTTGCCACATAGCCCAGCAATGCAACCTCTGGAGAGGGTTCAATGTCCAAATCGGTCATTTCCCCCAGCGTTTGGAAGATTGTGGTCCAGAAGGCTCTAATTTTGCAACAGTTCCAAGAAAGATGGACAAAGTCCGAGCTGGGGGAATTACATTTCGGACAGCAATGAGATTTGTCAGGGTCAAGCCTATGCGCCATAGCGGGTGTAATGTAGGTTCTGCGCAAAAACTTAAAATGAATAAGCTTGTGGCGACTGTTCAGGGATACCTCTTTGGTCTGGCTGCAGCACGCTGCCCACTGATCATCCAGAATTGGGTGACCCAGATCTGCCTCCCAGGAAGCCCGTATTTTTGCGTCATTTATGGGGATCATATCTACACATGCCCTGTACATCTTGGAGATTAAGCGTTCCCCCCCAGCATTGTCTATAACAGCGGAGAGGGGGGTGAACGGATCGGGTTCCTAGGGGAATCCAGGGACAATTGCCCGCAGGGCTGACCGCATGCGATTAAGTACAAATTTGTCCATAAAGGTAGCATCACTAAACTTAGCCCCTTCCGACACAGAGAAAAATGCCCATCGATGTATAAATCCCCAACAGTGTTCAGATCGTATTTGAGGAGAGTGCGTTGGACAATATTTTCGCCAGATATGGGAATCCAGCGGTTATTGGGAAGCGGCCGCACCATCACTCTTCATCAGCTTCCACCAGGCGCCGTCGTCCTCCGCTCTCGATCCTCTGGACAACCATCTCTTGGGCTCTATGGATTGTATAACTATCCTTTTCCTACCTTCTCCCCTTACTGCAGAGGTAACCGTCCTCTCGCTAACAACTGATAAGGCCGGGTTCCGCTACCAAAATTTAACTAGGAACCCTAGGTCAATGGATCTTTTGTTACCTGCTGAGAAGTGTAAAGGGGAGAAATAACCCAATTAAGGCAGTCCAATTTATTCCGATGACTACGACTCCAAAGATTACAGACTCTGAATTCCAGTTTAGTGGGTTTATTACAATGCCAGAAACAACTGAATGTACAAGCACCTCAGGACGAGGTTGTAAAAGTACATGGGAACTAATACAAAGTCATACCTACGAGTGAGCCTAATCCGATAGATCATGAAAAGAATGAAAAGTTCCAAAAACAGAACACAGGCAAGGACTGCCCCAACGTCTAAGTCAGACTTCATCTGCGGCTGAAAAGTAAAGAGCATTAGACTATCCCTACTCTATCATTTGAGTGACATCCCTACTTCGCATTTCCAGGCAAGATCAATTAAAGGTGCCAGCTCGTGAAGACTTCCTAAGAAGTACGCTCACGTTGTATGGGTCGATCTCTTTACCCCTTCTCCTAACACCCTTCTTCTCTCTCATCCCCCTTCTCCTGACTCATCCCTCGGGACACTGTCACTAATACAAAATACACAGATGTAAAACACGCCCACAGATCACCTCATCTCACTGGGCATTTCTCATAGGTAAATTTCCACCGTCTTCCTCACTCTGTCCAAGTTCGGCTCGATGACCTTGATTCCCAGGCCTCCTCAGTGAGAAAGAACACCGGCTCCCAATTATCGACATTCCGTTCACAAAGTATCACTTCTCCTCCATGCCTAACTCCTAAAACAAAAGGCGTTAGTTTAACTAACAAAGGCTGCTTCTTCCACCTGCAACGGAAACGTGAGACTAGAACAACCTTGCATGTACATGAAATTCGCTGACTACCTCCAAATGCGAGAGCTTACCAGGGAAATTACATTTTCAGGCCTACACAATACGGCCAACATAAGAATAAATGAATAGGCCTTCAATTACACAAAAGTGAACATTTCATTTAGGCCTTTAAACATCAAATTATACACACAAGTTAATGGTGATTTCCTTTGCAAGCGTCTACAATAATTACACGTTAAACACAATTAATCATCTCCACGTGCAGACTCTAATATGATGCACGTTTAAATCAAAATGCATTAGAATACACATAGGCTTTTCGTTAGACAATTGCAATACGCTAAAGGTTACTCTTTTCCAAACATAAATGTAATTTCGTTTCTTTTGCATGGCACGAAACAATTTCTATCATTTCACTTACAGATCATCATTACAACAAATTTCCTAATGACCAAATGTTAATACAACACAGGAATATATGCGGGTGCGGAATATGCATGATTATGATGCACCCCTACAATTTTAGAGCACCCTCGCGCTCCATCACCCTCCACACCCCCTTTAAGCAAATTGGACCGGAAAAAATGTCTGGCTTCATGCCATCCACCCCTACCACCTTCTACATATACCCCTCACTCTCCATCAAACAAACTGGACCAAAAAAATACCTGGACTCGTGCAAAACCATCCTCTAGCCCAAACGGAAAAAATAACGGGGTCTACTACCATACACCCTATCACCCTTTGTGTACGTGGGGAGGTTAGTTGCTACCGGCACTGTGCTGCACGCATTCTCCTCTCTTCTTCAGGTCTGTGGAGACCTGGGTGGGAGAAGGTGAGTGAGACCATCAGCCTGTCGAGGTCTCAGCCTCAGGGACAAGCCAACTGTTTGAAAACGCAAAGTGCCTATGGATTCTCCAGTCTCTGTGGCTTGAACCTTTTTGCCTTTCTCTTCAAAGGCGAGAACAAAAGGCCAAGTGAGCAGAGAGGGGAGCATGAGAAATGTTATCGTGGAGGCCACAGATATGCATGGAATTGAAATAACTATTAACATTAAACAATGCAGCGCGACTTACTGCAATAGCACGGTTGCCAATCCCAACTTTGCACATTGTCTGCTTATCACGTCTGTGACAGCTTTTACGTTTAACAGGAAAAGGAATTTCTTGTTCTTTGGGCAGTGCTTCCAAAAGCATACAGCGACCATAATGATGACTGTGGCCTAGCCCGAAGGGGGATGTATAGCGAGCCAAGGTATAGCTACCAGTCTATCCCTCCACAGGCTCCAGGCCCAGGGTCCCCAGCGGTGCTAGTTTAGGGTTGCAAGGAACCAGTTGATATTTCTGCCTGCTTCCTCACTCATATCTGACAAAATATTTTAAATCTTTCCATATATCATTTTCCCCACCTCTGCAAATAGCAGGTCACAGCAACTTAGGGGCATATTATCAAGCGGCAGCGATAATTATCGCTGGCCGCACTTAGCGAGATTTTTTTCATCGCCGGCTATCGCTGGCAATTATCACCATGCTATCGCTGTATTAACAACGCATAGCGCAATGGCGATAATTTCCCAGCGATAGCGATGTTTTCCATGGAACATCGCTGGTTTTCCAGCGATGTTCCATGGAGAACGGCGATAACCTTGCTGACACGACCCTGTGGTCGTATCAGCATAATCCACCCCCATTGTTAGGTATAGGTAAGTCTGCATTTTTGCAGATGTTAGTTTTTGGCGAAAACCGCGGTTTTCGCCAAAAACTAACGTCTGCAAAAATGCGTGGGACTTCTTGTTAATATCGCGATGTACATTTCGCGATATTTAACAAAGTAGTCCGTCAGGGGTACGCCCAGTGACGCCCACTTTGCATCTCATTAGAGATGCGAAGTTAGGCGTGCTGGAGACGGGCGCTAAGTCAAGGAAACACGCGCTAGCGTGTCCTTGATGATATTGCGATAAAATTATCGCTGCTTTTCGCCCGAAAACGGACGCTAAAGCGGCGATAATTTTATCGCGGCCCCTTGAAAATATGCCCCTTAGCTTTTTACGAAAGTCTGCTCCTTTGGTTGTCAATCAACTTAAATTACAAGCCTCCCAAAGAATTACACGGGAAAAGAGCATTGGCATCTACAATGAAGCCATTTCCTTTGATTTTCATGAAAACTCCCACTGTAGTCCCTCGGCCCATGCTAGTGCTGCACTTGTGCTCATAATAAGTGCCACTTTGGAGCTCATTCTTAGGCCAGGTCATGATTCTAAGTAGACCTGTTACTGCACACAGATTGGGTGTTTTCCCACATGATTTTCGCAGGAGAAACCTGGCCCAAATCATGGAGATAATCTGATCAAATTCTGAGTTTGTGCAATTAAGAACGGGGTAACGCACCCTGTTAGTGCATTATCATCCAATCTGACTTCCAAAAATCTGTATGGTGTCATAAGTGCACCCCTCCAGAATACCACATTCCGCGATATCACTATTTACTGGGTGTTCATTTCCACCTAGAACACGGGGCACATTAATAAGGTCTGGGGGCATATTATCAAGCCCCCTATCGCCGCGTTAGCGGCACTTTTCTGCCGCTAATGCAGCAATATTTCTATCACACTATAAACAAGCTGCAGCTAACGGGCCTTAGCGTGAGTTTTTTAGCAATAGCGGCCGTTTTATTACCTCTAAGCATGTCAGCGATATATATCGCTAATGACATGCAAAGTAGGCGTTCCTGACTAAAACTCCATTGAAACAGTCGCAAACACAACTTCCCCCTATTATCAATGCCCGCGAAGCGATAGGAAAATTCGCGCTAACCGTGCTTATCACTGGAATTTAACGCCTGGAATAAACTTGCCTTAACCATCTTGTCAATGGGGGGTGGATTGTTAGGTTAAGTACACACTTGCCTATTAGCAAGCTTTTCATTTGCGCAGTGAATTTAACGCTTGAATTCTCACGCTATTGCTGGGTTAACTCGCTATTGCTGGATTTCCTATCGCCTTTGCGATATGCGTTGATAATACCGCGGTATCCCGGCGAGGAAATCCAGCGATAGCCGGCGATAAAAAAAACAGCGCTAAGCGCGCTTTGCGATAAACATCGCAGATCCTTGATAATATGCCCCCTGGTCTTTATGCTTCAAATGGTAATGGCGATCCTTGGAGCCCAATAGTCTCAAACGTTTATCAGGGGCCTGCGTAAATCTGATTAATTGCAAAAGCGCGGATAAACAATTTTTAATGTTAAGTATCTTCGGAACTAATAATTCAGATGTTCAATGAATAGACTGACATTATTAACAAAGCAAAAGCTATGGGCTGAAACACATGTACAGGCCCCTATCAAATAGCGTCAACAGTTTGAATATGTTAATTTCTTTATATTTAGCAACCAATAATACTTGTTGTCCTAGAAGGCAGCCCTAGTCTTCGGCACCATGTTTAAGACTATATTCAAAGGAGAATTTGGACATCTGCAGTGGAAAAAGAAAGCTCTGCTTGCACACTTGACCAAATAGTGCACGTGATGCTGTTGAATCCAATATCAAGTATATGACCAGTTTCCAAAACAGGCCTTTGAGATTAACTCATTAAATCCACGCATTCACCCAGCCTCACCTATTTTATTTATTTTCATCAAAGCAAGGCTAGAGTAGTAAGGAAAGCCACTGCTCTCAACGTGGAATGACCTCAGGCTGCCTACTATGTTTGATCAGATTTCTGATTAGGGGCTTATTCCGGGCTCTGGACCCCTACATTAAAATGAAGCCTCCCATTCTGAAGAAAAAGTCCCTAGAAGACACTTTTTGCAATATTAAATCCATCAAATCATGAAACAACACAATAGTGACTCTAGAAAGAAGATCTGACTACTTCTGGAGACGTTGGGGTAGACGGTGTCATGTGATTGGACATGTATTGGACTCATTACCCTCGTGTGGAGTGCATCAAGAGGGTGATTAAGCAGACGCTCAAGGAATCAGCCTTTTCTTTCTCCGCAACAATGTTTGCACAGCCTCCCTCCGTTTGGCAGAAATGTGGAAGGTAGTGGGATTTTTTTTTTTTAATGTTTTTTCAATGTGCAGGATTACATAGATATGCATGGTGTATAATTTGCATTGGTCGCACAGCTTTTTTTGGACTGTACAAAAACAGTGCAGGCTATTGGCAATAGAGCATGTTAAATCAAAGGAGATTGAACAGGGAGCTTTTTAATTTTTCTGCTAACTTGGAAGTGACACCGCAATCTCTTAGTAAAGTTGTCAAAGATATTTCACCATTGGTCGTGTTAACCTTTGTTGGCTGACATGAGGCACTGTAAGGGAGAAGGCATCAAACAATACATTTTTAGCGTGTGAAGCCAATGTGATTTCACAATATGGACCAAGTTTTGCCAAATATGGTTAAAGGGATTTTGCTTTTAGATTACCAATCAATCCAAAATATAAACAAACCAAAAATATGTTCAAAAGGTATAGCAATACAGCAGATACAGAATAGTGACCCCCACAACAATAAAGAAACACATTTAAAGCTAACAGGTGTTCCATAAAGAAACTTCTCTTCTCTATTCTAAACATTGATAAGACTGTAAGATAATCTACCACCGATCTTTATTTAGGGAGCATAGAAGGTGTCAGCATGATCAGACTTCAGTAGAAGTCTTGGAAAGAGGAAATAAGTGTTTAGCAAAAAGCTTCACACTTGCAGGAATAAGGCAAGCAGAGAGGTCTGTACCCCTCGAAGTCTAAAGGGGACCTGCTTTCTCTAACTGTGAGAACACTGATTAAAATGAGTCCTTTTTGAGGAGCTGTATTGAGGTTTTAGTTTTTCTTTAAAAAATGATCACCCCAGATCTGTAATTGCCCAAGTATTTTTTGTGGTCTGGGCCTATACCAAAGGCAGATTTGGTATATATTTGGTAAGCAAATGATCTGGATTCATGGCTCACATAGGGGGGTGTGATTTACAAAAGTGATGCAAATGACGCAAAATCTTTTTTTTACGATTTGCTTTCCAGCCCTAAACTTGTTTAGCATTGGAAATAACGTGAAAGTAATGCATAGCAGCGCATGGCGCTGCGTTGCATTACTTAGCTCCAAGGGAGCGTACAATGGGTGGATCATGGGCGTTCCCATGCAATTACCCAATGTTTCTGATGCTAAACCCAATTAACTAAATAAAGTAGACCGGGTTTAGCGTTAGAAAACTGCGCCCTTTCGAAGTAGGTGCAAAGAAGAAAAAATGCTTTTATTTCTCCTTCCTTTTCCCACTTTGTACATGTGCTGCACTGTACAACACACATACAAAGAGGGAAAATGGTTTAAGTCAGTCTATGCATAGTATTTTGTAGTGGAAGGGTACCCTTCCAGTACAAAACCTATGCTAGGATCACAGAGACACCCTTGCACCATGACACAAAGGTGTCTCCATGGCACACAGCAGCTGATTTCAGTGCCGGTGCTAAGGAAAGGGGAGGAGAGTGCCATATTTCAGTAAATTTGGCACACTCCTCCTCTCTCCATTTCACACAGCGCAGCATTTGCAGCTGCTGCACTGCGCGAAAAAGTGGTAAATCTGCCCCTTGGTTTCTGCAGGAATCATGTTTGCTTAGTTATCAGAGTGGGGAACGGGCTTCCCGTCTGCACAGTGTAGGAGAGTAGGATCTGCTTCTTATAGTTACCCCCACTTTTTCCTGATGTTTCACAGTTTTTTGACTTAGCCAGACTGAGGTCCTGCTAATCAGGACCCCAGTCTATCTGCTTTCTACTCTAAATTGATTGTATGTACTTTAGGTACACTCCAGATTGGATTCTGGGGTACCCTTGTGAGTCCCTAGTATATGGTATACTATGTACCCAGGGCATAGGTACCCCAGAGGCCTACCAGGGGCTGCAGCATGTACTGTGCCACCCCTGGGAAGCCTTTTAAAATGACACAGTAGGTCTGCTACAGCAGCCTGTGTAAGGTGGTGTATCCACCCCTTACTGAGATATAGGTTCCCTATATCTCTCCATATCACTGCACATGTAAACCTATCAGTCACCCCTATGGCAGGCCTTAACAATCCTGAAGGCAGGGTGCTGGGTTTCATGTGAGAGAGTGCTCATGCATGAGCAGAGCCCCTCTGCAGCTTTCGGAATCTTCATTCCGGGGTTGTTTGTGATGCAGACAGACCATATACTCTTAAGTATTGTATTGTATATAGCATTTATAAAGCGCAACAAACACCCTACGGGTACCCTGGCACTGTAGAACGTGGCGCAAGCAAACGTAAAAAAATAAACTGCGGGGGTAGAACCCAAGTAGACAGCATTCAGAAACAAAGGATCAATTTCTAGGGAACAGCAACGTTTTGATCCTTTTCCTAAACAAAGACAGAGTGTTACATTGTCTAATTTCAAGTGGTAGATCATTCCATAGCTTGGCAGCAGCAATGCTAAAAGCCCTCCCTCCCATTCTAACCTTGTTGAACTTTGAGACCTTCGCCAGACAAGCAGAAGAGGAGCGGAGGCTCTGAGTGGGAGTGTACCAACCCAATTTCTTCTGTAAGGGCTTGGGGCCAAATCCGTGCAAGGCCCTAAAAACTATACATAGGGACTTAAAATGTATTCTTTGCACCACTGGGAGCCAGTGTAGCTCGGCTAAACACAATGAAGCAGAGGAGTCACGTGGTCTGTACAGAACTAGCTTGGCCGCCATATTTTGGACGCGTTGCAATCGCTGACCCAGATACTTAGGAGATTCCAACAGAGGGGCGTTGCAATAATCAAGTCTGCTTAAAATAACGCCTTGTACTATTGGGGCTCTAGCCGAGTTTGGAAGCAACGGGAGGATCTTTCTCAGTGCTCTGATCAGACCAAAACAGTACCCCACTGTATTATTCACTTGTGTCTCAAGTGACAAATTGGCGCAGAACGTAACTCCTAAATTGCGCGCCAACTTGGTCGGGACTAAGGGAGTGGAAGTTGCAAAGGGCCAAAATTGTGAGGGAGAGGCAGAGGAACCTTCCCAACTGTACAGTGAAGAATTTCCATTTTATCCGAATTAAATTGTAGAGAGTTATTACGAAGCCACTGCGCAATATCATGCATACAGGCATGAAAGTCCTCCAAGGCGTTAGATTGAGTACCATCCAAGGACAAGTTAATCTGGGTGTCATCAGCATAGTTCACCAATTTTACATTATGAGCCCGAATTATGTTGATCAGTGGGCTCAAATAAATGTTGAACAAAATTGGGCTGATGGCAGACCCTTGAGGAACACCATGCCGGATGTTGAAAAAGGCAGATTGAAACGGGGGAAGAGCCACTGCCTGGCACCTGCCGGTAAGATAAGATCGAAACCAGTCCAAGGCAGTGCCCACTATTCCCACCTCCTCCAGACGGGTCAGCAAGATGCCATGGTTAACCGTGTCGAAAGCGGCAGACAGGTCGAGCAGAATAAGTACCGCTGATTGTCCCCTGTCTGCCAATAGACGAAGATCGTCCATCACGGTCACCAGAACAGTCTCTGTCCCATGTTCCGGGCGGAAGCCAAATTGTACATCCGTCAACTTATTATTAAGTTCTAGGAACTGTGACAGAGATTTGCTGACCAGTCGTTCGAGGATCTTCACTGGGTAGGGTAAGAGAGAAATGGGCCAATAACTACTCGGACTGGTGGGGTCTAGAGTGGCCTTCTTCAGGAGTGGTGTGACCACCGCCTGTTTCCAGCCAGATGGTACAACTCCACTGGATAGTGATTGATTACAAATCATCTGGAGTCTGGGAAAAAGTTCTGACGCAAATTCCTTCCAGATTTTATGTGGAAGGGGGTCCAGTGGGGAGCCGGGGGAGACAAACAAGGCAATCCTGCCAAATTCCTCCTCCAGAGGAAGCTCAAAATGATCCAGGAGACTCAAAGTGGCAGTCCCTTCATCAGTCGGTCTTCCTACATAAGATACCCTTTCTGCAGCATTGGACGAGGCTACAGCTTCACTGGTCGTATCTTCTTCCCCCACTGACGGATTTGTTTTGAGACCATTAATGATAGTGCTAATTTTTTCTTCGAAAAAGATCGCTAAACTATCACAAAGATCTTGAGTTGGCTGAGTCTTGTTCTGAGAACAACTCGGATTGATGATATATCATTAACTATTTTAAAAATACTTTTAGATTTATTTGATGAATTCATAATGGTCTCGGCGAAATATTCTGCTTTGGTGGAGAAAATTTCTTTTTATACATAGATAGGGCCATTTTCCATGCTATCTTGTCCTCATCTGCATAAAACTTTCTCCATTTTCTTTCTGCCTGTTTGCACTTCATTTTCAGGGTTTTCAATTTATCATTAAACCACCTGGCAGAAGGTCTACCACTTTTCTTGCGGTCTGTCAGAGCGGCAATTTGATTGACTGTTATAGTCATTTGATTGCAAAAATCCACATAATTCTCCTCCACTGACCTAGCTGCATCAAAATCCTCTTTAATAGTAAACGTTGGGGAGCACGTCGCCTTTCCCAGTAGCCCCTTCCAATCCCTACTCAGGAAGCTCCTAGCTTCCCTGTTGGCTGGGGCTCTTCTACTAGGGATAAACGTTGAGAATTTGACCAAATGGTCATCAGTCCAGTCCACTGGGAGCACCTTCACATGTCCGGTGACCTTTTCCTCACTAAAGATTAGGTCAAGTGTGTGCCCCCCTATGTGTGTAGGCCCTGTCACCCCTTGTAGCAGGCCTAGGCTTTCACAGGATTGAAAAAGGTAATTATATCCTGTATCTAAAGTCCCGTTTGGCCTTAAGTTAAAGTCCCCTACAATAAGCAGTCTAGAGTGGGTGAGAGCCATATTATTAAGAACGTCAATCAACGCCTGCAGTTGGGGCGGGCTTACTGCACCAGGGGGTCTATAACAAACTATACCATCCAATAGATGCCCCCTGGGATCCTTTAGGGAGAACCCTAGAAGCTCAAACCCCTCCACTGCATCAATATCCATAGGGATAAAGTCTCACCTTTCTTTAAACAAGATGCCAGCCCCACCACCTCTACCCAAGGCTCTTGGTTTGTGGAAAATCTTATAACCAGGGGGACACGCCAATCCTAGTTCAAGAGTAGAGTCGGGGAAGGCCCATGTTTCAGTCATAAATAGAACGTCGAGGTGGTGTGCTTCACCAAGTAATTGAATCTCTATAGAGTGTTTAGGGAGAGATCTAACATTTAATAGTCCGCAGGCCAAAGCCTCCTTTCTGATAAAATTAGACTTCGGCCAAGCGGTTTCCTCAAAACTGGGCAGAACTACCTCACCACCGCTGGCCTCGCCTATCTCCCGCAGTGCCTCGCTGGAGTAGCGAAGTTTCCCAGCGCCACGGACAACATGGCTGGCGCTGAGCGCAGTCCGAGCGCGGACGGGCGCAGACGGGCTTGCCTTTGGCGTGCCTTCGGCGCGTCCGCTGCGCGCGTCCACGCCAGCGTGACGTTTAAATATCTAGTTGAACGAAAAAGACTAGAGCGCTGACCAGAAAAAAGATGGCGGTTCCGCTCTAACAGACGGACACCACCAGGTCATGTGCAGAAAGAGCTAGTAGGAACCACTTTTGAGAACTTTATCTTTAGATGCCAAAAACGAATATTTTAAAAACAGTTTTCACATAGATTATCGCATTTAAAATTAATTAAATTGATTAGGAAGTGCAAAATACGCAAATGCAATCTAGCGAACTTCAAACCCTAGTACAGTCTAATTACAATGCCTCTTGTAACGTCCGCTGAGTGCATTATAACCTCGCGGTAAATGCTAACTTGAGAATGGCTGCATGGAAACATGTCGTGTTTGGTGTCAAACACCTTGGAATCATACCTCCCTCCCCAGTAACTGGGGTGGGAGGTATGATCCCACCCTACTAGAGGGAGAAACATGGCACCACCGGTACACCCGGTACCAGCTTAACAGAACCCTGGTATCACAAAATGGATGCTGCAGCCACAGACACGAGTCTGCCCTCCTGCTGCTGGACGAAACTCCGGCAGGGGAGGTCTGGACAATAGGTTTCCTGTCACAGGGAGGTGTTACCACCTCCCAGACAGGTTTTAGTGTATTGGGGCTGGGTGGGTGCACTCCAAGAGTGCTTTGAAGTCTGCACTGGGGGCACATTTGGTGTCCCTGTGCATAGACCAGCTCAAACCTGTTGCAGGGGCTACCAGCCCCTGCAATGGCACGAAACTGGACAAAGGAAATGGGTGTAGCCACCCCTCTTTCCTGACCCTCCCATAGGTGGGTCCTCAGAGTTTGTCCCACCCCTTCCTTGGGTATAAAGTAGGAACCCCTGACTACAGGACTTTAGATTACACCTGGACTAAACTCTGACACAGAAACCAAGTACTTTGATGATCTGCACTACGCTGGATGACTGAAGAATCTCCCTTGGAGTAAAGGAGTTACTCCCCTGCAAGGCAGGCACCTTTAACGCAACTGACCAGTTGGCATCTCCGAAGCTCCGACGGACTCCGAAGAATATTGCCACACAAGATGTGGGGTTTCCAAGGTCTTAGAGGTCGATCTGTGCCCACAGCAAGTCTGAGGCCCGTATCCATCGTGGTGACCGTGCAACTGGAACCCCTGGGCACCGCGTCCATTTGCAGAAGCATCAGCTTTCTGGCAACCCATGAGGCTGAGCTTTAGGTTACTTGTAGCCCTGACCCGAGCAGTAATTACAGTGAAGATTGCCGGCCTACACTCAATGAGTGTTCCATGGGCCGCCATTTTGTGATTCCTCTTGAGGTCCCTTCGCGATCCCTGGTCTGTTGACCTGTGGGTCCCCAAGAAGGCAACTCTAACTTTAATTGGGCTTCCCTGGTTGCTCCAGATGTGCCCTGACTCTCCGTTGCTTGTGGAGTCCCCAAGACCTTGCTGGTCCACACAGAAGCATCTTTTCTTTTCCTGCGTAGGTTGCTGTTGCCAAGGCTTGTTGTGTTCAATCCGAGCACTGACACCCCAGCACTCGACATCCTTTGTGGGACAGCTCGAATCCGGCTCCTGGTTGTCCTTGACATCTCCGGGACCCCGTGGCTGCAGAGTCAAACTTCACCTCTTCGCACCTGAAGCACCCGGCATTCGATTGCTCCGCTCCTGGTCACTGGCTAGTGACCCGGACACTGTCCCCTCTGCTTTCAGGTTCTTCACATCTTCTATCCAGGCTTGGTCACACCGGACACTTTTCTCCTTCACGGCAGCAGCACTTTGCAGCAGATCGCCATTGAAATCAACGACGATTCCCGACACCCTTTGACACCTATGCACCCGGCTTCCCTGGGTGAGGTAACTTGAGTACTACGGTGCTCCCGTGGGTGTTGGCCCTAGAACCCCTTAAGTCTAAAGGGGTTTGCTCAAAGTCCTCTTCTAAGTGTCCTTTTGCTTTAAAATTCCAATTGCGACTTTCCTCATAGAATCCTACGGCGCTCGCGGCTGTGTTCTCACACTGCACACGTCCCCCGTGGGTCTCCTGTGTCACTACCTTGGGTGGTTCCTTGGGGTCCCAGCGATTCTACGTGCTCTAGGCGCTGTGTCTAGTCAAGTCGTGGTTCTCATACCACTTTCTTAATATATGGTTTGGTCCCCCCCTGGGGCCCATTGTATATTGTGCTATTTACTGTCGTTTTAATACTGTGATATTGTGTATCTTGGACTCTAATCTCATAAAGAGATTAGTAGTTAGTGTTTAGAAATAAATACATATATTTTATATATATACCTTGTGTGGTTCTCCTTTCATTTGGTCATTCAAGAGGTTATATTCTGGTAAACCAAGCTGCTTTACACTCCTTCAAGACTTAGCCTGAAGGCTGCTCTCCATAGCTACCACTAGGATAGCTTTCTATAAAGGTTGTCTTTAAACCTATCATCAATATCAATAAGGGTTGTTTGGACTGGTGCAAGGTGCCCACTATAACTAGTGGACAGCATATGCCAGGCCAACTTCTCACATTGGTGTGCAGCGTGTGGGATTCAAGCTTGCTATTGCTTTACCAGATAATCTCTTTGAGTGACTAACTGAAAACCACTATAGGTACATAGGTACATATAAATCAAGTTTAGAATACAGTAAGTTCTACTGAACTTAGAGTTCTTAGGGCTTAGCACACCCTTTCTACAACTCAAGAGAGTTTAGTAGGCCCCACTAGAGTAGGTAGGTGCATACACCACACCACACTAGTCATGTCTTCAAGTGCAGAAACCAGTGGGTCTCTCCCAACTAAGTATGACCATGTCTCATACCAAGAGTTGAGGACTATGTGTGCCTCTAGGAAATTGAAGACAGGGAAAAGCCCAACATCTCATAAAGATGTTGCTTGAAGATGACCTCAGAAAGACCCCAGGGTCTAATGAGGTTGGCAAAGGGGGTGGGGCAGCAGAAGAGGAAAGGCCAGGTAGTGAAAACTACTATGACCCAGACTCTGATGCTGGCCAGGGGGATCAAAATGATTCCAACCTGGAAAATCCAATTCTTCCCGAAGTTGAGGAAGGAGACCCCAGTGGGGCTCTCTTTACCCCACCTGGAAGAGTTAATAGTCTACCCAGAAGATCCAGATCTCCTTCTCAGGAATCTAATCATTCTGGTACGTCTATAGGGTCCTCTGCTTCTCATTAAAGGGCATCCTCTTATGAGAAGAAATGCCAACTGCTTAAGTTTGAGAGAGCTAAGCTCAGAATCAAGAGAGAGCAATTGGCCTTAGACAGGAAATCCCTGGAGCTCCAGAGAGCTTCTCAGAAATTGGGACTAGGGTCCCATGGTGGCAGCAGCAGTGTCCCTAGAGGTAGAGATCATCCTCATGACCATAGGAACCTGAACAAGATTGCCCCTCCCTACCAGAGTGGGGATGACATCCACAAATGGATAACTGCACTTGAGAGGGCCTGTAAGGTACAGAGGGTCCCTCAGGAGCAGTGGGCAGCAATCTTGTGGCTCTCCTTTGCAGACAAAGGTAGAGACAAGCCCCTCACTGTAAGAGAAGAGGATGCTGACAATTACAAAGTCCTGAAGAGTGCTCTGATTGAAGGGTTTGGCCTAACCACTGAACAATACAGGTTAAAGTTCAGAGATACCCAAAAGGCACAGACTCAGGACTGGGTTGACTTTGTTGATTGTGCTACTAAGGCTCTGGGAGGCTGGTTACTTGGCAGTAAGGTGTGTGATTTCAAAGGATTGTATAATTTGATCATGAGAGAGCAGATCCTTAACAACTGTCAAAATCAACTGTTACATCAGTACCTGGTGGACTCTGATCTGACCTCTCCCCAAGAATTGGGTCAGAAGGCAGACAAGTGGGTCAGAACCAGGGTGAGGCAGAAGATTCAGAACCAAGGTGGTGACTCCAAGAAGCAAGATTCTAAGACCTCTGATAAGGGTGGGAGAAGGGTAAAGACCAGAAGTCTTCTCAAGGGCCCCAAAAATCTGCAGCTGGTGGGGAGTCCCAATCTCACAAAGGAAAAGGCCAAAAGAAACCATGGTGTAAAATCTGTAAGCAGAAAACACGTTGGACTAGTGATTGTACCAAGACCAAAGACTCAACTACAGCCACCATTGCCCCTAAGGCAACTGTTCCCCCTAGTTCAGCTCCAAGTGGTGGTGTGCCAAATAAGGGTGTAGTAGGGTTGACCCTGGGATCTGAGATGGACTCTGGCCTAGTCGAGTTCCAACTCAGGCTGTACTGATCTGTGATGGAGGCATGGATATGTCGTCCTATGTGAGTCCCAGTAATCTGGGCAAATACAGACAGCAGCCCTTGATTAATGGAAGAGAGCCTTTGGCAGTCAGGGACCCAGGAGCAAGTGTCACAATGGTGACAAAAGATCTTGTAGCCCCTGAGCAGATCATACTTGGTGAAATGTATCAAGTGACCAACGCTAGCAATGTCAGGACAGACCATTCCCTGGGAGTTGTTAAGTTCTCCTGGGGAGGGGTAGCTGGCCCTAAGAAGGTTGTGGTAAGTGCAGACCTCCCTGTTGAATGCTTGCTTGGAAATGATTTGGAAAGCTCAGCTTGGGCTGAAGTTGAGCTCAGGACCCATGCAGAAATGTTGGGCATCCCTGCAGATGTGTTTGCTATGACCAGGTCACAGGCAAAAATGTCTAAAACTGAACAGGCCCTGGATTCTGGAAGAATGGACCAAGTGCCTCCCAAGAGGAGGAGCAGTAGGGTTAAGGCAGTGTCTTCCCCCCTGCCTCAGAATGCAGATCAGTCTCTTGAGGGAGATGATCTCAGTCCTGAAGAAGGAACTGTCCCAGAGGAGCTTGAGCCTGATCAGGTTGAGTTCTTGGGGACAGGGGGCCCTTCCAGGGCAGATCTGAGCCAGGAGCAGCTGAGCTGCCCCTCTCTTGAACCCCTCAGACAGAAAGCTGCTGCTGAGGCTGCTGGGAGTGCTAGTGGTACCCATAGGATCTATTGGGATGATGGACTCCTTTACTCAGAGTGTAGAGATCCAAAGCCTGGAGCCACCAGGAGGTTAGATTTCCAAAAAGCAATGTAAAGCTCTAGGATCAGAATATGTATTTGTTTGGACTAAATGTTAAGGAGCAAACGTTTTCCGGTGAAATGAAACTGGGGGCTAGATGGTGCATGCGATTTGGAACTTAATGCCAGTGTTTTACAGAGATTATAGTTACGGGATTCTTTTATATTCTCCCCAAAAGCAGCAGGTTGCGATGCTAAATATTTAAATATCGGTTTAGTTAAAATGACTTATAGCAAATACTGCATGTATTGTTAGTACGATGCTGATTTTTAAACGCGAGGAGTAATGTCCTCTATAAACTCAATTTTTTTACAGGCACAACAGCCAATTAATAGGATATTACCGCAAGGTTAGAAATTATACCAGGCACTTCAGTACGATAGGTAAGGTGCCATTTCCTTATCGAGATATGTAATTACATACAATGCACTAATACAATAATAACTTTTTGTCCGGTGCATTGTACCAGGGACATGGTAGTGAGGTTTACTAAACAAGACATAATATTATTCTTAATAGGCACAACAGTCGTTATATTCAACCTGTGATTTTGGACGTAAGGTGGCGGCGTTGGGAGAGCTCTTAGCTGAACTATCCTGAGATATGCGTCTCCAGACTAATAACAACTGTTAGCAGAACAATCAGTAGGTGTATGGTTTATCCTTGGATGATCTCCATATATGTTAGAGTGATTAAATATAGCCAATAGAGCTGCTTCGAACTTTTAGTGACGGGCTTTTGTTGGATGTAACTGTCGCTGTTACTTTTCTTTCTCTTTTTCATTCTCTGATTCTCCTTTCGTCTTTCTAGCTTTAAAGAGTATACACATGTCTGCTTTCTTCCCTCTATAAAAGCAGGCCTGATGTATTCTATGAGGCAATATTAGATCTGTGCAGCAAGGTTGCATGACGAGGTTGATGGATAAATGGATAGAATATTAGACGTCAAGGGTCTGTGCAGTTTGGACTTGGTCTTAAATGTGCAAAATGAACTTATCATAAATAAATCTTTCAGTAGAGATTGAAATTACCTTGTTGCTAATATGAGTGTTGATTAAAAATTGCAACTAATAATAAGGAATTTAAATGAAGGGATAGTTGTTTAGGTGCTCGACTTGTTATCTATTTGACAAATTATGTCTATGTAAAAAAGGATATTTCTGTAAGATTATTTTTTATAGTGTGTCCTGTCTTGATGTATTATGTGTAAAGTATTGTTGGATGTCAATGTATTTTAAGATTGTATTATATATGTGTTTTTAAATGTCTTTACAGCCCTGACGAAGTTCTTTTTCAAAAGAACGAAACGCGTTGGCTGCCCGGTGCTTTGTTTCAAACTAAAAAGAAGAATAAAGAAACTTGAACACTGTTATTACTGGATGGACATTCATAAATTACTGTTTGCTAGATATTTGAATTGGGAGGTGCAACCTACAGTGGGTAAAAGTTTATATTGATCATTTGGATCGCCCCTTGGAAACAGCAGGGGTAGTGGTGTTGCACACCGTGAGAGCAAAAAGCTCGATTGCCAGTTTGACTAGAGGAGGGTAGGCATAAAGTGTGCTGTCACATGCCTAGAGGGAGGTGCGTCACACACACTTCGTAGTGTGTGTTGGGTTGTGCTGTTTCCTTTCTGGTTTTAAGCCACCTGGAGGTTGGTTATACCTCTGAAGTTTAGGAGCTTCCTATTGACCCTAGCACATGATATCCCATTGGCAGGACAACTAGGCCAAAACAAGACTTGGAACAGAATTGTCCCTCACTTTCATTGGCCTCATATGTCTGAAGACACCAAGGAGTTTTGTCGCTCCTGTGTTACCTGTCAAGCCAGTGGTAAGGCAGGTAGCACTACAAAGGCCCCCCTGATACCACTACCTGTGGTGGGGGTTCCCTTTGAGAGGGTAGGGATTGACATTGTTGGTCCCCTAGATCCTCAAACAGCATCTGGGCACAGGTTTATCCTGGTGGTGGTGGACCATGCCACTAGGTACCCAGAAGCAATTCCCTCACGACCACCACAGCTCCTGTGGTGGCAAGGGCCCTCCTGGGAATCTTTTCCAGGGTGGGTTTTCCTAAGGAGGTAGTATCAGACAGAGATACAAACTTCATGTCTAGTTACTTGACTGCTATGTGGAAGGAGTGTGGAGTAAATTATAAATTTACCACCCCCTATCACCCTCAATGCAATGGTTTAGTTGAAAGGTTCAACAAAACCTTGAAGGGCATGATTAAAGGTCTCCCAGAAAAGCTTAGGCGCAGATGGGACATACTTTTGCCCTGCCTTCTCTTTGCCTACAGAGAGGTTCCACAGAAGGGGGTTGGTTACAGCCCATTTGAGCTTCTGTTTGGACATCCAGTTAGGGGTCCATTGTGTCTAGTGAAGGAGGGATGGGAGTT
This sequence comes from Calotriton arnoldi, assembly GCA_963921515.1. Taxonomy (NCBI): domain Eukaryota; kingdom Metazoa; phylum Chordata; class Amphibia; order Caudata; family Salamandridae; genus Calotriton; species Calotriton arnoldi. The sequence goes on along the minus strand of CAWUFW010010726.1, from coordinate 641,717 downwards.
ACCTCTCAAACCCCCTAAACAGGATGTTGGGGACTATGTACTTGGTCTCCGCTCCCGGATGGCTGAGTACATGAAGAAGGCAACTAAAAACCTTGAGGCTAGCCAGGAATTACAAAAAGCCTGGCATGAACAAAAGGCTGTGTTGACTGTTTATCAGCCAGGACAGAAAGTATGGGTGTTGGAGCCTGTGGTCCCAGCAGCCCTCCAAGACAAGTGGAGTGGCCCCCATACCATTGTTGAACAGAAGGGAGAGGTTACCTATCTGGTGGACCTTGGAACTCCCAGGAGCCCCCACAGGGTGCTCCATGTCAACAGACTAAAACCATATGTTGACAGGGCAGACATGGGCTTGCTCATGGCTACTGATGAGGGACAGGAGGAAGAGAGTGATCCACTCCCTGACCTGCTCTCTCAGAACCCTGATGATGGATCAGTAGATGGTGTAGCCTTGGCAGGCAGCCTCACTGACCAGCAGCAAATTTATTGCAGAAAGGTTCTCAATCAGTTCAGACATATGTTCTCTCTGACTCCAAGTCAGACTACCTGGTGCAGTCATGAAGTGGACACTGGGGACAGTCTGCCTGTTAAAAATAAGATTTACAGGCAGCCTGACCATGTCAGGGACTGCATCAGGACTGAAGTCCAGAAGATGTTGGATTTGGGTGTGATTGAACCCTCAGCTAGCCCTTGGGCTAGTCCAGTAGTCTTAGTGCCTAAACCTCACACCCAAGGTGGTAAGAGAGAGATGATGTTTTGTGTAGACTACAGAGGTCTCAATGCAGTCACTAGGACTGATGCCCATCCAATCCCTAGGGCAGATGAGCTCATAGACACTTTGGCCTCAGCCAAGTTTCTCAGCACATTTGACCTGACAGCTGGCTACTGGCAAATCGGACTAGGTGAGGATGCAAAAGCCAAAACAGCATTTTCTACCCCTAGTGGGCACTACCAATTTGTGGTGATGCCCTTTGGTTTGAAAAATGCACCTGCCGCTTTTCAAAGGTTGGTGAACAAAGTCCTTACAGGCCTGGAAGCCTATAGTGCAGCATATCTAGATGATATTGCTGTCTTTAGCTCCACCTGGGAGGATCACCTGGTCCACCTGCGAAATGTTTTGGAGGCCCTGCAGAAAGCAGGCCTAACTATCAAGGCCACCAAGTGCCAGATAGGGTAGAGTCAGGTTGTGTACCTGGGCCACCTTGTGGGTGGAGGCCAGGTTCAACCATTGCAGAGCAAAATCCAGACCATCAAGAACTGGGTTGCTCCAACTACCCAGACTCAGGTCAGAGCTTTCTTGGGCCTGACTGGGTACTATAGAAGATTTGTCAAAGGGTATGGATCCATAGTGACCCCTTTGAATGACTTAACTTCTAAAAGAATGCCCAAGAAAGTTCAGTGGACAGTTAGCTGTCAAAAGGCATTTAATGACCTGAAGCAGGCCATGTGCACTGCTCCCATTCTGCAAAGTCCTGATTACTCCAAGCAATTCATTGTCCAAACAGATGCATCTGAGTTGGGGGTAGGGGCTGTGTTATCACAATTGAATGATGAAGGTCAGGATCAGCCAGTAGCTTTTATTAGCAGAAGGTTGACCCCCAGAGAGAAACGTTGGACAGCCATTGAGAGGGAGGCCTTTGCTGTGGTTTGGGCCTTGAAGAAGCTGAGGCCATACTTGTTTGGCACTCACTTCATTGTTCAGACAGACCACAAGCCCCTCTTATGGCTAAAACAGATGAAGGGTGAAAACCCCAAACTTTTGAGGTGGTTCATTTCCCTAAAGGGGATGGACTATACAGTGGAACATAGACCTGGGAGTAACCATGCCAATGCAGATGGACCCTCCAGATATTTCCACTTAGAACATGAAGACTCAACTGGTCAAGGTTAGTTTAATGTCCTGACGTTTGGGGGGGGGTTGTGTAGGAGAGTAGGATCTGCTTCTTATAGTTACCCCCACTTTTTCCTGATGTTTCACTGTTTTTCGACTTAGCCAGACTGAGGCCCTGCTAATCAGGACCCCAGTCTATCTGCTTTCTACTCTAAATTGATTGTATGTACTTTAGGTACACTCCAGATTGGATTCTGGGGTACCCTTGTGAGTCCCTAGTATATGGTATACTATGTACCCAGGGCATAGGTACCCCAGGGGCCTACCAGGGGCTGCAGCATGTATTGTGCCACCCCTGGGAAGCCTTTTAATATGACACAACAGGTCTGCTACAGCAGCCTGTGTAAGGTGGTGTATCCACCCCTTACTGAGATATAGGTTCCCTATATCTCTCCATATCACTGCACATGTAAACCTATCAGTCACCCCTATGGCAGGCCTTAACAATCCTGTAGGCAGGGTGCTGGGTTTCATGTGAGAGGGTGCTCATGCATGAGCAGAGCCCCTCTGCAGCTTTCGGAATCTTCATTCCGGGGTTGTTTGTGATGCAGCCAGACCATATACTCATAAGAGCATTACAACCTCGTGGTAAATGCTAACTTGAGAATGGCTGCATGGAAACATGTCGTGTTTGGTGTCAAACACCTTCGACTCATACCTCCCCCCCAGCAACTGGGGTGGGAGGTATGATCCCACCCTACTAGAGGGAGAAACATGGCACCACCGGTACACCCGCTACCAGCTTAACAGAACCCTGGCATCACAAAATGGATGCTGCAGCCACAGACACGAGTCTGCCCTCCTGCTGCTGGACGAAACTCCGGCAGGGGAGGCCTGGACAATAGGTTTCCTGTCACAGGGAGGTGTGACCACCTCCCAGACAGGCTTTAGTGTATTGGGGCTGGGTGGGTGCACACCAAGAGTGCTTTGAAGTCTGCACTGTGGGCACATTTGGTGTCCCTGTGCATAGTCCAGCTCAAACCGGTTGCAGGGGCTACCAGCCCCTGCTCTGGCACAAAACTGGACAAAGGAAATGGGTGTAGCCACCCCTCTTTCCTGACCCTCCCATAGGTGGGTCCCCAGAGTCTGTCCCACCCCTTCCTTGGGTATAAAGTAGGAACCCCTGACTACAGGACTTTAGATTACACCTGGACTAAACTCTGACACAGAAACCAAGTACTTCGATGATCTGCACTACGCTGGATGACTGAAGAATCTCCCTTGGTGTAAAGGAGTTACTCCCCTGCAAGGCAGGCACCTTTAATGCAACTGACCAGTTGGCATCTCCGAAGCTCCGACGGACTCCGAAGAATATTGCCACACAGGAGGTAGGTTTTCCAAGGTCTTAGAGGTTGATCTGTGCCCACAGCCAGTCTGAGGCCCGTATCCCTTGTGGTGACCGTGCAACCCGAAACCCTGGGCACCACGTCCATTTGCAGAAGCATCAGCTTTCCGGCAACCCCTGAGGCTGAGCTTTGGGTTCCTTGTAGCCCTGACCCCATGCAGTAATTACATTGAAGATTGCCAGCCTACACTCAACGAGTGTTCCGTGGGCCGCCATTTTGTCATTCCTCTTGAGGTCCCTTTGCGATCCCTGGTCTGTTGACCTGTGGGTCCCCAAGAAGGCAACTCTAACTTTAATTGGGCTTCCCTGGTTGCTCCAGATGTGCCCTGACTCTCCATCGCTTGGGGAGTCCCCAGAATCTTGCTGGTCCGCACAGAAGCATCTTTTCTCTTCCTGTGTGGGTTGCTGTTGCCAAGGCTTGTTGTGTTCAATCTGAGCACCGACACCCCAGCACTCGACATCCTTTGTGTGACAGCTCGAATCCAGCTCCTGTTTGTCCTTGACATCTCCGTGACCCCGTGGCTGCAGAGTCAAACTTCACCTCTTTGCACCTGAAGCACCCAACATCGGTGGGCATTCGATTGCTCCACTCCTGGTCACTGGCTAGTGACCCAGACTCTGTCCCCTCTGCTTTCAGGTTCTTCACATCTTCGATCCAGGCTTGGATCACACCGGACACTATTCTCCTTCACGGCAGCAGCACTTTGCAGCAGATCGCCATTGAAATCAACGACGATTCCCGACACCCTTTGACACCTATGCACCCGGCTTCCCTGGGTGAGGTAACTCGAGTACTACGGTGCTCCGGTGGGTGTTGGCCCTAGAACCCCTTAAGTCTAAAGGGGTTTGCTCAAAGTCCTCTTCTAAGTGTCCTTTTGCTTTAAAATTCCAATTGCGACTTTCCTCATAGAATCCTATGGCGCTCGCGGCTGTGTTCTCACACTGCACATGTCCCCCGTGGGTCTCCTGTGTCACTACCTTGGGTGGTTCCTTGGGGTCCCAGCGATTCTACGTGCTCTAGGCACTGTGTCTAGTCAAGTCGTGGTTCTTATACCACTTTCTTAATATATGGTTTGGTCCTCCCCTGGGGCCCATTGTATATTGTGCTATTTACTGTCGTTTTAATACTGTGATATTGTGTATCTTGGACTCTAATCTCATAAAGAGATTAGTAGTTAGTGTTTAGAAATAAATACATATATTTTATATATATACCTTGTGTGGTTCTCCTTTCATTTGGTCATTCAAGAGGTTATAATCTGGTAAACCAAGCTGCTTTACACTCCTTCAAGACTTCGCCTGAAGGCTGCTCTCCATAGCTACCACTAGGATAGCTTTCAATAAAGGTTGTCTTTAAACCTATCATCAATAAGGGTCGAATGGACTGGTGCAAGGTGCCCACTATAACTAGTGGACAGCATATGCCAGGCCAACTTCTCACACACAGTGTTTAAAGGGATCTTCCTTCCATCTTTAAATGGGCCATGTCAAAAGCCCTGCTAAAGAGGTCTTGCCTGGCAGCTGCATTTTAATCTCCAAATACTTCCTTTACTAAAAGGTGGCTGTAAGGCCAGAATGAGGACTGTGAGATTTAAGCCCCAAGTGTTCTTAATAAATATAACCTTTTTCAAAATACCTGCTTCTGTCTTCATGCGCAGCATTCTCTTTAGAGGAATTAGCTATTGTTATAAAAAAGTCCCTGGAGAGAAGAAGTGGTTTGAGGACCCCAAGGAAAGTCCTTAACGCGAGTAGAAAGATCAGTAGAAGTTTACCTCTGCCTTCACAGCTCATACTTTTTCACATGAAGTCTTGCTTGTTATATCTAGTATTCAAAGGCCGAACAGGATCTGTCGAACTTAATGGGGCTGATTTCTGGGTATGTTCGGTTACTCAGCATAGTTAGGTCACAACTAATGACCTCTTTCTGATTGTAGCGGGTTGTCTGAAGTTGGGCGCAAATGATGTTGGTGCCTAATTTTGGTTTCCCAGTTGCGAGAATTGTCTAAGTCGCAGGGGTTTCCAGCAGAAACTTCCCCAGGGAGTACCTGGAAGAATGTGCGCACAGAAAACATGTCAGTCATGGGAAAAATGTGTGGATTTCAGGAGTGGTGAACACGCATTTGCACTTTATTCCTCAATCTGACCCTCAATCTTAGAATCTGGAGGTATAATAATCCCACAGGAAACCACCATGTGTGGTATTGGTTTCTCACTTGGGTGATTTTATTGTCTGTTAATTCTGGCAGAGTCAGAAAGGGGGCCTAAGTATATTAACATTTATCGTTGGGCGTCAAGGCATCAGACTCACAGAATGTGCATTCCTTCCCTGGCTGCTAAAGTTTATATTTGACTGGAGAAGACTTAATTCACCTGTGGGGTCTTGGAGCGTATGTACTATTTCACAGTATTTTTGTTTGCAGAATCCACTCAAAGCAAACGTAACTTACAGTAGTTGATGAGCCATGTGGTTTAACTCAACATTTTCCCCAAGCACACACTTAGTGAGATCCTGAACTTTAAATCTAGCTCTCAGCATTCACACTTTGTGTAAATTCCCCTTAATAAGGACTTATTATCTGTTCCCTGTGCTTTATTTTATCCAGTCTACTTTACTGTGTACTGCAAATCAAGGTCCCCTGAAATTGTTTTTAAAACCAGGCGGGTCAGTAGACTGTGTCTTCTCCTTCCAATGAGAAAATAAAGGGCAAATGTGACACTATGGGATGAATTTGGAAGTATGCAACTATACCGCAGTTAGCCACATTGGCTGTCACTACATCACAGTCACTACATTGGGACTACATCCAGGACCATTACATCGCAACTTCCAGGTGAGTTAATTTATTTATTTTGAATGTTTAAACATAATGTTTTGTACAATGTTTACGGGGTTTTAACTCTTTTTTGGGGGTTTGTTTGTATGGGGCGTCAAAAGACCTGCTAGGAAGAATGAAAAGCCATAACCTAGAAGTCAATAATCTGCACTACACTAATAGCAGATCTGGTGATTCTGACAGATAATGCATTAAGCGGCTGTAGCTTTTATGGAAGTTTTTACATAGCATGTGCAAGGACTAAGAGCATTATATTGCTTTGCATAGAATTCCGGAGGCCGCCCCGAAGGAGGCCTCAAGGCCCAGTACCATAACAGCTGCTGGGGCCCTGAAAAATCCAGTTTGGGCCGCCATCGAGCTCCCTGAGGCTAGGGGGCGGGTGGGCTCCCCCTCGCAAGAAAATTGCACCTAAGAGGCGCCAAGACACCTTGCCAATGAGGGGCAGGTTATTTTTGAACCCCCCAATGGGGGAAGCCGCCTTCATGGCAAATGGGGCAATGGGGGGGGGGGGTTATAAGGCACCGCTCCCCACAGCACAGCTCACTTATCACCGTCGTGGAGCTGGGGGAGCGGCGCACACTAAAAATTATGAGAGGAGGGTGAGTCGGTTAACAATGGGATCAGTCCAGACACATGCTCAGTGGGTTACGCAGCGGTAGATGATGCCATTGACCTAGTAAGGGCAATGGGCCAGGGAGCCCTCATGGCAAAGGCCGACATCAAGCCCGCATTCCACCTCCTCCCGGTTCACCCGGATAGCTTCCACTTGTTGGGTTTCCACTGGGAAGGGGCAACTTATTTTGACAAGGCAATGCCAATGGGATGTGCGGTGTCCTGCGCATACTTTGAGCTATTTAGCACCTTCCTGGAGTGGGCCTTACATGACCGGCACCCCGCAGGAAGCAAGCTGCACTACCTCGATGACTTCCTGTTTGTGGGCCCCTCCAGGTCAGCGGAGTGTGGTGACACTCTGGCTGCATTCCAAGAGTTAGCCGGAGACTTGGGTGTACCACTAGCAGCAGAGAAAACCGTAGGTCCCTCAACTAAACTCACATTCTTAGGGATTGAGCTAGACTCGGTCGCAGGAACATCCAGATTGCCTGAAGATAAGGTAAAGGAATTCAGAGAAGAGATAAGGTCCATGTGCAGCAGGGAGAAGGCCACCCTCCGCGAGCTTCAGAGGCTGATTGGTATGCTCAACTTTGCAACCAGAGTCATCCCTCCTGGGCGGGTCTTCGCCAGGAGCCTGACACAGCTGACGGCCAGGCTCACGCACAAACACCACCACGTCAGACTGGGGGTGGATGTCAAGTGTGACCTGATCATGTGGGACACATTCCTAGCTGATTTTAACGGGCTACTGATATGGAGAGAGGGGTGGGTGACAGCCAGGCAGATATCCCTGTTCACGGATGCTGCAGGTAGCACAGGCATTGGGGCAATTCTGGGTGACAAGTGGTGCACGGGGCAATGGCCAGACAGCTGGCATAGGCAGGGCATTACCAGTAACATCACATTCTTGGAGCTGTTCCCCATTGTAGTGGAGCTGGCAGCCTGGAAACAGAAATTGAGGAACATGAAGCTGATGTTTTGGTCAGACAACAAAGGGAGGGTGCAGGCAATCAACAGAGGCACGGCCAGACACACTGAGATTAATGCACCAATTGGTTAAATCGCAGTTGGAGGGGAACATAGATCTGAAGGCACGCTATGTACCGGGGGTGGAGAACACAGTAGCGGACGCCCTTTCACGAGCAAAGATGAGCAGATTCAGGGAACTGGCCTCGGGGGGGGGGAGAATTGCTCTATGACCCCCTTCCTGGATGATTTATGGGCCCTGGCAGGACTGACTTGTCGGTACTAGTGAACCAGGTCCTCACCCCAGAAGCGTCCAAGCGGTACAAGAAGTACGCAGGAACAGTGCTGAGGATAAGGGAACTCCTTACGCTGGGAGATGTAGGCGAGACAATGAATGCTGTTGAGCTGTTCATACATTGGGCATTCACAAGCAAAAGGTCCAAATCCTGGGCACAGGCCCATCTGTCAGCGATAGCACACTTCTCTAAAATAATCACTGGACAGGACCCCACAGCCTCCCAGTACATTAAATCAGCTATGAAGGGGTGGAAGCGCATAGAGGGAGGGAAAGCAGGCACCCGGCGGCTGATAGAGTTTGCAAAATTGACCGTGCTCATGGACACAATTCAAGAAATAGCAGGGGGTACGTTTGAGATTACACTGTTCAAGGCGGTCTTCGCGACCGCATTTTCTGGGGTATTTAGACTCAGCAAACTTGTGACCCCAGCAAAGAACGGCCCGGTAGTACGTTGCCTGCAGGCAGCCGTCGTCAAACCCTGCGCAGCAGAGGTAGAGCTGTTCCTGAGAAGGTCTAAAACAGACCAGGCCGGCAGGGGGGCGGTGGTACGGCTGCAGTGCATCAGGGACCCCAGATACTGCGCAGTCTGCTGCCTCAGAGCATACATGGCGGTACAGCCCACAGGGGAAGGCCCACTTTTCAAACATAGCAACGGGACCTTTTTAAGTAAATTTCAGATCACAGCGGTCATGCTTCAAGCCCTGAGCAGAGCGGGGCTCCCGCCAGCCACCTTCGGCTCGCATTCATTTAGAATTGGGGCAGCCACCTCGGCAGCCCAGCATGGAATGACCGAGACAGGGCTCAAGGCCATAGGCAGGTGGCGGTCCAAAGCATACAGGGCATGCATGAGACCCCAGTTACTGTAGACAGACTCAACGACAGTGAGACTGGGGCGCGTGGGGCACTACCCAAAGAACACCGGGCCACCTGACAATGTAATTGTTGCCCCAGTAGGTAGGCGCCCGCGCCTGGTGTGGGTGGTAGGCCACTCATTTGTATCCAGGAATCACAAATGGTGGCTGCACAGAGGCCGCAAGCAGATGGGCCGGCTGGTCGACACATGCGTCCGATAGTGGGGTTGCCTGGGGATGAGATGGAACCAGCTGCCAGATGCACTCAAGGAATTGCAGGCGGAGGCGCCATGGCATCCCGACGTCTTGATAATTCACCTTTGGGGGAATGACCTGACCCAGCTGGGGAGCAAGGAGCTACTCCAGGCCATCCAGACGGATTTAATTGATGGCCCGTTGCTTCGGTAGCACCACCATCATATGGTCCGAATTTATCAGCAGGCTGGCTTGGCGGGGAGCTGAGTCACAGAAGGCGGTTGAAAACTCAAGAAGAAAGCTGATTATCACTGTAAGCAAATTTTGTAAGATGAATGGCCTGGAGAGCATCCGGCGCGGCCTCATCAACCCAGGCCGCCCGGAGCTTTATGGGGTTCACCTATCAGAAGAAGGAATGCAATTGTTTTGAGCCAACCTGTGGGGCGCGATGGCATTGGCAGGCTGTACATAAAAATACAAAAAAAAGAGAAAAAGCAGACAAGGAAAGGGGGAGCCACCATAAGACGTTAGCCTCCCGGACGGCGTGGCGGATAAGAAGGGGTTACAATAGTTGGTTATGGAGGCACACCGGCGGGGAGGTGTGTAGGAGGAGGGCCACTCACTTTGGGAAGCCTCACGGCAGGGTGAGTAGGCCTGAAAAAGGGGTAGCAAATTGGAGATGGCACTTGCAGCCCAGACCCACCAGACAGCAGGGCACAAAAGGGACTAACAAGGTAGCGAGTTGGGGCCTAACTCCCGGGAGAGGCTATCCCCCACACGCGAGGGGCGTGAAAACCAACAGAACAATTTTATGACCCCAAAATTGCCAAGAAATTAGTTATGCCTGCAAAAGAGCGGAACTACGGACTGTCAGGGTTGTTTATGAACCTAAGATGTGTAAATGATTTATGATAAGCAACGTATGACAGCCTGCAATGGTTATTTGTGGCCAGGGTCACAGAATTATGACCAGGGCATTGTAAGATAAGAGATATTTGTACATGGCATGCGAATAAAACTGTGGCCAACAACTACCATAATACAACAACACGTGTTGGCTGTTTTATTAGATGTACACATGTAAAAATGTTGCATGTCATTTTTGGAATGGGCACAGTGCGGGGGTTATGGGTACTTATAACTAAGCTAGAGGCATTACCTGAAACATGTTGACATTTGTCAGAGGCAACGACTATATCAAATACAAACGAATGAAAGAAAAATTGAGAAACACGAATAACACAAAAAGAACTAACTTGTAAGGTCAGGCAATGTAAATTACACGAACGTTTTTTGAATAATTATGATACCATGTTTTGTATAGCGCTTCATATGGCACTTCCGATGCTTCTATGCGCTGATGTACCGGTATTCTTTTGAATTAGGGGTTGGGAGGACTGGAATTCACTACACCTACTCACATATATTTGCATACACTAAGGGGCATGTTTATGAGAATGTCACACAGTGCAGCGCAGCAAGTCACCTTGCTGAACTGCACTGCGTGACAGGGAAGGGCAGGAATGCTCTATATTTAAGGCAAAACAGCACATTCCTGTCCTTTCCTCTGCGCTGGCGCCCTTTTGTCTGCCTTATGGCAACGCAGGTCCCCCTGCACCATGGTGCAAGGGTGTCTGTGTTGCATACAGGATTGTTTCTGTGCAGGAAGGGGCACCTTCCTGGACAAACCAATCCATGGAGGCATATTCCTCTTTCCATGTGAGCTGCACGCAGCACACATGGAAAAAGGTAGAAACGAGGAGAAATAAAGATATTTCTCATCGTTATGCCTCCCCTGGGAAGGTGTAAGACTTTGAAGCATTCCCAGGTTTACAAGTTCTTGTAAATCTGGGAATTTGTCTAAAACCATGGGAGCTGCGTGGGATCACCCATGCAAAGCCTACGGAACGCCTTCCTAGGGCAGAGTAACGCAATACAGCACTTTGCGCTGCATCTAGTTACTCCAGATTTTTGGAGCCATGCAAAATGGCTTTGCGTGGCTTCATAAATCTGACTTAGATGTTTGCGTCATGCATGTACCACGTTGAGTGATGCAAACCAAACGCAAGCCTCTCATAAATATGCCCCTAGAGCCTGCAGCAGCTTACATTACACTCCAATTCCTCTGCCTCCTCAATATGTGACTGTCTGCTCACTTGAGGAAAAAAGAAAATACTGCATCTATCTTTCAAATTTCCTGGATTTGCACCTCTCATCTGGCATTTTCTTCTATTTTTTTTCTTTTTACTTAATGGCGTTTCTGTTTTGTCTTTTCTTGAAGTTGAAGAGACGGTTTTCTCACACAAGCACAGCCCTGCAGATCGGTTGCAGATGACGATCGACCCTAGCCTAGGAGGTGAAGAGCAGTGGCGGCTGGTGACATTTGAAAGTGGTGTGGCGTAAAATAATTGTCGTACTGCACTTAGGCGAGCCAGCGTACCAAGCGATCCCGAACAACCTATGGGGGATTCGCGGGGGTTCTCCCCCCAAGAAAATTTTGAAAAAAGAGTGGACAAATGGTGCATTTTCAAGCAAATTTGAGAAATTAAAATAATGATAATACATTTAAATGACCTAACACATGAAGTCAAGTTGGAATAAAGTAATTAGAAGTAGCAATGAGAAGTAGACCTTAAAACATGTAAAATAAATTACAGCATGGGTTTTAGTGAAATGTAAGGTGTAATATAATGACTTTCTCAAGTAAATGTGCTGGAGATTAGACTCCCAAAAGAATTGATTTCTTATTTAAATAAGTGCATGGCACACATACTTTGAGATGAGGAGGCATAGTTTAATTCTATAATTTTTCCCTGTGCCGAAAGGCTCATTATTTTTGCATTTTCTAGCATGTCAGAGATGCTACATGAGCTAACACAGAGTTCACTCATGTCAGACTTCTACGGTATTCCCGCCGGGGAATCATTCACAAGGAATAATTCATTAGTTGACATTTTGTCATCCGCTCCTGTCAGAGGTAAATCCTAGAGATGAGCCTGTGTCGTCTCACCACGATGGCCCTGCTCCTCGCTTCTCTTCAGAGATTCAGTGATGAAGCCAGGCTCATAGCAGCAGCTCAGCGCCTATGGCCTCAGTTACTGACAGTGCATCGCAAAGTGACAGAGCAAAGTTTAACCAGATGATTTTTTAAAAAGAGGAGACATTTCTCATTAATATTGATTTGCAAGATTAAAGTTACAAGTGCTCTCACTGCCTATCCTCGATACAACATGCAGTATGATGAATGGAAGGGACGACTCAGCGAACTTGTTCAAAATTATTTACTTGAAGGTCCTTAATCATCATGAGCTGTAACCTCCATTGTTTCTATCTGTCTCTTCCACTGTCACTGTCTGTCTCATCATTCCAATACCTTTCTCTACCATCTCACTACCTGTCTCATCATCAGATAATCAGTCTCCTACATCTCCACTCTCTTTTCCAACATCAATACCTGTCTGTTCCATTACCACTTCTGGTCTTTTTCTGTCATCACTATTTGTCTCATTTTCTCTATCTTTTCCAAAACCACTATCTTTTTTGGCTCTATCTGACTCTTCCACCATCACTTCCTCTCTCCTCCACAATCATGCATGTTTCTTCCTCAAATACTAGCTGTCTCTTCCACCACCACTTCTTTGCTTCTTCGGCATTGCATGTCTCTTCCAAAATCACTGGCTAGCTCTTCCAACTTGGCGTTGTATCTTTTCCACCTCTGCTACTATTTCCACCATCCCTCTAAAGAGTTTTCTTTTTTGAATTGGTAGGTCACAGTGTGTCACCTCATGCAATATGTGACTTCAGCGAGCCCCAAAGATAAATTAATTCCCAATGAAGTCTGATTTTGAGTTTAAAGAGTTACTAAAATATTGAACCCTACCACCTGCCTTCAAAATGGCTACTTATGCGCGATCTGGCTTTATTGGTTGGAGACCAGGGGTATCATGTGGAGTCCATACTATTGGATTAGTGCCTGCTGTGCTTAATTTGTGCCAGTGGTTGCAGGTGGTGGGCGCTGGCTTTATTTGTGGGGACTGCAGCTTATTTATCATCAACAGGCTTGGCCCAGAGCAAGGGTGATAAAGTCAGAAAAGGGAGAAAGACGGAAGTAAAGCAAGGTAAGAAAACAGAGACATGGGGATAAAGCAGGGATGCAAAAGAACCCATGAGTGAGTTAAACAGACAGGAAGTACTGGGTGGTGGAATGGAGAGACATTAGGTGGAATCAAGAATAGGCAGCATTTGTAGTGGGCAACCCCAGCATGTGGGAGAGCTGGCAGCAGGTTTCTACAGGAACTTTTGTTTGTTTGTTTTTGCAGTTTTATATAGCGCAAACTCGACCAGAAGGTATCAGGGTGCTTTACATGATCACCAATTGCATTACAGACGGACACATTCATTTTGAGATTAAGTGACTTGTCCAGAATCACAGGAGACTGCAGGCAGACTCAACCTGGACCCATGGAACCACGTTTCAGAGAGATGCAAAGATGCCAAGACAAAACTAACCCATATTCCACAAAATCACCACTGACCTGTTAAATCTGATCTTTCCCAACCTCAAATAGAAACAGACTTCGTAAAATGTATTTCAAGGCTTCAATTGCTGCTAACTAAGCCAGTCTTGGCATCAGAGCGCCGCACATATATAAGTGAGGCCCTGTACACACAAGCTGTGTAATAATAGCTTAAATCCGCTCATCTTCAATAAATACTAGTGTGAGAAACTGGCCTGCCTGTTCACGGGGTCCCAAATGCAAAAACAACAGTTGATGGACAGAATGCAGAACAATGTCAGACATTCACCCCAGTACAGAGATCTGGGCTTAAATCCATCGTTTTTTTGCTCACCATGCCATTCCAGTTTGAACCCAGCCATATGCAAATCAGTCTTGACCCTGTGCCTCATGGGAACAGTCCAGCCTGAACTGTCAAGCCAGGTCCTCCCTGGACTGGAAACAAGCATCCTAGGACCGGTTTCGGGGTTTCACCCCTCTTCAGCCAGGATAGCTTGATTCCAGTAGCATGGAGAGCACGGGACCCACGTCTGGGCATACCCGTCCCACTCGGGGTGACAAATGCAAAAACAACAGTTGATGGACAGAATGCAGAACAATGTCATACATTCACCCCAGTACAGAGATCTGGGCCTAAAACCATCGTTTTTTGCTCACCATGCCATTCCAGTTTGAACCCAGCCATATGCAAATCAGTCTTGACCCTGTGCCTCATGGGAACAGTCCAGCCCGAACTGCCAAGCCAGGTCCTCCCTGGACTGGAAACAAGCATCCTAGGACCGGTTTTGGGGTTTCACCCTTCTTCAGCCAGGATAGCTTGATTCCAGTGGCATGGAGAGCACGCATGTGTGTCTTTTGTTCATGGGGTCCCACATGACATGCAGAACTTCGGCTGCAGCTCACAGGGAGACGAGCGTGATACCCTGAGCCCCTCTCCGCTGCTCTCACACTCGAAGCCCCCATGCCTCTGTGAGACCCCCCTCCCCTAGAAACAGGGAGCATAGAGTGACAAAGACCTGACAGAAATGCTCCACGACCACGAGGCTATCAGAGCGCTTAACATGCGAACCAGACGCTATGGAGTCTTAGCCTTAGGCACAGGGAGGTGAGGGGATATGTATAAAATCACACTCTGTTGAGCTGTGTCCGGGGCTCTCCCGTCCACGGCCGCATCGCCCCGGTCCTCACCTTTGTACATTTCCATGGCAGACGCTGGCCACACAGGCAAAGTGCACAGTGACCCACTTATTTTAATGAAGAAAACAACAGTTTTTTGAAGAATTCCAAAGACCCAAGGATGCAGGCGCGGCAGAAGTTGTGCCCACAATCAGTGATGACCGGGTCCTTGTAAAACTCCAGGCAGATGGGGCAAGTGGCTTTAAACAAACCACTTTACCTCGGCACTCTTCAAATATTTCACAATTGTCATATAATATGACACAATTATAATTCAGCAAATAATGTGATTACTCACAGGAAACCAATCCATAAAATTAATCCGCTGCACAAAAACATTTAATATCAAAAGATGACATTACATACAAATTTACACAACCAATAACCAGGGTGTAGTCCAATACACAAACATATATTTGTTAACAAAAAATTTCTATTATCATTTAATAAATCCACGGAGGTCAAGATCATATGGCCTCTCTGTTGGAAATGATGGATAACAGCCATCCAGAATAGGCCCCAGGCCGACCAAAGCAGTCAGATTCCACAACAGTGGGGAAGCCACTCCCCCCTGCCCTCGAGCAGGACCACCCACCCACAACCAGGCACTCCAGGCACTTCTGCTTTCTCGCAGTGGTAGTTTTACCATTTTATGTTTCTGCTTTTCGCACTGCGAGAAAGCAGTGGGGCGACGCCCCAACGCCCCAATAGAGGAGCCACCACTGGTGAAGAGTCTTTTCTGGTCCATGCGATTTTACATTATACTGCTAAAGGTACAACAGAGGGAACATGGGAACATAGGGAACATGCATTACATTTTTCTAAATAACTCCTTTTACATTTTCAAAACAGTTTCGGAATGAGTTGTTTTCTTTGTTTGTTTACACTATTTTCAGCATCCGTTTTTTCTGGGCTAGTTTGACTGGCTACTCAAAGTCAAAGTCAAACACAGCTTTATTCGATTGTTGTACAGTACAACCATAAAAGCACTTCATACATATGATTATAATAAAACATCCCATAATTACATATTCAATTCATCATAAAAAACCATACTTTAAAATAGGTTAATGATACCTATCAAAGTTAAAACTAATTAAAATCTGCGCACGTTAAGCACGGTTAATGCATGCCGGGAAAATGGTACAGGGATCAATTAAATAACAATACTTTTTCTGATGCTGATCATTTTTTTAGGAACATTGCTACTCTCCACACTACATGTACATTGTCCAAAGTTTGTAAGGCAATGAACGCTGGGCGACACTTTCTTATCCCCATAGATTTCAAAATTGGGAGAATCCACACTTTCTTTATGTGACAATAAAAACTGCAGAAAAAAACCAACATGTATAGTAGATTGTTTGGCACAGTTGTCACATGGGCACAATGTCATTATTCGTGACCAGTCATTCATGGTGGGAAAACTTACAATTCTGTGCAATATGCCCAGCCTGAATCTTGTTAATAGAAATCTGTCATACCCTCCAGATACTGTTGCTAAATATGGTTGTATACTAAAAACACTGATTTTCCTGTACCGTAGGTTTCAGAATTTCTGACGTCTGACTGGCTACTCATAGGAAGGCACATGTTACTGAAGAGACATATCACGAGTACCACCTGCCTGTATAACCAATTGCAAACTTCTTTGCAATGTTTTTTGAGGCTAAACCAGTTTCACTATTTACGGCCATTCACCTTCACAATAATCCAGGGAATGGGCAAGTACATCCTTGTGTTACTAACACAATAACCACGTCCTGATTCAAAAGAACAAAGAAAATATGCTCACCTTTTTTCAAACCTACCCTTTGGGAGTAGATTTTGGAATTTGTTGAATGATCAAAAATTGCTATAAGTATGCTGATGTGTTGTGATATTTATTCCCCTTTCTACTAGAGCAAAGGCATTGATACATACACTGCTGTACATAGTGTACGAAAGCAAGTCTTGCATAACTGCAATGGCACTTTGTAACTTTTTGTTTACCTTTTTCTATGGGGAAATACTTTTACTACTTTCCCTACATCCCCACCAAATTGTTTTCCATTCTGGAACTTTATGGTTTATATCTTTTTATTAAACAATGCAGGAAATAAGCATGCAGTAAACGGGCCGTACACGGCCCATCGCCGTTACTAATAAGTGCATTGGTATTACATGGAGCAACAAATAACAGATACATTCCCGCCCACCACCCAAAGAGAGAAGGAAGGAAAAAGAGAGAAAGAAGAAAAAGCAAAAACCAAGGAGAACCACCCCCCACCCACCCGGTCCATTACTTCAATACAGCGCTGTGCGGAACCGTGTGTCACACATTGAGCTAGGTCAATCTATGTGGAGGAGTCCGGTGCGGTGAGGCGCAGAAGTCGTAAGTATCTGGGGCAAGACAGCTCCCAGAAATCTTGAGCTAGTAAAGCGAGGAATGGCTGCCATAGGTCACTGAAGGAAGAGCCTTTCCCAGCCAGGGTGAGTGATATCTTTTCCATGCCCAGCACATGCCATAACCGCTGATACCACCCTGTGTGTGTCGGAATTCGGGGGTTCTCCAATGTATTAATATGTTCTGGATGGCTGTGCCTAGTGCTATAGCTATCTGCTTCCCTCGCCTGGACTTCAAAGGGTAAGTGAGTGGATTAGGTACCCCCAGTAAGACATATGCAGGGAGCCTAGGGAGTTCCGTGTCAAGATGCTTGTCAACATCATCAAGTATTTGCATCCAATAAGTCCGGAGATGTTCGCATTCCCACAACAGGTGGATCAGTGTACCCCTCTTCCCACACCCCCTCCAGCAGTCAGGGCACTGTGTAGTGTCAGCTTGGTGGAGGCGCTCCGGGGTATAATACCAGTAGTAGACAAGTTTGGTGAATGTTTCGGTTAGGCCGACATGTGTTGCTGTGTGGCGCGCCCTGTAGCATGCCCCCTCCCACTCCTTGGGACCAAGACTCCGCCCCAGGTCTCTCACACAGCACGCGCGCCCCGCGTGGTAAGTGTGGGTATATCTGGACAGGAGCATCTTATATAAATCCGAAATCAACTTCTTGTCCGAAGACCGCGTGTTGAGCCACCGCTCATAAGGGGTGAGAAGCCTGGTCGCCTGCGTTCGGCTACCAGGGTGCATAGCCCAGTGTCGCACCTGTAGGTAGCGCATCCGTTCGGCTCGGGAAGACCGTAATCAGCTTTGAGTTGCGAGAAGGGGATGATGTCGCCTTTGTCAAATAAGAGGGCCAAGGCTCGGCAGCCAGCCTCTCTCCACAGCGGAAAGGACTGTGAACTCATCCCGGGGCTAAAGTCCGGATTATCAAAGAGTGATGTGAGCGAGGAAGGGAAGGTCGTTAGTTCATGACGCAGATTGGTCCGGTCCCAAACATTAAGGGTTGTACATGTCACCTGTGAGGCGTATAAATTGGGCGGGCGTTGGGATTTCCGGAGAAAGGGGACCTTCATTAGAAATGTACCAGCGACTGCACGATCTTGAAAAAGCCAATGTTTCTCGGATTCGGCTCGGCTCCATTCGACCAAGTGTCGAAGCAGTGCAGCATTGTAGTAGAGCGTGAGATCCGGTATTCCAAGACCCCCTTCATGAGGTGGGAGAAAGCTAACCAACCGTTTCATTCTCGGCTTGCGCCCCTGCCAGATGAAAAGAGAAAGTTCCGACTGCACCCTGTGTAGCCATCCTATAGGGGGCGGCAAGGGGAGCGTCTGAAAAAGGTATAGGATTTGGGGGAGGATCGTCATCTTGATGGCCGCGATGCGCCCCAACCACGAAATCGGGTAGTGTTTCCATCTCCGCAGCGCAGTGCGAATGCGGTTGTGGAGTAGGGAGTAGTTGGCCTTCCTCATGGCCTGTAAAGTCGGGGCCAGTTGTATGCCCAAGTAAGGGACAACATCATCGGACCATTGCAGGGGATATCGGGCCTGGAGGTCCGCTCGTGCTTGAGGGTACAAGGAGAGATTTAGCGCCGTGGATTTTGACAGGTTAACCTTAAAGCTGGAGGCCCTCGCGAAGGAATCCAATTCCTCCAGAAAGGTCCCCAAGGCAGTTGCAGGGTTCGTTAGGGTGATCAAGACGTCATCCGCGTATAAAGGTATAGTATGCGTATCCCCTCCGAAGCGAATGCCCGTGATTTGAGGGTGGTCCCTGATCCTCTGCGCCATAGGTTCCATATAGAGGACAAAGAGCAGGGGTGACAAGGGGCACCCCTGTCTCGTACCCCTACTAATAGGGAATGGGGTGGACGTGTGGCCATTAATTCGTACTGTAGCTGTGGGGGAGCGGTAGCAGTTAAAAATGTGCATCCGCATCTTGTCTCCCATGCCGATGCGGGTCAGCGCCTCCTCGAGGTAGGGCCAGTGGACCCGATCAAAGGCCTTCTCTGTATCTACGGTTAGGAGAATATAGTCTCCAGGGATGCGGGAGGCCTTTTCAATGAGGTGTGTGACCCGTTTGGTGTTGTCACTCGTTTGCTTCTGCGGGATGAAACCAGCTTGATCGGGGACCACAAGCCCCGGCATATAAGGGGCCAGCCGCGTGGCCAAAATTCCAGTATACAGCTTCAGGTCAATATTCATGAGCGAAATAGGTCAGTACGACCCACAGGTCATTTTGTCCTTCCCCGGCTTAGGGATAACGGCAATCGCTGCCTCCAACATGGAGGAGGGGATCGCTCCAGGCGTCGCAAAGGAGTTAAAGAGCCGAGTGAGCAGGGGAGTAAGCGTTGAGCAGAACTGCTTATAAAAGGCTGCAGTGAACCCGGCGGGGCCCGGCGACTTACCCAGCTTCAAACGGGCAATAGCTACTCTGACTTCCGCGGCCTGATCTCCCTCTCTATATGAGCCGCCTGTTCCAGTGTTAGAGCAGGCAGACATGCCTGGGCTAAATAAGCCTCTATATCTGCCCCCTCCAAAGGCTGTTCGTCGTAACGTTGGGCGTAAAAGTCGCTGATTATCTCGGCAATAGCCGTATCGTCCAAACAAAGCATTCCCGCGTTGTCTTTGATTTCTTGAACCCCCTCACGTTGCCGAACCTCCCGAAGTTTGTGCGCTAGCAGTCGCCCACACCTATCACCACCAACATAGAAGGAATGTCGCAGGCGCATCGCGGCGTATTCCGCCTTGTCACGATCAATGGCGGTCAGCTGTGCCCGAGCTGCGGTTAACTGTCGCCAGATGCGCGGGGCCCCAGTGCGTTGATGCATCTGCTCTAACTCTCGCACCTGTTGTGTCAGTTCCTCCCTCTTCTTTTTACGCTCCGCATTTTCTGCGGAAGAGATAGCGATGATTTCTCCCCTAATTACAGCCTTAAGGGCCTCCCACCGGGTAGAAAGAGCTGTGTCAGGGCTGTCATTATGTGATAGCTAGTCATCGAGTGCGCACTGTATTAGGGCAACTGTGTCTGGCCGATGGAGCAGGGTGTCCCGTAGACGCCAATGTCTGGTCGGTCGCCGGATCTGTGGAAGAGCTAGTGTTACCACCACCGGGGCGTGATCGGACAGGGCCGCCACCAATATGTCAGCTGAGAGCGTGGCCTCACGGAGAGCCTTCGAGCCCAAAAAATAGTCTAATCTGGCATATGTTTTGTGTGCGTTAGAGTAAAATGAGAATTCTCGTGACCGAGGGTGCTGTTGTCTCCACAGGTCTGTAAGACCTAGATCTTGTAATCTGTCGAGCCCTGCGGACGAGAGGGCGCCGACCTGGCTTGTGCGCTGCGCTGATCTGTCCAGATCATTATCGAACACCAAGTTGAGATCCCCCCTATCACTATGTGACACTCCTGGGATGCTGTGGCTTCAGTGAGTGCTTCGTGCAGGAATCGCTCCTGACCCTCATTAGGTGCGTAGATAGACCCCAACATCAAAGTGTGTCCCCCTATGGTGAAATGGTATGTGAGAAGCCTGCCCCTTATCTCAGCCCCCTTCTGCACCACCTTCCCCTGAAAAGCCCTGGAGACCAAGATAGCCACCCCTGCGGTCTTAGCGGGTTTGGAGGAAAAGAATTGTATCGGGAAGGTGCGAGACCGAAGCCTGTGGCAGTCTTTAGGGAGCAGGTGCCTCTCCTGAAGGAGGCAGATATCCGCACCTGTGCTCTCCAGGTAGGAAAGAAGTGCCGTGCGTTTAATGGGGTTATTGTGTCCTCTCACATTAAGAGTGAGAATCTTAACTGAGGACGGTGGCATCTAGAGCCTAGAGGGGGGTTAACGCCTATCACGAGCACCGGCGGGGTAAGGACCCGAACAGGGCCTACAAGGGACAACTCTCAACGCCAGCGCGAAAGCAAAGAAGCAGTGACAGTCCATGGACCGAGGGCTCCCCTGGGAAAAGAGAGAAGAGAAGAGAGTGAGAAGAGAGAATGATAGAACAAAGACCCCAAAAACGTAGAACAGAAAGAGCAGGGTGCAAAAAGCACCTGAGATTTGACCATTAGTCCGTCATCCAAGGATGAGCAGAGGAAACGTTTGTTGGGTTATCGTGTGGCCAATGGTAGCCCCAACCCTCTCTCCCCCAACCCCCCGAGCATTAAAGAAAGGAAACGCCATGATAACCAGGCACAGTCATGTGGTGGAAGTCTTGGCCAGAGCCTCCGGCAGGGCCTCAATGGCGGCTTGTTGCTCTTTCTTGACCGCTGATGGGTCCGGTCGGTGGGTGTGGCGTCGACATCCCTGCTGTCTCCATCTAGGTCGACCCTCGCTGGACCCTTGATCTGAGCGCTCTCCTTCGTCCGTGTCCTCTGGGATGGTGATCCCTAAAAATTTGCTTGCTTCGGACAGGGAGCGGAGTTGGTATAGCTTGCCATCATGCCGGAACACGAGGCGGAACGGATGCCCCCAGGAGTAGGGAATATTGCATTGGCGCAGGACCTCTGTGATGGGCCGGAAGTTTTGGGATTTCTGGAGTGTGATGGCGGCAAGATCTTGGTAGAGGATGGGCGTCTGATTGCGGAAGGTGATCGACTGAAGAGATCGAGCTTTGCGCAGAATTTCTTCCTTGGTGTGGAAGTCCTGGACGCAGACGAAGATATCTGCCGGCGGCGCCGTTGCTGCCCTGGGCGGGCCCACTCTGTGTGCTCAGTCTAGTTTAAGGTCAGTGTCCAGTGGGTTGCCCAGGATATGGTTGAAAAGCTCTCGTACAAATTTAAAGATGTCACCCGCTTCTGCATTGGTGCCCACCCCTCGGATTCGAATGTTGAGTGGTTCTCAAGGTCTTCCAGGTGAGATTGAATGTCCACCTGTTGCTCATGGATGCGGACTACCTCCTGCTGCATGGCTGCCAACTCGGTGTCCCGGGCATCGCTCCTGTCCTCCAGGGATGCCACCCTCTCTCCTATGTCGTCAATGTCCTTGCGGATGTCCTTGATCTCTGCCGTGAGATCTCGCTTCACAGTCTGGAGATCATCTTGCAAGGCAGTGAACAGAGACTCCAAGAAGGCCCTCGTCACCGGTGCGTCCGCCGAGGCCGCCATCTGCGCCACCGCACCCGGCCGTCCGGAGTCTACCGACCCTCTGCCCTGTGCTTTGGCAAACAAGTCCTTAAGCGATTTCTCTCTCATAGCTGATTTGTCCTTTCATCCCCGGGTGGATGTCATGCTCAGCTCACACCACGCCCCCGGTGTAGACAGCCACGGATTGGGCTATGTGAAAAGTCACTGCGGCACAGCGCTGGCCGATTCAACGGTCTCTCACCTCTCCCCAGGGATCGACTGTAGGAGCACTGACCTCAGGCTGCTCACGGTGCGGGATATCGCCAAGTGTCTGCCAACGGTCCGCTAGGCCCTCAGCCGGGAACCATCCGAGCCCAGGGTGTGTCGGGCCACAGGCCAACGCGTGCCAGGAGAAAGCGGGGGAACAAGGCCGGCAGCCCGTCGCCAGCGCGCCTTCACCCCCGGTGAAACGATGGAAGTGTGCTGAAGGGAAGGCCAGGCCAAACCAGTCCAGGGGCGCAACGTCAGCTACTGAAGGCAGGGTGCTCTCGGCGGAGTAGCTCCAGTCCCCCTAGGCCCAGCGCCGGGGGCAGTAAGACAACGCTGTCAGTGCCGAATCAGCGGCCGCGTGCAGAGTTATGTAGCAGGTGGACTGCTCTGCAGGGCCTCTTGGAGCAAGACCAAACGTGTTCGTCCCTCGCGTGCAGAGGGTAGAGTGCTCAGCTAAAGCCCAGGGACCAGGTATAGCCGCTCGGCAGCCCAACACTGTCTAATGCCTCCGATAGGCCCTGCGGGGGCCAAGCCTTAGATGGGGGTGAAAGCGGTAGTTCAACTCACCGCGGCAGTTCCTCAATGCAATCCGCCAGGCCGGAGGCTGAGGCGTCTCCCAGCGGCCCGCTCCGCTCGCTGCCGACCCCCGTGCATCTGTGCGGGCCCGTCGTGTGTTCCGTGTCCCAACAGGGGAGGCCACTGCTTCCTGCAAAATGGCACCCAGCACTCCGCCGCCGGCCGCCATCACCACCGTCCGCCGCTCTGTCGTGACGGGAAGCGTCTCCGGGTCCAGCCGGCGTCCCGGGCAAAGCGATGGTGCGCCGTGGTCAGGGGCTCAGAGCGACAGCCCCCAGCGTCGTGGCCACGCTGTCTGCTGTTGCGCGGTTCCACTCCTCTGCGTGGGCCCAGCCTGGGCCAGAAGCACGGAAACAGCCACGGAGACCCGGGGAGCTGCTCCCGGTGTGCTGCCAAGTGTGCCTGGGTGCCGTGGAGGTCGGTTCAGCCGTCTCCTAGGCCGGTGCTGCAAGTTGGCGGGGAGAGAAGGCAGAGCACGTCCTAACTCTCCGCCATCTTGGCCACACCCCCCATTCTGGAACTTTAGACTGATTTAACCGTGCCCTTGTCAGGAGCAAATCTTTGACCCTATCCGGGGTGGAAATGAGCTTAGAAAAAGTTTGTGAATACCCACAAATTTGCAAGATTGTTGGTGTGCACAAAGTTTCAGGGTATACCCTCCTTGGAGCATCCATTCTCTGCCTAGAGAGCCGACATACTCCCCTGTAATATCATACCCAATTAGGTGTGAGCGGGGCAAGCACTCAAGTTTTTGCTCTCCTAGATGATAGTGCTATGCACGCCCGAATACACTTACGCCCATGCACAACACGGAAAAACAAATATTTTCAGCAATTATAAATCATATGTATCACTTTCGCACTCAATGGAATAATTAGCTTAGAACTCACTGAAATGGAAAACAGTTTAAAACAAGCATTGGCAAAATCACATAGGTCTGGGGTTGAATGCCAAACCATTGGCTTTACTGGTGCTTTTATCCTTTGAATGTTCTCTGGTAAAGTAAACAAAAACACTTCAAAGGTGGCTTCCCTGGCATGCGCTTGCATGCAGATGGTTTTATGGATCATATACCTTGTAATCAATTATATGCTTTCTTTTAAAAATATTTTATTGAGCATATAGCATAATCCATAAGAACACATTGCAAATGCAAATATGTATGTTGCGAAATGTATCAGTTTAAGAGCTATATTATATGTAATTCACAATAGAAAATACACAAGTTTGAGCAACGAAGGCAATGTGAGATCAAACAATACTTTTTTTGAAAAAGAGAAAAAGAAAAGGAAAGGAAAGAATAAAGAAAGAGAGGGTAGATAAGAGGGAAGAAAAGAGGAAGAAGCTATAAAGAACAACATCGAGTTATAGCCTTATGAGTGTGTAAAATGAATAACAATAAATACAGCAGAAGAAATAGCAAAATATAACATATTCAATAATAAGGGTAAACAAATTGTGAAGATATGTACCAATGTATAAATTATACAGTTAGGTGGGAGGGGAGGGATCCATTTTCTTAGCAGTGCATGATAGGTAGTTAGTGAGTGGCATCCAAAGCTGGTTATACTTGATAAATAATTGCATCAAGTCAACTTTATAACTGTCCAGTCTATGATGGTAACAGGCTAAATTCCACTAACATAGATGAATGATTGCTAGAAATGGGGGTCTCTAATTGGCAGAGGTTTGCACCTTTGTCCAAGTAGGGACCCTGCCTTCTAGTCAGGTTAAGGGAGTTACACACTTTAGATAACCCCTGTTCACCACCTTGGTAGCTTGGCACAAGCAGACAGGCTTATCCCAAAGGCAATGTGTAATGTATTTGCACCCAAACACACAGTAACACGATGAAAACACCAAAAATGGACACCACACCAGTTTAGAAAAATAAAAGTTTCTGTATCTAAACCAAACAAGACCAAAACGACAACAAAATACAACATACAGGTATTAAGATATCACTTTTAGAACAGTTACTTCAAAAATAGCACTTGTAGAAACAAATAGCTCCACCTGGGGCTATTATGGCATCGTGACAGGCATAAATCCAAAGTACAGCACCAACTGCGAGGTGCGCGGCGTCTGGTCGGAGTCGCAAGGACCCCCAGACAACAGTACATTGGAAACAAAGTCTAGGGACGATGCACAGCGTCGTGGAGGTGAGGCGTCGGTGCCGAGGTGAAGCAGGTTCCCTGGTTGCCACGGGGGCAGCGAGGCATCGGTTCTGGTGAGGTGATGCGACGTCAAAGAGTTCGTGAAGTCACCCTCGTCGGTTATCAGCTCTGCGATAATGGGAAGCAGGCGCTGGCAGTGACAGTGTCGGTGCAAGCGCTGGCATCGGGAAGGCCGATAACTGCAGGTATCAGCAGGATCGAAGGGCGTCGGAGCTGCCGCGTGCCGTGCACTTCACGAGCGCTGCCCCCGGCCTCGGGGCAGGTCGCGGCATCACTGGTGGCATCGCTGACGGCATCGGAGTTGTTTTTCTTGCTTTGCAGCACCAACCACACAATTCTCAGGGACCAGGAACTGGAATTGGTGCCCTTTTGAATGCAGGAGTTCACAGAGGAGTCCAGATGCTGGTCAGTGGGTGACAGGTTAAGTCTTTGTGGCCCTGAGACTTCAGAACAGGAGGCCAGCACACAGGCCCTTGGAGATTCTTCTTCAAGCAGGTTCACACCGAAGTTCCAGTCATTGTCCTCTCCTTGGCGGAAGCAGCAACTGCAGGCCAACCCAGCAAAGCACACACAGCAAAGGGGCAGTACTCCTCCTTACAGCTCTCCAGTTCTTCTCCTTGGCAGAGGTTCCTCTTGAGTCCAGAAGTGATCTAATTCACTGGGGTGTAAGGTCCAGTACTTATACCCCAGTTTCTCTTTGTTTTCTTTGTAGCAAGGGTCTCTGAGCCCAGTCCAAACCAGTTCTGTCCTCTCTGGTGCAGAATGACCACAGGAGGTGGAGACAGCATTGTGCAAAGGAGACACAGCCTATTCAGGTGCAAGTGAAACTCCTCCCACCACTCTAAATGCAGCCATGATCTCTTCAGCCCAGCTATGAGTCACTCAGGAAAGGCAGGACACACCCCAACTCCTGTTGTGGCTGTCTATAGTGAATGCACATCCCCAGATCCTGTCACTCCAAAGCCAGACAGTCAATACACAAAACAGCAGAGGCGCACAGAATGGTAAAACAAGAAAATACCTACTTTCTAAAAGTGGCATTTTCAAACACATAATTTAAAAAACATCTTCCTAATAAGATGTGTTATTAAATTCTGAGTTCAGAGAGCCTAAACTTTATTTCTCTATCTTGTCCCAATGGAAAGTTATACTTGTAAGATGTTACATCGCAACTTTCATGTTATCCTATGGGGAAGATAGCCTTTCAATAGCGAAAAATGAAATTGGCATTATTTCGGTATCAGGACATGCAAAACACACCAGAACGCATGTCCTACCTTTTACATCCACTACACACAGCCTAAAGGGGTACCTTGGGCCTACCTGAGGGGTGCCTAACATGTATGAAAAGGGAAGGTTAGGGCCTGACAATTGGGTACACTTGCTAGTTCGACATGGCAGTTTAAAACTGCGCGGGCAGACACTGCAGTGGCAGGTCTGAGATTCATTTACAGGGCTACCCATATCGGTGGCACAATCAGTGCTGCAGGCCCACTGGTAGCATTTGATTTACAGGTCCTGGGCATACACAGTGCACTGTACTAGGGACTTACCAGTAAATCAAATATGCCAATCATGGGTAACCAATCATAATAACAATTTACACAAAGAGTATATGCACTTTAGCACTGATTAGCAGTGGTAAAGTGCCCAAAAATAAGAGGAAGAAGCAAAAAAAAAACCTTCAGAATAACCCTGTAAAAAGGCAATTTCCAACAGTGATATTATGTGTAGATTTCCAATTGGAGGTAATAACAGAAATACCTATAGAAAGCAGGAGATCCACCTGTTTCCCAAGCACTCTATGTGGACTCCAGGTTTCATGTAAACTACCTAAAAGAAATAAATCATATGAGAGAGGTATGTGAATCTGGATGTTGCAATCGGGTGAGGAGAGCAGCTGGGATGTGAGGTATCAGGAGAGAAAGGCTGTATAAGAGTATTTGGAATCAGGGTACAGAGTTCATGATACTTAAGGCGCATATGAGGTGGGTGGTTGTATGTGGATGATAGCTCAGAAAATGGAATAAGGGAATCTGAATTATATAGTTGTGAGACAAGAAGGATACCTTTTTTTCATCAATGCCTTCCAACATAAAGTCTAACCCTGCCTCTTAAGTAGATTATTATGCCAAATAGGGCTGTTGAAGAATTGATTAAGGAGGATGAGGTGTAACGTAAAGTAAGGTTTCAGTATAGTACAAGCTTGAGAGCCAGTGCTAGGTAGCCAAATGTTTGGATGATTGGGCATAACGAGAATGTGTTTGTGAGAAAAGGGTGAAAGCAAAGCTTGTTCCAGAGAGAACCACAGCTTCTGTGGAGCATCAGTCGATGTAGACAAGCATAGTTTTAGTTGCTTGATGCCAAAAGCTCAATGGTAGTTAAGAAAATATGGAAAGTTAACTGAGCCTAGGGATTTGGGAAGTTTTAATTTAGAGCGAGAGATTCGAGAGGATTTACCCTGCCATACGAATTTGGACAGGATCTTATCTATTAGGCCAAAAAAAGACTAGGGTATTTTTATAGGAAGCATCATGAGAAAGAAGTTGATAATAGGAAGGGACATCATTTTGATAGTGAAATCAGGAGAGATGCAACCAAGACCATATCTAAGAAAAAGTTAGGAGTTTGTCTGATAAGACATCTGAATTAATCCTAAGTGTGTCCTTAAGGGTGTTGATGTACCATATACCCCAAGCATTTAATTTTAGAACAATTCCAGGAGAGGCCTGCTTCAACAAAGATAGTTTTTGAAGAGTTTTTATTAAGCGGTAATATCTCTGTTTTAAAGTTTAGCAACCTCCAATTTGTTAAGATGCATCTCTTGTAACGGAGCTCTGTAGCATTTCAGTCAAGCTAAATGCGATAAAACACGCTGACGTTTGATGGGGTTTTGAGCCCCTAGACATTCCACATAACTGTTCTAAGTTGCATTACAATGAGAATCAATGTTCAACTGCTGATTCATATAAAATACAAGATGTATCAATGAAGCAGAGGCAAAAAGAAGAACAAAAGAAAAAAAAGAGAAAAAAGAGCAAGGGAGAGAATAGGTGGAGGAAAATAACCTCTGAAAATTTTATGAGCATAAATATGCCATTTTAAGGACCAAGGCCCACAAATGCTGAGAAGGAAAAAAAAGACAAAGGAAAAACCATGGAGTGAGGAGGGACAGGGCAGCATCTGAGAGAGACATGCGAAAGCACTTTCAGCGGATAAGTAGTTAAGTAATGATGTTAAAATATGTAGAAGCAAGATCGGAAAAAAGAAAAACAATAGAAGCAAAACAGACGAGCATTCATGATGAACCAATTGACATATAGACAACAAAGATCACATAAGTGCATGAGGCATTAGAATTGAGAAAAGAAAAATAAACTTACCAGTAGAAACATGGAAGAAGACAGTTGGGGTTATGTGGAAAGAACATGAGGGGGTTATTACACAAGGAATCCACAAAAAGTCCATATCTAGAAAAAGATAAAAGGGAAAAAAGGAAAAACACTCAACATATGGGAAGTGATTAGCAGTCAACGTTAAATTGCGACAGAAAAAAATAGACATGAGAACAACATTATAATTAGACCAACAAGTAATAAAGGATGTCCCTAAATCCATAGCTTCAGTTTTGTGTTGATTGAGGAAGATTTGTAAGTCTGCAGGTTCTCCAAAGGAGTTGGATTTATCCTTGAAAGTGATTTTAAAGAGGCAAGGATGAAGGAGTCTGTATTTAATGTTCAAGGATCTCAGTTGAGGGCGTAGATCAAGAAATTATTCCTGACAAGCTGCTGTGGTGGGAGAAAATGGCAGTCTAATAAATGTGCGTAACCTCTTTGTATCAGAGAGGAGCCACAGCCCCATCAAAACAAAAAGTACGGGCATGGTTGTGGAGCGGCTGCCTTTCGAAGTTGAAATCTGATGGCAAAAGCTGAGAAAGCAGGTCCGGACCTCGCTTCTCGTCAACAAAGCGCCGAAGCCACATGGACCTCTACGGAGCAGCGGCTATCTTGCGCAGCGCCCCCAACTATATGCTTTCATGCAATAGTGTGTGTATCTGCCAGTAGTCTATTTAGGTTAATGTGCTCTGAATGGTTGTTGTATAGGTTGGTGAGCGTACACAAATGTCCTAATGATGTGGCAAATCTTAGCTCAGGGTAAAATATAGCTCTATTTTTTATAAGAAATATACTGTTTGGACGGCAACACTTGGTAAATTAAAAATTGTTGATGGTGTGATATATGCATGATGATGCTAGGCAGCGTTGCTAATGTGTTCCTTTGGAGTAAGGTGAAGTCTAATTGCATCTTGCTAACAATGTACTGTTAACCACTTATCTGTGAGTGTTGACACCTTCTTCTCAAGTGCTCTACCTCTTTGGCGTAGCTGGCAGCAGCATGTCGATGCTCGCACACCTGCAGAAAAGACTTCTGGTACAATCAGGAATCAGGCCAAGCCTCCACCCCTGAGTGGGCACAATAGTATTTCTACCCCCACTGCCCCATGGTGGGGCCAGATTGGGGGAGTCTAACCACATTTGTTTCAGGAGAAGTGTGTAAACACTCAGTAGTAGGAATTTTGTGGTTCCCTGTAGCTTCTGGAACCTTTCCTCAAAGAAGTATGACAAAAACGTAATTTTAGGCAATGTATTAGGTTTGCAGGGCATTGTGGCAAAGAAAAGGTAGTGAGATTCACACAAGTTACACCACCCTGGACTTCCCTGAGTTTCTAGTTTTCAGACATGTATGAGTTTGGTAGGTTGCCCTGCATTGCAGCCGGATTCGGCCAAATTCTGCAGCTACCCACATTGCCAAAAAGTGTAATTTTTCATGAAAATAATTTGATGTCTCCACCTCATGTTTTGGAGTCTTTCTTGTTGTGGGTCCTCCACCCAGCCACACAAGTGGGGAACCAATTTTATTGGAAGAATTGTGGAAACACTGGGTGTTAAGATTTTTGTGGATCCCCTCAGATTTGTGCAAGGCATTGAGGGTAAAATAACCTAACAAGTCACACCACCTTAGACTTCTAGTGGTTTCTAGTTTTCAGAAATGTGTGTGTTTGGTTGTTTGCTCTGGGTGACAACCGGACCAAGATCCAAATACTGCAGCTGCCACATTGCCAAAAGAATAATTTTTCAAGACAAAATTAGATTTCTCCCCATCTCGATTTAGGGCCTTTCCTGCTGAGGATGCAAATCCCAGCCAGACAAATGGGGTATCATTTTTATTGGAAGAAATGTGGGAAAACACAATAGTACTACATTTGCTATTATCAATTGACTATTTCTCTGTTTTTGGCTTTCAATGTAAGCCAGTGTGCAAGAAGTACACATTTTGAAAAAACTCTCTCTGATTCACATGATAGCATAGGAACCTCCAAATTCAAAGCTGTTGAAATAAACACTATTACCGATTTCAGTGTCTTGTGCACATTTAGAAGACAGCAAGTTTCTTTCATACCAACATTTTATTAGTTTGATTTTACCATATGAATTACTGCATGGTCAGTACACAATGAAAGATCATTATAATCTGCAGCTCGGTTGTTGGTTCTAGGTATGGAGTTTATTTGGGCAACCAAAAAACACCACATATCCCCGCAATCAGAAGTGTCTGCCAAATTTAACAATTTCATACTTTTTCAAATCAGCCATGGGTACAACAAATTAAAGATACAAACATTGTCATAACTTGCTATTTCTTCCTACTTATTTTCATTATTTTTTGATCAATTATAAGTTTCTTTGAAACAACCATGAGTGATCACCATGTATGACCCCTTCTTGAATTCAGAATGTTGTCTACTTTTCAGAAATGGATAACTTTCTGTGTTCATCCATGGGTTGTATACCTGTTTCTGCCACAAATCGCAAGTAGATTACAACCACAAAAGTAGGAAAATGGACAACCACTTGGGAAGTAGAAGTTACCAAGACCTTAAAAGACAGGTATGTGAAATTGTGGCAGGTAAGAAGAAGGATGCCATGGCAGCTGTTGGGGTTTCCCCCAATGCAATACCCTTTAGAAACTTTGTTAGGAAAAAGTCCTTTCCACTCTGGAGTATTCAGGATTGAAGGCGGTGGTGGATGAGAGGTTGAAGGCTACGAAGATCCTACAGGTAAGGAAAATGTATCTATTTTAGTTAAACATTGTTGGACCTGACCTTCTCGGCAGGGTCACCCCCAAAATGTTTGCCTTCATCCCTCCTTTAGTTCTCTGTGCACTTTACCACTGCTAACCAATGCTAAAGTGCTTGTGCTCTCCATTTAAACATGGTGAAATTGGCTTACACCCAATTGGCATATTTAATTTACTTGTAAGTCCCTAGTAAAATGGTACTACATGTATCCAGGGCCTGTGAAATCAAATGCTTCTGGTGGTTCTGCAGCACATATTGTGCTAGCTACCTAACTAGCCCTGTAAAACATGTCTCAGGCCTGCCATTGCAGCCTGTGTGTGTAGCTTTAAACTACTGCTTTGACCTGGCAAAAAAAAACCTTTGCAAGGCCTAAATCTTCATTTTTAATACATATAAGTCACCCCAGAGTATGCCCTAAATAACCCAAAAGGCAGGGTGCAATATATTTAAAACGTTGGACATGTAGTTTTAAGTTTTACATGTCCTGGTAGTGAAAAAATCCCAAATTCATTTTTCAATTTTGCAAGATCTACCTCTCCCATTGGATAACATTGGGTTACCTTATTACATTTAATAGGTGATACTTTTTTTGGGAGCAGGTATGAATGCCAGATTTGGTGTTCGAGGAATTGTAATTTTAAATCCTCTTTAATGATAAAGTCAGATTTTAAACCACAATTATGAAAATGCTACTTTTAGAACGTTGGCTTTTTCTTGTCTTAGCCATTTGATGCCTGCAGCCTGGGGGTGAATAACATAACATAACATGTGTATTTTTAAAGCGCACATTCACACCAACGAGGTCTCTTGGCACTGAATAACAGATGTTTATTGATACCCAACTCAATGGTACTCATTTTGTTGACCTCAGATGGATGAAAGGCTGAGTGGACCCGCTGGGATTTGAACCTGTGACCATGAGGTCAAACACAGGCACCTGCAGTGGATGCATTAGTCCACTGAGCCACCAGACCCAGTATTAAATTTCTGCCTGGATACAAGGACTGGATCTTCATCTGTTCCAGGACCGCCAGAGTGACTCACAAGTGCTAGTTTGCTGGCCTCCTGTTCAGAGCCACAGTGACATAAAAGACTTCCTCCATCTTGAACCCGTACCTAGCCTGGGTGAGTCCTGACCCTCCAAGTGGTGCCCCTCCAGTCCTTGTCACTGTGGCTCTCAACAGGAGGACAGCAAACTATCACTTGTGAATCACTCTGGAGGTCCTGGAACAGATGAAGATCCAGTCCTTGTACCCAGGCAGAAATCTGCAGAGCAGCAGGGCAACAGGGCAGCATTCCAGCAGGCAACAGTCCAGCAGAGTGGCAGTCCTTCTAGCAGCAGAGCGGCCCTTCTTTCTGGCAGAGTATCTACAGGTCCAGAAGTGTACTGAAGAGTTGGTGCTTGATGTCCCCCTTTTATACTATGGTGCCATCCTTCTGAAAGGTGGGAGAAGCTTCTAGACAGTGGTTTTGAAGTGCATGGAATTTCCTGCCTCCTCTGCCTTGGCTCCAAGTTGGCTACAGTGACAATGTGGGGTTGTTAGGCCCATTGTGGGAAGGTAGAGCACAGGCCATTCAGTTACAAGTGGGGCTGTGCATAGCTCTGCCCTGCCATCCTTCCTGCAGATGGCCCATTCAGACACACCTAATCCCTCTATTGAATGCCTGTCTGGGAGGAATTTACAAAGACTAACTGACTTTAACTTACAGTTACACCCAGTCATGTGACCCAGGTCAGGCTGCAGGCACAAAAGGACTAAGGGCAGAAAAATGCCACCTTGCTGTAGGTGGCATTTTTAAAATTGAGATCAAAAACTCAACTTTACCATTAGTCATTTTCACCATAATTCCAAAGACACCTACTCCCAATCGCAAATTACTGCTTATTAAATGTAATGAGGAATCCCCAATGTTATCCTATGCAAGGATTAGGCTTCCGAGTAGTGAAAAACAAATCTAGGAGTTTTTCACTATCAGGACATGTAAAACTTAAAAGTACATGCCTAACCTTCTAATTACACAGCACCCAACTCTATAGGCAACCTAGGGCCTACCTTAGGGGCCACTTATATGTAACAAAAGGGGAGTTGAAGGCTTAGCAAGAGGGATTTTAATACCAATTCGACATGGCAGTTTACAACTGCATTTAGGCTGCAATTGCAGAGCTGGGACATGTTTTATGGTGCTAGTTATGTGGGTGGCACAATAAGTGCTGCAGGCCCACTGGAAGCATTTAATTTACAGGCCCGGGGTATATGGTATACTACTCTACCAGAGACTTATAAGTAAATTAAATATGCAAATTGGGTATAAGCCAATGTAACTATGTTTTAGGGGAGGGTGCACAAGCACTTTAGTACTGGTTAGCAGTGCTAAAGTGCAGAGTCCTAAAGCCAACAAAAACGAATTGAGCAAAAATGGGGAGGGTAAAGGCAAAAGGTTTGGGAGTGACCCTGCAGAGAGGGCCAGCTCCAACAAAGACCCTATCCCCTCACACATAGGCCTCTTTTGTTCCAGTGTCTGGAAAGAATACATAACTCACAACAGTTGAGCAATTTACAGTCATTTAACCCAGGGCACTGGAAGAAGGGCACATTTGATTTGGGTAGAACTTTCTTAAAGGGGCATTTTCAAAACTGTAATTTAAAATCCGACTTTAGCACTAAAGAGGATTATACATTACAATTCATTTGAGTGTAGACAGAATTTCTCTATGTGGTCCCCAACTGAAGTTATCATTTATTAAGTGTAATTAGGCAACCCAGTGTTAGTCTATGGGAGAGGTAGCCTCACAACTGTGAAAAAACTACTTTAACAGTTTTTCACTGCCAGGACATGTAAAATGTAAGTACACATGTCCTACCTTTTAAATAGCATGCACCCTGCTTTAAAAGCCTTTGGACCTATCATATAGTGTCACTGATAGGTATTAGAAAGAAAGGTTAAAGCCTGGCAAAAGGTCTTTTAAAATGGCAGTTTAAAACTGCACTGCAGGCTGCAGTGGTAGGCCTGAGGCAGGTTTACAGTGATATATCAATGGGTGGTACAATTTGGGCCTCAGCCTACTTGTAGCATTTAATTTATAGACACTGGCACATTGATGTGTTTTTCCGTATCACTATATTTTTATACATAATATTTTGGGCATCAATCAGACCTCAACTTAAGCCGTACCACGTCCCTTCTATAATTCCACTTTTGGTGACTGTTGTATTTTAGCGTTTCCTCTTCTTCAGCTCACACTCCATCTCTCTGACTTCTCTCTACCCTCGCTGACTTTATACCTGACCTGCAT
The DNA here is from genome assembly GCA_963921515.1 of Calotriton arnoldi. Classification (NCBI taxonomy): domain Eukaryota; kingdom Metazoa; phylum Chordata; class Amphibia; order Caudata; family Salamandridae; genus Calotriton; species Calotriton arnoldi. The sequence goes on along the minus strand of CAWUFW010010726.1, from coordinate 607,159 downwards.
TTAGCAAGAGATAGTTTGGTAAGCACTAACTTGCACCATTAATCTAGGATTCTGATATGACCTAGCAGTCTTAATACAGAAGGTTCCATCTGATGATGTGTCTGATTAATCAGTAAGCTGCTTCCCATATGTACATTCTGATGTCCATTCCGGATTGTTTTCTGTGATACCTTTGGCTAATTAGCTATTAAAAAATGAAACTATATTATTGGAACATCGTTATGCATACCTCGGACCACAAAGTGCCTGTGCACGATACAGCATATATGTCACAGTTTAAGAGTGTATCCTTCCTCCAACATACATCTTCTCTCAATATGCACTTCACTCAATGTATATATCACTAGTGATGCCCTTTTCACTGCTTTTGTGTGATGTGTACCTTATTTTAATATGTCTTGCTTATTGTTTTTTTTCTCCTTTTTTTCTCTCTGATTGACTGATTAGCTATTTAAAAATGAAACTATATTACTGGAACATCCTCATGCATACCTCGGACCACAAAGTGCCTGTGCACGATACAGCATATATGTCACAATTTAAGAGTGTATCCTTACCTCCAACATACATCTTCTCTCAATATGCTCTTTACTCAATATATATATCACTAGTGATGCTCTTTTCACTGTTTTTGTGAGATGTGCACCTTATTTTAATATGTCTTGCTTATTATATTTTTTTGTTTTCTCTTCCTAATCCCACTTTGCAAACTCTCTATCATCACGGGTGCGATTTCTCTTTTGTATCCTGGTCTATTATTGCACCATTATAACCTTTTCCATTGGGTACACCCCACACCATTCCTCATTGTTGCGATCCCACTCACCTGAATCACAGGAACCGCGGAAACGAAGAGAGTCACCCCTCTCCCCTTCAGATCAACCCCCCAGACAGCATAATACCGTAGGGGTGATGGGTCTCAAGGGGAAAGGGACGTGAGGTACTACCCACAAGCGTCTCTGGGTGGGGGAAGACAGAAGGGTGTGGTTCTAATGGTGACAGGGTCGTGAAGGACGGGGATCGGTTTTCACATCAGAAGAGGAGGAACAGCCCAAAATCTAGAACACAGGAAGAGAAAAGGAAATCAGAAAAAAGAAGTGCAGGGCAGAAGGAGGGGCAAGCAATCTTCTGAACCACGTTAAGCAGCTTCTTTCTTAGGAAGACAGTCACTCACCCCAAATCAAAAGTCTTGTGGCGGCAGTTCCTCCCTGTTGGCTGGGACACTGGACCAAGGCGATGCTGCCGGCTCCTGCCGTGCGCCTGTGAGAAAACCAAGAGGAAATGACAGCCACTTTGGTAGGAGCTCTGTTGTGGAAGCGCAGTCAGTTCCAGCCGCACTTTGGAACTAAAGGAATCTTGAAGGGAGTCTGTAGCGATGTTCGGGGTTACTGAATAACACTAGGAAAGATAATCTCCGGGAAAGTATTGCGGGCTCCTTCCGCCTCGATATGAAGGAAAAAAGGTTAAAGAACGCCACAGTGCTCAACAGTCCAGAGCGTGTGTCCTCGAACCTCGTCCACCAAGGGAAACCAAACAAAAGGCTCAGTGCTCGACTCCTGCCGTGCGCACCAAACAGTGTAAAGAAAAATAAAGAGTCTTCGTGGTAAGTAATCCCTTAAGTAAACAGAAAAAACGGCTCCTGCCGTGCTGCCGCCAAAAGAGGGTTTTTTGAATAACCAAACAACGCCCAGCACCACCTGTGAGTGATTACGGCGCAGATGAAGTTAAGATACTTATCACGGGACAAGAGGAGGCAGTGTCGATTCTCAAATCAGTCTCTGAGAATACTGCGGGATTGGAAAGTAGTAGAGACGCGCTCCAGTGCGCTCTCTGGCCTGGAATGATAAGATCCACAAACAAAATAAGCCAAGCCTTGAAGTCCAGGTGAGGGGGCTGTATATACTGGTCACCAGGGTCACCTGTTACTTGGTAGCCAATGGGATAAGGGGGTGGAAACCAGACGAGAAAAGAAGTGGAACTCTGAGAGAGAGAGCACAGGTAGACAGGGAAACGTGGAAAAGGAACTGAAACCGAAGAAAGTGGTAACATCACCTCCCTCTCACGGGCCTCCTGACAGGGCGAGGCTTGGAAGGGAAGCGAGCATGGAACTTCCGGACCAATAGGGGGGCATGGACAAAAGAGGCAGGTTCCCAAGATCTCTCCTCAGGGGAGTACCCTTTCCAGTCTATAAGGTAATAGAGCTCTCCGTTCCGTCTCTGTGAATCCATTATACGATTTATTTCGTATTCTTTGTGTTCTTGGACAAGTATAGGGGGGGGTGGTCTTATGGGTAGAGAAGAAGGAAGGAACGGTTTCAAAAGGGAGGTGTGAAACACGGGATGGATGGGATATTCATCAGGCAGCTCCAACTTCATAGCCACTGGATTGATAATCTGTATGATGGGAAATGGTCCTATGAAACGAGGCTGAAGCTTTTTGGCCCTGCCAAACGTAGGTTTTTGTTGCCAACCATACCTGATCGCCTAAAGCATAACAAGGGGCCGGGCGCCTATGTTTGTCTGCTCTTTGCTTCATGGTTTCTTTGGCAGTAACTAGCTGATTTTGTGCACTTTTCCATATCTCTTTAAAGTTGTTACACAGAGTATCGACTGCGGGTATTCTGTATGTGGGCTGTACAGGCACTGTTCTAGGATGAAAACCCATGGCACAATAAAAGGGAGACATGCCTAAGGCGGAGTGTATACTATTATTGTATGCAAATTCAGCCATTGGTAATGCCTTCACCCAACTGCTGGTTAGAGTCGCTAGAAGACAACGGAGATACTGTTCCATTGTCTGATTAACCCGCTCTGTTTGTCCATCTGTCTGTGGGTGATAGGCGGATGAAAGCCGCAGGTCCATTTGTAACACAGCCCCTATTTCCTGCCAGAAGCGTGAAACAAACTGGGGACCTCGGTCAGAAATGATAATGGAGGGAATCCCGTGTAGACGAATAACGTTGTGTATGAAAACCTGCACTAATTCACTAGCTGAAGGGATCTTGGGAAGGGGTATGAAATGAGCAGTTTTCGTAAAAGAGTCTATCACCACTAGTATGGCGGTAAATCCCTCGTCCTTAGGGAGGTCTGTGATGAAATCTATGCTTATTGTGTGCCAGGGATATGGAGGAACAGGAAGGGGGAGCAATAACCCATCAGGCGGGGTATGTGGAACCTTCTGGGTGGCGCAAATCGGACAAGAAGACACAAACCCTTGTATATCTTTAGCCATGCTTTCCCACCAAAACCATCTACCACAGAGTTCTTGAGTTTTGTGGATGCCTGGGTGGCTCACTAAGGCGGACGAGTGAACCCATTGTAATACCTGGTCCCGGTGTTTTTCAGGGATATACATCTGTTCTTCATGAAATAACAAACCCCCTTCTAGATGATATAGGGGTTGAGTCACCAGTGCAGTGATATCTAGTGTTCGGAACGTTTCTTCCAAGTCATCACGGAATTGGTCAAAAGATGTGCACCCAATCACTTTGCTCGGGGAAATGAGAGATTCATGATCTGTGTCGGTTCTTTTATGGGGTAGTGACACACATAAACGAGACAGGGTGTCTGCTTTGACTTGTTGGGAGGCTGGTCTATATGTAATCACGAAATCAAATTCGTTAAAAAATGATACCCATCGCATCTGTCTTGGGGTTAAGGCTCTTGCCGTCCGAAAGTACTCCAAATTTTTGTGATCTGTATATATCGTGATGGGGTGTCTGGCTCCCCAGAGATAATGCCTCCACTCCTGAAAGGCTTTTCTTATGGCCAATAATTCCCTCTCGGCTATGGTGTAGTTCTGCTCAGCCGGCAATAATTTATTCGAAAAAAGGCTATGGGATGCATTTGACCATTGGTGTCCCTCTGCGATAATACCCCTCCTACTGCGTATTGGGAGGCATCCGCCTCTACAAAGAAGGGATCATTAGGATCGGGGTGTATTAAGACTGGAGCGGAGGTGAACTTAGCTTTTAATATTTCGAAAGCCTTCTGGGATTCTGTAGACCATATAAAGGGCACCCCCTTCTTGTTCAATCTAGTTATGGGCGTTACCACCTCCGAGAAATGAGGTATAAAACGCCGATAAAAGTTAGCGAAGCCTAACAGGGATTGTATCTCCTTGACGCAGGTAGGTGTAGGCCAGGATACGATAGCTGCTACTTTCTTTTGATCCATCTTTATTCCTGTCTTGGATATTACGAACCCCAAAAAGTCTACTTGAGCGGCATGAAATGTACATTTCTCTACTTTGGAAAAAAGTTGGTGTGTTCTCAGTCTTTGCAACACCAATCTTACATGTTCTTCATGTTCAACATGGTTTTTAGAGAAGATTAAAATGTCGTCAATATAGACGACGAGAAACCGGTCCAGAAAGTCATGAAAGATTTCATTAATAAAAAACTGGAAAGCCGCAGGGGCATTACATAGTCCAAACGGCATAACACAGTATTCAAATAATCCGAATTTAGTCCGGAAAGCCGTTTTCCACTCATCCCCTCACGTACCCTGATAAGATGGTACGCGCCACGTAGATCTAACTTCGTGAATACTGTGGCGTCTTTTACTTGATCTAGAAGTACGGGAATGAGTGGTAACGGATATTTGTTTTTTACTGTAACCTTGTTGAGGGATCTATAGTCGATGCACGCACGAAGGCCCCCCTCCTTCTTAGATATGAAAAAAAGAGGGGATGAGACTGGTGAAGAGGAGTGCCGGATAAATCCGCACGCCAGCATGTCATCAATATACTCTTTCAAATGCGCATTTTCGGGTTCCGACAATGCATAGATCCGACTACAGGGCAACACGGCTCCCGGCTCTAAGTCTATTCGGCAATCGAAACTACGATGAGGGGGTAATGCGGAAGCTTTTATTTTGTCAAAGACATCGGCATATTCTTGATAAACTCGAGGGATGGTGTTATGTTCAGGAGCTACGCTAGATGCACACACCAATGGAGATGCCCACTCTATTGCTTCTTGGTAACAGTGTTGGATGCAGTAACAGGAGTCCAAGGTCACCGTTCTCCGTATCCAGTCTATCTTTGGGTTATGATGTTGTAACCAGGGGACTCCTAAGATCATACCAAATGCTGGGGTATCAATCAAATCAAAGGTAATTTCCTCTGAATGACCGTTATCACAAACCAGTACGATCGGAACGGTGTGTGTAGTAATGAGGCCGGACGTTAGTTCGGTTCCGTCCACTGCTAGTACGGGTTCTGGTTCCTTCTTCGGGATACACACTACCCCCAAGGATGAAGCCAATTTTTTATCTAAAAAATTACCCGTAGCCCCAGAATCTATCAGGACAGACAACGTGACTCGCTTGCTGGTACTGAGTATCAATGTTACTCTAATAGTGAAGTGTCTAGGCACCCTTGATACAGAGGTGCTCTGGGTTACTGCCACAAACTTTTTTGGCCCTGGAACCTTTGGTCGGGCAGGACATTCCCGAGCGTAATGCCCCCCTTTTCCGCAATACAGACATAGGTTGAGAAGCCGTCTTTTTTCTCTCTCTTCTCGGGTTAATGGACCTCGAACCCCTCCTATCTGCATAGGTTCCGAAGTTTGTAAGCGTGATTCATCTTTCTCTTTCCTTTCCTGTTTATATACCAAAACCCGGAGGTTCTCAGGTCTAACTTTCTCCCCGTGTCTTTCACGAAGGCGATGGTCCAATTTTACAACGAGATCTACGAAGTCAGCACAATCCTCAGGTGGATCGACTACTTGAGAGAGAATGTCCTTGAGATCTTCATTTAAACCTCGATAGAACAGGGACGTCCTCTTATCCGGAGGCCAACGAGTTTCCGCCATTAACCGATTGAATTCAGTTACATATGTGAGCAAGGTATTTTTTCCCTGTCTAAGGTTTAATAATTCGGTGTCACTAGCTTGCATGAAAGTATGCTTATCAAATAACTTTCTCATCTGTTCTTTAAAGGCGAGAAAATCATGCAACAGCGGGTCATTAGTTTCTACTAACGGTATCGACCAGTTAGCAGCGACACCTATCATATATGAAATGACAAAAGCCACTTTGGCCGAATCGTCGGGAAAGGCCGTAGGACGACACATGAATTGTAAATGGCACTGATTCATAAAGCTTCTAAATTTTCCACTTTCCCCGTTAAACCTTTCAGGGGGGGCTAACGGAACCGGAACAGGCGTAACAATGGTGACTGTGGCGGGCACCTGTTCCCCACTAGGTTGGTTTTTCTCAAAATGGAAAGTGGCTGGGTGTAACACTGGTCGGGACGTTTTAGGAATAGCGCTAGCCTGGGGACCCCATGCAGTGTTTACTGGCCTATTGAGAACCTCGTTCCTCAGGGAATAATTTTCTTGTCTTAGTGCTTGTAATTCTGTCTGCATAACCATTAATGCAGCTGCTAAGTCCTGAACTGTGGTAATGGGAGTGGCCTCAGCGGGGTACCGCTCCTCACCATTCTCCCCCACGTCCATCTTCGCTTGGGCGGTATAAGTTTTTTGTGGGCTTGGCTTATTTGTTGCGATCCCACTCACCTGAATCACAGGAACCGCGGAAACGAAGAGAGTCACCCCTCTCCCCTTCAGATCAACCCCCAGACAGCATAATACCGTAGGGGTGATGGGTCTCAAGGGGAAAGGGACGTGAGGTACTACCCACAAGCGTCTCTGGGTGGGGGAAGACAGAAGGGTGTGGTTCTAATGGTGACAGGGTCGTGAAGGACGGGGATCGGTTTTCACATCAGAAGAGGAGGAACAGCCCAAAATCTAGAACACAGGAAGAGAAAAGGAAATCAGAAAAAAGAAGTGCAGGGCAGAAGGAGGGGCAAGCAATCTTCTGAACCACGTTAAGCAGCTTCTTTCTTAGGAAGACAGTCACTCACCCCAAATCAAAAGTCTTGTGGCGGCAGTTCCTCCCTGTTGGCTGGGACACTGGACCAAGGCGATGCTGCCGGCTCCTGCCGTGCGCCTGTGAGAAAACCAAGAGGAAATGACAGCCACTTTGGTAGGAGCTCTGTTGTGGAAGCGCAGTCAGTTCCAGCCGCACTTTGGAACTAAAGGAATCTTGAAGGGAGTCTGTAGCGATGTTCGGGGTTACTGAATAACACTAGGAAAGATAATCTCCGGGAAAGTATTGCGGGCTCCTTCCGCCTCGATATGAAGGAAAAAAGGTTAAAGAACGCCACAGTGCTCAACAGTCCAGAGCGTGTGTCCTCGAACCTCGTCCACCAAGGGAAACCAAACAAAAGGCTCAGTGCTCGACTCCTGCCGTGCGCACCAAACAGTGTAAAGAAAAATAAAGAGTCTTCGTGGTAAGTAATCCCTTAAGTAAACAGAAAAAACGGCTCCTGCCGTGCTGCCGCCAAAAGAGGGTTTTTGAATAACCAAACAACGCCCAGCACCACCTGTGAGTGATTACGGCGCAGATGAAGTTAAGATACTTATCACGGGACAAGAGGAGGCAGTGTCGATTCTCAAATCAGTCTCTGAGAATACTGCGGGATTGGAAAGTAGTAGAGACGCGCTCCAGTGCGCTCTCTGGCCTGGAATGATAAGATCCACAAACAAAATAAGCCAAGCCTTGAAGTCCAGGTGAGGGGGCTGTATATACTGGTCACCAGGGTCACCTGTTACTTGGTAGCCAATGGGATAAGGGGGGTGGAAACCAGACGAGAAAAGAAGTGGAACTCTGAGAGAGAGAGCACAGGTAGACAGGGAAACGTGGAAAAGGAACTGAAACCGAAGAAAGTGGTAACACTCATTATATAATTTTTCCTCTGGACACGCTTCTGTTTATTTCCTATGTACAACCACAACTAAAACCAGCCTTGAGAAAGCCCTGGCCTGCTGGCCCTTGGGCGAAACACTTGTCGGCTTTTTCTTTACTTTCTACAATCCTTTTCTCGAATAAAGAAGAAAAGACCACTCTAACATAGTATTCTATTCCTTTACCAAACACGTTCTGTATGAAATTTGTGATTAACCTATAAACCCATAGGATTTTGAAGGCACAAACCCATCGAACACGAAAAAATGATTACCAGAGGAGTTGCCAGCAGCCTGGGCCTCAGACTGCTGCCATACGCCCCTGAGTGTAGGGCACGTACCTCTGCACTTTGACAAACTCTGCCTGGAATGGCCCCCCCTCAGTTTACCATCTGGTCAACTCTGTAGGTTCCCCAGAGCAGAAATGTTTTCCTTTGTAGCTCTGCGCTTCACTGCTTTTTGCGCTTCTCTCCTGACTTGCCTGCTGGCCTGGCAGGTAAGACAGGACCTTCAGAGAGCATCCAAGGCCCTTCTCATTTGAGGCCAATAAAAGTAGGTGACAAGTCTGTCAAATGTCTTGTTCTGACCCAAATGACCTGCCTGGCGTACATCATGAGTCAGTTCCTGTAGGAAGGCCCCACAGCACTGGGGGACCACCAATGCACATGTGACCCCAGGATCAAGAACCTTCTAGTCACTATACAGGAGACCATTCTCCCAGTTTATCAGCTGATCACCAGAGGTGTCGCTAGCTGCCGGGCCTGTGTGTGTATATATATATATATTTATATATAATACCTACACAATAAAACCATAAAAAATATAAACAATTCAATAACAAAAATACATTAATTAAATTAGACAACAAATTAAATATTACAAATTTAAATCCCCAAAAAACACATTTACTAAAAATACTATAAAAAGTAGGGTAAGTGTTGGACTTCGGAGAGGTGAAATTTACTCTTCCCTCTCCAGTCTGTACAACAGTACGAAAAGCAGTGGACTTCGAAGGGTTACATTTACTATTCCCACTCCAGTCTGTACAACAGTAGGGAAAGCATTGGACTTCGGAGGGGCAAGATTCAATATAGCCACTCCAGCCTGTGTTACAGTAGGGAAAGTGTTGGACTTCAGAGGGGTTATAGTTACCATTCCCATTCCAGTCTATGCAACAGTAGGAAAAGCGTTCAACTTCGGAGAGGTAAGATTTACTATTCCCTTTACAGTCTGTGCAACAGTAGGGAAAGTGGTGGGCTTTGAAGGGGGGACGATTTACTATTCCCACTCCAGTCTGTGCAACAGTAGGGAAAGCGTTGGACTTCAGAGGGGTTAAATTTACTATTCCCACTCCAGTCTGTACAACAGTAGGGAAAGCGTTGCACTGCAGAGGAGTAAGATTTACTATTCGCACTCCAGTTTGGGGTACAGTAGGGAAACTGTTGGACTTCGGAGGGGTTACATTTTCTATTCCCATTTCAGTCTATGCAACATTAGGAAATGCATTGGACTTTGGTGGGTAAGATTTACTATTCCCACTCCAGTCTGTGCAACAGTAGGAAAAGCATTGGACTTCAGAGGGGTAGGAGAAGTGATATCACATGCAATATGACCCCTATGTGGCATCACAGGAAGTGACATCACCTCACCTTTAACCCTGATGACATCACTGGAAGTGGAGTCATTTGACATTTGGTCTAATGAAGCCACTGAAGCTAACATCAAGGAAGTGGTTGTACAAATATTAATATATTTGGAAATACACAGATACTAAAAAACATATGCATCCCAACTCCCAGTGAAATTGTACATCCACATACTCTTTACCAGGACAGCTGGAGGATACCTGTTTGTGCTCTGTCTAAACCTGCACTGATTTCAACAGAAATGTAGTAAAAATATTCATAATTCAGTCAGTTAATGGATGGCACCTAATTAGTGCCAACCTGCAAATAGATTGACATTGTTATACAAAGCTCCAATTGCTGCAGTTTTCATGCACCTCACACCACAAAGATATGCATTTTTTACATGAAGCCATCTTTATCTTTAGCAGCATTAGGGCTAGGAAAGGAAATGTGAAACCTTGAAGGAGGATACTGCTAAATAAAGCTCTCTTTCTCATGTTTCTTTTCTATAGCAGTTTCAAGTACATTATTATGTGAATTACAGGAACTAATTTTCTTTTTTTTTCGAGTTCAGACTTTGTAAAAGTAAAAAGCAAGTTTTACTGGCTACCTTCTATCTAAAGTGTCTAATCCATTTCCCTGTTGTGTTTTTTTCTTATATAAAGAAAGGCTGCAGCAGTGCGTTTTAGCTAACTTTAGGAAAAGGACCCTCATTTAAATTATGGCATAAGAGTAGAGGAAAAAGTGTCACTGATGCAAACAGCAATAAATATTTATACTTTGTGCAACTCAACGTTTATAATTGAGGACACAGTCAAACTTTCATTGTGTTTGGTTTGCCGACACTGATTGGAATTCAATTCCTGTCTGAGCTCATCCTCCCTGGCTCTCTGTAATGATTAAATTGCTTGGCAAGCTGGTGCTGCCACACTGCACTTTTTAAAACAAATGGTGACAACCCCGTCCGAAAGCTATCCAGCCACTCATACTGTGAGTTTGCAAAAAGTTGACTTTTTTGTCTTAGTGCATGTGGCAAGCTGCCACTGCGCACTCCAAAGCCAGGGGTCGCAAAGGCAGGGCCAGGTGTAGCAGAGGGCAAGCCAGAGGTTGCAGCTGCGACCCCTGGCAACCCCTAAATGACATCCATGTTTCCACTCCAGTCTGTGCAACAGTAGGGAAAGCACTGAACTTCAGAGGAGTAAGATTTACTATTCCCACTCCAGTCTGTGCAAGAGTAGGGAAAATGTTGGGCTTCGGAGGGATTAAATTTACTATTCCCAAGCCAGTCTGTGCAACAGTAGGAAAAGCGTTGGACTTCGTAGGGGCAAGATGTACTATTCCCACTCCAGTGTGTGCAAGAGTAGGCAATTTAATAATTAATTATTAATTAAAAAAGAGTTGGTATTTAGTCATTACTTAATTAATTTCCCACCCTATACCCATACAAATCTAGCAGCCCACACCTAAAATATAACTAAAATAATTAAGTATAACAAAATTAACATAATTAATAATCAATTAAATAATTACTTAACAATTAATTGTTAAATAATTATTACTCAATATACTTTGAACCTCATATTCTATACAAACCCAGCAGCACAAGTGAAAAATATAACTAAAATATATAATTATTACACAATGTACACAATTATTAATCAATTACAATATTAATACAACATCATAATTAAATGAATTGTTATTCGACTCCCTTCCCACCTATACCCCTACAAATCTTGCAACCTGTATCTAAAAAAAAACTAAAATAAATCAGTATTACATAACGTACATAATTAATATCATTCACAAACTTACTTACAAATGATTCATGAATAAATAATTAACTCAAACCTAATTAACTTCCCACCCTATCCCCCTTCAAACCCAACAACCCGCTGCGACACTATAAAGTCTAAATCACCTAGAATTACAAACTATATTTTAAAAAGTTAATAAAAATTATACAAACAATAATAGCATAAAATGAATATATAACTAAAACTCAAAAAAATAAATTAAAAACTATATTTTTCACAACTATATTTTTTTAAAACGATATTAGCAACAATGATATTCTTAACAAAGATATCACTTGTCTAAAAAAACTATATTCTTGACAACAATATTCCTGCATCCCGATATGTTTGTATCACAATATTCTTTTTCTGATGTTTCTGTCTCTCGATGTAAAAAGCTTGATTTTTTGTCGAAACACCTTGAATTATACAAAACGTGACCACTGTTTTAGGAGTTTAACAGTTTCTGGAGGTTGAGGAATAAAATGCATGCTAAATTATGCTCGCCGAATGTTGTATTGGTTGCAACTGACTTGAACGACATTTTGCCACTGTTGAAGCTGAGTGCTATGTTTTCTACAATTATGTAGAAGGGAAAGCGCAGGAAGGCTAAAAGTGTGACAGAACAGCTCTACATATTTCACGACAGACTTCAAGGAGTGTTACATGCTGTGGGGGTTGTGGAAGAGAATGCGCTTTTTAAGGTTGGGCGTTTTGGAGAACACTGCTGCATCTGCATTTGTCCACTAAGCACTACAATGGTTGCTCTTAGTTGCACAACAGTTAAACACATGTTTTTTGCATTTATTTTTATTGGTTTTGGAAAACTTTAATCACTGTTCCAATGCACATTATTGAAATCAATCAACATTTCACCACATCTTTGGGAATTGTTTGTTTTGGGAGTGTGTGGAGGAGGCAGGTTCAGAGTGTAATGGACCAGCTCCTGCTTTAGTGATCTGTATCAGGGGCTATCAAGTGTGCTTCTCAGCTGCTCAACATTTGGGACAGTGTTAAGGTGTCTGGAGTTTGTGGGAGACAGCAGGACTTGGTAGGTTGCCAGGAGCACGATAGAACACCACCTGCTTCTGCATTTTAGCACCAAATGCAGTCTTAGCTGTACCTGAAATACATGACATTTCACCAACAAATTGGAGTAGTGCTACAGTTTTTAGTTTTTTCTGGTGAGCGGTGGGTTTTTAATACTGGTTAGAATTGTGCCATAGCTCTGCTCACTTCTACATTTGGGCTCTAAGCTCTATATTACTCTAATATGATATGCACCACAGTGAACCACTCCTTTGTCCAAGTGTTAAAAGTGTATACAGTTTGTAGGGAATTGTGATTAGTGGCAAGCTAAGAGTGAGATAGAACGTCACTTGTTTTACTAACTGTGCGCCAAGAGCTATGATACTTACACCTGAATTGCAGAATATTTCCCTGCTGCCACTGGTGAGTTTTACAGGTTCCCTTAGCTTATGGAGTGGGTGAGTTTTTGCAGACTGTTAAGGTTAAGAGTATGAGATAACACTACTCACTTCTTCATTTCTATTGAAAGGTTAAATGAGATCACACCTGAATTGTTAAGGAAGTGACTATGTTTTGCGTGGGTGCCCACAGATTTGTTGCCTTATCTGTTTTTGCTGGCTGTAGAACTCTATGAACTTTACCCTGCTAACCAGTAGCAAAGTGCATGTGCTCCCCTTTTAACATGGTTAAGTTGACATAACCGTAATTGGATTATTTAACTTACCTGTAAGTGCCTAGTATAAGGTAGAAGGTGTATGCAGGGCCTGTAAGTTAAATGCCACAAGTGGACTGCAGCACCTATTGTGCCATCCAATGCTGTACAAACATGGCCTCAGACCTACTATTGTAACCTGCCTGAAATAGATTTTTAACTTCATTTCAACTTGTCAAATTAGACTCAAGACACAGGTCTAAACCTTGCTTCTAAATATTAATAACTCACCACTAAGTAGGCCTGGCGGCCCTAAAGGCATAGTGCATGGTATTTAAAAGTAGGGCATGTAGATATTTAATGTTAGCAAACACAAGGAGATGATGGACGGAGTGCTGAAAATTTTCAGACACTCACCCCCAGTTGAGTTGAATCCATCATCTTTCTTTAGCTCACTTCACCACCCCAGTTCAGACACAGCTATATGCAAATCAGTCTTGACCCTGTGCCCCATGGGAACAGTCCAGCCCAAACTGCCAAGCCATATCTTTCCTGGACCAGGACCAAGCATCCTGGGACCGGTTTCGGACTAAAAGCCCTCATCAGCCAGGCTAGCTTGAATCCAGGGCAAAGTGAACAAGGGACCCACGTCTGGGCATACCCTGCCAACTTAGGGCGAAGAAAGCAAACAAAAGGAGATGATGGACGGAGCGTTGAAACTTTTCAGACACTCACCCCCAGTCACAGATCTGGGTTGAATCCATCATCATTCTTTAGCTCACTTCGCCACACCAGTTCAGACACAGCTATATGCAAATACGTCTTGACCCTGTGCCACATGGGAACAGTTCAGCCCGAACTGCCCAGCCATGTCTTCCCTGGACCGGAAACAAGCATCCTGGGACCGGTTTCGGACTAGCAGCCCTCATCAGACAGGCTAGCTTGAATCCAGTGGCAAAGTGAGCAAGGGACCCACGTCTGGGCATACCCTGCCAACTTAGGGCAAACAAAGCAAACACAAGGAGATGATGGACGAAGCGCTGAAACTTTTTAGACACTCACCCCCCAGTCACAGATCTGGGTTGAATCCATCATCGTTCTTTAGCTCACTTCGCCACCCCAGTTCAGACACAGCTATATGCAAATCAGTCTTGACCCTGTGCCCCATGGGAACAGACCAGCCCGAACTACCAAGCCACGTCTTCCCTGGACCGGAAACAAGCAATCTGGGACCGGTTTTGGGCTAACAGCCCTCATCAGCCAGGCTAGCTTTAATCAAGTGGCAAAGTGAGCAAGGAACCCACGTCTGGGCATACCCTGCCAACTTAGGGCGAACAAAGCAAACACAAGAAGATGATGGACGGAGCGCTGAAACTTTTGAGACACTCACACCCAGTCACAGATCTGGGTTGTTCTGCATTCTGTCCATCAATTGTTGTTTTTGCATTTGTCACCCCGAGTGGGACGGGTATGCCCAGACGTGGGTCCCGTGCTCTCCATGCCACTGGAGTCAAGCTATCCTGGCTGATGAGGGATGAAACCCCGAAACTGGTCCTAGGATGCTTGTTTCCAGTCCAGGGAGGACCTGGCCATGCAGTTTGGGCTGGACTGTTCCCATTGGGCACAGGGTCAAGACTGATTTGGATATGGCCGGGTTCAAACTGGAATGGCATGGTGAGCAAAACAACGATGGATTTAGGCCCAGATCTCTGTACTGGGGTGAATGTATGACATTGTTCTGCATTCTGTCCATCAATTGTTGTTTTTGCATTTGTCACCCCGAGTGGGACGGGTATGCCCCGACGTGGGTCCCGTGCTCTCCATGCCACTGGAGTCAAGCTATCCTGGCTGATGAGGGGTGAAACCCCCAAACCGGTCCTAGGATGCTTGTTTCCAGTCCAGGGAGGACCTGGCCTGGCAGTTCGGGCTGGACTGTTCCCTTTGGGCACAGGGTCAAGACTGATTTGGATATGGCTGGGTTCAAACTGGAATGGCATGGTGAGCAAAGAAACGATGGATTTAGGCCCAGATCTCTGTACTGGGGTGAATGTATGACATTGTTCTGCATTCTGTCCATCAATTGTTTTTGATATTTAATGTTAAACATGTTCTTACAGTGACTGGTACCTAAAACCTATTTTCATTGAAGCAAGGCTGGCTATTCCGTAGAGAAACACTGGCATGCAATATTTAATGGCTTCTTCGGCTAGGGATCGCTTCAAAGTTTCATTCGTGGACTCTTTATAATATTTATTAAAAGCCCTATTCACTGGTGGAGTCACATTTTTAATAGACATTAAGGGAAATTTACTTTTAGGAAGTTACCTTTTCCCTGCCTAAAGCCTCTGGAGGCTAATTTGCATTGCCCTCTAGCTGCAGCTCTCTGAGTGTTGAAGCCCTGCATGAGATGTGAAAACTGTTCCCAGAGCAGACACAAAGGCCTAGGTGTGGGGAGGTGTTTTTTCTCCACTGGCTGGATGACCATTTGAGCAATGCCTAGGAACTTGAATAACTTCAAAGGGGCTTTCCCTGTCACAGGCAGATGTCAGATGACGCATGCACAGGCCCCTTCTTTGCTCCCCCATTCAGCCAGGCTTCATTTCCAGTGGGGAGGGAGCTGCCTCCAGAACAGGTTTGAAGTGACTACAAAGGAGGGGTTGCTCATTTCAATGGCCAAACCTTGGGGGTGGGCATACAGACTCTACTCAAGGGAGAAAGATTTCACCATCTTGGATATAGGCAGAGAGGGGGCACTGTGGGGTTGTTTGCAGTAGGACACAAAGGAAATGTTGCAAAAGTGGGTAGGGTAATCCTCGGAGACTTGTACCCCATTCATTATGGAGGAGCCAGGAGTCACCCCCACCCACAAGCTGGTACCAGGCATAATTGTAGCATCCCTAGTACCCTCCTCAAAACACTAATGGACATGAGGAAGATCAGAAGAAGACTGAACCTGCTTTATGAGACCTGGGAAGAGCTATGAAGGACTGGACATGCTCTCTCCTGTACCCAGGACAAAGAAGTGGACAGCAGGGGTCATAAGGTTGACCACCTGTACAAGCTACAAGGACACAGCAAGCTACAGGGGCCTTTTGTGAAGATTCTCAGCTGCCTAGTCCCAACTGGACCTGCCCTGGACCCTACTGGTGGCCTCTCCTGGAATGAGTCTTGACACCCAAGTGCTTTTCCTGAGGACCTGGGGCTCTTGACTGTATCTGGCTGAGCTGCTCCTACCACCTCTGAAAACTTTTTGCCCCCCTAAGACCCCTGGAGGACCAGGACAAACGTTGCCAAGCCAACCCGACCAAGGTGCGTTGCCCCTGGCCTAAAGATCGAGGTTTCTCTTGCTCTTAGCTTTTCCGTAAC
Source organism: Calotriton arnoldi (assembly GCA_963921515.1). Lineage (NCBI taxonomy): Eukaryota > Metazoa > Chordata > Amphibia > Caudata > Salamandridae > Calotriton > Calotriton arnoldi. The sequence goes on along the minus strand of CAWUFW010010726.1, from coordinate 590,938 downwards.
AGCAAATATGATTCAGTTGTGTTGTATTCCGCTTTAGGTGTCCGTATATAGGTTTTCCTGATACATGTCCTTATATAGGCACAATTCGCATTGCCCTTATATAGGCATAAGATCCCAGTCCTTATTTAGGCATTAGCCATGCTATCCAAATACAGGCATGGTCACCTACATCCGTCCACCCCAACATCACAACGAATTCTTAGAATCCAGACCCTTAAGCTCTTGGGAGTTCCCCTAGCACAGGATTATTGATTTCTCCAAGAACTCATTTATTATGCATGAACAGCTATTCCTTAAGGGTTCATTCCTGACGTCTTCCTCTGCCCGAATTTACGTCAATGCTAACATTCCAAGGCACCTACCGGGTATCAATCAATCAATCAATCAATCAATGCATTTATAGAGCGCGCTACTCACCCGGGAGGTTCTCAAGGCGCTGGGGGAGGGGGGAGTTACTGCTCGAACAGCCAGGTCTTGAGCTGCTTCCTGAAGGAGAAATGGTCCTGGGTTCGCCGAAGGTGAGTGGGGAGGGAGTTCCAGGTCTTGGCTGCCAGGTAGGAGAAGGATCTTCCTCCGGCGGTGGCTCTGCGGATGCGTGGTACGGTGGCGAGGGCGTGGCTGGTTGATCGTAGCTGGCGGGTGGGCGTGTAGAAGGTCATGCGGTCGTTGAGGTACTTGGGGCCCAGGTCGTGGAGGGCCTTGTGTGCGTGGGTGAGGAGTCTGAACGTGATTCTCTTGCTGACGGGGAGCCAGTGCAGGTCTTTCAGGTGTCCGGTGATGTGGCTGTGTCGGGGGATGTCCAGGATGAGTCGTGCGGAGGCGTTCTGGATGCGCTGGAGTCTTTTTTGAAGTTTGGCTGTGGTTCCGGCGTAGAGGGTGTTCCCATAGTCCAGTCGGCTGGTGACGAGTGCCTGGGTGACGGTCTTCCTGGTTTCAGTGGGGATCCATCTGAAGATCTTGCGGAGCATGCGCAGGGTGTTGAAGCACGAAGATGAGACGGCGTTGACTTGTCTGGTCATCGACAAGGAGGAGTCCAGGATGAAGCCCAGGTTGCGTGCGTGGTATAAATATACCTTCCCTTGCCCAAGCAAGTAGGAGGAGACCTCGACTTTAGAGGAGCCCGTGTCCTGGCCTGACGCACTGACAAGAGACGCTGTCATCCCTGCTCGCAGAGAATCCAGCTTCCAGTGTTCTGACTCCCTTCGCGGGGTCTTAGAGTTCGAGACCCGGAAAGAGATTCCCACCTCTCTCATTCTCAAGGTATGGAGCTGACTAGAACCTAGAGGGACTCTTGGCATACTAGACTTAGCATACCATACTATAGCATACCATACTATAGAATGCATCACCTACTTCTTACCTTGCACTACACTTAGGTTAGGTACACTGGGGTAGAACTAGTTAGAGAAGCATCTTATGAGTACTCGCATTTTTAGCTTATGTTATTTATGTATATGAATATATGTGTTATAGCTAAAAGATAATGCTAACGCAGTATTATTTCTTTCTACTGCTTACGCTGTACATAATATATCTTGCATACTGTCTTGTGATCATAACAGCTCATATCTCTTACACGAGAAACAAGACTGTTCAATAAATCCTTTTATTGAAATGCCCGTCTATTCTTTCTGTGTAACTCTGAAGAAACTAAGCATGCACGATTAGCTGAGTGAAACTGTTATCTGTTGTTTCCACGATTCTGAGTGTTCCGATTCTAAAGGGAAACAAAGTTGTCATGTTTATGCGGTTGCCAGAAACTACTCCCTTCTTGTTTAGAAGGAGTTTCTAGTGGCCTCTGAGTTAGCTGGTACAAAGTAAATTAAGTTTAATATACTCGATAGGGACATACTGACCTCAGTCCTATGTCAAACCTATAGTGTATATTATTCCAATGCGCAGAGCCTATTAGGGAAATAGGAACTACACTACATGGCGCCAAACGTGGGGCTTGTAATGGTTCTGTGGCAAACTTGTCCTGCCACCTGCAGGGTACACCGGCTAATGTGATTAATCCAACGTTTGGCCAACTTTCTAACAGGAGTTACCTCATGTTGAATGATCAGAGTTGCTGTGGCATGTTGCCAGGAATCCCATATCAGGTAACGGTTGGCTCCAGGGTTACTTGTTGTATGCAAGTATTGTTCCCCCCAATAGACACAGTCAGGGAGTCGCCTCTATGGCCTTCATTGAATGTTTCTTTTATACGTTTTGATACTTTAAGCAGAGTGAAAGCCATGCTTTTGCAACAAACTGTGCCTTTGACCTCGGCCAAAGAAATCTATGATCTACAAATTGCAAGGACTTCGGCTGAGATACAGGCTCTAATTCGTACAAACTGCCCTATACATTTCGTAGAAATGATGGGACGTATCTTAAACATGTCTGATACGAGCGGGATTGTACAGGTATTTAAGACCATCTGTCCAGGACTGTTAACACCTTTTCAGGCAGTCCTCGGAATCATTCCAAACTTCGCACATTCGGTGTTTGGTGGTGTGCCATTGATTCTAGCACTCGTTGCAGGAATTCTGTTTTTATTCCTACTACTACGCTATGGCAAGCCTATCAACCGGCATCACTCCCAGCAATTTGGAGAAAGCTCTCCTAGAACGGAAGTGCCGTGAGCGCATAGTGCAACTTTTGGGCATACCTCGTCTTCGGGAACTTAATACAACATGGTTTCTGCCATTTAGACCAATCTGGCAAGATTGCATCTTACCTGTTCTACGCTGCCTGCTTTGCGGTGAAGAATGCGTGCTAGACATCTGTCTAACACTCCCATCAGTCATGCCAACAGATATTGATACTCTGCTGGACCCGATAACGGCCCATGGTCTGTGTTGTCCCCAGAGGCTACCAATGCTGATGACGGCATTCGTTGAGATCTCACAGACGCTTCCTGCTGCTGCTGAGGTACGAGATGGATCAACAGGCACACAGGTAACAACGGACGCGAACATTGCTGCAGCATCCTATGCTGAGGGCGATGCTTCACATCTCTGTGCAGTTAACCTTCTAAACGAGGTTTTTTAACTGTCACCGACATCGGTAGACGATCTTTTGTCTACAGAAATAGATGATTTCATGTTTACACCAGACCCATACACTGACTTTGATTCGGCTCACAGTGTACCGGGGAAGCAATGAATTTGGCCACATATTTTCAAAACAAAACAAAACTTGGAACTCTTCCTAAAAATTGAATTTTTTTTCTCTCTCTATTTTTGAAAATACATGGCAATTCAATCTGCTTACAGTGGAACTATTCATATAGAACGGACTTCTTTGAATACTTCCAGGGACACATTGTCATCTTATGAAATGGCTTTGATTTTTGAAAACTTGTCAACCATTTCGTCATATGTATATATTTCTGTTTATTCATTCATGTTGCATTTTTATTTCCGATATATGCTTAGAATGAAAAAATGCTTTAAAATGTACAGTACCTATTGGTTTACATGTTTAGCAACAGTTTTTTAAAAACTTCTTTTAATATGCTTTTAGAATTTTTTTAGCAACATGTGGTACTCAGTTTAATGTTTAGCATTTAATGTTTAGCATTTAGTACTATCGTTCATTCGAAAGTGGAGTGGGTGTTGTATTCCGCTTTAGGTGTCCGTAAATAGGTTTTCCTGATACATGTCCTTATATAGGCACAATTCGCATTGCCCTTATATAGGCATAAGATCCCAGTCCTTATTTAGGCATTAGCCATGCTATCCAAATACAGGCATGGTCACCTACATCCGTCCACCCCAACGTCACAACGAGTTCTTAGAAACCAGACCCTTAAGCTCTTGGGAGTTCTCCTAGCACAGGATTATTGATTTCTCCAAGAACTCATTTATTATGCATGAACCGCTATTCCTTAAGGGTTCATTCCTGACGTCTTCCTCTGCCCGACTTTACGTCAATGCTAACATTCCAAGGCACCTACTGGGTATAAATATACCTTCCCTTGCCCAAGCAAGTAGGAGGAGACCTCGACTTTAGAGGAGCCCGTGTCCCGGCCTGACGCACTGACAAGAGACGCTGTCATCCCTGCTCACAGAGAATCCAGCTTCCAGTGTTCTGACTCCCTTTGCGGGGTGTTAGAGTTCGAGACCCGGAAAGAGATTCCCACCTCTCTCATTCTCAAGGTATGGAGCTGACTAGAACCTAGAGGGACTCTTGGCATACTAGACTTGGCATACTAGACTTAGCATACCATACTATAGCATACCATACTATAGAATGCATCACCTACTTCTTACCTTGCACTACACTTAGGTTAGGTACACTGGGGTAGAACTAGTTAGAGAAGCATCTTATGAGTACTCGCATTTTTAGCTTATGTTATTTATGTCTATGAATATATGTGTCATAGCTAAAAGATAATGCTAACGCAGTATTATTTCTTTCTACTGCTTACGCTGTACATAATATATCTCGCATACTGTCTTGTGATCATAACAGCTCATATCTCTTACACGAGAAACAAGACTGTTCAATAAATCCTTTTATTGAAAAGCCCGTCTATTCTTTCTGTGTAACTCTGAAGAAACTAAGCATGCACTATTAGTTGAGTGAAACTGTTATCTGTTGTTTCCACGATTCTGAGAGTGTTCTGATTCTAAAGGGAAACAAAGTTGTCATGTTTATGCGGTTGCCAGAAACTACTCCCTTCTTGTTTACAAGGAGTTTCTAGTGGCCTCTGAGTTAGCTGGTACAAATTAAATTAAGTTTAATATACTCGATAGGGACATACTGACCTCAGTCCTATGTCAAACCTATAGGGTATATTATTCCAATGCGCAGAGCCTATTAGGGAAATAGGACTACACTACAGTTGGACCTTGCAGAGAAGATATCTTGCTTTGTGGAGCCCTCTTCAGCCACAGCCTTGTCCCACTGGAGGAATTCATGCTCCAAGAGAGGGAATAAGAGTGAGCAAAGAAATCTTGACTGGGCAAAGGTGCCAAAAGTATCCAGCCGGTGAGGGACCTTCCATGAGCACAAAATTCAAATTTCTCTCATGCTGAGCTTTGCTGCCAGAACCCAGCAGCTTCACTGGGACTTTGTTCGACTCTTTACAACCTCGTGGATCCCTCCTTGGCTACAGCCTGCTGCCTTGCACTGATGAAGATTTTGAACTTTCATTTTTGACACTAAGTCCCAAGGTAAATACTTCTGACCGGGCCCAGCCCATTTCTGCGTCCAACCCCCTCTCCATCATGGTTGGCCTCAAATCGCACCTAGGTCCTAGTCAACCGCAACCACTTGACTGCAGTTGACACATAACACTTTCTGGTGCTACTTTTTATTTAAAACTTTAAATATTCATATCTTCTGTTCCCCTTATTAGATGTTTGTTGCTTTTATTGCATTTAACTTATTAAAAAATTACTCTATTTTTCTAAATTAGTTTGGTGTTTTTCTTGTGATGTGTTTCAATTTATTACTGTTTTGATACTGCATAAATAATGTGGGCCTCATTTATGAGAAAGTCACGCAGTGCGCGCAGCATGTCACCGTGCTGCGCTGCATGACAGGGAAAGGACAGTAATGCACTATATTTAAGGCAATACAGCACATTCCTGTCCCTTCCCCTGCGCTGACGCCATTTCGGCTGGCTCGTGCCAATGCTGGCACCCTTGCACCATGGTGCAAGGGTGCCTATGTTGCATACTGGATTGTTTTTGTGCAGGAAGGGGCACCTTCCTGCACATAAGCATTCCTGGGAGGCATATTCCTCTTTCTATGTGTGCTGCAAAATGCAGCACACATAGAAGGAGGAAGAAACAAGGAGAAATGGAGATATACGCCTCCCCTGGAAGGTGTAAGATTTTGGCACATTCCCAAGTTTAGAAGTTCTTGTAAATCTGTCAATGTGTCAAAAACCATGGGAGTTGCGTGCAAACACCCATGCAACACCCATGGAATGGCTAACTAGGGCATAGTAAAACAATGCAGCGATTTACGCTGCATTGTGTTACTCCATATTTTTGGAGCCACGAAAAGTGGCTTAAGAAAAACTGACTTAGACGTTTGTGTCACGCATGTACCACGTTGCATGGTGCAAACACAAAGCAAGCCTCTCATAAATATGCCCCTGTATACAATGTCTCTAATTTAAGCCTATCTGCTCTGTGCCAGAGCCACCAGGTGGTTGAGCTCAGGTTAATTTAGTGACTTCAGTGGTTCAACCTGAGAAAGTTGGGTTTGTTGGTTGAGGTGGGTACTTACCCCCTTAACTAACAACCCAATTTCATACAAATTACATGAGAATTTACCACTGTCCTGGGGGAGTGCTATGGTTCTTACGTTTTTGATCAAATCCAGATTTTTGCATGATGTTATGAGTGTGGCAGAAAAACCCTCTCTTTGCCTTTATGTGCCAAGAGCTAAGTTGATTGTGCCTGACATTTCACCACTGTTTTTGCAGTCAGTGATAAAGATTCTGAGGTTTATTTAAAAGGTAGGCTGTTGCACGATGCTAAGAGTGTGGCGCTACAGCACTGGTATCTGTGTATATATGCTATGCACCATACTAGTTGCATTTGCACTGCTCTTCGGGGAGCATCACATTTTGTGGAATTTATGGAGGGGCAAGTTGTTAAGAGTGTGATGGAATATGAGATGCTTTTGCATTTAGTGCTGAGTACTATATTGGTCACACTTGCATTAAATGATAATTAATTTCTTCATTGCTTTACTTGTGTCATATAGTGACTGGTGAGTGTAGAGGAATGTGGTTTGAGGCAGGTTTTTAGGATGGTAACAGAACACCACCTGCTTTTGCATTTTTACTTTTATGTGCCAAGTACGCAATTGGCCACCTTTTCCACATCACATAGAGCTTCAGGCTCTTTCCTGCACATACAGGAATAATTTTAACAAACTGGCTAGTCCGGTGGTGAGACAAATGAAAAAGCAGTAATCCACATGTCCCCATCACTAAAATGTGTAAGCGGTTGGAGAAGGAATGGATATACTGGTCACTTCACTGGAGGAACTGCTGCAACAGGGTGTGCTGGGAATACAATAATTATGCATGGCACACTGTAGCCTGAAATCACAAATACAACAGTACCCACAGTTATTGAGCACCTCAAACACTGGTCATGATGTCTAGTACCATCAGTACTGACATTCAGCACCTCCATCTGAAAGTACACCAGTGAATCCATCACTGCCAGGCACATATTATTTACTATCATTCTGTGTTGCAGATAAATGGCAATGCCCTTCCAGTTCTACAAGGATCTCTACTGACTTCAAAGGGAGGTCGATCAGCAGAGTCTGTTGCAGCAAGGGTTGTGCTTAACCCCTTGACCGCGATCGGAATTCCGCTCGTGTGCTGGACATTCCGATCGCGGGTGGGGTCATGACGAGCTCAGCTCGTCATGCGCACAGCGCTACCGCGCAGCATGACGAGCTGAGCTCGTCATGAGCACGGAAGGGGTTAAGGGATCGGGGGAAAATGTCAGATTTAAGGGGTGACATTATAACATTATATGTCACTGTCTTAAGCTTTTACTAGGACCTTCAACCTCTTCCAGTCTTGTGGAGTTGGACTTTGATTGTGGGTTTTCAAATGACCATCTTTTGTGTGTTATTCTCCAGTCTTTTAGCCTTCTGTAGCTGAACCCGTTTATGTTGGCCGTAGGATTCTGCACGGTTTACTCCTGCTAAACAGTGATAAAGTGCTTGTGCTTTCCCTTTTAAAGATGGTGAAATTGGCATTCCCCTTGTTGACACATTTAATTTACTTATAAGTCCCGACTAGTTTGTACTAAAGCTACCCATGACCTGTAAATTAAATGCTACGAATGGGCTACAGCACTTTTTGTGCCACCCACTAAAGTAGCACTGTCAAACATGTCTACTGGCCAGCTCTTGCCGTCTGTTTGTGACGTTTTAAACTGCCATTTTGACCTGGCAAAATGAGCCTCTTTCCAGGACTAAATCTTCCTTTTTAATACTAATAAGTCACCCCTAAAGTAGGCCCAAAATGTCCACAGGGCAGGATGCATGGTATTTAAAAAGTAGGACATGTGTACATGTCCAGCCAGTGAAAACCCTATATAGTGCTTAGTACACCTGACGAGGTATTAATATGTAAGTTTACTGATAATTTTAAATAATAATATTAGTAAAAACAATAAGGACTTGGCTAAGGCCAGACATAAAAATGCAGAACTGTCAGTAATGTGATGACGGGGGATGCTGCGAGGCACGCTGTGTCCCAGTGTTCGGCTCTATTTCTTCTCCGCTGGCAGACAGGATATGCTATATATTTCCAGGCAATATATAGGCAGGATGTGAGACACTCACTTAATGGATTAATAATTGTTCAGAGAAACTGAGCACTTCTCCCCTCTCTGGATTGGTATTGACCTTCTGCCCTGTGCAGCTGCGTCTTTGAATCAGCAGCAGGAATATATAGCTCGCCAATGGTATTTAGCTCAGATGAGCTCCATATATATTGATGTTGAACTTGACATTCATTTGTGGTGTTGTTTTGTTGTATGTGCTATTTTTGTGCATTGCGTTACCCTTTTTGAGCTCGTTTTCAAACTAAAGGTTTTTTGTGATTTTCTGTGCCATGTGATTACGGTTTTGTTCCGGAATTTCCACCTTGTAAGGGCTCGGTTTCGTTTGTGATTATGAAAATTGTGCATGTGGTATTAGCCTCTAAACAAAAAAAGCAAGCCATCCATTAGAGCCTTGAGAAACGGCGCAATGCCATAATTTTGCACATGGTTTTAGATTGGACTCAGAACCATGACCCATGTTATTTGTGCATTTTTTGGACTGGTCCATGGGGTATCACTAATATTCCATGAATTGGGAATTTGGATATGGGCCAATGAATCAAAAAGGTGGAACTCCATACCTCTGGCTCTGTGTTCACAGACTTTGCAGTCTTCAGGTGAAACTTGAAACAGGCAGGATACAATCAGTGACTCTTAGCAAGTTTATGTCGTAGCCCTATTTTCGGCCATGTGGGGTCCCACAGGACTCATCGCTAAGTCCAACCCTGTTTAATGTATATGTCTCCCCTCTAGCTAACTTTATTAAATCTTTCTGGTTTTCTCTGGTGTCATATGCTGATCACGCTCAGATTGCTATGTCTCTTTCCAACAGTGATCACAGCACAGGCGAGACCTTTCGAAACTGGGTGACCGCTGTCAGAAAATCGATGAGCGACAATTGTCTTAAATTAAATTAAACCAAAACAGTAGGGATGAAACTCGAGAATAACATATCCTTCTGGTCCCCTTCCTGGTGGCCGAAAGAATTAGAGACACTTCCGGTTTCTACAAAAAAAGCAAGAAATCTTGGTGTCACTTTGGATGACAAACTTACATATAAAAATCAGATTGACACTGTTATCTCCTCCTCCTTTTATGACTGGAAGACCATAAAGAAAATTGCTAATCTTATTCCATTTGATTTCCGTTAAAACTGTGGTCACAGCATTAGTTCTCTCAAGAGTGGACTACTGCAATGGACTCTACTTAAACTTACAAAAGAATTTGGTGAATAAACTACAAATCATGCATAACACTGCTGCCAGAATGTTATTGAACATCCCCAAATTTCACTCCGCAACTCAGGCTTTAAATGAGCTTCACTGGCTTCCCATAAAAAAACGGATCATCTTTAAAGCACTATGTATAGCATTCAAAACCCTAATATCCAGGTCCAGACTATCTAGAGACAAAACTTCAGATGGTACTCTCCAGCCAGATCTTTACGCTCGAGCTCCTCAAGTCTACCTGGTTGCTCTCCCTCATAAGCGAGTCTCCTGGGGAGGCAAAAGCTTTATCAGATGTACCGCTCAACATTGGAACTGCCTCCCCCATTCTGTAAAGTCTGCCTCAAACATTCTGGGCTTTAGAAAGTCCTTAAAAACCTGGCTTTACTATAACTAACTAGGCCTCCTTTCTTGGATCACAGGCAGGGCCAAGCTGCCTCCAGGCATACGAGCGCTCTATAAAAAAAAACAATATAACTTTCAATTCCCCCTTCCGTTGCTTAGAGTTTAAAGCATGTCATAAGAGTTTTCTCAAATTCTTTCAGCCTACTTTATAATATTTTGAGTGCTACCAGTGCTTAATATGTAAAAGAATGAGTGACAGTGCCCAAAGCTGTGCTCAGAAGGCGTGGACTATGTAATTAAATGTTGACGAGCTGAATACTAAAGTTGCAGTCTTGAATACACCTCATGTCTACCAGGCCCCCCCTGCCTCTTTATTTCACTCCTACTGGTTCTTACTTTCTCCAATTGTGATGTTTTTCTGTCTTTCTCTTCCTTCTTCTTTCTGCTTCCTGTGTTTTTCCATCTCTTGTACTATGTAAATCTCGGATGCAGAAAAACAAGATCTGGTCCTCAAAAATGAGTGCCGGTGGCCCCCACCGGCAGCCTCCAGCTCAAATTAAGCACCAGTGCTGACACTTACAAAAGTTATACTTACTGTATTGTAACTGTAACTAGCACTGCAGTAATAGAGATATTGGCCCTTATACATAAAGGAATTTTGGAGAACGTAAAGTAGTACTCCTGTATTTCTCTTTTACACACCGCTCCAAGCCTATGTGAATCAGCCATGAAACGTCCAACTCATTAGTAAAAGTGCAAAGAGGCACGGTTCTTCCTGTTTGTAATAATTGCATCAGAATATTGCTATTATAGTCTGGTTCATAAAGCACCCCTCTCACCCCCCCCCTTGCTTATTAAATGTAGGTGCTCCGAATACCAAGCCTGCGCATTCTTTAATGTACCTCCTGACAGATTAACCCCCAACCAGACACTCTCTGCCCCTTCATCTCACTTTTCTAGGTTCCTGTTTTCTCCCTTTCTAACGTTTTCCCCCGTCTTTCTCTTCCTCCTTCTTTTCCCTTTTTGTTTTCTTCTCATGCTCTGGGGAGGAAAAATAAGTGAGATTCCCCAAAAATGAGCAACGGCCGCCTCAAATTAAGCACTGTGGGCCGTACCTACGCTGTGATCCTAAACAGTACCAATGTTTTGCACACTATAAACATTAGCGGTCGAAGTAACAGTGAAGGTCAGAGTGGCTCCGCTGTCTGGTCTCTGTCCAGCAGGAGTGCTGCGAAAGAGAACACACAGGTGCATATCCTCAGCAGCTGCTCCAGCGGTCATGAGCTCAGCAGCCAGCAGCTATTGTCCCGATTTGCACCCGAGTGCCAAGTATCCAAGCCTGGCTGAACAGCTGTCACAAACAATAAGGGCTCTGCGGAAGATCCTAGGCGGGCAGCATCAGTAGGGGAAGCCGACAACGCACCAGCGGGCCTCTTCAAAGAGCCGGCGAGGCGTGCTATCCTGCTAATCCCGAAGGAATACTTGGAATTCCATGAGAAGGACAGCCCCGCCCCGCCCCGCCCCGCCGACGCACTTGCAGCACGGCTCAGGTGCACCCCAGACTGTGTTTATGAGCACGAGTTTACGCAATGAAAGGACAGACATGGCGCCCAGTAATACGCGTTTGCAAAATGTTGTATATTGAGCATAATCTTAAAAATGCCGCCTTGTGACGAACTTTTTGTTTTGTATAACTGCGGACAAGGATTTTTACATGTCATGAATCCCGATGAATCGCTGGGGCATATTTACAAGCCCCTTGCGCCACTTTTGCGCCGCCGTTGCGTCACGCATGTGACGCAGCGGCGACGCAAACCATGCGCTGCGTTGCGCTATATTTACAACGTGACGCATCTAGGGAGATGCGTCACGTAGTAAACCCCTGCGCCACATGAAACCTGCGCCAGGTTTCATGTGGGCGTACCGGCGCAGGGGAGGGCGTTCCGGCGCAGGAACGCCTCGGAAAGTGACGTAGTGAAATCTACAAGATTTCACGCAGTCACTTTTCTCGAGCGCTGGTGCGTCAAATCCTTACGCCTGCTTCAAGCAGGCGTAAGGATTGACGCACCATGTTAGGGATAGGGAAGGTTGGAACAGTGCTGGAGTTGCGTCGCGCTTGCGACACAACTTCAGCACTGCGCCAACCTTCTCCCGCCAGATGCGTCGCATCGGACGTGGCGCAAGGGTAAACTTGCGTGACGCATTTTCCCTGGCGCATCCCTGCTGATATGCAGGGATGCGCCAGGGAACATAAATATGCCCCGCAGTGTTTTTGAGAAGACAAGTCACGAGTTTGCGCATTTATAATTCAAGCTCATTTGAAGTTTAATAAACCAATATCCCAGGGAGTCATGGGCCGGATTATTTAAATTGTGCCATTGCTGCTTATTGTTTTTTTGAGCATTCAATGGATACATTTTGTACCACGATTAGTGTAGAATTTTCACCACGAATAAAGAATCCCAGTTTCACAGGCTACATTTTTAACCTGCATATTTGTAGCTACATTCAACAATTTACTGTAGAATTAAATAAAAATAAAATAAAAAAGCCTTGGTTCCCGGCATCCTCAGCATGCAACATGTTATTTCTATGTACAATACATGTTGGGGCTCAAGTCACAAAGAATTTGCTGAAACATTTGCACTACATTTTATGTACTATTCTGTTGTAGGTCACAGGGTTTCCGCTGTTAGGTGCACGTGGCCTTTCTCCTCAATCTTTATGATGGACCCGGTGCCTATCTGCTTTGTCCTGCTTCCACTTAGAGAGTTGTTTTCTGCCCTGGGCCGGTAATTTAATGCTTTGCGACACACGGGTGGTTGCATTGCATCAGTACATCTCCCTGTGAATCGCAAATATGTGAGAATACTCATTCTGTATTCTTCTCCTTTGTGACTCTTGGGCTCATATTGAAGTTATTGTATTTAAAATAACACTTGTGAATTGCAATGTATATTTTGTGGATTGTGAATGAGAACTTTGCTTTTGAAACACTAGCATCTGGTGGGCACAGGGCTGGCAAATATTAGGCTCATTATATTATCTTTAAAACTGCTGTTAGTTCAACGTTTGTTCATAATTCATAATGAGCATAATAGGCACCAGGTCAACTGATCCAGTTCAAACTCATTGAATGTACTACATTGAATCAATTTCATTAACTGACCTACACATCAAGTTACTCCTCTGGGGGGCTGATTCATCACAAGCTGCACTTTTGAGTATGTTTACACTTTTGGGTAAGTTTACTACTTTTTAATATTCACAAACTGCATTATTGTAGTAACTTACACATTTGTAGCAAAATACACTTGTGCAGTAAATCCAGTACTACAAATGGCCAACCACTGGTACTGCAACCCTCATTATTTTCAATGGTACGGTGTAGCTGTACCAGTGGTTGGCATGTGTAGTGTTGCACATACTACAAATGTGTAAATTGCTGGAAAAGTGTAAGTTACTATAGAAGTGCACTATGTGAGTGCCGAAGAGTAGTGATCTTACTCAAAAGTATAAATTTACTGAAAAATGTAAGTTACCTTTGTGAGCCAGGCCCATTGTGTCTTAAATATCATCGTGGGTCAGAACATCGAAACTAAGATTATCGTTTGCTTTAGTATTTTTTTTAATATTGTTGTTAAAAATATTATTATTTGTTATATTGTTTTAATTTATATTGTTTTTTAAGTGTATTTTGTGTTTTAACATGTATTTGTTTTAAAAAACATTTTTATTATAATAATTTTAGTAACGGGATGTTGGGTTTATAGGGGAACAGGGTGAGAAGTAGTTTAACATTTTTGACTTTTTCTTCCAAATACATTTTATTTGCATTCAATCATTTCTAAAACATGTAAACAATAAGTGGGTGCCAACTCGACTGTCCCCTTTTCCAAACATTGTTGATTGCACTTTATGTCCTATCCACATCACTCATTTATATTTATCTTATAACATCAGCTCATTATATCATAGTCCTTTCGCTTCAAAATTGAGTTTCTTCTTGTGTTTATCACTTCTTACTAATCATACTTTTCTCAACCGTTTTCTTCCAAGCCTTTTCTGGTTCTCTTGGGTGGAGGGCTCTCTCCCTTAGTCGAAAAGTCTGAGTGTTCTCAATCTTTGAAGCCATGTTATTTTTTGGTATTCTTTTCCCATGTTGTCCAATAGGGTTGCCATGTTCTTGTGAATATCTCTTTGAGAGTATTGACATGTGCTGATACTTTCTCTATCGCCATAGTCTCCCACACCGACCAGCATCACACATGCTGTCGTGAAGTTCCTATATTACCCATACAGGACCTGCGCGTTCGGATAACATAAACTGTGGGTTTGGTGGCCGTCTAACTCTGAGCACTCCCACCGAGAATGTTAGCCTGTTTGCATAAGCTAGCTCACAGTGCCTCTAGTGTCTCCTCTTATCGGGGAGAGAATAGTTTCTGGCAACCTCAGAACATGACAACCCTGATCCCTCAAGATCGTGGAAACAATGTACTACTTTTCGCTCAGTCACTCGTGCTCACTTATCTCGTCTCAGAGATACACAGAATAAACAGCCTGGGCGTTTCAATAAAAGGTTTATTGAACGGTTGTTATTCTTGTGTAGAATATATGAGCTGCAACAACCATTAGACAGTAGCAGAGAAATATGATTAGCAGTACTATGAATATAAATGGATAGTACAGTTCTACCATCTTGCACTACGGAAGAATAAATACATGAATATAAAATGCATTGATAAAAGAAACGCGTACTCCTACGATGCCTATCTAGATGTACCTAAATGTACCTAGTGTGAGAAGTTGGCCTGGCATATGCTGTCCACTAATTATAGTGGGCACCTTGCACCAGTCCAAACAACCCCTTATTGGAGATAGGTTAAAGACAACCTTATTGAAAGCTATCCTAGTGGTAGCTATGGAGAGCAGCCTTCAGGCTAAGTCTTGAAGGAATGTAAAGCAGCTTGTTTTACCAGTCTATAATCTCTTGAGTGATCAAATGAAAGAGCACCACACCAGGTATATATTCAAAATATATGTATTTATTGCTAAACACACCCCTCTAGTCTCTTTATGAGGCTAGAGTTCGAAGTACATAAGTTAGAAGTTATTAAATCACAGTAATAGCACAAATACACGTTTGGGCCCTAGGGGCGTACCAAACCATATACCAATAAAGTGGTATGCGAACCACGACTGAACTAGACACTAGGCCTAGAGCCTCTAGAAGTGCTTGGACCACAAGGAACCACCCAAGGTAGTGTCACAGGGGACCCACGGGAGACACGTGCAGTGTAAATACACAACCGCGATACGCCATTGACTTCTATGGAGAAAGTCGGGATCGGGAAATTAGAGAAAAGGGACACTTAAAAGAGGACTAGGACAAAACCCTTTGAGATCTAGGACTTTGAAGAGTCTCTACCCACGGGAGCACCGGAGTACTCGTGTTACCTCACCCAGGGAAGCCGGGTGCATAGGTGCCTTTCGTGGTCGGGTTTCGTCGTCGATTCGAATGGCGATCTGCTGCAAAGTGCTGCTGGCGGCCAAGAGAAAAGTGTCCGGGTGGATCCAAGAGTGGATCGGAGTTCTGAAGAACCTGAAAGCAGAGGGGACAGAGTCTGGGTCACTAGCCAGTGACCAGGAAGGCGATGGACAGATGCCCACCGATGTCGAGTGCTTCAGGTGCGTTGACGGTCATCTTGACTCTTCAGCCACAAGGTCCAGGAGGCATTGTCGGCGACCAGGAGCAGGATTCGGGCTGGTACATGATGTCTGTCAAGTGCTGAGGTGTCGGCGACCAGATTGGACCCAACAAGCCTTGGCAACGGCAAGTCTTGGTGAAGATGTAGATCGTCGATGGTGCAGACCAGCAAGGTCTGTGGAACTCACCCAGCGAGGGTAAGTGAGGGCAGGCCTGGAGCAACCAGGATGCCAAGTTAAAAAAGGATTGGCCTTTGTTAAGGGCTACTAGCCAACGGGTTAGCGACCGCAAAGGAGCCTTGTGACGCCGCACGTGGATCTGGCTTACAGGACACTCGTGGAGTGGGGGCCAGTGATCTTTGGTGCAGGTGGTGCTGGAGGCTGGGGCTACTCGGAGCCCAAAGCACAACTTCTTGGAAGACCCAGAAGAGGATGCACTTGCAAATGTGCTCGGTGTCCAGGGGTCACGGTCTCAAGTCACCCACGATAGCCACGGGCCTCAGCTTTGCTGGGGACTCAGGGTAGCCTCGGCGAAGTCTGAGAATCCACCTCTGGTGATGCGATGACTTCGGCGTCCGACGGGAGCTTCAGAAATGCGAACCGGACAGATGCTTCTTTGGTGCCTGCCAAGCAGGGGAGTCACTCCTTGACCCCAAGGGAGATTCTTCTGTCCTCTAATCGTGAGTAGAGCGTCGAAGGTCCAGGATTCAGTTACAGAGTTTCGTCCAGGGATAATCTAAAGTCCTAAGGACTGGGTTCCTATACTTATACTAAGGATAGGGGTTGGACTACTCTGTGGCCCCACCTATGGGTGGGTCAGGGCAGAGGGGTGGCTACACCCCTTTCCCTTTGTCCAGTTCGCGCCAAAGCAGGGGCTGCAAGCCCCTGATCCGGTTTGAACTGGGGTATGCACAGGGACACCAATTGTGCCCCCAGTGAAGGACTTCAAAGAACCAGAAAGTGCTCCCGCCCAGCCCCAATACACATTATCCTGTCTGGGGAGGTGGTCACACCTCCCTGGGACAGGAAACCTATTGTCCAGGCCTCCCCTGCCGGAGTTTCGTCCAGCAGCAGGAGGCCAGACTTGTGTCTGTGGCAGTAGCATCCATTTTGTGATGCCAGGCTTTAGAAAGAAGTTACCGGCCAGGCCAGGGTTAACATGTCTCTCCCTCTAGAAGGGTGGAATGCTACCCCTGCTGCCAGAATTGGCGTGGGGGTAGTATTCCAAGATGTTTGACACCAAACACGACATGTTTAGGTGCAGCCATTCCAAAGTTAGCATTTAACGCGAGGTTATAATGCGCTTAAGAGTATATGGTCAGGCTGCACTACAAACAGCATCAGAGAAGGGTCTCAGAACGCTGCAGAGGGGCCATGGTCATGCAGGGGCACCCCCTCACATAGGAACCACGCACTCTGCCTTCAGGATTGATAAGGCCTGCCTTAGGAGTGACTTATAGGTTTATATGTGTGTATGTATTTAGTGATATAGGTAACCTATATCACAGTAAGGGGTGCATGCACCACCTTACCCAGGCTGCAGTAGCAGATCTGTGGTGTGGGTTTGGATGGCCTTCCAGGGGTGGCATAATACATGCTGCAGCCCCTGGTAGGCCTCTGAGGTACCTATGCCCTTGGTACATAGTATACCATATACTAGGGACTTATAAGGGCACTCCAGATTCCAATCAGAGATGTGCCTAAGGCACATGGAAACCTTTTACAGAGAAAGCAGATAGACTGGGGCCCTGAATAGCAGGATCCCAGTCCAACTAAGTCATAAACCAGCAAAACACCATAAAAAAAGTGGGGGCAACCATATAGTCAGATTCCACCTTCCTACATAACCCCCCAAACGAAAGGAGATAAGGCTAACCTTGGCCAGTTGAGCCTTCATTGACTAAGTGGTCATATAAGGAAGCACCTGCACTAGCATGGTTGCCCCCTGTCTTATGGTCCACTAAGCAATCCCTCACCCTAAGGGTATGAGAGGGTCTCCACCATGGGGAATCACTACCTGTGGTGTGCTTAGGTAAAGTACAAGGCTGGTGAGGTGTCTGAGTAGGGAAGTGAGGCCCTAGGAATGTTGGCCTCAGCTTCCTCAGATCACTGGTCACCATGTATGCCTGTCTTTCCATGACTGAGTTGCACTTTGCTCTAAGGGTCAACCTTTGGCTGCCTACAGCTGGGGGTTGGGTCCCTTTGGATGGACTACTGGAGGGACATGGCAGGTTTGGAACCTTCTGGTCCCAGGTTTGCCCTTGCCTACCAGAGTCCTTCTGGGGGAGGTCCCTACATAAAGGTATGGGGGATCCCTCAGTGTGTAGAGGAATTTTCACCTGGCTAGGGCTACTAGACTGGGTGCCCCTAATCTGCTGATGGGGGCTTCCTCTTGACAGGGGGCCCTGGGGGGTCCACTGACCTCCCTGACCTCTGCAGCTCTGGGCTGACTGAGGCAGGGTAGAGAGGGGCAGGTTACCTGCTCCAGACTGGGTACCACCTTGGAAGGGTCCTCTGCCATCAGGGGTGTGGCCAGGCCAGGCCTGACTACCTCTGTGGCAGTTCCTTCACTAGGGGTAGGGTCAGTTCCCTGAGGAGGCTGAACCTTACCTACTGTCTGGGGGAAGAAGACTTTTCTTCAACCCTTGTGCTCTCTTTTGGGGGAGAGTGGGCCATTCTTTCAGGCTCCATCTCTCCAAATTCTTGGGCTGGGGCTGTGGCCATCACAGCCCCACTAACCTTTACAGGGACGCCCAACATCCTAAGATGGGTTTGGTGTTCAACTTCAGCCCAGGCTGAAATTTCCAAATCATTGCCCATCAGGCAATCTACAGGTAAGGTGGGGGACACTGCCACTCTCTTTGGGCCTGTGACCCCCTCCCAGCTGAGATTGACTATGGCCATGGGGTGATCTGTTCTGACACCATCAATGTTGGTCACCTGGTACTTAAACTCAGGTAAAAACTGGTGAGGGGGACTAGTTTCCCTGCCACCATGGTGACACTAGCCCCTGTGTCCCTAAATGCCACAGCTTTCTGACCATTAATTATTGGCTCCAATCTGTACCTGCCCAACGCTGTGGGACCCATGGTAAAGGTGGCAAATCCTTTACCATCATCAGAGTCAGAGGAGTGTGTTGAGGGGTCCCTGTCTAAACTAGGGCTCACCTCTGTTCCTCTTGCAAAAGCACCCAACTTTTTGGGTGCACTACTCCCAACTGGAGGATTACTACTGGTAGTACCAGGAGGGGTGGTAGTAGTTGTGGGAGGAACATTTTCTTTATTGCCAATCCTGGGGCAACTGGGATCAGTTTTCCAGTGCCCAGGCTTTTTACAGACATGGCAATATGGTTTCTTTTCAGGAGAGGAAGGAGTTTGGGACCCACCCCCAGAAGAGGAATTTTGGGGCCCTGTAGGGGACTTATCCTTAGATTTATCCCCACCTTTCTCTTGGGACTTAGTAGAATCTTTCTTCTGGTCACCACCCTGATTTCTAGTTTTTACTCTGGTTCTGACCCATTTGTCTGCCTTCTTTCCCAATTCTTGGGGAGAGGTCAGATCAGAGTCCACCAGATACTGGTGCAAAAGCTGGTTTTGACAATTATTAAGGATCTGCTCCCTCATAATCAAATTGTACAATCCTAAAAAGTCATGCACTTTGTTGCCATGTATCCAACCTTCCAGAGCCTTTGTAGCACAATCTACAAAATCAACCCAGTCTTGAGTCTGAGCTTTTTGGGTGTCTCTGAACTTCAACCTATACTGTTCAGTGGTTAGGCCAAACCCATCTATCAGAGCACTCTTCAAGACTGTGTAATTGTCAGCATCCTCTTCTCTAACAGTGAGGAGCTTATCTCTACCTTTGTCAGCAAAGGAGAGCCACAAGATTGCTGCCCACTGCTCCTGAGGGACCTTCTGTACCTTACAGGCCCTCTCTAATGCAGTTATTCATTTGTGGATGTCATCCCCACTCTGGTAGGGAGGGACAATCTTGCTCAGGTTCCTATGGTCATAGGACCTTTCCCTGTCTCTAGGGACACGGCTGCCACCATGGGACTCTAGTCCCAACTTTCTTCTCTCTCTAAGGAGATCTAGGGATTCTCTATCTAAAGCCAATTGCTTTTTTCTGATTTCCAGCTGAGTTTCCTCATACTGGACCAGTCTGTCTCTTCTCTCATGAGAGGATTCCCTCCTGTGAGAGGAGATAGAGCTCCCTATGGAGGTGCCAGAGTGGTTAGACTCCTGAGAAGGAGATCTAGACTTCCTGGGCACACTCTTAATCCTTCCTGGGGGACAAAGAGGGCATCATTCTGATCATCCTCATCATCTTCCACAGGAGGGATTGGGTTATCCAGGTCAGGGTCATTGTCACCCTCCTGGCCAGTTTCAGAGGGGGGCTGGGGGTATTGGTACCCCTGGCCTCGTCCTCTTCCTCTGCCCCACCCTCAGCTCCTACCCCTTCAGTCCCCAAGGGCTTACTAAGGTCATAAGCCACCAACAACTCCTTGAGGTGTTGGGTGGTGGGGCTTTGGCTTGTCCTTATTTTTCTCAAGTTGCATAAAGCTCTCAATTCCAAGAATGGGAGTGTATCATACTTGGAGGGTGGAAGCTCAATGGCTTCCTGCAAGGATTCTTTAGATCCTACCCTTAAAGACATTACTAGTGTGGTGTGGTGTATGCACTACCTACTCTAGTGTGGCCTACTAAACTCTCTTGAGTTGTAGAAAGGGTTGTGCTATCCCTTAACACACAACTCTAAGTTCAGTAGAACTTACTGTATTCTAAGCTTAAATTATATGTACCTTAGGTACCTTTAGTGGTTTTCAGTTGATCAATTCAATTGAGATTATCTGGTAAAACAATAGCAAGCTGGAATCCCACACGCTGCACACCAATGTGAGAAGTTGGCCTGGCATATGCTGTCCACTAATTATAGTGGGCACCTTGCACCAGTCCAAACAACCGCTTATTGGAGATAGGTTAAAGACAACCTTATCCTAGTGGTAGCTATGGAGAGCAGCCTTCAGGCTAAGTCTTGAAGGAATGTAAAGCAGCTTGTTTTACCAGTCTATAATCTCTTGAGTGATCAAATGAAAGAGCACCACACCAGGTATATATTCAAAATATATGTATTTATTGCTAAACACACCCCTCTAGTCTCTTTATGAGGCTAGAGTTCGAAGTACATAAGTTAGAAGTTATTAAATCACAGTAATAGCACAAATACACGTTTGGGCCCTAGGGGCGTACCAAACCATATACCAATAAAGTGGTATGCGAACCACGACTGAACTAGACACTAGGCCTAGAGCCTCTAGAAGTGCTTGGACCACAAGGAACCACCCAAGGTAGTGACACAGGGGACCCACGGGAGACGCGTGCCGTGTAAATACACAACCGCGATACGCCGTTGACTTCTATGGAGAAAGTCGGGATCGGGAAATTAGAGAAAAGGGACACTTAAAAGAGGACTAGGACAAAACCCTTTGAGATCTAGGACTTTGAAGAGTCTCTACCCACGGGAGCAATGGAGTACTCGTGTTACCTCACCCAGGGAAGCCGGGTGCATAGGTGCCTTTCGGGGTCGGGTTTCGTCGTCGATTCGAATGGCGATCTGCTGCAAAGTGCTGCTGGCGGCCAAGAGAAAAGTGTCCGGGTGGATCCAAGAGTGGATCGGAGTTCTGAAGAACCTGAAAGCAGAGGGGACAGAGTCTGGGTCACTAGCCAGTGACCAGGAAGGCGATGGACAGATGCCCACCGATGTCGAGTGCTTCAGGTGCGTTGACGGTCGTCTTGACTCTTCAGCCACGAAGTCCAGGAGGCGTTGTCGGCAACCAGGAGCAGGATTCGGGCTGGTACACGATGTCTGTCGAGTGCTAAGGTATCCGCGACCGGATTGGACCCAACAAGCCTTGGCAACGGCAAGTCTTGGTGAAGATGTAGATCGTCGATGGTGCAGACCAGCAAGGTCTGTAGAACTCACCCAGCGAGGGTAAGTGAGGGCAGGCCTGGAGCAACCAGGATGCCAAGTTAAAAAAGGATTGGTCTTCGTTTAGGGCTACTAGCCAATGGGCTAGCGACCGCAAAGGAGCCTCATGACGCCGCACGTGGATCTGGCTTACAGGACACTCGTGGAGTGGGGGCCAGTGATCTTCGGTGCAGGTGGTGCTGGAGGCTGGGGCTACTCGGAGCCCAAAGCATGACTTTTTGGGAGACCCAGAAGAGGATGCACTTGCAAATGTGCTCAGTGTCCAGGGGTCACGGTCTCAAGTCATCCACGATAGCCACGGGCCTCAGCTTTGCTGGGAACTCAGGGTAGCCTCGGGGAAGTCTGAGAATCTACCTCTGGTGATGCGATGACTTCGGCGTCCGACGGGAGCTTCAGAAATGCGAACCGGACAGATGCTTCTTTGGTGCCTGCCAAGCAGGGGAGTCACTCCTTGACCCCAAGGGAGATTCTTCTGTCCTCTAATCGTGAGTAGAGCGTCGAAGGTCCAGGATTCAGTTACAGAGTTTCGTCCAGGGATAATCTAAAGTCCTAAGGACTGGGTTCCTATACTTATACTAAGGATAGGGGTTGGACTACTCTGTGGCCCCACCTATGGGTGGGTCAGGGCAGAGGGGTGGCTACACCCCTTTCCCTTTGTCCAGTTCGCGCCAAAGCAGGGGCTGCAAGCCCCTGATCCGGTTTGAACTGGGGTATGCACAGGGACACCAAGTGTGCCCCCAGTGCAGGACTTCAAAGCACCAGAAAGTACTCCCGCCCAGCCCAAATACACATTATCCTGTCTCGGGAGGTGGTCACACCTCCCTGGGACAGGAAACCTATTGTCCAGGCCTCCCCTGCCGGAGTTTCGTCCAGCAGCAGGAGGCCAGACTTGTGTCTGTGGCAGTAGCATCCATTTTGTGATGCCAGGCTTTAGAAAGAAGTTACCGGCCAGGCCAGGGTTAACATGTCTCTCCCTCTAGAAGGGTGGAATGCTACCCCCACCGCCAGAATTGGCGGGGGGTAGTATTCCAAGATGTTTGACACCAAACACGACATGTTTAGGTGCAGCCATTCCAAAGTTAGCATTTAACGCGAAGTTATAATGCGCTTAAGAGTATATGGTCAGGCTGCACTACAAACAGCATCAGAGAAGGGTCTCAGAACGCTGCAGAGGGGCCCTGCTTATGCAGGGCACCCCTCACATAGGAACCACGCACTCTGCCTTCAGGATTGATAAGGCCTGCCTTAGGAGTGACTTATAGGTTTATATGTGTGTATGTATTTAGTGATATAGGTAACCTATATCACAGTAAGGGGTGCATGCACCACCTTACCCAGGCTGCAGTAGCAGACCTGTGGTGTCAGTTTGGATGGCCTTCCAGGGGTGGCATAATACATGCTGCAGCCCCTGGTAGGCCTCTGAGGTACCTATGCCCTTGGTACATAGTATACCATATACTAGGGACTTATAAGTGCACTCCAGATTCCAATCAGAGATGTGCCTAAGGCACATGGAAACCTTTTTACAGAGAAAGCAGATAGACTGGGGCCCTGAATAGCAGGATCCCAGTCCAACTAAGTCATAAACCAGCAAAACACCATAAAAAAAGTGGGGGCAACCATATAGTCAGATTCCACCTTCCTACACCTAGCATGTGAGTAGGTGTGAAGCCAAGAATCCCTCTAGGATTTAGTCGAACCCCATTACCTGGAGTGAGAATGTAGGAGCCCCTCTTGGTCTCGAGCTGGACACCCCGCGAGGGATGTTCAGACCACTGTCAGCTGGAGCGTCTGCATGCAGGAGCCTCAGCGTCTCTGGTCAGTGTGTCGGCCTGGAAGTCTCGGTTCCCTCTGACTAACACTAGCAAGAGGTGCTATATTTATACAGAAAGTATCTAGGGCTCCTTTGTCCCTTGTTGCTTGTATTAGCCATTGTTGGATTTGAGGATGATGTATGGAATGAACCGTGTACGTAGATGTGGGGAGGAAGGTGGTGTAGCCCCAGCCTTGTTTCTAAGAACCCTTATGAATATCCATTCATACTGTGTGAGTCTATTGATGGAGTTTATAGGACTCTATTGTTTAGGAGACACCCTCCTTCTGCACCCAGGACTAGAACTAGGTAAAGGTTCAATCCTAAAAGGCTCGTTACAGTGTAGTGTAGGGGAGGTAATGTAGGTGAAGGGGTATGATGTTCCCCGGGCCTATATTAGGGTACCTATATGAAACATAACACCCACTCCTCTTCCGAACAGTCAACAATGATAAAAAATACTAGTGGACTATTCTCTTTACTAGACAGTAGTTCATAGAACATTTTTAAAAGAGCTTCGTTAAAATCTTGTTTTAAAATTATTTTAAAAAGAGTTTAAAAAAAGGTAAAAAATTAAAAAAGTTTACTACTAAAATTAGTTGTTTGGAATTGTCACTTAAGCCACAGTCCTAATTGAGTTCGTTTATATAAGTTGAATGTCTACAAGCGTCAAAAGGCCATGATTTTCAGCAAGAAAGTGTCAATTTTTAGGAAGTGTTCCAAATTTAGTTAATTTTAGAGAAAATGAAAATCCGAATTCTTTCCCAGCACACGATGAGCCACTTACAGATTAAATGTCCTGGCTGGGAGCCGCAACATCATCGCTGCTTGCAGCTGCAGGGGACGGTCCTTGTAACACCTCACAGAGTACGTCAATGGAGCACAGATGATATTCAGTACTGCCAATAGCTGGTGTAGAGGCAGCCGGTGCTGTAGTCGATACCTCGGTGCTAGTGGTGCTAATGGTGGAGCTAAAGCTTACCCCAGTTGTAAAAGGCACCTGCGGATTCTCGAGGAATGCAGCCATCAAGATGGGAATGCGCTGGGGACATTGCCGAGCATGGGCCCTCTAGGGTTCCAGCCTGGTATTCAAGTCCGCAGGCGTGTCCGTCGCAAGTGTCAGACAGAGGTCCATCACGCATTCTTCACCGCAAAACAGGCATCGAAGAACAGGTAGGATGCAGTCCATCCAGACTGGTCTAAACGATAGGAACCAAGAGGCACTTAGTTCCCTCAGGCGAGGTGTGCCCAGATGTTGTACCATGCGTTCACGGTATTTCCGCTCCAGGAGCGCTTTTGCCATCTCGTTGATAATTGGGCCGTCCATTGCGTAGTAGATAAATGACAATCAGGACTCCCGCTATTGATAGCAGGATCAGAGGTAGACCTCCAAAAATGCTTCCAAATATGGAGTGTATAAAGTTCGGGATAATTCAGAGGATTGTCTGAAAGGTGCTAAGAAGTCCTGACCCTATGGTCTTAAATAGGTGTACAATACCACTCGTATCAGACAAATTAAAGATACGACCCACCATTTCTGCTAAATGAATGGGGCAGTTTGTACGTATAAGTGCCTGTATCTCAGTCGAGGTCCTTGCGATTTGAAGATCAAAGGTCTCTCAAGCGGAGGTTAAGGGTACGGTCTGCTGTAAAAGCATGGCTTTCAGTCTGGTCAAAGTATCAAATTGTATAAAGGAAACATTCAATGAAGGCCATAACGGCGCCTCCCTGACTGTACTTCTTGGGGGAAACAATACTTGCATACAGCAAGTAACCCTGGAGTTTACAGTGACCAGATAGGCAATGCCCGGAAGCATACCACAGCAACCTTAATCGTTCAGCATCAAGTAACTCCCATTTGAGAGCAGCTCGAATACCGGTTTGATCACGGCAGCTGGAGTCCCTTTCATGTGGCAGGACAAGTTTGCTATCGAACCATTACACGCTCCGTGCAATGTAATGTCCCGGCACGTGAGGGAACCGCTCAAAGCGCTCTTGCAGTTTGTACCACTTAGAAACACTTCTCGATCCCCACTCCGGCATCAAAATCTACAAGGCAAATCCCAGGATTCTCTAATGTATTCCTTACCCATTCTTTCATATTTGCCCGCTGCCTTTGTTCAAGGCAATATTGAAACTGAAAAGTAGCGACCGGTAGAGTTATGTGGCCATGGATCAGCCATTCAGTAGACGGAGCTTCCGCTACTGTAAATGGTAGTGGGTCCAGTTTTTCAATACGCAACATTGTATATTTAGCTCCCCTTTGTGCCACTTCAACCTGTTTATCTGTTAGATTGTATTCAGAAAACAGAGACGTACTGTTTATAAAACGCCAAGGCACAAAGCCTGCGCACAAAGATTGCAGCGTCCAGCTCAATGACATGATAGAACGTAATTGAGATTGCCCGTGTTGTGGTATGGCCAAATCTTGTTCTAGGATATCTTCTGCAGAAGACACAATGTTGCCCAAAGAATATATTCTGGAGGACAAAGTTGTTAACCCATTGTCTCCCACAGCCAACGATTTTTCTAAGTTAATACGGTCTATTTCCCGTATTCTCTCTGCGGCCTCTTGTGATATTTTCCAATTTTCATTATAGGCAGCATAAATTCCAGCATATATGAAACGTTTCTGATGTTGTTTCCTGGGACCTTGTAAAAAATCCCTAAGATCCATGTCTTGTGAGAGTAAGGCTAAGGGTTGTTTCACTTCTGTTAGTGTTGAGGTTTCTAGCCAATCAAGGCACAACTTCCCAACACTGTAGGATGTCACTATCCCTGGATGTTCTCTTTGTACATAACGTGGGTCTGGCCTGTGGATACTGTACCCTTCGGTAATACCCAAGAATCGTTTATGACATATGTTTGTGTCTACAGGCCAAACCACCCATTTTTCCCAATTTGGGTCTGATCTATTGTACTTTAAAATGTAATCTACTGTTGCCCCTTCCTGTGAAGTCGAATTTTGCCACCCTCCCATCTGTGATGGTGTTGGAAATCGAGGTTTGTTCAGGTCCTTGACCTTGGCTAATCCAAGACAGGATGTCTGTTGCACAGTTTCGTTTAGAAATATCATCTGCTGTGGAATGAGGCATGCTCTAAATAGCGCTTCTGTTCTCTGGACTTGCCAGTCCCTAGAACCCCAGACCGATTTTAAGTCTATTGTGTCCTTCCATAGGTCAAAACCCTGTTCAGACAGTTGGGTAATAAAGGAAGCAGAGTAAATTTGTTTGGTGTTTGTCAACATAATTTTCAGTGCTGATGTTGGTGTAACCTTATAATAATATGAGGTTGTGTCAGTGGTGCTAAAACCTAAAAAATATGAAAATTTCTGTGCAAATGTATGCAAACTACCTTTTGGTGGTGTAGGGCAATGTTCCCACTGATGGTACTCAAACACATTTCTAGGTGAAATAGATTTGTGCAGAAAATGATGACCATACTGTTGGTAACAGTACAAAGTGTCATAGTCTGAATTGCTTTCTAACATTTCAGTGTTCGGAAATGCAGCAGTTTTTTCTAAATCAGGCAACATGTTATTAACAGTTTCATTGTCCCAATCATCAGAAAATGTACTTGAGGTAATGATATCACTTAATGAAATTTTAAATAAATGAGAAATTTTTAAAAGTTCAGTCGGACCGAATATTTCGAAATCAACTTTGTCCCAAACTATACCGTCCGGTATAGGAACCGCTGTGATGTTCAATGATAACAAGTCTCTCTGTTCACGATGAGACGATTGATGTGGTTTTAAAATGAAATTAACTTTCGGGGCTGTAGAGCTTTGCTGAAGATATCGTCCATTAATAAGCATGCTAAAAATTATTACTAAGCCTAGCCAGAAAAGAAAAAATAGAATCCCAGTAATTACCCAAAGTTCAATCCAAGGCGATACCAGGTAAGTCTTTTTAAGAAAGTTCAGAAAGTTTTTGGCTTGCTGTTTACGTGATTTTTGGGCTGGCGTCGTTTCCGGTTCACTTGGATCCAAAGAAAACGTATCAAAGTTAATGAAGTAGCCAGAAGCAGTTCGATCAATTGTAGGAATTGCATCGGGATTTGTTGAAATCGCATCTTGCTCTCGTCGAGGCATGTTGACATAGACGTCAGTATTTGGTCTTATTGTAACCTGAGTGTTGTTCTGAGTTTCATTTTGTAGATGAACTTCGGGTTCAAGGGGAACGAGTTCCATAGCATTGTTGCTTAGTCCTTCATTCCTCACAGGAAGCTCTTCAAACGTGATGAGTCTTTCTGTTTGAACTTCTTGGATTGTAGCGAGAGGAGGGCTTCTGCTACTGTGGAGTCCACACGGCCTACTGTTCAGTATCGGCCACATAGTGTGGTTTGATTAAGTCGATTGAGACAAATCTTTTCTCCTTTTTCCTGGCAAGAGGCGGCAAAAGAACAGTTCGTGTTCCTTGAATTGCTAGGACAGGTACAGGCTTTCTGTATGATGGTCCATATTATTTTTTGTCCTCTATTTTCTCTCTGACCAGATCCCCGATTTTTGGGATCCAGACAGGTCTTACTGTGTTTGCCTTGACTTCCCCAGTGGCGGTCTGTTTCTGGACAACGTTGCTTTGTTGTGTCCTGGATTCCTTTAGATCCTGTAAAACAGCCAAACGATCATGGATATCAAATGGTTTCTCATCCGCCACTGTGCCTTCATACTCAAGATCAGCTACCCACATTCTTGTCCCAAATAGGACCTCATATGGAGTGACACCCCCTAGAGAATCTCTTGGCTGGTTGTTAAGTGCTCTTTGTACCCCATAAAGGTGACTGACCCAACTACCGCCCTTGCCTAATACCCTAGCTGTTAAAGATTGCTTTAAGTCCGGTTTTTCCTCTCCACAACCAAATTTCCCTCAGGATGGTACGAAGAGGAGTACCGCAGTGCAACGCCCATACTTTTCATGGCCTCTTTGTAAGCCAGAGAGCTAAACGCCGGGCCACGGTCAGAATGTAACGTGCCAACTGCGTATGTCCCGATAAAGACTCGCAAATCTTTTATAACAGTTCGAGCGTCAGCCGAACCCTGAGGCCAAACCCATAGTAATCTTGAGCAGGAATCCACTGCAACCATGATATACTTATAAGCCCCATCAGATTGTAAGGGGACGCAGTGGTCCAGATACACACATGCGAGAGGTTTGTCAGATATTAGTAATGGTGTCTGCGCCGGGCGTGTTCTGGTGGAGCCTTTAATCTGTTGACAGATGTCACATTTCAAGACATAGGGCCTGATTCTGATGCGGTTAGGAAAGCATTCCCACCTAGGGCCTGATTCTGATGCGGTTAGGAAGGCCTCCTAACGGCATTTGCTCCTTCCAAATCAGATCGGGAACGTGTCTTCCCGACCGAGGGCCCAATCATGATGCGGTTAGGAACATATGCTCCCATTGAAGTCAATGGGAGTCCAACCAAATCGTATCTGGAAGCATCCAGATCCATCGTACTCCGCCGGTCGGACTCTCCCGATCTGAGTGGGTCGGAAACCATTTCCCAACCGATTCGGTCGGGAAGCTTTTCCAACCCGCATCAGAATCGGGCCCATAGTCTTTAGTTTGCTTTGTTAGACCGGGCCACCAATAGCGCTGTTTCAACAATGAAATAGTCGTTGTAGCGCCTGTATGTGCAGAGCCCAAACCTTCGTGTGCTGCTAGTATTAAACCTTGCCTACGATCCATATTTGGTATTACTCTGTCCCCCACTCCAGGAATCTGAGCATATGGTATGTTGTTTGCATCTAATTTGTAGGAGTAGTTGAGTGGAAATTTCTTTGGTACTGCTCCGCTGTTTTTGCTTGAAGCAATGACAGCGACCATAATCTCACCGTCTATCCTCGTTTTTGAACGAATGATTGCAGCTACGGAAGCCGTTCGCACAGCCCCCTTTGCGGCTTCATCAGCCAATGAATTCCCTTCAACGTGAACGCCATCACGCTGATGACTCAGTGTGTGTATCATGTGAGCCCTTGGTAGGTCGTTTTTCAACTCCACTACCTGTTCCCATAGCATTTTATGCTTGATTGTGCCACCTTTTGCATCTTTAAACCCGTTTAGTTCCCAATGGTGTAAATACTCATTGTATGACTGCACACAGTAAAAGGAATCACACACAATTAGTGTGGGGAATTCGTGATCTGTATTTACAAGTGCCAGTATCAGTGCTTTTAATTCTGCCAACTGAGCCGTGCAGTCTCCTAGAGATTGTGTTTTGGTGCAACTTGGATGGAACTTTCCATCTCGCATGCGACCTTTAACGATTGCACACGCTGCGCTGTATTGTTGCTTACTCCCTATGGCCGGTTGAGCAGATCCATCAGTGTAAATAATATATTCATACTGATCTAGAGGCAAAATTTCATTTGGTAGAGGATATTCTTGTTCATATTGCAGAAATGCTTGTGTTTTTAGACTTGGATCAAATCTGTATTCAACATCCGTTGCAGTAAGAGAATTAGCCCATTGTATCCACCTCGGATGTAAAGTTTTTGCATTCGGAATGCTAGCCTTTGTAACAGCTTCTAAAGCTGGTACTGGGGTTACGACAAATATACGTTTCCCCTGAGCCAGTGCTCTTTCTCTTGCTACAGCAGTCTGAACTGCTGTCAGGATTTTTTCTGTTGAAGTAAAACGCATTTCTGGGTTTGTGTGCAGGTGTGATTTGTATGCGATCGGTACTGTTTCGCCTTCATTGAAGGTTAAGTAAGTGTACCCGCATTGACCCGCTATTACCCGGATCACCAAGTTGTGTGCCTTTACGTGTGTCTGTAAGTGTTTGGAAGCAATCATGTCTTCTTGTAATGAACGTAGGATATTTGAATGTTCCTGTGTCCAATGTCTGACTGAAAAGTCTGGTTTTATTAATTCGTAGAAAGGTTTTACTTTTTCTGCGTAATCTAAAATGTATGTTCTGCTGAAATTTAGGAATCCCAGTATTGATTGTAGATTTTTTAATGATTTTGGTGGTTGAAGCAGCGCACACTTTTCTAAAAGTTAGCTGCCAGGCTTTTCCCTTCCTTGAAAGCTCGTATCCTAAAAATAGGACATTGAGGTGGGCTATTTTAGATTTCTTAAAATTAAATTTGTAGCCCTCAGAGGCGAATCCCATGATAATGGTGCTCACCCTGGTCAAGTGCTTTTTTAAGTCATCATCCGTCAGATAAATATCATCCACATAGGACAATGCTTCTTCATCAAAATTTTGGAGTAACTCTGTTACTCTTGCTGAGAATATCCCCTGGCTGTTATTATACCCCTGGGGGAGACGACAAAATTGCCGCTCGGACCCCAACGCTGAGAATGCGGTCACGTACCTGCTTTCAGGAGCTATATTTTTGCAGAAAAATCCATTTGAGATATCTAATGTAGTTTTGTATTTCTTCCGCACAATGTTATTCATTAATGCGGTACTGTGTACGTTTTGGACAGCGAATGTCTTTGTGCATGAGTTTAAATGTCTGTAATCTAAGACTAGATGATATGTGTTGTCCGGTTTTGATACTGGAAACAAAGGATTGTTCATTGGTGAGGTACATGTTTCAATCACCCCTTGGTATTCAAGTTAATCTAAGATCTCCCTGACCTGTTTTTTAGCTTCTTGCTTTATTGGGTATTGCCTCTGAGCATTTGGTGAAACGTCTAACGGTATCACGTGGTAGGTTGAATCCTCATCCCAACCGGCATGATTTTTGTACAATGCTGGAGCTAGGGCAACCGCCCACTCCTGTGCATATGCATGTTTAAGATGTATGGGAATGAGGTCGGAGAATGATGGAAAAATTACAGTTTCTCCCCTTGGGCACTCCATAACGAATGTTGGCGGCCAATCTTGTTCTGCTAATAGGATGTCACAACCAGATAACAGATTTTCCTAAAACAGACCTTTAACTTTCCTGGGCTTGTCCCCCTCCATTTGGAGTGTTATTTCGTGTAACTTATGTGGGACGCTCACCCTGGTGTCTGGTGTTTCCACCGTGATGTAATCATTCAAGTCCGCTGTCACCAGAAATTCCATCAGGTTCTGCTGGCAAGCTATTGTTACTTCTGCCGCACTGTCTAGCATCGTCAGAGCCCATTCCCCGTTCAGAAGCTGCGTCCTCAGAATTCTGGGCATGTCTGATCTTTATGCCTGCAACTTTCTTCTTCTTAAACTGAGGTTTTGATTTTGGCTTGTCTTCTTTTTTGGAAGTATAGTCTTGAGCGTGCTGCTTGTCTCTGGACTTTGTACGCTCCTCTTTGTGTTCTGACCGTCCTTCTCTCTCGGAGTTTTTCATCGAGCCCTGAAAGGAACGAGAGGAACGTGTATCAGTATCCTGATACGTGTCAGGTTTCCTAATATAATCCCTATTCCTGAGGTTATACCTCTTTTCAGAGGGCACCTATGGAGGAGATCTACCTCTGTATTGAGATCTGTTTATAAAATTTTGTTGTTTTTTATTATCCCACTTCTTTTTAGAAGAAGCAGGTATCTGCTTGGTAGTGTCCTTTTCAGGACTGCCCATCAGTTGTGGTTTTAATGCTTTCCCACCCAAACTGTCTCTGCCTAATTCTGCAAACAAAGTTTCAATTATTTTTGGGCAGTTCGCGTTGTTGATCCAATGGACTGAACTCCCTTAGGCGTTGTCGGATTGCTTCCCCTTTAATATTAGCTAGTATTATGGCTGGTACCTGGTCATAGTTATTTAATAACGTCATCCCTAAGTTCAGGACAGGTTCTGCTCCGTACTCATTTTGTATTTGTCTCAATACGTCTGGTACTACTGCTAATGAAGGAATACCATGTGTTCTGGTATATATGGCAGCAAAGACTGAACCCCAAGAGGTGCAGTCCTCTAATTGTGGTGTTATCCCCATGGGCAAGCAGATTGTTAGCATTCTGTGTTTTTCAAACGGGGTAGTATTCGGAAATACTGCCTCGAGCTGAGTTATTTTCTGAGCTACCCAGAATGGCATTTGTTCACGTTTTGTGGGCATTTTGCCCATTACCGCGTGTAATGTTTGTGGTGTAATTTTAGTTGCTGTACCCTGAATTTGAGTTCCATTTGCTGCAACTGATGCTGGTTGGACTGTGAAAGTCCTCATGATGTATTGTGTCAGATTTTGGTAGATTTTAATTAAATCCTTGTGTTGTAGGAGTAAGTCTGCCTGTGGCATTGTGTCAATGTCAGGATGTGGTGTGTAGGCTGCTAATATTGGCCATGTTGCACCGTCTCATCCGAGCGGACCTAATCTTACTCTGTTTCTTATATGGGGTAGGGCGCCTTTAAACCAGTATAGGTGTTCCTGGTAAGTGAGTGGAATTTCTATGTCCTCACAAGGACCATATTCCTGTGGTGCATCTCCTTCTATATTGTAGTGAAAAGTCTGTGTTATTGCATTTGCTGCTGGGAATGTAACCCATGAATAAAATATCTCTGTTTTGTTTGATTCATGTGCTTCAATCACGAACGCTACTAAGCCACCCCTAGGTGCTAAGCCATATTCCAATAGTTTCAGGGTGATAGTGCGTCTGAATTTTTGAGCAATTTGTATTGCATTCGCATCTTCTTCCTCATCTGAGAGGTGTCTAGCCACCACTGGGTTATCTTCCTCAGTCATTTTGCAAAAGGAGAAGTTTTGTTCAAGGGAACTAAGATACGGTGTTATGCACAATTTTAGGAACAAAATGTCCTTCAAGCTTGATTAACCAACAGCCAATAAATAGGATTTCTCGCCTACTCAGCTGTGGCGGAGTTTGTACCCACCCACTCCAGACGTCTCTGGTGTTTTGTGAGTAGGGGTCTCTGAGAAATAGCACAACTGAACTACTCAGATTCTACTGTTAAAGAAGAGCCCAACCATCGTTGGTGGCGCCATGTCGGGTAGTTCCTATATTACCCATACAGAACCTGCGCGTTCGGATAACATAAACTGTGAGTTTGGTGGCAGACTAACTCTGAGCACCCCCACCGAGAATGTTAGCCTGTTTGCATAAGCTAGCTCACAGTGCCACTAGTGTCTCCTCTTATCGGGAGAGAATAGTTTCTGGCAACCTCAGGACATGACAACCCTGATCCCTCAAGATCGTGGAAACAATGTACTACTTTTCGCTCAGTCACTCGTGCTCACTTATCTCGTCTCACAGATACACAGAATAAACAGCCTGGGCGTTTCAATAAAAGGTTTATTGAACAGTTATTCTCGTGTAGAATATATGAGCTGCAACAACCATTAGACAGTAGCAGAGATATATGATTAGCAGTACTATGAATATAAATGGATAGTACAGTTCTACCATCTTGCACTACGCATGAATAAATACATGAATATAAAATGCTTTGATAAAAGAAAGCGCGTACTCCTACGATGCCTATCTAGATGTACCTAAATGTACCTAGCATGTGAGTAGGTGTGAAGCCAAGAATCCCTCTAGGATTTAGTCGAACCCCATTACCTGGAGTGAGAATGTAGGAGCCCCTCTTGGTCTCGAGCTAGACACCCCGCGAGGGATGTTCAGACCACTGTCAGCTGGAGCGTCTGCATGCAGGAGCCTCAGCGTCTCTGGTCAGTGTGTCGGCCTGGAAGACTCGGTTCCCTCTGACTAACACTAGCAAGAGGTGCTATATTTATACAGAAAGTATCTAGGGCTCCTTTGTCCCTTGTTGCTTGTATTAGCCATTGTTGGATTTGAGGATGACGTATGGGATGAACCGTGTACGTAGATGTGGGGAGGAAGGTGGTGTAGCCCCAGCCTGGTTTCTAAGAACCCTTATGAATATCCATTCATACTGTGTGAGTCTATTGATGGAGTTTATAGGACTCTATTGTTTAGGAGACACCCTCCTTCTGCACCCAGGACTAGAACTAGGTAAAGGTTCAATCCTAAAAGGCTTGTTACAGTGTAGTGTAGGGCAGGTAATGTAGGTGAAGGGGTATGATGTTCCCCGGGCCTATATTAGGGTACCTATATGAAACATAACAATGCTGGGGGCGGGTAATTGTTTGTTTCCAGAATCAGGCCCATTATGTCTTAAACATCATCGTGAATCAGAACAATGAACGTAAGATTGTTGTTAGTTTTAGTATTTTTTAACATTGTTGTTAAAAATATAATTGTTTGTTATATCGTTGTAATTTATATAGTTTAAGTGTATTTTGTGTTTTTTATTTCAATATATTAACATTGTTTTTTAACATTTTTTTTGTATTAAAATTTTATGAGCGGGACAGGTGAGAAATAATTTAAAATTTTGGATTTCTTCTTTCATATACTATTTATTTGCATTTAATAATTTCTAATACATGAAAACAATATGCGGGAGCTAACTCAACACCCCCTTTCCTTAAATTCTTGAATGCACTTTATGTCCTATCCACAGCACTTATTTATAACTATCTTATAACATTACCTCATTATACTATACTCCTTTTGTAATCCGAATTCACAGTTTCTTCTTGTATTTATCACTTGTTACTGATCATACTGTTCTCAACCGTTTTCTTCCATGCCTCCTCTGGTTTTCTTGGGCAGAGGGCTCTCTCCCTTCATTGGTGGAAAATTCTGAGTGTTCTCAATCTGTGAATGCATGTTACTTTGTGGTATTTTTTTCCATGTATTCCAACATGTTGCAATGTTCTTGTGAACATCTCTTTGAGAGTATGGATGTGTGCCGATACACTCCCTATGGCCAGAGTCTCTCACACCAGCCAGCACCACATATGGGGGGCAGGGCCGGACTGGGAACAGAAACCGGCACTGGTAAACTGCTTGGCCGGGCCCCCGGTGGGGATGGGGGGTGCGGCCGAGCTGTTAGCTAGGGCCGGTTTCGGCCGATTTTGCCACAGGGGGCCGATATTGCCAGCCCTCGGTAACAAAAACAGCCCCCCAGGGGCCCAAAACCGGCCCCCACCCTGGCGGCCCGCCGGGGAAATGCCCGGTGCATGCTACGGCCAGTCCGGCCCTAATGGTGGGGGAGGTATTTGTTTCCAGAATCTGGCAATTGTAAGGTGAGCTATCAACAGCAGCTGGTACATTAATGTCCAGTGCCCCTTGTCCAGCTCATCCACAGTAACATCTGGTTTGTCTGTAATGGATATCCCACCACTTCTCAAAGGGTATTTAACACCTTGTTCCAATATTTATTTTATATTTGGACATTCCCACCAGATATGCAGGGGCATTTCCACTCCCCTGCATTCTCTTCCACATGTATCAGGTGTTCCAGGGAACATTTTATGTACTTTATCTGGGGCCATGTACCATTCTGTCATCATTTTCAAAGCAGACTCTGATATACTATTTTTATCTATACCCCTCCATAGTGACAACTGACGATTTTCTGCAATTTCCCATTGTAAATCCTTATCCAATCTGGCCATGCAGCTGCCTTCACCCTCTGTTCTAGGTGAGCTTAAAAACCTGTACAACGAGGATAGCCCCCTCCTCGATACCTGGTAGGATGTGACTTTCTACACTTCTGTCAATGACATGTGGCAGATTCCCTAATACCTGGTTGTAAAACCCAGTGTCTGATCTGGTAATACTGATTTTGTTCTATCTCTGGGAGACCATATGCTCTTTTGCAGTCGTCAAAGTGTTGTGTAGTTCCTATAAACCTATATAGGACCTGCACATTTAGACAACATACACTGTAGGATTGGTGTCCGGACTGATTCTAGACACCCCCACCGGGTATGTTAGCCTGTGTACCAGCTAGCTCACAGTGCCACTATAAACCCCTCTTACCAAGGAGAGAATAGTTCTTGGCAACTATCGAACATGACAACCCTGATCCCTCAGGATCGTGGAAACAGTGCAATACTTTTCGCTCAGTCACTCGTGCTCACTTTGTCTCAGAGAGATACACAGAATAAATGGTGGGGACATTTTTCAATAAGCATTTATTGAACCAGCGTCATTCTAGTGTAAAATAAGTGTGCTGAAATAACCATTAGACAGAAACAGATATAAATGATTAGAAGCACTAACAGAGTAAAAGGATGGTAGATTTCTACCATCGTGCTAAAACAATGAATACAGGCAAGTATATAAAATACATGACAGTAATAAATGCGTACTCCTACAATGCGACCCTAACTATATGTACCTAAGTGTACCTAGCATGTATGTAGGTGTAAAGCCAAGAATCCTTCTAGGATAAAGTCAACCCCGTTACCTGAAGTGAGAGACTGTGGGACCCCATCTTGGTCTCGAGATGGACACCCCGCAAGGGATGTCAGACAACTGCGAGCTGGAGTATCTGCGTGCAGGATCCTCAGCGTCTCGCGTCAGTGTGTCAGCATGGAAGTCCTTTTCTCCTCTGACTACCTCAGCAACATATGGTGTTTATATACCCAAAGTGGTACCCTCAGGGATTCTACCTTGCTGTGTCATGTCGGACTTAGGATGACGGAAGGAATGACCCTTATACTTAGTTATTATGCAGGAGATGGTAATCCTGCTGAGTTTCCAAGAATCCTCATGCATAATGGATGATGCTAGTTTTCAGGGAAAACCCTACATTCTGTAAGCAGTATCGTAACTAGGTAAAAGGTCAGTCCCAAGAACCGTTATGTAGTGTAGTGGTAGGGAAGAATATAGGTGGAAGGTTTGGTGACTACCTGAGCCTATATTGGGGTACCTATATGAAACATAACACCCACTCCTCATCCAACTGGACGACATACTACAATTTTAATGTACTTCTAGGCATTTGTACGCAAACAGCTAATTAGTTCAAAACATTAATGCGTTTAAAAAATATTTTTTAAAAATGCAAAAATCGTATTTTAAGCGGTAGAAGTTTTACTAAAATATGTTCGTATATATAGTTCAAACAACTATGAGTGACTGAAAGCCATGCAGTTTTAGCAAAAGTTTCTGTTTGTTGAAAATTCCAAATTTGGATGTTTTTGAAAAAGCCAAATTTTTCCCAGCACACGATGAGCCAAATGTTTGTGTCCTGCCTGGGAGACGCAACATCACTGTTGCCTGCAATCGCAGACGACGGTCCCTGCAGACGACGGACCCTTGACCTTGCCAGGTAGGTCGCTCCCCCACAACACAGCTCCGCCTGTGCTGTCCGCCCGCTGCTGCTGCTGGTAAGCTCACCCCTCCGCTTGTGGCCTCGGTGCCCGTGTTTTCTTCTGTTTTTGTCCATTTTGCCTTCTGTGCCCTCGCTGCCCCACTGTACTGTGCCCGTGTTTTCTTCTGTTTTTTGTCCATTTTGCCTTCTGTGCCCTCGCTGCCCCACTGTACTGTGCCCGTGTTTTCTTCTGCTTTTGTCCATTTTGCCTTCTGTGCCCTCGCTGCCCCACTGTACTGTGCCCGTGTTTTCTTCAGTTTTTTGTCCATTTTGCCTTCTGTGCCCTCGCTGCCCCACTGTACTGTGCCCGTGTTTTCTTCTGTTTTTGTCCATTTTGCCTTCTGTGCCCTCGCTGCCCCACTGTACTGTGCCCGTGTTTTCTTCTGTTTTTTGTCCATTTTGCCTTCTGTGCCCTCGCTGCCCCACTGTACTGTGCCCGTGTTTTCTTCTGTTTTTGTCCATTTTGCCTTCTGTGCCCTCGCTGCCCCACTGTACTGTGCCCGTGTTTTCTTCTGCTTTTGTCCATTTTGCCTTCTGTGCCCTCGCTGCCCCACTGTACTGTGCCTGTGTTTTCTTCTGTTTTTTGTCCATTTTGCCTTCTGTGCCCTCGCTGCCCCACTGTACTGTGCCCGTGTTTTCTTCTGTTTTTGTCCATTTTGCCTTCTGTGCCCTCGCTGCCCCACTGTACTGTGCCCGTGTTTTCTTCTGTTTTTTGTCCATTTTGCCTTCTGTGCCCTCGCTGCCCCACTGTACTGTGCCCATGTTTTCTTCTGTTTTTGTCCATTTTGCCTTCTGTGCCCTCGCTGCCCCACTGTACTGTGCCCGTGTTTTCTTCTGTTTTTCCCTCGCTGCCCCCACCCCCCTTGTGCCCATTTTGCCTTCTGTGCCCCTCGCTGCCTCTCTCCATTCCCGCCGCTGCGTCCCCTGCGGCCCCGCCCCCCTGACTGCCCATTCGCTGCCCCTGCCTCCCAGCTGCTCCTCCCTCCCACCTCCCCATATATGGCGGCCGCGCTGCTGGCGCGCCGAAGGCAAGCCCGTCTGCGCCCGTCCGCGACTGGACCGCGCCCAGCGCCAGAACCCCTGGGCCGCGCGCCCCCCGCTCCAGCCTCGAGGATCGACGCCGATACGATGCCACCACACTCCACGCTCTCAACCCCGGACGGACGCACAACTGCTTCAAGGCCGCCCCGAAACGCACCCATGGTCCCTTCACCTGCCGGAACTGCAGCTACACCAGCCTCAGAGCCACCGAGGCGCCCGCCAAGAAGGACCTCAACCACCTCCGGTGCATCCTACTGAACACCCGCTCCGCACGCAAACACGCCGTCGAGCTCTGGGACCTGCTCGACACATCATCACCAGACGTCGCCTTCCTGACTGAGACCTGGATGAACGACTCCTCCGCCCCCGACATCGCCATAGCCATCCCAGACGGCTATAAGATCACCCGCAGAGACCGCATCAACGCAGTAGGAGGAGGAATCGCCATCGTCCACAAGAACACCATCAGGGTCTCGACCAGCACCGACGACACTCTCAGCACCGCCGAACACATGCACTTCCAGATCCACACGGACCCCAACACCACCCTTAGAGGCACCCTTGTCTACAGACCCCCTGGGCCCCGACCCCAGTTCAGCGACTCCATCGCCGACTTCATCAGCATGCACGCCCTCACCTCTACCGACTACATCCTCCTCGGAGACCTGAACTTTCACCTGGAGAACAACAACGACAGCAACTCCACCACCCTGATCGACAGCCTCGCCAACCTCGGTCTGAGCCAGCTCGTCACAACACCGACCCACTCTGCCGGCCACACGCTTGACCCCATCTTCTCCTCAAGCTCCCACGTCTCCTTCAGCCACACCACGGAACTCCTCTGGACCGACCACCGCTGCATCTATTTCACCTTCCAGAAACCCACCACACACCACCGCACCCAACAGATCCCACGCCGCTGCTGGAGCAAAGTCACCGAAGACCAACTTCGGGCAACCCTCGCTCTCAGCCCTCCCTCCGACCCATCCAACACCGACGACGCTGCCTGCAACCTCAGACGATGGATGGACGACTGTGCCAACACCCTCGCCCACTGAAAAAGCTCACCTACAGCGACACCACCAAAAGAGCCAGCTGGTTCACCTCGGAACTCCTAGCTTCCAAGCGTACCTGCCGGAAACTAGAGAAGAAATGGCACAGTGATAAGACACCGGAGAGCCACACAGCCCACAAAGACGCCATCCGTAACCACCACCACCTCATCAGGTCCGCCAAGAGAATCTCCTTCAAAGACCGCCTCGACAACAACGCACACAACAGCAAGGAGCTTTTCAACATCGTGAAGGAACTCTCCAATCCCAGCTCCAACACCAATGACATCCCGCCGTCGCAACCCCTGTGCGATTCCCTCGCCACCTTCTTTCACCGCAAGATCGCCGACATCCACGACAGCTTCAACACCCAGACAGCCCCAACTAAGATCGATGCACCAGACCCGCCACACACCATCGACCACGACCCCCTGCCAGCCTGGGCCAGCGTGAACATCGAGGACACCATCAAGACCATGAGCACAATACACTCCGGCTCCCCGTCAGACCCTTTCCCGCACCACATCTTCAACAAAGCCAGCAGCTCCATCGCACCCCACCTGTGCAACGTCATCAATCTCTCCTTCGAGACCGCGACCTTCCCAGAGAGCTGGAAACACGCAGAGATTAACGCCCTACTCAAAAAACCCAAGGCGGACCCGAGAGACCTCAAGAACTTCCGGCCCATCTCCCTGCTTCCGTTCCCAGCCAAGGTCATCGAGAAGATCGTCAACAAACAGCTAACCCGATACCTCGAAGAAAACAGCATCCTGGACCCATCCCAATCAGGGTTCTGCAGCAACCACAGCACTGAGACTGCCCTCATCGCCGCCACCGACGACATCAGGATCCTGCTGGACAATGGCGAGACCGCAGCCCTCATCCTGCTGGACCTCTCCGCCGCCTTCGACACTGTCTGCCACCGCACTCTACGCGCACGCCTCCACGACGCAGGGATCCGAGACAAGGCCCTGGAATGGACCACCTCCTTCCTCGACGGCAGAACCCAGAGAGTCCGCCTCCCACCTTTCCGATCCGAAGCCTCCGAGATCATCTGCGGCGTACCCCAGGGATCTTCCCTCAGCCCAACACTGTTCAACATCTACATGGCCCCGCTCGCACGCATCGCCAGACAGCACGACCTCAACATTATCTCCTACGCCGACGACACTCAACTGATCCTCTCCCTCACCAAGGACCCCCTCGCCGCCAAAGCCAATCTCCATGAAGGAATGAAGGCCGTCGCCGATTGGATGAAGATCAGCCGACTAAAGCTGAACACGGACAAGACGGAGGTCCTCATCCTCGGCTCCAACCCCTCAGCCTGGGACGACTCCTGGTGGCCAACGACGCTGGGAGCAGCCCCGACACCCACCGACCACGCACGCAACCTGGGAGTCATCCTCGACTCAACGCTCTCCATGGCCAAGCAAGTCAACGCAGTCTCCTCCTCCTGCTTCAACACCCTCCGCATGCTTCGCAAGATCTACAGGTGGATCCCGACAGACACAAGAAGAACAGTCACCCAGGCCCTCGTCAGTAGCAGACTTGACTATGGGAACGCCCTCTACGCGGGAGCCCCGGCCAAGCTCATCAAGCAACTGCAACGCATACAAAACGCCTCCGCACGCCTGATCCTCGACGTACCACGCCACAGCCACATCACCCCCCACTTGAGGAACCTGCACTGGCTCCCCGTCGACAGGAGGATCACCTTCAAACTCCTCATCCACGCACACAAGGCACTCCACAAAACTGGCCCAGCCTACCTCAACAGACGACTCTTCTTCTACGTCCCCAACCGCCAGCTCCGCTCCGCCGACCTCTCCCTCACCACCGTCCCTCGCATTCGAAGAACAACCACCGGCGGCAGATCCTTCTCACACCTCGCCTCCAAGACCTGGAACACCCTTCCACTAAGCCTACGACAGACCCAAGACCTACTGACCTTCAGGAGGCTACTCAAGACCTGGCTGTTCGACCAGTAGCAGCACCCCCTCCCCTTCCCTCTCCCCAGCGCCTTGAGACCCTCGCGGGTAAGTAGTGCGCTCTACAAATTCTGTGATTGATTGATTGATTGATTGCAACACCTCGCAGATCAGGTCAATCGAGCACAGATGTTCCTCTGTATTCTCAACAGCTGCCCCTGGTAATGCCTGTGTGACAACCAAGGCCTGATTACTTGTTGAGGAGCCGGTATCCGTTCCGACAGGAGCTGAAGCATCCTGTGGTGGCTCTAAGAATGCAGACATCAACATTGGAATACGCTGAGGACACTGCAGAACATGGGCCGTTATCGGGTCCAGCAAAGCATCAACGTCCGGTGGCGCAACTGACGGAAGTGTTAGAAAGAGGTTCAACACGCATTCTTGTCCGCAGAACAGGCATCAGAGGAGAGGCAGAATACAGTCGATCCAGACTGGTCTAAATGACAGGAACCAAGATTCACTTAGTTCGTGAAGGCGAAGTGTGCCCAGATGGAGTACCATGCAATCACGGTATCGGCGCTCCAAGATCGTTTTTGCCATCTTCTTGGAGACTGGGACGTCCATTGCGTAGCAGAAAAATGACAATCAGGATACCTGCTATTAGGAACAGGATCAGCGGAAGCCCTCCAAAAATGCTTCAGAATATGGAGTGTATGAAGTTGGGAATAACTCTGAGGATTGTCTGAAAGGTGCTTAACAGTCCAGAACCTATGGTCTTAAATAGGTGTACTATATCCGTCGTATCAGACATGTTAAAGATACGTTGTACCATTTCTGTGAAATGGAAAGGGCAGTTTGTTTGTACTAGTGCCTCTATCTCAGCCGAGGACCTTGCAACCTGGAGATCATAAGTTTCTCGTGCGGAGGTTAAGGGCACGGTTTGCTGTAAAAGCATGGCTTTCATTCGGCACAGAGTATCAAACCCTATAAAGGAAACATTCAACGAAGGCCATGACGGCATCTCCCTGACTGTTTGGGTTGGTGGAAACAATACTTGCATACTGCAAGTAACCCTGGAGCTTACAGTGACAAGATATGCGATGCCGAGGAGCATCCCACAACAACCTTGATCATTCAGCATCAAGTAACTCCCATTTGAAAGCAACTTGAACACCGGATTAATCACGGCAGCTGGGGACCCTTTCAAGTGACAGTATAAGTTAGCAACTGAACCATTACAGGCCCAGTGAAGCATGATATCCTGGCATATGAGAGATCCACTTACAGAGTTCTTACAGTTTGTACCGCTTAGAAACACTTCCATGTCCCAATTCCTGTATCGAAATCTGTATGGTAATTCCCAAGATTCCTTGATGAATTCCCTACCCATCGCTTCATATCTACCCACCTGTTGTTGTTCTAGGCAATACT
Source organism: Calotriton arnoldi (assembly GCA_963921515.1). Lineage (NCBI taxonomy): Eukaryota > Metazoa > Chordata > Amphibia > Caudata > Salamandridae > Calotriton > Calotriton arnoldi. Next base: position 548,034 of record CAWUFW010010726.1, on the reverse strand, counting down.
GAAACTGGAAAGTTGTGACCGGAAAAGTTATATGGCGATGGATTAACCATTCTGTGGATGGTGACTCCGCCACAGTAATTGGTCCAGTTTTTCAATACACAGCATTGTATATTTTGCCCCCCTTTGTGCCATCATTATCTGCTTCTCAGTTAGATTGTATGCAGAAAATAGGGACGTACTGTTGATAAATCGCCAAGGCACATAACCAGCGCACAATGATTGCAGCGTCCAGCTTAATAACATAATAGAACGTAGTTGAGATTGTCCGTGTTGTAGTATGGACAAGTCCTGTTCTAGTATATCTATAGCAGAAGATACAATGTTGCCCAGTGAATAAATCTTGGATGTTAATGTAGTCATACCATTGTCAACTACAGCTAACGCCTTTTCTAGGTTAATTCTATCTATTTCACGAAGTCTCTCCACAGCATCTTGTTGAGAGATCTTCCAGATTTCATTATAGACAGCATATAAGAAACGTTTCTGACGTGGCTTTCGGGGACCTAATAAAAAATCCCTTAGATCCACCTCATCTGAGAGTAAGGATAAGTGCTGTTTCTCCTGGGACAGTGTTGAGGTTTTTAGCCAATCGAGGCACAACTTCCCAACGCTGTATGATGTCACCACCCCCGGATGTTCTCTTTGTACATAGCGTTGGTCCAGGGTATGGCTACTAAACCCTTCGGTTGTACCCCTGAATCTTGACTGACATCTGTTTGTGTCTGTGGGCCAAACTAACCATCCCTTCCAATTGGGGTCTGATGTATTGTACTGCAAGACTCATCTATTGTATCCCCTCCACTTGATGTAAAATTGATGTGTGAAGGTGTGGGAATCTGAGGTGTGCTCAAATCCTTGTTCTTGGCTAGTCCAAGACAGGAAGTCTGTTGCACAGTGTCATTCAGAAATATTATCTGCTGTGGAATGAGGCACGCTCTAAATAGTGCTTCTGTTCCCTGGACTTGCCATTCCTTTGAACCCCAGACTGATTTTATGTTTATAGTGTCCTTCCTTAAGTCGAAACCCTGTTCAGGCAGTTGGGAAATAAAGGATGCCGAATAAATCTGTTTGGTGTTAGTTAGCATATTTTTCTATGCAGTTGTAGGTGCAACCTTATAGTAATATGAGGTTGGGTCAGAAGTGTTAAACCCTGAAAAATAAGAACATTTCTGTGCAAACGTTTTTGAACTACCTTTTGGTGGTGTTGGGCAATGTTCCCATTGGTGGTATCTGAAAATATTTCGTGGGATACTGGATTTGTGTTAAAAGTTATAACCATAATGATGCTTACAGTACATAGTGTCAAAATCAGATGTGTCCTCTAACATTTCATTGCTTGAAAATGCAGCGGATAGTTCTAAATCAGACAACATATTATTTACAGTTTTAAAATCCCAATCATCAGAAAATGTACTGGAGGTAATGATATCATTTAGAGAAATTTTAAATAAATGTGGTATTTGTATTTTCAAAAGTTCAGTGGGACCAAATACATCATAATCAACCTTGTCCCAAACTATACCATCAGGAATTGGAACAGCTGTAATGTTCACGAAAAACAGGTCTCTTTGTTCACGATGAGATGATGTATGAGGTTTCAGGACCAAGTTCACATTTGATACTGCAGAGCGTTCTGGGAGATATTTTCCATTAATGAGTAAGCAAAAAACAGTCACTAGGCCAATCAAGAACAGAAAAAACAATATTCCAGTTATTATCCAGAGCTGGAGCCAAGGTGATACTAAGTAAGTCTTTTTCAGAAAAGTGTAAAAGGCACAAATTTGTTGCTTATGGGAAACTGGAGCTGGGTTGTCTCGGGTTCACTGGGATCAAGTGAGAAGGTATCAAAATCAATGAAGTAGCCAGATGCAGTTCGATCTATCTTTGGTAGCTCAGCAGGTTTTGTGGAACTGGAAGACGTCTCTTGTAGAGGCATATTGATGTAGACATCGGTGTTAGGCCGAATTGATATTTGTCTTTCAATTGTGTTTTGAAGTTCTGTTTCAAGGGGAACGAGTTCCATTTCATTGTTGGAAATTCCATCATTTTGTATTGGTGACTCTTGAAATGTTATGAATCTTTCTGTCTGAACTTCCTGTATGGTAGCGAGAGGAGAGCGTCAGCTACCCAGTAGCCCACGAGGACTACTATTCAGTATCGGCCACAAAGTGTGGTTTGATCAGATCAATGGAGATGAATCTCTTTTCTTTTTTTCCGGCAAGAGGCAGAAGAAGTACTGTTCTTGTTCCTTCGACAGCCAGTACAGGTACAGGCTTTCTGTATAATGGCCCAAATTCTTTCTTGTCCTCAATCTTTTCTCTGACCAGATCCCCGACCTTTGGGATCCAGACAGGTCTTGCTGTGACTGATTTGACTTCCCCAGTGGCGGTGCGTTTTACTTGCATGTTGCTTAGTAGTGCCTGGGATTCATTCAGATCCTGTAAAACAGCCAAACGTTTATTGATGTCAAATGGTTTTTCATCCGCCACTGTGCTTTCACAATCGAGATCAGGTACCCACATTCTCGTCCCAAATAGGACCTCGTAAGGAGTGACACCTCCTAGGGAACTTCTTGGCATATTATTAAGGGCTCGTTGGACTCCGTATAAGTGATTGATCCAACTACCACCAAAACCTAATACTCTCGCTGTTAAAAGAAACAAAGTCCAATGGCGGACTTTCCAATCTGCACCTTACACTAGTTTCGTTTTCTGTAAAGGTTTCTGCGCACACTCCGGCATCCGCCGTTGTGCGATGCCCCTGTCGTCCAGATCCTCAATCCATAAACCAATAGGAGGTGTGTCAGATGATGAAGTCAAGAGAAGCGTAGTACTTGTTCAAAAACCTTTATGTTCTTTATTTTCATGTGTAATTCCGTATTAAAACAAAGCAGCTCAGCCAACGCGTTTCGTTCCCATGCGTGGGAACTTCATCAGGGCTGAAAACTAATTAAAATGAAAGCCCAATCACAAAGACATATACATAAACCACAACATGTATATACAAATAAAACACATCGTAACCCACACTTGACCTTGCCAGGTGGGTCGCTCCCCCACCACACAGCTCCGCCTGTGTTGTCTGCCCGCTGCTTCTGCAGGTAAGATCGCCCTCCGCTTGTGGCCCCGGTGCCCGTATCTTCTGCTTGTCTCCCCATTTTCCTTTCTGTGCCCCTCGCTGCCCCATTGTCGTTGTGCCCGTGATTTTGTCTGCCTTTCTCCCCTTTTTCCTTCTGTGCCCCTCGCTGCCCCATTGTCGTTGTGCCCGTGATTTTGTCTGCCTTTCTCCCCTTTTTCCTTCTGTGCCCCTCGCTGCCCCATTGTCGTTGTTCCCGTGATTTTGTCTGCCTTTCTCCCCTTTTTCCTTCTGTGCCCCTCGCTGCCCCATTGTCGTTGTGCCCGTGATTTTGTCTGCCTTTCTCCCCTTTTTCCTTCTGTGCCCCTCGCTGCCCCATTGTCGTTGTGCCCGTGATTTTGTCTGCCTTTCTCCCCTTTTTCCTTCTGTGCCCCTCGCTGCCCCATTGTCGTTGTGCCCGTGATTTTGTCTGCCTTTCTCCCCTTTTTCCTTCTGTGCCCCTCGCTGCCCCATTGTCGTTGTGCCCGTGATTTTGTCTGCCTTTCCCCCCATTTCCTTTCTGTGCCCACGCTGCCTCTCGCCATTCCCGCCGCTGCGTCCCTGCGGCCCCGCCCCCTGACTGCCCATTCGCTGCCCCTGCCTCCCGCCTCCCAGCTGCTCCTCCCTCCCACCTCCCCATAAATGGCGGCCGAAGGCGCGCCTAAGGCAAGCCCGTCTGCGCCCGTCCGCGACTGGACCGCGCCCAGCGCCAGAACCCCTGGATCCCACCGATGCAACACCACTCGACGGACCTACGACGCCGCCACACTCACTGCACTCAATGCCGGCCGGAACCCTGCCTGCTACCGAGCCTCACCGAGACGCACCCACGGACCCTTCACCTGCCAAACCTGCCGATTCACCTGCCCCCGGACGTGCACCACCTCCGCCAAGTCGAGCACCAGCAGCAACCACCTGAAATGCATCCTGCTGAACACCCGCTCCGTCCACAGGCACGCCGTGGAACTCTGGGACCTGCTCGACGCAACAGCACCGGACATCGCCTTCCTCACCGAAACCTGGATGAACGCCTCCTCAGCGCCCGACATCGCCATAGCCATCCCGGACGGATACAAGATCACCCGGAGGGACCGCGACAACCAGACGGGAGGAGGCATCGCCATCGTACACAAGAACACCATCCGCATCTCGACTAACTCCGACGAGACCTTCACCGCCGCCGAACACCTACACTTCCAGATACACACTGACCCCAAGACCACCCTCCGAGGCACCCTCATCTACAGACCCCCGGGACCACGCACACTATTCAGCGAAGACATCGCAGACTTCATCAGCCCGCACGCCATGCCCTCCGCCGACTACATCCTCCTAGGGGACCTCAACTTCCACCTGGAGAACAACAACGACAGAAACACCACCGCCCTGCTGGACAACCTCGCCAACCTCGGACTCAAGCAACTGGTGAACACGCCCACCCACTACGCCGGCCACACGCTTGACCCCGTCTTCTCGTCCAGCAAGCACATCTCCTTCAGCCACGCCACCGGACTCCACTGGACCGACCACAGCTGCGTCCACTTCAGCTTCAGAAAGACTGCGACCCACCACCACCCGCAACAGGCTCCCCGCCGGAGCTGGAGCAAGATCACCGCCGAGCAGCTCACCGCCTCCCTCAGCCAGAACACACCCACCAACACAACGGACCCAAACAAAGCAGCCAGCAACCTCGCCAAGTGGCTGACCGCCTGCGCCGACGACCTCGCACCACTAAAAACCCTCCCAGCAGACCCGGAAGCAAGAAAACCCCTTGGTTCACCAACGAACTCAAGGAATCCAAGAAGAACTGCCGCACTCTCGAGAAAACCTGGCGACTCGACCAGACCACAGACAACAGGACCGCCCTCAAGCACGCCACCCGCAAACACCACCAGCTGATCCGTGCCACCAAGAAGTCGGCACTCAAAGAACGACTGGACAACAACGCCCATGACAGCAAGGAACTTTTCAGCATCGTCAAAGAGTTCTCCAACCCCAGCGCCGGAAACAACGACATCACCCCCTCGCAAGACCTCTGCAACTCACTCTCCGCGTTCTTCCACCGCAAGATCACCGACATACATAACAGCTTCGACGCACAAACCACGCACCCTACCGCCGAACCAACGCCCGCCACCACCACCCTCTGCAACTGGACCCCGATCAGCACCGAAGACACCACCAGCACGATGAACTCCATCCACTCCGGATCACCAACCGACCCCTGCCCACACCACGTCTTCAACAAAGCCGACGCCACCATCGCACCCCATCTCCGGGACATCATCAACTCCTCCTTCCACACCGCCACCTTCCCGGAGAGCTGGAAGCACGCCGAGCTTACCGCCCTCCTGAAGAAACCAACGGCGGACCCCACCGACCTCAAGAACTACCGTCCCATCTCGCTCCTTCCGTTTCCGGCCAAAGTCATCGAGAAGACCGTCAACAGACAGCTTGCCGCCTTCCTCGAGACGAATGGATCCCTCGACCCCTCGCAGTCCGGGTTTCGGGCCAACCACAGCACCGAGACTGCCCTTATCGCAGCCACCGACGACATCAGAACCCTAACCGACAACGGGGAAACAGCTGCCCTCATCCTCTTGGACCTCTCCGCGGCGTTCGACACCATCTGCCACCGCACCCTAGTGAAGCGCCTCAGCAACATCGGAATCCGAGAGAAAGCACTGGAATGGATCATCTCGTTCCTCGCCGGAAGAACCCAGAGAGTCCGCCTCCCCCGTTCAGATCCGAAGCCACCGAAGTCATCTGCGGCGTTCCACAACGATCTTCACTCAGCCCAACCCTCTTCAACGTCTACATGAGCCCCCTCGCAGCCATCGCACGCCAACACAACCTCAACATCATCTCCTACGCCGACGACACCCAGCTGATCCTCTCCCTCACCAACGACCCCACCACCGCCAGAGCCAACCTACACGACGGGATGAGAGACGTCGCCGACTGGATGAGGAACAGCCGCCTTAAACTGAACTCAGACAAGACGGAAGTCCTCATCCTGGGCTCATCACCCTCCGCCTGGGACGACTCCTGGTGGCCCCCGGCCCTGGGCACCGCGCCCAAGCCAACGGACCACGCACGCAACCTGGGCTTCATCCTGGACTCCTCCCTGTCGATGACCAGACAAGTCAACGCCGTCTCATCTTCATGCTTCAACACCCTGCGCATGCTCCGCAAGATCTTCAGATGGATCCCCACTGAAACCAGGAAGACCGTCACCCAGGCACTCGTCACCAGCCGACTGGACTATGGGAACACCCTCTACGCCGGAACCACAGCCAAACTTCAAAAAAGACTCCAGCGCATCCAGAACGCCTCCGCACGACTCATCCTGGACATCCCCCGACACAGCCACATCACCGGACACCTGAAAGACCTGCACTGGCTCCCCGTCAGCAAGAGAATCACGTTCAGACTCCTCACCCACGCACACAAGGCCCTCCACGACCTGGGCCCAAAGTACCTCAACGACCGCATGACCTTCTACACGCCCACACGCCAGCTACGATCAACCAGCCACGCCCTCGCCACCGTACCACGCATCCGCAGAACCACCGCCGGAGGAAGATCCTTCTCCTACCTGGCAGCCAAGACCTGGAACTCCTCCCCCTCACCTTCGGCGAACCCAGGACCATCTCTCCTTCAGGAAGCAGCTCAAGACCTGGCTGTTCGAGCAGTAACTTACCCCCTCCCCCAGCGCCTTGAGACCCTCCCGGGTGAGTAGCGCGCTCTATAAATGCCGTGATTGATTGATTGATTGACACTGGACAAAAACACCCATATAGACATGACTGTTTCCCTAAGGCTTCCAGTCGGGCAGTTTTCCCACCTCGTGCTTATCTGCATTAGAATAGGACCAATTAGTTGATGGGATAGTAAAAGGAATTCCCCTTCTCAACTCGTGCCAACAGACTTGTGGAGCACGTACAAAGTGTGACATAATTGATGGGAGAGATACATACGTGTACAGACCAAAATATTAACAAAAAACATAAAAGGTCACCATGAGGGAGTTTTAACAAAGATCCATACAATCAAAGACAAGTGGTGGCTACCTGTAAGACGCTAGCCACTGATTTGTGCATAGAACACAAACCATATAGAAACAGTTCCTGTGTCGGACACATTTAAAACTAGTGAATACATATACAGTGACTTAATCCATCCTAAAGTGTAGTTAAAAATGTTTTTTATGTATTAAAACACGTGTCCATTGGTAAGCACTCGTCATGAGTGTTATTGCTTATATTCCCTCTTTGTTCTATAGTATGAGCAAGTAGTGAGTGACAAATCAAAAAGAGTCTCGGTGTAAGAAAAAAGAAGAAAAACCGAAAGGAGTCAAGAAAGAGGGGGAAAGAAGAGGGCTAGAGGAACAAAAGTATACGAAATGTCCAAAAATGGTATAGAGAGCCCGGTGAGGTGGAACCCCAATCCATGAGCTCCGGATACTCTCGCTGTTAAAGACTTCTTTAAGTCTCGGTTTTTCCTCTCCATGACCAAATTTCCTTCGGGATGGCATGGAGAGGAGTACCGCAGTGCATTACCCAGACTTCCCATGGCTTCCTTGTAAGCCCTAGAACTAAACGCGGGGCCAAGGTCAGAATGTAATGTGCCAACTGCGTATGTCCCTATAAAGACTCGCAAATCTTTTATAACAGTTCGAGCGTCAGCCGAGCGCTGAGGCCATACCCATAGGAATCTAGAGCATGAATCCACTGCCAGCAAGATATACTTGTAAGCCCCATCCGATTGTAGGCGCAGTGGTCCAAATAGACACAAGCGAGTGGTCTGTCTGATATTAGCAAAGGTGTCTGTGCTGGAAGCGCCACGGTGGAACCCTTCATCTGCTGGCAGATGTCACAATTAAGGACACAATTCTTCATTTGTTTTGTTAACCCTGGCCACCAATAGCGCTGTTTCAGTAATGAAACTGTCGCGGTAATCCCTGCGTGTGCAGAACGTACACCCTTGTGTGCAGCTAGTATTAAGCCTAATCTGCGATCCTTGTTTGGCATTACTCTATCCACCACTCCTGGAATCTGAGCATACGGAATGTTGTTTGCATCTAACTTGTACTTGAGTAGAAAACCGTTCGGTAAGGCTGTGCTGTTTTTGCGTGAATCAATGACAGCTACATTATCTGTCCGTCTATTCTTGTTTTTGAACGAGTGATTGCAGCTTTGGTAGCAGTTCGTACTATCCCCTTCGCGGCTTCATCAGCCAATGAATTCTCTTCAACGTGAACGCCATCACGTTGATGACTCAGCGTGTGTATCACGTGAACTCTTGGTAGTTCATTTTTCAACTCAGCTACCTGTTCCCATAGCATTTTATGCCTAATTGTGCCATTTTTTGAGTCTTTAAACCCATTTTGACCCCAGTAGTAAAGATATTCGTTGTATGACTGGACACAATAAAAAGAATCGCACACAATCAGTGTGGGGAATTCTCGATCCATATTTATTAGTGCGAGTAACAGGGCTTTTAATTCTGCTAGCTGTGCTGTGCAGTCTCCTAGAGACTATGTCTTCGTACTGCTGGGATGGAACTTGCCATCCTGCATACGACCCTTCACAATCGCACACGCGGCGCTGTATTGCTGTTTACTCCCTATGGCCGGCTGAGCAGATCTGTCAGTGTAAATGATATATTCATACTGATCTAGAGGCATTTTGCTGTATTGCTGTTTACTTCCTATGGCCGGCTGAGCAGATCCGTCAGTGGAAATGATATATTCATACTGATCTAGAGGCCTTTTTTCATTTGGTAGAGGATATTCTTGTTCATATTGCAGGAATGCTTGTGTTTTTAGACTAGGGTCATATCTGTATTCTACATCCATTGCAGTGAGAGAATTAGCCCATTGTATCCATCTTGGATGTAAGGCTTTTGCATTAGGAACGCTTGCCTTTGTGGCAGCCTCTAAGGCTGGTACCGGAGTTACGACAATTATTCGTTTTCCCTGAGCCAGTGCTCTTTCTCTTACTACAGCCGTCTGTACTGCTGTCAGGATTTTTTCTGTAGAAGCAAAGCGTATTTCAGCGTTTGTGTACAAGTGTGATTTGTATGATATGGGTACCGTTTCTACTTCATTGAAGGTTAGGTAAGTGTACTCAGATTGACCCGCTATAACACAAATCACCAGATTGCGGACATTTATGTGTGTCTGCAAGTGTTTTGAAGCTATCATGTCAGTTTGTAGGGAACAAAGGATACCTGTGTGTTCCTATGTCCAATGCATAACTGAAAAATCAGGTCTTATTAAGTCGTAGAAAGGTTTTACTTTTTCCACGTAATCTAAAATGTACGTTCTGCTAAAATTTAGGAATCCCAATATGGATTGTAAGTTTTTCAAAGATTTAGAAGGTTGGAGCAGCACACACTTTTCTAAAAAGTTAGCTGCCAGGCTTTTCCCTTCACTTGATAGCTCATATCCCAAAAATAGGACATTGAGGTGGGCTATTTTTGATTTTTTAAAGTTGAATTTGTAGCCCTCAGAGGCGAACCCCAAAATTATGTTGCTCACCCTGGTCAAGTGATCCTTTGAATCATCAGCCGTCAGATAAATATCATCTACATAGGACAATGCCTCTTCATCCGAATTCTGAAGTAACTCTGTTACCCTAGCGGAGAACAACCCAGGGCTATTCTTAAACCCTTGGGGGAGTAGAAAAAAATCGACGCTGAGAACCTAGCACTGAAAATGCTGTCTAATACCTGCTTTAAGGCGCTATTTTTTGGCAGAAAAATCCATTTGAGATATCTAGTGTTGTTTTGTATTTTTCCAGCACAATGTTGTTCATTAATGTGCTTTCTGTACTGCAAATATTTTAGTGCATGTGTTCAGATGTCTGTAGTCTAAAACTAGACGGTATGAATTATCGGGTTTCATCACGGGAAACAAAAGGATTATTCATTGGAGAGGTGCAACTTTCAATTACACCCTGGTATTCAAGTTGATCTAGGATCTCCCTGACCTGTTTTTTTGCTTCTTGTTTTATTGGGCACTGTCTCTGTGGAGTAGTTTTTACTGGGATTGTATGGTGAGGTGACTCAGCATCCCACCCAACATGGCTGCGATATAGTGCTGGAGCAAGGGCTACCGCCCACTCCTGCGCATATGTGTGTTTTAAGTATATTGGAACGAGGTCGGAAAAAGCCGGTAAAATTACCGTTTCTCCCTTTGGGCACTCCATAACAATTTCAGGTGGCCAATCTCTTTCAGCTAAAAGGATGTCATAGCCAAAAGTCAGGTTCTCCCAAAAGAGACCATTCATTTTTGCTGGGTTTGTCCCCCTCCATTTGGAGTGTTATCTCATGTAACCTATGTGGGACACTCACCCTTGTATCAGGTGTTTCCACCGTGATATGCTCATTCAACTCCGCTGTCACCAGAAATTCCATCAGGTTCTGGTGAGCTATTGTTACTTCTGCTGCGCTGTCTAGCATCGTCAGAGCCCATTCCCCGTTCAGAAGTTGAGTCCTCAGAATTCTGGGCATGTCTTACTTTAAGACCTGCTACTTTCTTCTTTTTAAATTGAGGTTTTGATTTTGGCTTCTCTTCTTTTTTGGAAGCATAATCTGAAGTGCGTGGCGTGTCTCTGGACTTTGTACGCTCCTCTTGTCTGTGTTCTGACCTTCCTTCCCTCTCTGAGTTTTTGATGAACCCTGAAAGGAACGAGAGGAACGTGTATCAGTATCCTGATACCTGTCAGGTTTTTTAATATTATCCCTATTCCTAAGGTTGTACCTCCTTTCGGAGGGCTTCTGTTGAGAAGACCCACCCCTGGATTGTGATCTATTCTCTCTATACTTTTGTTTTTTAGGTCTCGCCTAGCGATGCAGCGCAAAGCGCTGCTCGCTATGCGAGATCTATTGTTGCCGACTTTTGCTCCGATGCGGGACAGGAGATGTGCACGCGCATGGTGCGAGCAGGAGTTGTAATAGCGCCGCAAGCCGTACGCGTGCACATCAACTGTCTGTGCCGAAGCTTAACAGACAGGAGATGTGCACGCGTACGGCTCGCGGCGTTATCACAACGCCTGCTCGCACCATACGCGTGCACATCTCCTGTCCAGGCAGCCGATGCGCACGCTCACGGCGTGTCTTCAGCTTGTTACAGATTTTGGCTGCCACTCGTGGAATGCGTACTAGGCTGATTGGTAGGACTAAGTTACTGCACACACTTGCCACGACCCGTGAGCTTCGGGGCGGCGTTGTCGATGCGGGTCGGATATGCGCAGGTGCGGGGAGGTAGCGTGGTGGCGATTTGGACACCATTTGGGGAAGGGGGGGATTGTTTTCCGGGCTCGGCACACTGGTGGGTGGCTATCGGGGAAGAGTGGAGGTGCTACAAACGTGCCCCCCCCTTGCATAGCACTTGCCTGATTTAGATAGCGCTGCGAGGAGGAAGGGGCAGGTAGAGCGGTAGCCCCCTTCCTTCACCCTTTCTTCCGGTCTCCCTCCTTAGATCCGCCTTACTCTGCCTCAATAGCAGGACGGCGTGTCTTCAGCTTGTTACAGATTTTGGCTGCCACTCGTGGAATGCGTACTAGGGTGATTGGTAGGACTAAGTTACTGCACACACTAGCCACGACCCGTGAGCTTCGGGGCGGCGTTGTCGATGCGGGTCGGATATGCGCAGGTGCGGGGAGGTAGCGTGGCGGTGATTTGGCGCCATTCGGGGAGGGGGGGGGGTTGTTTTCCGGGCTCGGCACACTGGTGGGTGGCTATCGGGGAAGAGTGGAGGTGCTACAAACGTGCCCCCCCCCCTGCATAGCGCTTGCCTGATTTAGATAGCGCTGCGAGGAGGAAGGGGCGTAATATTTAAGGTGTTATGTAAAGTGCCAACTCATCAGCAAGGTGCAGAGCAGACGAATGCTTCACAGAGAATGTTATATTTTTATTTCACCAGCAGTAGCCCAAGCATGCTTGCAATACATTATGTTTTGGCGGGGGGGTGCGCTAGATGAGACAGGAACACTCAATTCTCGATTGGGACAGTACACTTTACATTGTGTTTTTGTGGTTTATGTTGCACACATTACCACAGTACACAGATCCACAATTTAAGGCACTGTGAGATACTTTTCCCCAGAGCCACACGATTTCTGGTCAAGTACCGAAGGTGGGACAGGTACTGTGTTGGAATATTAAATATGTATTTAACTTATGTTATTTATAGCAGGATATAGCGCTGCCCATTTTACATGCAACAATAGAAACTATTAGTCCAGAGAGTACTTTTTAAAGAAAATGTGCTCATTTAGGTAACTTGTTTTTCAAGGAACTTTTTAGGACATGCAATATTCGAGGAGAACGGTACCCTGATATACAGCTGGGTATCAGGAGCATGTTGATGAATGTTGATGCTATCTTCTCTTCGCTATATCTATAATGTTTAGGCCCCATATACTTGTGGCAAGAAATTATTTTAATGATGACAGCCAGCCTTATTATAAAGGACACAAGTCATGTCGACTATATTTTGTGTATGGGCAAAAAAGGGTTGGGAACAGAAGCCTACAGCTTTAAAAAAAACAAAGATATGAACAGATTAGAAAAGTTGGTGGCGCCCATTTGTATTAAAAGCGATTTACCTATACATTGGAAGACGTTGTGCTCGTGGACTTGGTTTAACGCTCTCTCGAACGTTGGACAAGCCTGGCCTACAGAGCCACGTAATGGTTTCATGGTCTTAGGTACTTTATCAGCACATTCTGAAGATTAATAATTAGCTGCTAAAACAGTTTATGATTCTTCCAATTCAATGACAGCAACCAAGCTCTCCTGTTCTTCATTGTGGCTAGTCAAAACAAGCATTTGCAATGCAATAGGTCTCGCATTTGCAAGAGTTTAACCTATTGGCATTGTAAATGACAATGCCTTTTATTTATATTTTAAAAACCAACACATAAATAAAAGGCATTGCCATTTACAATGCCAATAGCTCAAACTCTAACAACTGCGAGACCTATTGCATTGCAAATGCTTGTTATTGTAAGTATCCCATTTCTTCTTGGAAGAATCAGGTGCTTGCTTGATGTTATCCTTTTCAGGACCTCCCATCAGTTAAGGTTTTGTTGCTCTAGCTCCCAAACTATCTCTACCTAATTCAGCATAGGTGTCTTCAATAATTTTAGGTAATTCACATTCCTGTTGTAAAGGAGTGAAATCCCTCAGGCGTTGGCGTATTGACACTGCTGCTGCATCCCCTTTAACGTTAGCTAATATGATAGCTGATACTAGGGCAAAATTACCTAATAATTTCATTCCTAAGTTCAGAGTAGGTTCAGCTCCATACTCATTCTGTATTTGTCTTAATACATCTGGTATTACTGCTAATGACCGGATACCATGAGTTCTGGTATATATGGCAGCGAAAACTGTACCCCAAGTGGTACAATCCTCCATCTGGGGAGCTATCCCCATTGGCAAGCAGATTGTTAACATTCTGTGTTTTTCTTGAGGGCTTGTGTGTGGAAATACTGCCTCTAGCTGTGTTATATTTTGTGAGCTTTCCAGAATGGCATTTGCTCACATTTAGTGGGCATTTTACCCATAAGTGCGTGTAGCGTTTGTGGTGTTATTTTTGTTGTAGATCCCTGAATTTGTCCTGTTTGTGCAGCCCTTGTTCAATCAATCAATCAATCAATCAATCAATCAATCAATCAATCAGTGTTTGTTAAGCATGACTACTCACCCGTAAGGGTCTCAAGGCGCTGGGGGGGGGTGCAGGTTCTAGTCCATCAAGGAGGGGGTCTGTCGAAGAGCCAGGTTTTGAGGTTTCTCGCGAGATGGGCGGCGATGTTGTCCTTCTGAGGTGGAGCGGAAGGGCGTTCCAGGCTCTGGCTGCGAGGAAGGAGAAGGAGCGGCCTCCCGATCTGGTCTTTCTGGTGCGGGGGACCACGGCATAGGAGAGCTGGGCTGATCGTAGGGTCCTTCGAGGTGCGTGGAATTTGAGTCAGTTGTTCAGGTATGCTGCTCCGGTGTCATGGAGGGCCTTGTGTGCGTGGGTGAGTATCTTGAAGGTGATTCTGGCCTCGATGGGGAGACAGTGGAGTGTGCGCAGGTGCTGGGAGATATGGCAGTGTCTTGGCAGGTTGAGGACCAGTCTTGGGGCGGCGTTCTGGATGTTTTGTAGCTTGCGGGTGAGGTTTTGTTTATTCCGGCATAGAGTGCGTTGCCGTAGTCGAGTCTGCTGGTGACGAGGGCGTGAGTGACAGTATTTCTGTGCTCGAGGGGGATCCATTTGAAGGTCTTACGTAGGAGGCGGAGGGTGTGGAAGCAGGAGGATGCAACGGAGTTGATCTGGCAGTCCATTTTGAGCTCGGAGTCCTGGATGATTCCAAGCTTGCGTGCGTGGTCCATGGGGGTGGGTGGGCTTCCGAGGGCGGGGGGCCACCAGGTGTCGTTCTAGGCGTGGGGGTTTGGGCCCCTGATGAGTACTTCTGTTTAGTCGGTGTTGAGTTGTAGGCAGCTGCTTTTCATCCATTTGGCGACGGCTTCCATGCCTTCTTGAAAGTTGTGTCTGGTGGTGTTGGGTTCGTTGGATAAGGAGAGAATGAGTTGGGTGTCGTCTGCGTATGACACAATGTTGAGTCCGTAGGTTCTGACGATGGGGGCGAGCGGAGCCATGTATACGTTGAAGAGCATGGGGCTGAGGGAGGACCCCTGGGGACTCCGCAGGTGGTTGGTGTAGGGGCCGAGAGGAAAGGGGGAGTCTGACCCACTACGTTCTGCCGGAGAGGAAGGAGTGGATCCAGTCGAGGGCCTTGTCCCGGATCCCTGCGTCATGGAGTCTGTGTATTAGGGTGCGGTGAGAGACTGTGTCGAACGCCACTGAGAGGTCGAGGAGGATGAGGGCTACTGTTTCTCCTCTGTCCAGTAGGGAGCGGATGTCGTCTTTTGCGGCGAGGAGGGCGGTACCTGTGCTGTGGTTTTTTCTGAAGCCGGATTGGGAGGAGTCGAGGATGTTGTACTCTTCGATGAAGGTGGCGAGTTGGCTGTTGATGGCTTTCTCAATGACTTTCGCTGGGAATGGGAGCAGGGAGATGGGTCTGTAGTGCTTGAGGTTGGTGGGGTCCACCGAGGGCTTCTTCAGGAGGGGGTTGATTCGGGCGTTTTTCCAGTCGTCGGGGAACGAGGCGTTCGTCAGGGAGCGGTTGATGGTGTGGCGGAGTATGGGTGTGATGGTGTCAGCGGCTCTGTTGAAGATGTGGTGGGGGCAGGGGTCCATGGGGGCCCCAGAGTGGATTGACTTCATTGTCTGCAGTGTGTCTTGGGTGGTGAGGGCTGTCCAGTTGTCAATCGTTGGCTTCAGGGTGTCGAGGTGGCTGGTGAGTGTTCAGTGTGTTGGTTGTCTTCGTCGAAGTTGTCGTAGATTTTCTTGATTTTGAGGTGGAAGAAGGTGCTGAGTTTGTTGCAGAGGTCTTGTGAGGGAGGGATGTCCGTAGACTCGCTGGTGGGTTGGGCGAACTCCTTGATGATGCTGAAGAGTTCTTTGCTGTTGTGCGCGTGTGTGGAGATCCTGTCTTCAATTGCTTTTTTTCTCATTTTTCTGATGAGTTGGTGGTGGGCTTTGGTGGTGGCTCTGAAGTCGTTGAGGGCCTCTGTAGATTTGGAGTTCCTCCAGGCCTTTTCGAGGCGGTGGCACGTGCGTCTGGATTCTCCAAGTTCAGTGGTGAACCATCTGGCTTTCTTGGCGTGAGTGTCTTTGTTTTTCTTGAGGGGGGCTTTGGTGTTGGCGCTGTCGGAGATCCATCTGTGCAGGGTTCGGGCTGCGGTGTTGGGGTCGTCGTCTTCCGCGATGGTTGCAGTGGAGTTGCTGAGTGAGGAGGTGAGCTGGTCGTCGGTGATTTTGATCCAGTTTCTTCATGGAAGCAGGTGCTGGTGTCTGTGGATGGTGGGGGTTCTGAAGGTGAAGTGGACGCATCAGTGGTCTGTCCATGGGAGTTCGGTGGTGTGGCTGAAAGTGATGGAGTTTCCTGTTGTGAAGAGGGGGTCGAGGGTGTGTCCTGCTGAGTGCATGGGTTTGGTCACGATCTGGCGGAGTCCAATGTTGTGGAAGTTGTCCAGGAGGGATGTGGTGTTGGGGTCCAGTTGGTTGTCGAGGTGGAAGTTGAGGTCTCCCAGCAGGGTGTACTCGGTGGATACGATGGCATGCAGGGAGATGATGTCCGTGATGGAGTTGGCGAATGGTCTGCGGGGTCCAGGGGGTCGGTAGATGAGGGTTTCCTGGAGGGTGGTGGTAGGGCTGGCCAGTATCTTGAAGTGAATGTGTTCCATCAGGTCTGTGGGCTCGTCGGTGAGTGTGCTCAGGCAGAGGGTGGATTTATGGACGATGGCGATTCCTCCTCCCGGGTGGGTGGGGCGGTCCTTCCTGGAGATCTTGTATCCTTGGTGAATGGTGATGGCGATGTCCGATCCCGAGGTGGTGTTGGTCCAGGTTTCGGTGAAGAATGCTATGTCCGGGGTGGTGTTGTCGAGGAGGTCCCAGATTTCGGTGGCGTGTTTGTGGAGTGATCTGCCGTTGAGGAGGATGCATTGCAGGGTTTTCAGTTCGGGTGTGTTCTTGCGGATGGGTTGTGCTGGGTCCGTGTTCCTGGTGGTGCTGCAGGTGTGCTGGCAGCAGTGACAGCTGAAGGGTTCGTGAGTGTCGACTGGTGATGCTAGCTTGCAGTTGTTGTTGCGCCTGGGTTGAGTGCGTGGAGTGCCGCTGGGTCATAGCGTTGGCTGTGCGAAGGTCCAGGGTTCCTGGTGCTGGTAGCGGTCGGGTCGCAGACGGGCGCAGACGGGCTTGCCTTTGGTGCGCCTGCGGCAGCACAGCAGCCGCCATTAAGTAGGGGTCGGGGAGGGCTGGACAGCTGGGAGGCGGGAGCGGGGAGGGGAACTGGCTCGGGCTGGTCGCGCTGGGGGGAGGGGCCGCGGGGGCAGCAGCGATGGGAAAAATGGGGAAAGCAAGCAAAAGAAGGGGAAAAATGAAAGCGGAACAAGGGTGAAAAAAGTAAAGAGAAAAATATAAAGAGTAAGGGGGTGATAAGAATAAGGGGTGAAACGGAACAGAAAGCAGAAGAGAACTGCTATAAAGAGAGAAGGGGTGAAAAGCTAAAAGGGTGAAAATGGAGCAGAAATCAGAGGGTGAAAATGGAGCAGAAAGGAGAGGGTGAAAAACGGAGCAGAAAGCAGAGGGTGAAAACGGAGCAGAAAGGAGAGGGTGAAAAACGGAGCAGAAAGCAGAGGGTGAAAATGGAGCAGAAAGCAGAAGAGAACTGCTGTAAAGAGTGAAGGGGTGAAAAGCTAAAAGGGTGAAAACGGAGCAGAAAGCAGAAGAGAACTGCTGTAAAGAGTGAAGGGGTGAAAAGCTAAAAGGGTGAAAACGGAGCAGAAAGCAGAGGGTGAAAACGGAGCAGAAAGGAGAGGTTGAAAAACGGAGCAGAAAGCAGAGGGTGAAAATGGAGCAGAAAGCAGAAGAGAACTGCTGTAAAGAGTGAAGGGGTGAAAAGCTAAAAGGGTGAAAACGGAGCAGAAAGCAGAGGGTGAAAACGGAGCAGAAAGCAGAGGGTGAAAGCGGAGCAGAGAGGAGAGGGTGAAAGCGGAGCAGAGAGGATAGGGTGAAAAACGGAGCAGAAAGCAAAGGGTGAAAACAGGGCAGAAAGGAGAGGGTGAAGGGGCAGAAAGTGGAGCGAGAGAGGGAGTCAGAGGTCCACTGGACCACCAGGGATGAGGCGCAGGTATAACTTGCGGGTGGAGGAGGGCCTCGAACACCTAACACTACGGGAGTGCAGGGGCTCGTCAGGGCCTCACTTAATGGTGGAGCTGCGAGGGTGGGAGTGCAGTTTCACTGACAATGAGTCAGTGCTCTTGCTCGCCTGTCCCCGCAGCGGCCGCCATTAAGTAGGGGTCGGGAGGGCTGGACAGCTGGGAGGCAGGAGCGGGGAGGGGAACTGGCTCGGGCTGGTCGCGCTGGGGAGGAGGGGCCGCGGGGGCAGCAGCGGTGGCAAAAATGGGGGAAGCAAACAAAAGAAGGGGAAAAATGAAAGAGGAACAAGGGTGGAAAAAGTAAAGAGAAAGATATAAAGAGTAAGGGGGTGATAAGAATAAGGGGTGAAACGGAGCAGAAAGCAGAAGAGAACTGCTATAAAGAGTGAAGGGGTGAAAAGCTAAAAGGGTGAAAACGGAGCAGAAAGCAGAAGAGAACTGCTGTAAAGAGTGAAGGGGTAAAAAGCTAAAAGGGTGAAAACGGAGCAGAAAGCAGAGGGTGAAAACGGAGCAGAAAGGAGAGGGTGAAAAACGGAGCAGAAAGCAGAGGGTGAAAACGGAGCAGAAAGCAGAAGAGAACTGCTGTAAAGAGTGAAGGGGTGAAAAGCTAAAAGGGTGAAAACGGAGCAGAAAGCAGAAGAGAACTGCTGTAAAGAGTGAAGGGGTGAAAAGCTAAAAGGGTGAAAACGGAGCAGAAAGCAGAGGGTGAAAATGGAGCAGAAAGGAGAGGGTGAAAAACGGAGCAGAAAGCAGAGGGTGAAAACGGAGCAGAAAGCAGAAGAGAACTGCTGTAAAGAGTGAATGGGCGAAAAGCTAAAAGGGTGAAAACGGAGCAGAAAGCAGAGGGTGAAAACGGAGCAGAAAGCAGAGGGTGAAAGCGGAGCAGAGAGGAGAAGGTGAAAGCGGAGCAGAGAGGAGAGGGTGAAAAACGGAGCAGAAAGCAGAGGGTGAAGGGGCAGAAAGTGGAGCGAGAGAGGGAGTCAGAGATCCACTGGACCACCAGGGATGAGGCGCAGGTATAACCTGTGGGTGGAGGAGGGCCTCGAACACCTAACACTACGGGAGTGCAGGGGCTCGTCAGGGCCTCACTTAATGGTGGAGGTGGGAGAGCAGTTTCACTGACAATGAGTCAGTGGTCTTGCTCCTTGTTGGCTGAAGTGTGAGCGTTCTTATCACGAACTGTGTCAGGTTTCTGTAAAGTTTTATTATTTCTTTATGAAGTGGACGTAAGTCTGCCGCTGGCATTGAGTCAATGGCTGGATGTGGTGTGTAAGCCGCAAGGACTGGCCAAGCATCTCTTCCGAGCGGACCTAGTCTTACTTTGTCTTTTGTGTGGGAGAGGGCGCCTTTAAACCAGTTTATGTGCTCCTGGTAGGTGAGCGGACCTTCAATGTCCTCATATGGACAGTATTCATCTGGTGTTTCATCTTCAGTGTAAGAATAAAATGCATTTGATTGTGCATCTGCTTGTGGGAATTTGACCCATGAATAGAATACCTCTGTTCTATATGACTTGTGAGCCTCAATCACGAATGTTACTGTCCCACCCCTAGCTGTGACTCCATAGTCTGCTAGTTTTAAAGTAAGGGCAGTTCTGACATTTTCTGAAATGTTAATTTCCCCTTCCTGTTTTTCCTCCCTAGCTGTAGCATGATGTGCTGGCGCAGCAGTGTCTTCATCAGCCATTGTTGACAAAGGTTTTCAAGGAAGAGTTTCAAGGAAACTGAGATAAGGTTTTATGCACAATAGGAACTGTTTGTCCTCAAGCTTGATAAACCTACAGCCAATACATAGGATATGCCTACTCAGCTGTGGCGGATAGTTCCCTTCCCACTCCAGACGTCTCTGGGGAAATGTGAGTAGGGGTCTCTGAGAATAGCACGACTGAACTACTCAGATTTGACTGTTAAATAAGTACAAATAAGTACAAACCAATGTTGGGCACCATGTCGTGTAGTTTCTATAACCTATATAAGACCTGCACGTTTAGACAACATACACTGTAGGATTGGTGTCCGATTGATTCTAGACACCCCCACCGGCTATGTTAACCTGTGTACCAGCTAGCTCACAGTGCTACTAGAAACCCCTCTTACCAAGGAGAGAATAGTTCTGGGCAACTGTCGAACATGACAACCCTTATCCCTCAGGATCGTGGAAACAGTGCAATACTTTTCGTTCAGTCACTCGTGCTCACTTTGTCTCAGAGAGATACACACAATAAACGGTGGGGACGTTTTTCAATAAGCATTTATTGAACCCGCATCATTCTAGTGTAAAATAAGTGTGCTGAAACAACCATTAGACAGAAACAGATATAAATGATTAGAAGCACTAACAGAGTAAAAGGATGGTAGATTTCTACCATCGTGCTAAAACAATGAATACAGGCAAGTATATAAAATACATGACAGTAATAAATGCGTACTCCTACGATGCGACCCAAACTACATGTACCTAAGTGTACCTAGCATGTATGTAGGTGTAAAGCCAAGAATCCCTCTAGGGTAAAGACAACCCCGTTACCTGAAGTGAGAGACTGTGGGACCCCGTCTTGTTCTCGAGATGGACACCCCGCAAGGGATGTCAGACCACTGCGAGCTGGAGTATCTGCATGCAGAATCTCAGCGTCTCGCGTCAGTGTGTCAGCATGGAAGTCCTTTTCTCCTCTGACTACCTCAGCAAGATATGGTGTTTATATACCCAAAGTGGTACCCTCAGGGGTTCTACCTTGCTGTGTCATGTCGGACTTAGGATGATGAAAGGAATGACCCTTATACATAGTTATTATGCAGGAGATGGTAGTCCTGTTGAGTTTCCAAGAATCCTCATGCATAATGGATGAGGCTAGTTTTCAGGGAATACCCTGCGTCCTATAAGCAGTATCGTAACTAGGTAAAAGGCCAGTCCCAAGAACCGTTATGTAGTGTAGTGGTAGGGGAGAATATAGGTGAAAGGTTAGGTGACTACCTGAGCCTATATTGGGGTACCTATATGAAACATAACAAAAGGAACTGACCTGCCCTCCCCTACTGTGAACATGTCATCTGTAATTCTGCATTCAGTATCCCTCCATCTGAAAAGCTAGCTGCTTCCCTGCCTGCTGTGAATTCAGGATAGGCAAAAATGGGTGTTAAAGGAGATGGGAAAGTTGTGATGTTATGCTTTGTGGATATCGTGCCCCATATCATAAGGATGGTGTTTAAAATAAGGGTACAATAAATATCCAGGGCTCTACCTGTCCTGGGTAGTCATACCAGGTCCCACAAGGGTCTGCACACTCTCCCTGTGGTCCTGCATCGCTCTTGCTCCTGTCTTCTTCTTGCCTTTCCCCCTTTTCTGAGTGCCTTCTCCTTTCTTTCCCCTCATTTTCACTGCCTTCTCCTAGCTTTTACCACCGTTTTTTGAGGGCCTTTTCATTTTTCCTTCATTTTCACTGCTTTCTTCTTGCTTGTCCCCACAATTATTGAGTGACTTCTCCTTGCTTTTCCCTCAGTGCCGCTCCCGCCTGCTGCCTGTTTTTTTCCACCTACCGCCGAGCTCGACCCACTGCCTCCCAGTGCTTCCTCCTCCCAGGACCTTTCCCTTTGCTTTTTCCCCCATTTTATTTGTGCTTTCTCCTTGCTTTTCTCTCTTTTCACTGCTTTCTCCTTGTTTTCCCTCATTACTGCTCCCACCTCCTGCCTGTTTTTTCCCGCCTCCCGCCTAGCCCAGCCCACCTCTGCCTTGCGCCCCTGCCTCCTCCCAAGACCTACCTAATGGTGGCTGCAGTGCAACCCCATTGAGCAGGACCAAGGCCCAGCTCTCCCTGTGCTGCTGCATTGCTCTTGCTCCTGTCTTCTTGTTTTTCTCCCCCATTTTTGAGTGTATTCTTCTTGATTTTCCCTCATTTTCACTGCTTTCTCTTTGCTTCCTCCCCTGTTTTTTTAGTGCCTTTCCTTGCTAGTCCCTCTTTTTTACTGCTTCCTCCTTGCTTTTCCCCCCTTTTTTAGTGCCTTCTCCTTGCTTATCCCTTGTTTTCACTGCTTTCTCCTTGCTTCTTTTCCTGTTTTTGAATGCCTTCTTCCCGCTTTTCCCTAGGTTGCACTGCTTTCTCTTTCCCTTCCCCTCCACTTTTAAGTGCTTTCTCCTGGCTTTTCCCTCATTTTCACTGCCTTCTCCTTGCTTTTTCCCCTGTTTTTTGAGCGCTTTCTCTCACTTTTTCCTCATTTTCACTGCTTTCTCCTTGCTTTCCTATCAAGACCTGGTTGTTCGAATGAGCCTCCGGGACCTGCAAGTACCTGCATACCCTGTTGGGTGATTAGCTGCACCAGTCAAATCCATATTGATTGATTGATTGATGGGGACACCATGTTTATCTGTTTCCCTTCTAGAGCGAGCGTTCTCCAGCAATTTGTAGGTGGGCAGTTCTGTAGCAGTTTGTGACACTTGGAAAGCCCAGACCACCTTTATCCCTTAAGCCTTCAATAATATTTTTGTTTCTGGGGTGTTTTTTCTGCCACAAAACCCTAACAAATTAAATGCCTGTAAGTCTTTAAACATTTGCTTCCCTATTTGAAGGGGGAGTGCCTGAAAGGTGTGAAGTAAACTTGGTGCTATATTCATTTTTATGCCTGCGATTCGACTCAGCCAGGACACATAGAGTTTCTGCCAGCATAGTAGGTCATCCCTAATGTCATTCCAAAGTCTAAGTGTTTTTTCTGCATATCATCCCCGTTAATGAGGGAGTCAAGTCAACTCCGAACTACCTGATCTTTTCTGACAGTGTTCTAAATGATATTTCCCGTTGTATAGCCTAAGATGTCTACTCTATCTAGCCCCAATGGTAGGATTTCTGTTTTAGTCTCGGTAATTAATATACAGACATTTGACAATAATCTTTTAAAGTCCCTGCCGAAGTGTCAGTGTCTCTAAATTACAAGAGAATATCACTGACAACAAAGATAGTGTGTTAACTTATGCTCTGAACGGAATCCATGCTATTGCCTGTTCATTACATTTTTACGATGCTAAAGGTTCCATTAGCATAGCATATGACAAGGGTGACAATGAACAGACCTGCCTCAGGAGATTTCTAAGGGGTTCGACAGCAACCATGCTTTGGGTTGGTAGCTAGCTATAACCACTGGGATATATTGTTCTCCCAGTCCAAACTTCTTCAGAACTGTCTTCATAAACCCCCATTTCACCCTGTCAAAGGCCTTTTCTACATCAAAGGCCACTAGCATGACTTCCTCTTTGACAAAGGGGGGTATTCGCAGGATGCTGTCGAAAGTCTATCTAACCTGGACCATCCCTGACTGATGTATCAAGGTAGCGAGCATTGGCGTCAGGCGCATCGTCAGTACCTACATGTAAATCTTAACATTGAGGTCAAGAAGTGTTACTGGTTTATACGTGATCTTTACCCAGCTTGTGTATTAGCACTATATTTGCATCCTCCAATAGAGGTAGAGATTCTCCCCACTCCCGAAAAGAGAACAACAGCTAACTTTGGTGAAGTGTAAGGCTGCTGGCATACGTTTTATAGAATTCAGTGGTGCATATGCAAGTATTCTGCAAGATAGAGTAAATACATTTGAGATCTCACGGGGCTATTGCAATAACTGGACAACTAATGGCACAGGATAGTGTCTCCTGCAAGTGACTTGTCTTCGTGCTTGCAGTGGCAGTATCTGCTTTGCATGCATGCTCGATTTAAAGCAGGTGGTGCCAACTGCCTATAAGTGAGTCTCTAGGAGAGCCACAACATCTCCCTTCTCACAGTTAGTAAAGGGTTCACTCTCTTTCTCTTGTTTGGGGAGTTACACCACTTGATATTAGTGAATAAGGCTTGAAATGAAATATTTATTGTAATAATCCATTAATGTGTGTTGTACTTGACTTCTGGGTGGAGGTGGGTTTTGTGTAATCGTATGATTCTTTTGCAAATAAAACCCATTAACAATAACAACAGGAGTTGCAAGGAGAAACTGAACATACCTTGTACCCATCTTCTCTGAATTTACAGCCGGTCTTTGCTGACGTCCCACTAGAATCAACTTGTGGGTGTACTACTGGTTCTCCCTGTAACTCTTATTTTAAAGCCCATTATATCAAGATTTGGATTACGTAGTTCTTGTTCTCTAATTCATTGTTGTCACACCATCCACTTTACCATTAGCCCATCACAGCTTCTCTCCTCTTCTTGAGATCTATTTCACTTTTGTTGAGTTTTTGGAGGTGGGCGTGCATGGTTCAACCCATCTGTCTCTGATGGTCTGTCCCACTCATCAGTCAATCCTGAAGACATACCCAACATTTTGAGTCCCTCATGAATCTCATGCATGCTGTACATCTCTGAATTTGAGGAGTATGCTGTTCCACATGGAAACGACCATCTAAATCTTATGCCTTTCTTGATATGAATATCTGTCAGTGGTTATAAGGTCTTTTTTCGAGCATGTATGGGCCAGATCTTGCAACAAAATCAGATGGCAATACTCTTAGTTTTTCCATCCCGGGTAGGACATGAGCTTAAAGATGATGTCTCTAGGTCTGTCTAAAAGGCTTCTTTTCCTTGGACCAACCCTGTGGGCTGTCTCTATTGCCACTTCTTCACCCTTTTCATGTGTACTATGTGGCAAATATAGTAATAGTAATAGCAAATATTGCCCCTCGTTGCAATATTTGCTTTGCTTTCATTAGATGGCCTCTGATAGCTACTTACTTTACTGTTAATTTTAATTTGCTGTGTTTTGTACGTTGTTTGGAGCACTACTGTCAGGCCTTGTGAATTTTGCATTCAAATAACCTATATCGCTCTTTTCCCTAAAAGATTTGCTAAACTATCCTCTCAAAATATGTTGGGCATTACAAGGTAGATATGACCTGTAAGTTTTGTGAATACTCTAAACATACAAACAAACGTTTGTGGGGATTCACAATCTCCCCTCCAACAAACACGGGTCAGAGGCAGGCATCTGAAGAGCACGGTGGCGTTGATTCTATCACATTTCTCAATATGACTGATTGAAGCCAGCAGCTGTGGGTGCTTCCAGAAGCCTGGTTAGAGCCTTTTCTTCCAAAGTTGATGCCGCATGCAGTGCAAGACACTGGGCAAGCACACGCTTGAAAGGGCTGAAGTTGTTGCGCTGTACAATTTGCACATTAAAGTACCTTGCAGTAAGATATGGGGCCAATTTTAGTGTGTTTAATATAGCAAGACTATACTTCCCATTGCTTTATAGACCTTGCTGTCTCACTAAATTCATTTGCTTTTAAATGCACCATTTGCCAATCTTTTTTCAATTCTTTCCTTGGGGGGAGGGCTCAACCTGGACTCCACGTTTGTCCATTAAGCTTGCTCGCTACATAAAAATGATGTCCAATTTTTACGCCTTACCACTTTCAAATGTCACCAGCCGCCACTGGAGGTATGAGAAGGAGTGTCCTCCGTTTCAGGTCTTTTTGATGCGAGGGAGGTGTGCTCTTGACTGGGAAGCAGATCGAAGGTGTCTGGTGGGTTGGTAGAAGAGGCGATGGTTGAGGTAAGCTGGACCAGTGTTGTGGAGAGATTTATAGGCGTGGGTGAGTAACTTGAACTTGCATCTTTCCTGGACTGGGAGCGAGTGGAGATTGTTGAGGTGTGGAGAGATGTGGTTATTTCGCTGGATGTTCAGGATGAGTCTGGTGGCGGCGTTCTGGGTGGTCCGCATAGGACATTGACTGGGATTCCGATGTAGAGGGGTTTTCCGTACTCAAGTCTACTTGTGATAAGAGACTGGATACCTACTCTATCCAGCCCCAGTGCTAGTATTTCAGTTTTAGTCTAGTTAATTTATATACAGATGTTTGACCGTAATCTTTTAAAGTCTCCATCGAAGTGTCTGGCTCTCTAAATTACAATAAAATATCACTGACAACAAAGATATTGTGTGATCTTGTGCTCTGAACTGAATCCCCGCTATTGCCTGTTCATGACATTTTTTCAATGCTAAAGGTTCCATTAGCATAGCATATAACATGTTCAGTGGAATTCACTTGAAAGTCTTGCGTAGCATTCGCAGGATGTGGCAGCATGAAGACGAGGCTGCATTGATCTGTCTGATCATGGAGAGGTTGGTGGCCAGGATGATCCTGAGGTTCTTGGCATGATCTGCAAGGGTGAGTGGGGGCCCAAGTTCAGAGGGCCACCAAGAGTTGTCCGAGGGGGTGTGGTTCTTGCCGAAGATTAGGACTTTGGTTTTGTCTGTGTTGAGCTGGAGGCAGGTGCTTTTCATCCAAGCAGCAACGTTGCTCATGTAGTTGGTGAAGTTTGCTTTGACGGTGCTGGTTGAGTCGTTAAGGGAGAGGATGATCTGTGTGGTGTCGGCGTAGGATGCTATGTTGAGGCCTTGGGCTCTGATGATGTCCGCAAGGGGTGTCAAGTAGAATTTGAACAGTGTTGGGCTGAGCGATGATCCCTCAGGGACTCCGCAGATGAATTTCTTGGGTTCTGCGGTGTAGGGGGATGTCTAACTCATTCAGTTCTGTCCTTGCCTGTCCGCAGATACCTAAGTGCTGAAGCTTTCTGATGAGTGACTTGTGGAAGACTGTATCGAAAGCTGTGGAGATGTCAAAGAGGATGAGTGCGGACATTTCTCCTTGGTGGAGGATGCTTCTGATATGATTAGTGACCACAATGAGGGCTGTCTCTGTACTGTGGTGGTGCAATAGCCTGAGTGAGAGATTGATTTGTGATTCCAGGTGATCCATTCTAAGTGTTGAAGTGTCAGCGTTCTCTCACAGTTTCTGCGTTTTTATCTCAAATTCTTTCTCTTGTCCTCTCTGCTGGTCAACATCTTATCTAAATAAAGGAATTGCATAATTAATACTCCTCTTGACTTTGTCCAATTCCTGTTGAAAATGTTCCCTTCACTCTTTGCACAGCTCATTTAAGCATTCTTTCAAGGCTTCCATCATTGAAAAAGACTCTTTTTTTACCAGATGCCATGGATGCTTTCCCCGGTAGGTCCTCTGTCTACAATTCTTCATTTTCAATTTGTGATGCCCCCAGTAATCTCAGGCTTGTGGCACCCTTTAACTGTTTAGTTTGCGGCATCCACCTCAATTGACACTAATAGTGGTCAGGATTGTCCCCCAGTAATCATCAAGGTTTGTATTGGGCCACTCTTCATATGTGAGGGATGCCTCAGTTGCCCCTTTGTTTGGCCCCGAGTCAGGCCATCTCTTTCATTGCTTCATGTTCTCTGTTCCCCATCAGCATCTTCAGTTCCAGGCTGGGACCCTGCTCTGTAGAACATCAGGAGGGGAGCGAGAGCCACTCCACTGCCCAGCTCCCTATGAGCCCTGCTTGCCCAAGTCGATGGTACATCTTGGGCCTGAGTTCTGTCTTCTCCGCCCTGATTCGCTCTTGCTTTTTTGTCTGGCATGCCTTCCTGCCGCTGTGTCAGCCTGTCTTGTCTAGGACCTTGGGCATGTTGATTTCACACTTCAGATCCCCCCTACTCTACATTTGGTGACAGGCTGCTACATACATCTTTCAGATGCTGTTTTGGGGCTTAGAACCATTTCTACAGTCCCACCACCTCCATTAGTTCGAGCTCGGGTCCCAGATCACACAGTCTCACGTCTGCCAAGTTGCTGCTCTGGCTCCGTCGAGACCTCAAATGTTTACGTTTTTTCGTGAGCTTGTTATGTTTATAGATGTTTAAAGTTGTGTTAATTTGTTTTTAATTTTTGAACATTTTTATAGAAAATATTTTTTTACATTATATGTAAATTTTTTAATGTTTTGTTTTTATTTATGCAAAATTCAATTATGAATTTTATTTATTGAAAGAATTTGATTTCATTAATTTAATTTAGTTACTTTTTTATATTGCTTTTAATCAAAGGTGTGTTTGTAATTTTTTTTTTTACAATGGGATTTTTCATTTTATGCAATCATATTTTTATAATTTCAAAAATGTTCATTTCTTTGGAAAAATGAATCATATTACTTATTAAATTATTTATGTTGATTAATTTCTATAAGAATGTGTGATTTTGAATTTTTGGTAGTACTCTCAATTGACTTTTCATATTGCAATGTTTACTTTTTATGATAATCAAAGTGCTATTTCTGTAATGTATTTTTTTAGTGGTATGCCTATTATTAATTTGTGAGATTAGTTAGTTTTGAAATCTAAATTACAACACAATTTCTAATGTCGTTAAGTTTGGAGTGGGAACAGTCAATTTGCCCCCCCTCTCCAAAGTCTAGCAGTTCCCCAAATTGGTTGAGTTTGTAGTTGGACTAGTAAGTCTGAACCACCCTCCCAGCCCCCATTTTCCCAAGTGTCGTTAAGTTTGGAGTGGGAATAGTAAATTTTACCCATCCCCAAAAACCAACACTTACCTCAATGCTGTTAAGTCTGAAGTTAGAATAGTAAACCTAAACCCCTCTTTAAGAAAATGTCCCAATGTGGTTAAATTTGGAGCTGAAATAGTAAATTTGCCATTCTCCCAAAGTCCAATACTTTCCCCAATGTGGTTAAGTTTGGAGTGGGAGTAGTAAATCTGTCCAAGTCCAACACATTCTCCAATCTGAACCCCCAATGTTCAACAACTCCCTACTGAGATTAAGTTAGGAGTTGGAATAGTAAATTTGACCTTAACCAAAGTACCACACTTTCCCCAATTTTGCCAATCTGACTTCCTCCCTGCAAAGTCCAACACTATCCACCCCATGTGGTTAATGTTTGAGTGGGAATAGTACCTTTGACTCGCCCAGTCCAACATTTTTACCAAAGTGGTTACATTTCGATTTAGACCCCCAAAGTCCAATAATTTCCTCAAAGTGGTGGAGTTAGAATAGTAAATCTGATCTCCTAAGGTGCAACAATTTTCCAAATGTGGTTACGTTTTGACTTGGAATAGTAAATATGAACCAAAAGTACAGTCATTTCCCTAATGTAGTTGAGTTTAGAGTTAGAATAATAAATCTGACTGCCCACAAAATCCAACACTTTCCCCAATGTGGTTAAAGTTTGGAGTGGGGTAAGTAAATCTGACACCGCCAAAGTCCATATTTTCCTCAATGTGAATACGTTTGAAGTTAGAATAGTAAATCTGAACCCTACAAAGTCCAAAATGTTCCCCAATGTGGTTAGGATTGGAGTGGGAATAGTATATGTGATATCCATAAACTGTTAGCATTTGTTTGTACATTAAAAAGTTCAAGCCATTTATAGTATAAATGTTTTGTATTTTTATATTGTTTTCATAAAGTATCTTTTTTTTACATTATATTGTTATGTACTTTTTCTAAAACATTTCTTTTTAATATATGCCATTTTTACTATGCATTACTTTTTAATAATTACAAAACCTTTTTTGGATTTTTTTTAATTACCAGAAAAATATCATTTGTTAACTTCAGAATAATTACAATTGCAAATATAGTCTAGTTGTAGTGTACACCAACTTTGCTTGTAGTTATACAATTTTTATATCAGGTGGTACAATTAGTTTTGTTCTAGTTGTAGTGTACATCATCTTTAATTCTAGGTATACAATTTTTATAACAGGTTGTACAGTAATTTTGAACAAACATGTAATTTTTTTACGACTTACATCTTTTAAACATTCTAGCATATAAATAATACTGTGAAAAACAGATTTATATTGTTGTCACTATTTTTAATATATATTTAAACATAAAGCATTTATGGACACTTTTTAAACACATTAATATTTTTCAACATTGCAATAATTACTGTTATACACTGTAAACACATTTTATTAGTATTGATTTCTTTGGGATAAAAGTATTTTTTATTTTCATTTTCCTACCGTTTTTCCCAGTTTCTTCAATTTTGAATTCTTTCTTCATCATTTTGGGCCGTTCATGGAGTTTGAAGTTGTGGTTTCCTGTTTCTGGGCTCCGGTTTAGGTAAGACTATTTGAAAAAGAAATTCTCAGGGTTAAGTGTTGTGGGGAGGGGTGTTTAGACTTAGGGGCTCATTATGCTGGCGGAAGGACCGCCACCGCCATCATAATTTTACTCACCGCCAAATTAGGATGGCGGTGGGTATCGCGGCGGACGCAAAATCCGTCCGCTGCCTTTCCGCCGGAGGCAATCGCACCGATTGCCTGGCGGACGGGAAAGGGCCACTAATATGGTGGCGGTGCCTAGCAGGCACCATCTGCTATATTATGATGTGTCCTGGAATAGGCCTTTCCATGGCGGCAGCGCCGCCATGGAAAGGCTGGCGGGGATTGGGTTTGGGGGCCCGTTGTAGGCCCCCTCTGTGTGGGGGGAGGGTGCACTGGGGGGTACCCATGGTACCCCCCTACATTTCAATGCACAAGCTGGCAGGCACCGCGTGGTGCCTGCCACGTTGTGCATGGAAATGCACATCCTGGCCTTTTAACATTGCGAACGGTGCTGCAGCCAGCAGCACCGTCCGCAATGTTAAAAGGCCAGGATGTGCCCGCCAGTATGGCAGAGGCATCCTAGTTGGACTGGTGGGACCGCCGCACGTCTGGCGGGCAGTCCCAGCACAGCTATGATGGCGGGCGTACTGATGTCCGCCTGCCATCATAATGAGCCCCTTAGTTAGGCTTGCCTTTGGAAACTAATATTGTGTTAGTGTATTTGTTTTTACCGTGATACGTGTTAGTTTACGGCATTGCGATAGGGCTAATTGTGAAATATTATGTTTATTTTTTAGCAGGGGTCTCCAACCTTTTCTGTAATGAGAGCTACTTATGTTCAATGAAACGCATTGAGAGCTACTAATATTATTAGTGTTTTATAATCTCCATTTTTTATATGTATATTAATTAAACCAAGCAAAAGCTTTCTAATTTAATTAGCTGGGTTGCACACAGATGAGCTGCTAAGAGGTAGCTGGAGAGGTACAGTAGCTCACAAGCTATGGGTTGGAGACCCCTGATTTATAGGTTACATTAGTGCTCTATGTGTTTAACATTGATTTTAATTATTCATTTTCTACTAGGGTCTTAAGTGTTGTTTGGGCGGGTTTACATGTTCTTTTTCCTTTACAGGTTTTTATTTTTAGTAATATTAGTGGGATGGGTATGTTTCAACTATTTAATTTTTAGTGGGAGCCCTGGTATAGCATGCATTTGAGTAATATTTAGAGCATTTCCAATGTGTTTTCCCACTGGCAGTGCTCTCTTTACTATAAGTAGATCCTCTATACATTAATAACAGTTTACCTTTTTGGGATTTTATGTATTTTGCTGTTTCTAACATTTTATATTTGGGTTTTAAAGTATAAAAATATAAAATAATATTTTATAAACAACAATATATGATATATTTAATTTTACATTTTTACACTGCAGGAGCACATTGTAACTTATGTTTTGGATGTGTCTTTACTTCATATTAGTTGTAGAAATTTGCTTTACAGGTCTGTTTGATGTTTTTAAAACAGTTTTCTTTTATTTCAGTCTGTTGAAAGGAAACATTTGCTAGCTGTGTGAGTTTCTTTTTTGATGTTGAATTTAGTAAGTGGTTGTTTGTTTCTTTATTTTATTTTTAAATTTGTTAAATGTTTATTTTTAGTTTAATTTTAGTATTGCGCTTTGGTTACAATACTGAATTTTAAGATGGCATTTTTACATTTTCAGTGTCTGTGTCTTTTTTTTCCTTTTTGCATTTTTTTATTCTTGTAGAGATTCTGCATATGTTATTTGGAGACATAAACATGCAGCATAGTTTTAATTATTTTTAACATACGTTTAGTTATTTATTAATTAAGTTAGCTTTATTTTTTTATAAAATTTTCAGCCTGATCCGTGGGTCTCTCCGAATTTCTTTTGAAAAATGCTGTTTTTGGCCCTGGAGGGTCAACACCCCCCCACCCCCTCAAGAGGCCTAGGGGGTCAGGGTGTTTCTAACCTGCCCCCTTTTCTTTTTGTTTTTCAATTTTTTGTGGGACTCGATTCAACCGAGTACCAAGATGGCTTCCAGCACTTCCTGGTTGAAGTGTTGGCTGCTAATCACATTTCAGTAGGATCTCAGTAGGCTGTTGGGCTCCCAGAGACCTATATTTTTTAAACTTAAATATCTCTGAAACTACTGAACAGATTGACACCAAATCACAAAAAGCATGTTTTGGCTTTCTGCCAAATGTGGTATAATTCCATTCAGCGGTTCGGGATGTAGTCGTGTTAAAAAAATGAAAAATCCCCATAAACATTATGTGGAGAAAACGCGTTTTGGGACCCTCCTTTTTTTCGGCTTCCCACTTGACAGATCACCCTGAAACTTTAAACAGAGCAGCTAAACCAAAAAGGGACGTTTTTTAAAGATTTTGTGAAGATTCGTCAAGTGGCACCAAAGTTATTGGCAAAACAAAAAATTATTTTCCTGTGGAAACTTTGGTCCTAACTATAATACCTACTGGCGACTGCCAGTAGATAATATATATATATATGCATCAACAAGAACACGCCTCACAAGCTACCTCACTATTGTGCGAGTAATGGATTATTCCGGAATCACTCTAGCTGCATTTCTGAAGCTGCTCCAAATCGTGATGTCAACACCCAACAAAACATCTTCACAAGTGGACAAAGACTCCACCAACGCTGAACTCAATTTCAAACTATGTCTAGCTGAGGTCATCCAGTGGATGAAGGACAACCACCTCAGGTGTAATACAGACAAAACCGAGATCCTACTGATAGGAAAAGACAATCCCTTCCAGCCAAGTGCTTGGTGGCCGGAGGGTGCGACACCACCTCCTACTACTGTTAAGGTAGCCAAAAACCTAGGAGTGCAATTCGACACCTCTCTCTCCTTCCGACCACACGCATTGACAGTGGCAGGGACCTGCTTTAACCTTATCAAGTCATTAAAAAAATTCTTTGACTTCATCCCCCTTACTGCAAGGAAGACAGTTGCAGTGGCACCGATCCTCTCGCACCTGGACTACTGCAACAGCCTCCTGGCGGGAGCAAATAAGCAAACACTAAAAAGGCTCCAAGTGGTACAACACGCTGTGGCCCGCTTAGTCCTGAAATGACCACGTAGGTCCTCCGCATCAGCAGCACTTAAAACCCTCCATTGGCGCCCACTGCATAAGAGAATCCTATTTAAGATACTCTTAATCACTTTCATAGCATCACTAAACTTAGGCCCAATGTACCTCTCAGCCAGATTCACCCCATACACCACGATCAGGACTCTCAGATCTTCATCATCAAACCTCCTCAAACCCCCCTGCTTTAGGTACAAAACCAAGGGAGGAAAAACAGTAGCTGCAATAGGAACTAAAGCCTGGAACCTCTTGCCAGAACACCTGAGACTGTTGAAAACAGAGACACAGTTTAGGAAGGCACTGAAAACTTATATCTTCGGATCCTTAGACGAATTCTGCCTATCCCTCATATCGGGCCCAGCGGCTCCATTTCAACCTTCCTCCGACTAGCGCCAGGATGCTCCTTTCGGAGTGAAAGCCCGCGCTCTATAAATGCAACAATCAAATCAAAATCAAATCAAATAAGTAAATAATGTCTGATTAAATATATTGCAGAACTCCACATAACTGCCATCTCAGGGCTAATGGCAACCTGCTCAGTTTTAAACCCACTTGCCTACATAACACTTCTGCCCTCTGTACTGCTTGCGATTTTTGTCAGTGCTGGGAAGCCCGCATCTGGGTAGCCACGCGTTTTCCAATGGAAGCAGAGCATCAAAGCCTCATTTTAGACTGTGGACTTTTTTGGAACTTGCTCTTCTTTTGGTTCCGAAAACGTAATACTGAAATAGTGCACTCACGCCAAGAACAGTGCTGGAGTTCTTTGGTCAGTTGAGAAGTGAATTGGTTTCTGATCTTTTGAACATGTGTTTGACAGCATGTTGTGGCCTAGAGTGTTTTTACGGTGGTTTGCTTTGGGCAGAAGCCTAAGCATGCTTTGGTACGCTTTTATGCTCATAGTCCAATTCTTCTTCCCAATTCTTACACCAGCCCTTCCTTCCAGAGTAAAAGAGAAAGACAATTAATTCCACCCTAGAATAAAGAAAAAGGACAAAACTTATCATGACCCTATGGCAAATAAAAATGACACAAATAATCTCTATGCCAGAGTTAAGAATCCTGATAATTCTTTCATGCACCACTGGATGAATGTCTCAGAACAGCACAATGTTGTTGCAATCCTCACTGTTTTTCCATTAGATTTTTAGGTCGAGCAGCAGCATGCATGCGCTGTCTCCAAGACATGTTATACTCACTATATGGAGTGTAAACCCGCCTGCTGCTTAACATAGGTTAATTCCTACATTGCTCTTTTGTGCTGACTCCTCATTGGTTGGTGCTTCCAATACATCACTTCCGTTTTTCGCTCAGGAGCACCGGCCAACTACAGTTTCCTTACGCTGGCGGTGTGTGTAGAATGGCACTTGGCTGGCAGTGTGTGTGGACTGGCACTTGCATTACAGTGTGTGTGGACTGAAGCTTGCCTGGTACTTGGCTGGTGGTGTGCGTGGACTAGTATTTGCTTGGTGGTGTGTGTGGCTGGCAGTGTGTGGACTAGAGCTTGGATGGCAGTGTGTGTAGACTGGCACTTGGCTGGCGGTGTGTGTGGACTGGTGCTTGCCTCCTGGTGTGCATGGACTGGTGCTTGACTGTTGGTGTGCATGGACTGGCGTTTGGCTGGTGGTGTGTGTGGCTGACGGTGTGTGTGGACTAGCACTTGACTGGCAGTGGGTGTGGACTGGCGTTTGTCTGATGGTGTGTTTAAACTGGGGATTTTGCTAGCGGTGTGTGTTGACTGGCTTCTGACTGGCAATGTGTATGTCTGGCATTTGGATGGTGATAGTCAGACTTCATAATGTTTTAAAATGTTAACTGTTTTATTTCTTGTCATAATTTCCATGTGTGATCATAATGTTTTATTTCTCCTTTTTTTTCTAGTGCAAAGCTTTTGTTTTACTTTGTTGCAACTCCTGCTTGTGGGTTCAGCACTTGTAGATCTGCAGTTTGTGTAGTTGCATGTATTTGATAAGAAAAATGTTTTTGTACTGTTTACTCCCAATGAGTATCATTGCCCTGCATGAATGAGTTTTTTTGTAAATGGTGTAATAATAGCAGCATATTTAGCTTCTATTTATTGGGTGTGAAATTGTCATTAGATTTGTGAACGATCTCTATGTTGTCTTGTGTGTAATTTTCTTTCGTTTTTCCTTTCTAGTGCGATATGGTTGATGTTTGCTGTATCTGTACAGAGTTGGTACAGGTGATCCTCAGTCTAGCTGTCTCTGGCAAGCGAGTGGTATCGTAATTGAGGGCATAGGTTTTTGTGTGCTTTAAATTGATTGACGTTTAATCCAGACAACTATACGCCAGTAGTTTTACTTTGTATTTGATAAAGTCACAGTTTGGATAGTACTTATTTTACACAGTCTTGGTTATTGTTGCTTATGTGTAGGTTTACTTTAATTGGTAAGGATTATGGCTAGCCACAGGGTTAACGCTTAGCAAGCTGTTAGCATGCTTTTTGAATCTTTTTCTGACCATAGGTCTGAGACTGATTCTGCATCAGAGGCAGAGGAGGAAGTCCAAGATTCTGGCAGTGAATTTTCTGTCAGAGAGGAATCATCTAATGATGAAGCCACTCTCAGTGCAGAGGAAGTGCCTCTTTTAGAGGAGAGCACTGATATGCCAACAGTGCAGCAAGAGGCATCTGAATTGCAGCCTGGGTGCTGAACTCTGGGTTGCCCCAAACATGTAGCAGCTGGTGTTGCCTGCCTTTACTGGTGTTGCAGGGTGTAGCGTGAATACTGAAAACCTTTTACCCATACATTTCTTTCATTTGTTTATGGATGATGTATTTTTGATGAGATTGTTGAATAGACTATTTTGTATTCTGAACAGTATTTGAGGCACAACAGTGCCAGACTTAAGCCCCACTCTAGAGCTACCGGTAGGCTCCCACAAATCTGGTTCAGCTGAAGAAGTTCTGGGGTTTAACTTTTTTGATGGGATTGATAAGGAAGCTGTCACTTGCTTCATATTGGTCTACTAGTCCCTTGATTGCAACTGCTATATTTCCTGCAACTATGAGTCATGATCGGTATTTGCTTCTGCTTCAGATGCTGCATTTTGTTGATAATTCCTCAGCATTGCAATGGGATTACCCTGATTGTGACCGTCTCTTCAAGATTTGGCCTGTCCTTGATCATTTTGTAGATCGTTTTTTAGGGATCTATGTTCGAAGGAAAGAAATAGCTGTAGATGAGTCTTTGGTCCTCTTCAAGGGGCATTTGATTTATAGGCAGTACATTTCTAGCAATAGGGCATGTTATGGAATTAAGATGTATATGCTATCTGAGAGTAGTACTTGACATGTCTATAATTTCAGGGTGTACACTGATGGGGATTCCACTATTGACCCCCCTGGTTGTCCATCCACTTTTGGAGTCACTAAGAAAATTGTATGGGAACTTGGTAGAGAACGTTTTAACAAAGGGCACCAATTATACATAGAGAACGTCTACACTGGTGTGCAATTGTTCAAGACCAAGACATTGTTCAAAGTGGACACTGTTGCATGTGGTACAATCCACTATAACCGTAAAGGTAACCATAAAGAGCTTGTTTGTAAAAAAATTCAGATGGGACAATGCAGAGCCTTGGGTAGTGAGGAACTTCTAGCTGTGAAAGTTTCAGACAGGAGAGATGTCTACATGCTGACTACCATTCATGATGAAAGTACTTCACCTGTGGCTGTTTGGGGTCAGGTTGCTGAAGTACACAAACCTGTGTGCATCTTAGATTACAATAAGCACATGGGTGGTGTAGATATAGTATATCAGAGGTTGGAGCCTTACAGTGCTATTCATAAGTCATACATTTGATATAATAATTTGGCAGTCCTTTTATTTCATTTGGCAACCTTCAATGCTTTTGTTGAATTCAAGTATTGTTCTCCAGATTCAACGATGACTTTTGTTGAGTTCAGCAGGCTGTGATAGGCAGCCTTGTTGTAGTGGAGCAGGCAAGTGTTCCAAGAGTTGGAGTGGTAGAGGATATGGCTAGATTGGAAGATCGTTACTTTCCTGATTACATTACTCTCACACCCAAAAAAGACTTTCCCTGTAGGAGATGTACAGTATGTGTCCAAAGAGGAGTGTGGAATGAGAGTCGTATATACTACTCCGAGTGTCCTTCTAAGCCTTGGCTATGTGTGCCCGCATGCTTTAAATTGTACCACATGCAATGGAATTTTTGGGAGCAACCGTAAGCATCAAAGTGAATTGACTGATCTGTATCGTTTTATATTTTTTGCCTAGTTTCACGCTTGGCAGTACTTTGATGTATTTAGTTAGATCTGTTGTGTTTGAAGTCATAGTTGTTTTTTGATCTTCAAATTGGTTTGTGGTTCTTTTTTTGTTTAAAAAATGTGTTGGCAGTGTGTGTGGACTGGTGCTTAGCTGGGGGTGTGCCTGGACTGACGCTTGGCTGGTGGTGTGCATGGATGGGGCTTGACTGGCAGTGTGCGTGGATGGTGCTTGGCTGGCGGTGTGTGTGGACTGGTGTATGGCTAGCCGTGTGCATGGGCTGGTGCTTAGCTCGAAGTGTACATGGACTGGCGCTTGGCTGACTCTGTGCGTGGACTGGCACTTGGCTAGCGGTGTGCATGGATGACACTTGGTTGGCAGTGAGCATGGACTGGTGCTTGGCTGGCAGTGTGCATAGACTGTCGCTTGGTTGGTGGTGTGTGTGTATGGACTTGCTGCTGGTCACTACACACACTTTGCCAGCCAAACGCCAGTCAACACACTCTGCCATCCGCCAGCCGATGTGATTGCTGCATCATCCATCTAAGCATATGAAAGTGATGGGCCTTTGAATGGTGCTGAGTGGTGAGTGTTGGAATGTGCTGGGCTCATAGTTGGTGGTATGATTGGTTTTGCATGTGTCACGCATGAAAGGTGTGTGAATGGCCTGTAAAGTGGTTGGTGCCTTGTCGCGGCTTTACAGCTCATGAGCTGTGAGTCATTGACTCCGGTTTTAACTTTCAATTATTAACAGTGTATTTCATTTTTGTGAAATAT
Organism: Calotriton arnoldi; assembly: GCA_963921515.1. Classification (NCBI taxonomy): domain Eukaryota; kingdom Metazoa; phylum Chordata; class Amphibia; order Caudata; family Salamandridae; genus Calotriton; species Calotriton arnoldi. The sequence continues at coordinate 510,080 of CAWUFW010010726.1, read as the reverse complement.
CTTGTTAATAAAATGTACATTTTGAACCTTTCACTCACCCTTGTGCCGAATCCAACCAGTATGTGTGTGTTAGTTGGGGAATAGATGGTTGTGCAGTAATACGTGTCTTTTCTGTCTTTCTCTGCTATGGTGCACATTGTCTGTGGGGAAAATCTACCAAATATAGATATTTTCATAAACTAGACACCCAGTGTGATGTGCATCTCGTGGATCACATTAAGTTTTCTTATCCACAAGGAACTGCAAACCTCAAAATGTAACTAAAATCACACATTTTCCTTGCATTTCTGTGCCATATTCTTCCAGAATCAGAGGCAAACCACACATTTCCTACCACCCAGTGTTCCCCCAGGCCTCACGATAAAAATGGTATCTCACTTGTGTGGGTGGGCCAGGTGCCTATGACAGGCAAGAGCCCAATCACAAAACAACCTGGTTTTGCAAGAGGGGGCACCTGCGTTTTTGGTCCTGGGCTCAACGGCCATCTAGGGAAACCTACCAAACCCAGACATTTCTGAAAACTAGACACCAGGGGGAGTCCAGGAAGGTGTGGCTTGCGTGGATCCACAAGCGTTTTCGTACCAAGAGTCCCCTGCAAACCTCAAATACAGCTAGAAATTTGCATTTTCCTCACATTTTGGTGTGGGAAAATAGTGGATCACTGAGCTGGCACAAATGTCCTACCACCCAGTGTTCCCACAGGTCTCCCGATAAAAATGTTACTCCTTTTGGACCCACTTTGGTTCCGCCTCAATTTTTAATTTTATACGTTTTTAGGCTGACTATGCTTAGGGCACCCACACAAGTGAGGTATCATTTTCCCAGTCTAATAACTCAGAGACTGAGCGGTCACAAAGACAATAGAGTGACCACTACAAGAGGTAGGATGATACACAACTTCGAAATGAGAGATGGCACACAGGGATGGCTAGAAAGAAGGATACACACACAGACATGGAGGGGGAGATATGGGAAAAGGGGGTAGTTCAGTTTAAATAAAAGGTTTTGTTGTCCAAAGAGACATCAGTCAAGAAAGTATGTTATAAAAGATAAGGGGGCAAAGGGAGGCAATAATATGCTAAGTGCTGCTTTTATGATGAATATGGCATTGTATGTATACATCTTTTGTTTGTTTTTTGTTCTCTTTCTTCTCCTTTCTTGGTTAATTGGTTTCCCTTGCCGTAAAGTTTCAGAATATATCTAAAATGCTGTACCCTCTATTCTTGTCTCCCACGCCAATAAAGATATATATATATTTTTTTTAAAGTGAGGTATCATTTTAATCGAGTGACCAAGGAGAAAACTTCGTGGTAGGAAATTTGTGCTGTTGTGGTGATCCTACAACTTTCCCATACAGAAATGTGAGGAAAATGTGACTTTTTGGCAAAAGTTAAGTTTTGCAGGGGATTCTGGGTAACCTGTCCTGAGCCAGCTTCCCGTGCACCAGCAATCTGACTGCTGCCACATCAGCCAGCAGCATCATGCCTGTCTGCCCACTCCTGTGGGCAGATGTGCAGTGGGGTCTGGCATTCCAGCTCCCCATGGGCCCCCTTCCCATACTCGGGGGGAGTGCGACAGTGCTCCCTTGCCTTCTTTCCTCACACAGGCCTAGGGATAGGATCCTAGGTCCCTTCTCCGCATCGCGAGGGGGTGCAACGGTGTTTCCTGAACCTCTTCTTCCTGGGGACCAAGGTTGAGGTCCTGGACCTTACTACCTTCTGGCAGGCATAGTGTGACAGCACTTCCTTGCCGTTTCTGCTTGGGGGCAGTCCCCGGGGGCCTGCCCCCTCCCTCGGAGGATAAACATCAGCCGAAGCAAAGCTCCACTGGCTCGTGTTTGTTGGTAGGAGTCAAAGGTCACCAAAACTTTAAACAGCTATATATTGGACCCCGTTGGGCCGATCTAGATGACGTGCTTTGTTCCTGGTGGCAAGGCCTAGCTACCTGGAGCACTTTCTTCAGGTCTTCTGGCCTTCATGGTAACAAACTTTGCAGGGAGCTTGTTTCACTGGCTCCCTGCACCAGCCTTTCACTTTGTGTTTCTCTGGGTCTCTCCTCCTCCTTGTGCAAAAGCCTAGTCTTTCCACCAACTAGTCCTCAGGGGGTGTAAGGGACCAGCATCCCTGGTCCTGGGGGAATGCCCCACTGGTCCCGGGGTCAATCAGAGGCAGAGTCCTTACTCCAGATGGCAGTCAGGAGGTTCTTTTGTCCAATTTTCCATCGTGTCAGACTTCAGTCCCAGTGTCCAGCAGAAAAGCACAGCCAAGAGAGCGCTCCCCTTGCGCAAGACCCTTTAAGTGGGGGGCAAAAGTTGCCAGCAGGGATGCACCTCTGGCCTATCCTGAGGTGCCACATTACCTCTCCATCCCTGTTTCCACATTCTTGTACAGCCTTCTGGGATACTTCAAGGTGGCGTCACTCAGGCATCACTTGCCACATGTGCTCTGGGGTCTATGCTCCACCCTTCGCTGATATCACTGCAAGGGCCTGCCAAAGCAAAACTTCAAATGAGCCCCCTCCTGGTTTGGCTTCAGAGTCTGGGCTCCCTCCCATTGTTTAGTAGGCTCGGACCTGCCTTCTTCCTGGAAATGGATGACAGCTGGCTGATTTATGCAGAGCAGTTCACCCCACCTCTTCTTTCTGAGGAGCTGCCCTAATCAAGGTTAATTGCTCCCTTTGTTGGGTGAAGCCTTTGTTCCTGCTGCTGGAGAGAAAATTAATTAACACAGCCCAGCAGGGTGACAATCCTGAGCTGAGCCAGATAACATGACATTCCTGGATGACCTATAAGCTGTACTGGTATGCCTTTGGACTTTACAACATTTTACTTTTCAGATAGGTTACACTGTACATTGGTATGACCCTGGTGTCTTTAGACCAAGGGGAAGCGGAGCTGTACTCTAAGGCAGTCTTCCCCATAGTGTCTAATGGAGGGTCACTGCAGACCAGGCAGTAAAGCACACTGACTTTGACCAAATTTGACCAAATTTGTGTACACCAACATTATAAGGCCTATGCCAGATCAATACCCATCACAGCAGATTCCCTTCTGCACCAAGCTACCTGTGCGCCGTTCCTGGGTTGTGCCCAAAAGGAGTCTCCCACGCGCAGCCCTCACACGTGTGCACACGTGTTCACATGTAACCAGCCAAGTGCCTCTTACCCTTGCTGCATTGCAGCAGCCTCATCTTAAAAGGTGGACACTGGCGGTAAGTCCATTTTACCATGAGTTTACTGTGGGTGAGTCACATGTTATGAGACTCCCCCCACAGTAAAAGGTAAAAAAACAGGTGATCAAAAAGAACATGGTACGTCAGAGCATGAAGCTGCGTGAAGCGTGAGGCTGGGGAGGAGAGGCTGGAGAGCGTTGTGCTCCGAGATCGGCTCTGGCGTGCAGATCCGGCAGTCTCGGCAGACCTATTATCTTTGCGGGGCGGGCCGCGGAGTTGGTGCCATAGTACTGCATTACTGCATTGCATCCGTTTCATCCGTTTCATCTCCGATACCGGTGTGGTGTGTTGTGGCCACTGAGGAGTCACAGCTGGGTCGCTCCTGGAGGATAGAGGAGTATTGAGGAGCGCGGAGCACGGAGGACGGTGCTTTAACGGACAGAAGCGGCCAGAAGTTGCCAGGAGAGTCATTTGTGAGTTTCTTTTCCTGTTCTGTGTTTGGTCCTACACCATATTTAACTATTTCTGGTCTGAACTGTAGTGAGCAACACTGAGGTTAGATTAACCATCTCCCACGCATTGTCGTGCTGGGCCCAGGGCCTATTGTGGAATTGGGAACTAACACCTAAGAACCAGGGCAAGGTCAGGCCTGTTACATTTCATTTGCACGGCCTGTGCCTGCCAAGCCCTTATCCAGTTTCTCTTTTGCTGTTCCTGTTTTGTATTGCCTTGCCGCTTGTTACCATTTACTTCTAGGCAGCTAAGGCAACTGCTATAGAGTGCCTCTGGGTGCTCACAGACTATGTGCATCAAGGTCTAAGAGCACTGCACTGCGAGTGCAAGAGTCGTACTCGGCTTTAGCGGAGAGTGACCCCCGGGAAGCAGTGGAGGCGGCCCTGCTAGGTCCGGGTGTAGCCTGCTGCCTAACCGGTTGAGCCCCACTCGCTTGTGCTCCAGTGGCATCTGTTTCCACTCTGCTCTGCTAGGGGGTGGAATCTTGGATTCCCGGCTAGGAGATCATAGCCGGAAGCCGCACTCCGAGTTGCGGGGGCTTGTACGAGTAAAGACTTGCGAAAGCACAGGGGATTAAAGATTCATCTGCATCTGCTTGTTACTCTGATATAAGCCCTTCAGTGTTATCCTTGTGCTACCCCTGAGTCATCTTTGAAGCTATTAGGCCCATATCATGAGGTCAGGCCGAATACGGGGCCAAGTCCAACTTTGCTTTCAAGAACAATTACAAAAAAGGCACAAAGCTGCAAGGAAGACTAAAACTCGTTCCCAAAAGGATATCTCGCAGGCAAATGAAACAGCCCTTGAGGTCTTGCCATCTATTTTTGGCTCAACTTCAAGTCCGGGGGACACATTGAGTGTAGTGGGGCAAACCCACAATCTGCCCTCTGTCGAGGGTGGGGGGTACCTTTCTCAGCCAAGTATAATGGACTTCTTCAAACAGAAAGCTGGTGCCCCAGAAGATGGTAACGGTGAAGTTGAATTGCCTCTGACATCATCTGTTCTAAATAACATGTGTTTATCTACAGCCCAGGCAGTTTGCAAGGACGCAATACCCCTCAGGGATGAGCTGAGAGATAGTGGAGAACTGCCGGCAGATTACACGCCTTTAATCTTAAATGCACCTGTGTCAATAAAACCCTGTAATCAAATTATAGTTAAAGCTCAAGTTCATGATGTTCCTACTCCTATTACCGAGCAGGTAAACGTAACGTCTACCCACAGGACGCCGCAGTGTGGTCTGAACGGTGCCCACCAGGCGAAACATACTCTTTGGGACAGATCTAAGTGTAATAAGCCCCCAAACGATAGTGATGCTTCTGTAATTTGTTTGGGGGAGTTGCATGTGAATCAAGTGAATCTTAATTTTTTGATACCTCGGTGGCCTAGGCTTGGGGCTGAGAAGATACGAGAGAGTCTAGGATTGCCGGTTTTGGATTACCAAATAAAAAAAGTATCTTAAGCCCATTTGGTCCAGGGATATGTGGTGAAGATCCGATATTGGATGATCATTCAATTTTAATCCCGTCAAAAAGTAAAACTATAAATAGTCAAGATGATGTTCAGACCATTGGTCAAGTAGATAACTCGCTGACATCTGCAGACCTCTCGTTTTTAGCCAAATATGATGTTTCAAGTATTCCTGATGAGCACCCTACAATGTATAAAAGCAATGATAATATTGGTGTGTGAAAAAGTCTGCTAAATACAATGAATGCTATAACTACTGCTCTTGATCTTCATTCAAATAAGCTTGAAATACAGGTGGAACTTCTAAACACACTAGCAGTTTATGTGGCCGGTATTGACACAAAATTTTACAGGTTTGGTGGTTAAGGCCCAGACTGAGGTTAATGATCAATTAATAAGATGCACATGTTCTCACATTTTGGATAAGATGACCGAGCTCCCTAAAATAGTAGGAACACTTGTTGACGAAGTCAAAAAAATAGCTGGGAACCCACTCCTGGATGGCTCTCCAGTTTGTCATAAGAAATTGGGAGTCAGTGTATTTAGTGTGAATACAAAGCAGCAACAACTCCATGATAATTCTAGGGTACCAGAGGAGCCTGGGGGGGGGGGGGCTTGAGGTCAGTCTGGGCGTAGACACTCAAATTAATGAAGGTCATGATCCCCAGGGTGTCAAGAAAATCAAGTCAGCACCGACTGCCATATCCCCTTGCCCAAGCTCTGGGGATAGTCTCAATAGTTCCAATGATTGCCCCTCACTATCCAAAAGGGCAAGAAAAAGGCTGCGGAAAGCTCGGAATAAGACTAAGAAATCAGTTGCTTCAATAGTTAAATTAGCTAAACCTAAGGATTATTATCCCATTTTTAAAGAAGCTAATAGGAAATGTGCAATTCAGGACAGTGTCCAAAAAGGTGAGGAATCTTCTATAGATTTATTGATGCTTTTGAGGTGTAAGGCCCAGGCACCCGCAGTTGGTAGAAAATATGACGTTTTCACGGCTAGTGGTATAATGAAGTCGGATATAGTAGATATTATTAAGGGAGAGGCGACTAGATATGACAGTAAGCCAAGGAGATTAGGCTCCATTCTGAAGAACAAACAACTCATACCCTGAATAGGCCAAGTTCCACAGTAATGTTAGAGCCCATTGTCACCCAGAGTCTATCTTCACCAGAAATATTTTCAAACACCATTTTAGCTAAAGATGGTAAACCAGGCCCATCAAACTCCCTATGTTGCAGACAGGATAATAGTACTAATAATCGGGTTAAAAAACTAGTAATGTATCCCTTGTATGAATCTCAGGGGTCCCATGATATTCTTAACCGGAGTCTAATACTGAAAATAACGTCAACCATTCCTGAATTATCATTTATTAAGACCACAGACTTGGTGTCAGTGCAGTTTAAACAAATACAGCCAAACACTCTTCGAGAATCTACTATTACAACCTGGTCCTCAAATGATATTGTGACCAAAATATTAGAATCGAGTCTGTATTTTATGGAATGTGGCATTAAGGTTGACAATTGGTCCCGTCTACATTATCCCCCTATTCTGGAGGTATTGGCGCTTAAGGTGGAAAAGGAAAGAATAACGGCCGATAATAAGAAGCCAAATCCAGTGCTTAGGGGTGCATCTGGACCATCAGTTAACCATTCTTGCAGTTCTGGCCTGTTGATCACCAATTCACAAACAGGGGGTCGATTTTGTGAGTGGCTACTTAAAAATAATGTACGTTTGGAGGATTGGTCCTGGCTTCCAGGTACTCTGGCGAAGGCGCCCCAAGAAGATAGAAATTGAATGTCCTTAACAACAAAGTTTAATGCTATGCAAATACGACTATGCTCCTGGAAATTTCATGGGCTGTACCATCTACTGTCTGACCCAGATACAATATTATTTTTAAACTCTTTTACAATTTTATTATTTCAAGAAACTTGGTGCGAACAAATGACTCCCTTGCTTGGGTATAATGAATATAGTCTCCTGGCAGTTCGAATGAATAAACCAGGCCGTGCAAAGTATGGTCTCTCGTGCTACATTGCAGCTGACTTAAATCTTGTAGTGGAAGTGGTGGATTTTGATCTGGGCTGGTTACAATGTCTTGTGTTAAATAACACTGAATCCAGTCAAATTATACTCAAAGTGTATTTAAGTGCCAGAAAAAATAAGTTGATGCAGTTGTATATCTTGCGAGATATCCTTAATACATTAATAATCCAACACCCTGAAGCAGGCCTTATAGTTTCGGTAGATTTTAATTTGCATTTAATTCCGTTTTCCTCAGTAAATGGTAAGACTAACGGAATTGCAAAAGAGTGTTGTGACATTATGTTCGAGGCCGGGCTTCATCAGTTAAAAGAAAAATCTAGCTTTGTACCTACGTTTAAAAATTCTAAACAGGGTTCAATTATTGACTACACATTTATTTCAGATAATTTAAGGACAAAACTGTCTGACTATATGGTAATCCCTCGGCTTGAAAGTTATCATAACCCCCAGATTATTATATTTAACTTTTTAGTGATGTGCTACCCTAGACAGAACGAACATCCGAATATGGTTCATACATCATATAATCTGAAGAGGTTAGTCTGGCATATTGCTAAAGAAGAGGAAATCATACAAAATGCTAAAAGATTAATAATGGAAAGTGACCAGTGTGAGCCGGGGGATGCCAATATGATTGATAAATGGAACTCTACTACAACGTCTCTGGTGGGGAAATTTGCAGCCCAACAGGTTAGAAAAGTATGTAAGCCATTAAAATCCTCGAACATATGGTATACTTCAAAGTTATTTAAGATAAAGAAATCACTTAATAGAGCTATTCGGGAGGTGTATTCTCATAGATTCCATCAGTCCTATTCTGCATATAAAGAAAATTTGAAGGAACTTAGAAAAGCTTATAGACAAGAAGTCTGGAAGGCAAAATCTAACTTTCAAATAGGGCTTTGGAATAGTTTATTATCTGCTTCTAAACAAAATAATGCAAAAGATTTTGGGCAGTAATTAACAAGCTGGAAAGGGGAGGCTGCAGGGCATTTTGTGTAAATATTTCGGAAACCAGCTGGGTAACTTTTATCACCAATCTGTATGGCTCAACGGATCAGGCTATAAACCAAACAAATATGTGTATTGGCTACGGGGAAAACAGTATATAGGGAGAGTGGTGAGTGCCAGGGGATGAATGCCATAGCCAATCCTAGCGATTCTGGCCTTGACTTGAATTTTAATTTAGAACGCATAAGTTGTAATCAAGTATTAACTTTGCTACGTGGGCTTCGCGCAAATGGCGCTCCTGGTCCTAATGGGCTGCCTAATGCCCTGTTCCGTGCTAATGTTGATATGTGGGCTGGAATATTGTATGAATTGTTCAATGAAGTATTAAAATTGTAAATTGTTCCAGCATCATGACAAGGTAGCATATTGCAGCCTATTTTTAAAAGTGGTTCGGTAGATAATCCCGCTAATTATCGTCTAATTGCATTGACTGATGTTGATGCAAAAGTTTTTGCCTCCATCTTGTTGAAAGAATTGGAAAAGTGGGCAATACAGGAGAGCATTATTCCATTTAACCAAACTGGTTTTTGGAAGGGCCAGTCTACCTCTACCAACCTGCTTGCACTCACCTTACTTGCTGAGTGAGCTGTCTTGAAAAAGCAAAATCTATACATTGCTTTCATTGATTTAAAGGCAGCCTTTGACTCAGTGCCTCGAAACTTACTATGGAAAAAACTGATTGGATGGGGCATCTCAGGGAAATTGTTGGAGGCTATTATCCGTTTGTATACGGACACCTGGGTTCAAGTCAGGTTGGGTGAGGGCAGTTCCCTATCAAGGAAAATAAGAACATATAACGGCCTAAAGCAAGGTTGTGTTCTTGCCCCCTGCCTTTTTAATCTATTTCTATCAGATCTTTCTCAGCATCTTGATTCTATTAATGCTTATGCCCCAAGGTTGGGAGGAATGCAAATCAGCTACCTTCAATATGCTGATGATACTATCCTCCTGAGCCACACTCCAATTGGCCTTTAAAGACTTATTAATGCCTTTGAAGATTACATACAAATAAACGGCCTTGAACTGAATGTTAAATAAAACAAAAATTATGAAAATTGGAGCTGTAAAGCAGAAGTTCAATATATGGAGGGGCAGAGCAGGTCCAATTGAAGTTGTTAAAACGTATAGATATTTAGGGGTGGTGTTTGATGATAGAGTTTCTTTTAAATACCATTTCAAAGATCTAAGGGCTAAAACTGTGATTTTAATTCATGCTTTTAAATGCTTAAAAAATCATTGAATAGTCAATCATATGACTATATTCTTAATGTCATGAAAGCCAAGTTACAGCCAAACCTCCAATATGGCTCACCCATTACCACAGGGAAAGATGCAAAGATCCTGGACTTATTGGTAGTTAAGGCTTTTAAAGCAACCTTTGGGATTCCCAGATCAGTAGGCCAAGCCGGAGTAAGATTAGAGTTTGGTCTCCAGAGACAGTGCTTGGTATCAGAAGGAGCATTTTTTAAATGTATGTACTCTATGTTTTCATCAGCTCCTGCATCCCTAGGGAACATCTGCTGGCTAGAAGTTGATAAATCTGCTTATGCTGACAAATGGAGATCCCACATCCTAACCTCCCTAAGGGATATCGGTCTGCAAATAGCTTTCCAAGATTTGAAAATGTTCAACTACAAAAAAAACTAATTAAAGCCGAATCCCTCAAGTTGGATAAAAATGCATTAGCGGGGAAAATTATGCATGGTATGTGATGAACTCATACCAATCTTTATGTACCCAGCCATATTTGACTGCCTATTTTTCAGCAAAAATAAAAAATACTTTTTTTAAATTACGTATGGGAATAAATCCCACAAAAGAGGGCACGCAGTCATGGATTCAGCAGTGGCCAGATTCTAATTGTAGACTATGCGGTTGGCCACAAGAGACATTGGTACATATAGTGTGCGTGTGTCCAAAATTGTTTAACATCTGACGTACCCTTCTAAAACCACTATTCTTGAGGATCGGGGTTAGATCAGCTCGCCAGGCACTAATTAGGTCACTATCTGGTGAATTGATCCCGTTGTCATGCCAATTGATAACATTTTTAAATGCAGCCGAAAAGTGTTTAACATTACAGATTTGAGATGTAACGTATTTATTTCCCTGGAACCTATGACCATTTTTATTATGTATATCTTGCTACTTCGTTTGTTGTGAGGGCGACAATTAGAATTGTGACAATATAAGCCCTGTTACAGTAATTATTGATGCACTTTATTATTGTTTTTATATAATGGAATTATTAATTATTGCACGTTGGCACTTTAAAATGCAATGTGTGCAATATTTTGTTATAGAAACTATTGATGTATTTTTATTGCATTTAATTTTTGTTTTTATATATTGTAATTAGTATTGAACGTTGGCACTTTAAACTGCAATATGTGCAATATCGTGTTATGGTAATTATTGATGTATCTTATATGTGGTACCACTGTAATTAACTATGCATGATTAAGCCCATGCTTGACTGATTTTATAATCAATCTTTATATGTTCTTGATCTTTTGACCAGCTCACCAACTGGTAATATTTAAACTTAGAGATGGCTCCGTTGGTTTTTTCTAGCAATGAGGCCCAACTTTGAAGAATGCCATTTTCAAGGAGTTCTCCCCAGCTAGTTATACCAGCACTTATCAATGGGGCAGCAAGAGAGTCTTTTAAGCAGTCCGGGGTTCCAGGTGAGCACCATATAGGTGCTAGATCACTATAGTAGGGGATTTTCCAAGATTTCCTTAAATCGTACCATAACTTATAGGCTGATCTCAAAACTTTTAATTTTATCTTTTTGAAATATTTTGGATGACCAAATTTATAAAGACAGTTATCCTCATCCGTTACAGTATGCCAGTACGGAGGATACAAAGCGCGAGGTCTAAGAAGAATCCTAATATTCTTAAATTGAAAGGCTCTGTAATAAGCCAAAAGATCTGGACTAGCTATGCCTCCTCGAATTTTCTTCTGGGAGAGCTTCTTCCACGCTATCCTTACTCCTTTGGAAGCCCAAATAAAAGTATTGATTTCACTTTGGATCTTCTTTAACCATATGGACTTAAATTCCAATGGGATCAAGAGAAAACATTAGTTTCCACACAAAAATTGGAAGAAGAGATTCAAAAAGATCCAACTCGGAAAGAAATATCTAAATGGTACTGGTATATGATTCAAGATGAAGAAGGCGATTTCACCACCCCAGACGACATCTGGAAAAAAGTCTTTCCCGACCAAGACTTGCAACAGTTATGGCAAGTATCCTGCACTTTTCTTTGGTATACTATTGCTTCTGCACCCCTAAGGAAAAACCATTTGTTTACCATACATAGGTCTTATTGGACGCCCGAGAAGTTGTCTAAAATAAATAACCAGGAGATGAAACACTGCCCGAAATGCAACAAGATAAAGGCAAACGATATTCACATGTTCCATCTGTGTACACACCTTGATGTCTTCTGGGAAGAAGTTGGTAAGAGTATTTCAAAAGCTCTAGATATTAACATCAAGGTAAGCACTTTTACAGTTATCTTTGGCATTTTGGATAATAACATAGTGGATATGGTATTAAGTAAAAACCAAAAATATTTACTATTTGTCTTGATCCTGTTAGCTTGACGGGAGGTGTGTATCAATTGGATTCTCTCTACTCCTCCCGGGGTGGCAGAATGGCACAGGTCAGTAGATAGAATCAAGAAACTGGATAAAGCTAGTGGGAAGAGCAAACGAATAAAATACTGGGAACTATGGGATAAGAATACATCTTAAACTAGGGCGGACGTCCAATGATTTTAACTAATGCGACATGGTGGGACCATGATTGACCATTTTTCAAATTCTTTGAAGGTTCTTGAGACCTGCTGTTAACCTTGTACCCTACGGGCGGTTCTCCTGTAAGAGTTTTGGGTATACAAGGTGACTTTGGCCTTACCATAACCACATTTAATCGCATAAATGAGGAAAAAAAAAAAAAAAAAAAAAATCTTTATATGTTCAATGTTTGGTGCATTTATCCGGCTTTGTGACATAATTATGGTTGAATTGGTAATTTTTAAAATAATTCTTGTGGTACAGTTGTTAGATACTGAGTAATGTAAAGAAGTTTTGATTGCAATGATTTTAATTAATCATGCAATAAAGATTTATATATAATTAAAAGGTGATCAAAAAGTGAAAAATCTGGGCGGATTAGATGGTCAGAACCACTTTCTCACACTGGCCAAATTGCAACTGGTCCAAGTACCAATACTACTCTCATAATGCACTGATATGTCTACGACTATGAATATATACTATCACACGTGTGGGTACTATTGGTCCCGGTTGTATGACAATATATTGGCAAAAACAATATCAACATGGGGATATACCTGCCACCTCTCCCTCTATGGAAGAAGAACCCATGCAGCTAGGACTCGCTCGAAGGCCCTTGTCAGAAGCCGAACACGCTCACAGAAGGAAACAAGGACTATGTCTATATTGTGGATCCTCCAGTCATTTGATTCGTAGCTGCCCAATTCGTCCACCAAGGCCCTCGAGAAATGCCGGGTCCCGCCATCTGTAGGAAGGTAGAGGGCGGAATGGTCTGTTATACCTACAATCTGCTCTTCAAAAGAAACATGCCATTCTCTTTTTCTCTTACCTGTGCTCCTAGGATTGCCCAATGGTATGGAGGAAATAGCTTTAGCTCTGTTGGACTGCACCGTCAGTGGACTACACCTAGACGAGAACTGGGCTACTGAAAAAAAATAGTCCACGTTCCCAAGGACATGTGCATACTGTGTATGGAACCCCACTAGTCTCTGGTCCCATCATAGAAATGACACCGTCATTACGACTGACGTTTGGAAGACATCAGGAATACTTGTCCTTTGATCTTATAGCTTCTCCTAATTATGTAATGATATTGGGGATCCTTTGGCTGATTAAGCATAATCCTTACATCAATTGTAAAACCAGGACGATTTCCTTGTCCTCACATTTCTGTTACACAACTGAGAAATTTTGGTCATCTAAGGAGATGCCTATAGTGAAGGAACATGAGTGTATCTTTATAAACACGATATAAGGAGTTCCTGATCATTACCAAGAGTATGCCGATGTGTTCCAGAAACCGAAAACATTGACTCTACCCACTCATAGAGAGTTGGACTGTGCCATTCCTCTGGAACCTGGGCCATGGTACCTTTCAGAAGAGTATACTCTCACTGAACCAGGAAAAGAGACACTGAAGCAGGATCTCGAAGAGAGTCTACAAAGCGGCCTAATTACGCAATCATCATCACCTGCCGGGGCACCACTCTTCTTCGTGCCAAAAAAGGTTAAAGATCCGACCATGTATGGACTTTAGTGGGTTGAACAAAATAACAATTAATGATTGTTACCCTTTGCCTTTAATCAAAGACATCTTGGCATCCGTGAGAGGGGTGCAGCTATTCACTAAACTAGACCTCCCGGGAGCATATCATCTCCTTCGAGTCAAAGAAGGAGATGAGTGCAAGACCGCTTTTCGAACACCCTTGGGCCATTTCGAATATCTGGCTTGCCTTTCAGGCTGACGAATGCCCCCTCCATCTTTCAGAGATTCATGGACAGTGTATTCGCAGATCTTTTAAATCAAACTGTTGTAATATACCTAGACGACATCCTTGTTTATTCTACCAACCCGGATCATCATTACGCACACGTCATTTAAGTTCTAAAAAGACTACGTCAAAATAATTTGTTCTGCAAACCAGAGAAATGTGAATTTGACCAATCCGAAGTAGAATATTTGGGTTATAGAATCAACAAGAAAGAAATTGCCATGGATCCACAGAAAGTAGAGGCTATACTAGATTGGCCGTCTCCATCAACCATCAAAGAAACCCAATGTTTTCTGGTGTTAACAATTTTTTATCACCAGTTCATTGATAATTTTGCCCATCAAACAAGCCATATTTCTCAAACCCTAAAAAAGGAGAATCTTCGACAAGGATTTAAATGGACTGAAGCAGCAGAAAAGGTTTTTCAGACCTTAAAAAAGGCTTTCACTGAGGCCCCGATTCTGCGTCATCAAGACACAACCAAGAAATTAATTGTGGGAACAGACACCTCAGATAGGGCAGTGAATGCTGTGGTGCTTCAAAGACAAGAAGATGATGGGCTGGAAAACCCAGTATTTTATGTGTCCCATGTCCTGTTAGAGTCTGAAACGAACTATTCAGTTTTTGAGTGAGAACTACTAGCAATGAAGTTAGATTGTCGTGAATGAAGACAGTTCTTAATGGGTACCGAGGAGCCCTTTGAAGTCAGGATTGATCATAGAAATTCACAATGTCTTCGCAGTATTTAGTGCCAGAACAGCAGCCAAGCCCGATGGGCCTATTTTTTCTGCCAATACAATTTCACCATTGCCTATATACCAGGGTCCCAAAACAATCTAGCAGATGTTTTATCACATCGATATCCTGAAAGTCCAACTAATCCACAACAAAACATTATAGAACCACAATGCATCATTGGTACTATTAAATAGTTTTTGGACAGGGTCCAGGTTGGCTATGCAACCCTAACTACAGAAGAATGGAAGAAAGTGACCAGTCGTCTTTACCAACGTGATGAACATTACTATAGGGAAAAGGCGTTATTCCTTCCTACCAAAAAGTTACAATTAGAAGCCCTGCAAATGTGCCATGATTCTCCCACTGCTGGCCACTGCAATTTCAAGAGTACCCTTGAGTTAATACTTTGGACATTTTAGGGGCCGTCAATAAATGAGGATACTGAAACCTACGTGTCATCCTGTCCGACATGTGCTCAAGCTAAAACCCTTCACGCAAGACCTATGGGGCTACTTCAACCCCTACCTGTTCCTTCAGCACCATGGTATATAGTGTCCACTGATTTTATCTCCTCATTGCCTCCGTAGGCGGGACACCAGGTCATTATGGTAATGATTGACTCTTTTTCCAAGATGGCTCATTTTGCTACCCTGAAGAAACTGTGCACAGCAAGGGAGTTAGGTAAGATCTTCATACAGGAAATCTTTCGTCTACATCGTCTTCCACATGTCATTATATCTGACCGAGGTCCTCAATATGTATCCCAGTTCTGGAGACACTTCTGCAAAATCTTCAAATAGATGTGGCCCTTTCTTCTGGATTCCATCCCCAGACCAATTGCCAAACTGAACGCCTCTACTGAGGCCTGGAACTATATCTCTGTTGTTTCTGCAATGCGACCCAAAGTGACTGGACTACTTACTTGCCATTAGCAGAGTTGTCCTATAGTAATGCTGTCTATAGTGCTTCAAAGGCTACCCCCTTCTTCTGTTTATATAGCTATCATCCAGGAGCCTTTCCTTCGACCTTACAAGATTCCACTTCTGTTCCCATAGCTGTGTCCTTTACCTGTCATCTGCGAGCAGTCAGACAACAAATACATGATAACTAACAAGACACCAAAAAGTAAATGAAACAGTCCGCTGACATCCTTCAACGTCAGTCTCTTTTATACCAGGTGAAGGATAAGGTTTGACTCTCCTCTAAATATTTCCTTTATCATCTAACTCTTAACAAATTTAGGCCACTCTTTTATGGTCCATCAGGATTACCCAGATAGTGAATACAGTGTCCTTTTAACTACAATTGCCTCGCTCCTGGAAAGTGCATCCTGTATTTCATGTTTCACCACTGAAACCCTATGCCACCGACCCCTATAACATGGTCTTTTCCAGACTTCCTCCTGTCTTAGTTCATAATGTTCCTGTGTATGAGGTACAGGAAATCTGTGACTCCCTGTGGTTTAGAAATCGTTTACAATTCCTGATCCATTGGAAAGGATATCCTCCCAGTGACAGAGCTTGGGAAGTTGCTGACTCTGTTCAAGCTCTAGTCCTGATCCGTTGCTTTTTTAGACTTTTTCCTAATAAGCCCAGGGCCTTAGGCAGGGAACCTACTGTTATGCTGCGGGTTGCTCAGCGGCCCGTGGTGTCCTCAGATACACTGCTGCAAGCTGTGGCGTGTTCATTTATGCAGCCGTGGGCCACAATTCGGCCCGAGGTACCTCATTTCCCCGCCCGGCCCGCTGCATATGTGAGAGCGTCATGGATACGCCTCACGACGCTCTCCTCTATTTCGTGGCAGACCGCGGTTCTACAGAGGCTGGCTCTCTCCCTGCAGGCATGCTGCGAAGCTATACGGCGGACTGCAATACCCAAAGCATGCTGTGGTTCTGGTTCTGGTACTGCAACCTTTTGTTTTCCCAATAATAACACCCTGAAGCGCTTACCTTAGCTTTAGGAGGCATAGTTAGTAATATTAAACAGCCATCTCCTTACTTGGGCGCCATTTTTCCTGCATGTCTTCTTCCCATAATTCCTCAGTCCTGCTCCTAGAGAGCTTTGGGAAGGGATTTTGCACCATTCCAAGAGGGTGACCTTCCTGTCTCTTTCACCACCTTTTCCCTATCCAAGGTGGCAACAGTATTCTTTCTCTTGCATCACTTCCTGTCTATGGGGATGGAAGAAGCCGATTTCCTTGTGTTGCAACACTCCTTACTCCTGCTGGTGTGTCCTTGCTCCAGCTGGTGCACTCTACTCCTGTCCAGTGTATCTTTGCTTCCTTTTGGCACTTCGTACTCCTATTGGAATCCTTGGAGTCTTCTGCTCTTGCTTGGAGTTTCCTGTCTTCAGATCTGTTTTCCTTGCTGGAGTCTTTTGGCCTCTTCCTTGGCTTTCTCCTTTTCGCCTCCTTTCCATTTCTGGAGTCTCCGCCTGCAGTCGAGCTTTTTTCCCTTTGGGGTTTTTTGTCTTGGAACTCCTTCTGGAAGGCACAGTCTGCTCTGGCGTTATGGTGTCGGCAGCAACGTGGCTACCAGAAAGGGTCGCCCTTACCCCGGACAGACCAGAACCTTCAAGAACTGAAGTCAAGAACCATCTCAGCAAACCAAAGTTGGTAAGAGAAGTTCTGACTGTGACAGTTAAAGCCCAGGGGGAAATGCAGGAGCCGCGCAGCCTCCCCCTAAATTATTACCAGGGTCCCCACCCTAAGTTGGATGGGTCTCTGAAACCATAATTCCCCCATGATTTAGTTGGATTTTTAAGCATTCCCCAGGCTGGAGGCTTTGCTCTTCAGCTGGGAATGCTTTGTTCTCTAGGGGTAAAGACTTGGGCTGCAACCCTTGTGGCCTGAAGGAAGTCAACATAAGTTTTCATGTTGTGGAAGCACTCTCTAGGGGTGGAAAGTTGTAACTACATGTGTAGTACTTACAAATGTTATGCCCTTTAGCGGCTATGTTTAAATGGCAGTATTTTATGCTAAAAATTATGTTAAGTGTATTCTGCAAACCCCCTCTAGGTGGGAGGGATATTATTGCACCTTTGTTTAATACTCAAAGTGATGCCCTTTAGGGGCTATGTTTAAATTGCGTATTTCATGCTCCAAGTATTTTTGATATCACAAATCATTCAGACATGTCTATACATTTTACTTGCACCTGTTTTAGTGAAATAATGAGGCTCATAGCCACTTGTTTTCAAAGTTTGCATGCTTTATTGCCAGTATTAAGTGTTCTCACCCTAAGTTATGCTCAAGTATCGCAACTGCATACAAGTGAATGTTTTTGACATGTGATTTGTGGTACTAGACCCCCTCTTTGGGAGGGGTAAGAATCATCACGCAATGCCATCAAGAAGTATTGTACATTTGTAAATTGAGTATTGAGCAGTGTGTATGTAATAAATGTACTTTTTCCTTTTTCAAAAGAAAAAGCACAGACTGGACAATCGTTTATTGAGTTGTGTTATTGCAGCGTATCTGTGAATAGTGATTACTAGCCCACACTACCTCCCTTGAGTAGGCCTTGGACTGCTCTGCTTCACTACCCTCCGAGAGTCAAGCGCTACAATGGGGTATTTGGTTCCGAATGAAGGACAAATGTGGACCCATTACTTGTGCAGGCACACAACTAATGACACATTTTCTAACAGCCAGGAAAATAAATAACAGTAGTTCTAGAGGTGCAGAGACAGAATATCGAGTACAAAATATTGAGTTGCACAAATATCAAGTTATTAATATCGTGGGTCAGGAATATCGACAGCAAGAATATCGTGGTCAAGAATATCGACTTAAGGTAAGAAATATCATTTTTAATAATATCGAAGTGTTAAATATCGTTTGCAAACATATAGTTGTTAAAAATATCGTTTTTTAATTATTGATATGTATTTTAGTATATATTTTATATGTATGTGATGTATGTTTTTTTATATATTTGTTTGTATTTTTAATATATGTGTTACATTTTTAGTAGTTATTAATTTGTTTTAATTTGAATTTTGCGCTTTTAGTCCCGTAACGGGTTATGGGTTTATAGGGAATAGGGTGGGAAGTAATTTAATTATTTTAAATGTATAAAAAAAAAATTATTTGAGTTTCGCGTTTTTAGTTCTGTAGCGGGTTGTGGGTTTATAGGGGAAAAGGGTGGGAAGTAATTTAAATATATTAAATGTATTATTTATTTTTTATTTTATTTTTGCATTTTTAGTTCCGTAGCAGGTTGTGGGTTTATTGGGGAATAGGGTGGGAAGTAATTTAATTATATTTAATGTATTGATTAATTTTTATTTATTAATATTTGTTTAATTGAGATGTTATAGTGTTAAATGTGTAAATTAATTTATTATTAACGAATTAATAATTGGTTGTTAATTAATTTTAATTAATTAATTGGTAATTAATTATGGTAATTGTGTAGTTGAATATAGGTGTGTGTTGTGGTGTTTATAGGTGTAAATGGTGGGAAGAAATGTATTTTTAATTTATGAATTAATAAATGGTTGTTAATTAATTTTAATTAATTAATTTGTAATTAATGTTGCTAATTGTGTAATTAATTATATTTGTGTGAGGTAGTTTTTATAGGTGTAAAGGGTGGGAAGGGTAGGAAGTAAATTATTTTTCATTGATGAATTAGTAATTAGTTGTTAATTAATTTTAATTAATTAATTGCTAATTAATTATGGTAATTGTGTAATTTATTTTATGTGTGTGTTGTGGTGTTTATAGGAGTAAAGGATGGGAAGTAATTTGTGTTTAATTAATTAATATATACTTGTTAATTAATGTTAATTATTTGATATTTATTTTGGGTAAATGTTTATTTTTGTGTGTTTTGTTTTTACTTTTAAAGGGGTAAAGGGTGGGTATTAACCCCTTCGCTGCTAGGCCTTTTCCCCCCCTGTGCTAAGCCTTTTTTTGGCTATTTGGGGTAGTGCGCGCTTAGGACCCTGTAACTTTTTGACCACATAAGGTATCCACGCCAAATTTGCGTCCTTTTTTCTAACATCATGGGGATTGTAAAGGTACCCAGGGTTTGTGGATTCCCCTGGAGGGGACCCAGGAATTAGCCAAAATACAGCAAAATTGTGTTTTTTGGGGAAAAATGCAAAAAAGGGCTACAGTGAAAGCGTCTTGTTTTTTCCCTGAAAATGGCATCAAAAAGGGGTTGTGGTGCTGAAATCACCATCTTCCCAGATTTCACGGACAAGCAGACTTTTGTCAGAAAACCAACTTTTTTTACACAGTTTTGGCTTTTTTCTGGGACATAGCCTATTTTTGCTATTTTTTGTGCTTTCAACCTCCTTCCAGTTAATGGTAGAAATGGGTATGAAACCAATAATGGATCCTGGAAAGCCATACATTTCTGAAAAGTAGACAAAATTCTGAATTCAGCAAGGGGTCATTTGTGTAGATCCTTAAAGTTTTCCTTATAGAAACTAACAGTTAAATGAAGGAAAAATTGAAAATTAGTTGAAAAAAACAGCCATTTGTGTCAACGTTTTCACCTGTAACTTCTTCTAATTATGACAGCTATTTGAAAGCAATATACCGTTATATCCGCTGGACCTTTCTGGTTGTGGGGATATATAGGACTTGTAGGTTCACCAAGAACCCGACGAACCCAGAGCCAATAACTGAGCAGCATCTTGCAATGGTTTTTTATTATGTACCGGGTATATAGCAATTATTTTGGGAAAATGTATACATGGAAAAATTGTTATTAAAGACACCTATGTATTTCTGAAATGGGAAAAAAAAGTAGATTTTAGAAACAGTAGATATTTGCATATTTCCGAAATTGGGAGTACCCATACTAGCATGAGAATTATAGGTCATTTTTCAAAATGACTTATTTTTTACACATTGTCTTTCATTTGGAAGGCAGAAATGCATCAAAAGTCAATAGGTAATAACAGTTGCTCTACAATTCTGTGTTACCCTAAGTCTCCCGATAAAAATGGTAACTCACTTGTGTGGGTAGGCCTTGTGCCCACAACAGGAAATGGCTCAAAATGCAACGTGGACGTACCACATTTTCACAATGAAAAATTACCCTTTTTTGCAAAGTGCCTAGCTGTAGTTTTTGAACCCTAGCTCTGCGGGCACTTAGGGAAACCTAGCAAACCTATACATTTTTGAAAACTAGACACCCAGGGGAATTCAGGATGGGGTGACTTGACTGGCTCTCACCAGGTTCTGTTACCAAGAATCTCTTGCAAACCTTAAAAATTGGCAAAAACAACGCATTTTCCTCACTTTTCTGTGGTGGAAAGTTCTGGAATCTGCGTAGATCCACAAAATTCCACCCACCCCACATTTCCCAACGTCTTCCAAAAAAAATGGTACCTCACTTGTGTGGGTAGGCCTAGTGCCCGCGACAGGAAGCAGCGCAAAACGCAACGTGGATGCACCACATTTTCACAGTGAAAAATGACCCTTTTTTTGCAAAGTGCCTAGCTGTAGTTTTTGAACCCTAGCTCTGCCGGCACTTAGGGAAACTTAGCAAACCTATACATTTTTGAAAAGTAGACACCCAGGGGAATCCAGGATGGGGTGACTTGACTGGCTCTCACCACGTTCTGTTACCCAGAATCCCTTGCAAACCTAATAAATTGGCAAAAAAAACACATTTTCCTCACTTTTCTGTGGTGGAAAGTTCTGGAATCTGCGTGGATCCACAAAATTCCACCCACCCCGCATTCCCCAAGGTCTTCCGAAAAAAAATGGTACCTCACTTGTGTGGGTAGGCCTAGTGCCCGCGACAGGAAGCAGCGCAAAACGCAACGTGGACGCACCACATTTTCACAGTGAAAAATGACCCTTTTTTTGCAAAGTGCCTAGCTGTAGTTTTTGAACCCTAGCTCTGCCGGCACTTAGGGAAACCTAGCAAACCTATACATTTTTGAAAAGTAGACACCCAGGGGAATCCAGGATGGGGTGACTTGACTGGCTCTCACCAGGTTCTGTTACCCAGAATCCCTTGCAAACCTTAAAAATGGGCAAACAAAACACATTTTCCTCATTTTTCTGTGGTGGAAAGTTCTGGAATCTGCGTGGATCCACAAAATTCCACCCACCCAACGTTCCCCAAGGTCTTCCAAAAAAAATGGTACCTCACTTGTGTGGGTAGGCCTAGTGCCCGCGACAGGAAGCAGCGCAAAACGCAACGTGGACACACCACATTTTCACAGTGAAAAATGACCCTTTTTTGCAAAGTGCCTAGCTGTAGTTTTTGAACCCTAGCTCTGCCGGCACTTAGGGAAACCTAGCAAACCTATACATTTTTGAAAAGTAGACACCCAGGGGATTCCAGGATGGGGTGACTTGACTGGCTCTCACCAAGTTCTGTTACCCAGAATCCCTTGCAAACCTAACAAATTGGCAAAAAAAGACATTTTCCTCACTTTTCTGTGGTAGAAAGTTCTGGAATCTGCTTGGATCCACAAAATTCCACCCACCCCGCGTTCCCCAAGGTGTTCCAAAAAAAATCGTACCTCACTTGTGTGGGTAGGCCTAGTGCCCGCAACAGGAAGCAGCGCAAAACGCAACGTGGACGCACCACATTTTCACAGTGAAAAATGACCCTTTTTTTGAAAAGTGCCTAGCTGTAGTTTTTGAACCCTAGCTCTGCCGGCACTTAGGGAAACCTAGCAAACCTATACATTTTTGAAACGTAGACACCCAGGGGAATCCAGGATGGGGTGACTTGACTGGCTCTCACCAAGTTCTGTTACCCAGAATCCCTTGCAAACCTAACAAATTGGCAAAAAAAAGACATTTGCCTCACTTTTCTGTGGTAGAAAGTTCTGGAATCTGCTTAGATCCACAAAATTCCACCCACCCCGCGTTCCCCAAGGTGTTCCAAAAAGAATGGTACCTCACTTGTGTGGGTAGGCCTAGTGCCCGCAACAGGAAGCAGCGCAAAACGCAACGTGGACGCACCACATTTTCACAGTGAAAAATGACCCTTTTTTGAAAAGTGACTAGCTGTAGTTTTTGAACCCTAGCTCTGCCGGCACTTAGGGAAACCTAGCAAACCTTTACATTTTTTAAAAGTAGACACACAGGGGAATCGAGGATGGGGTGACTTGACTGGCTCTCACCAGGTTCTGTTACCCAGAATCCCTTGCAAACCTAAAAATTTGGCAAAAAAACCGCATTTTCCTCACTTTTCTGTGGTGGAAAGTTCTGGAATCTGCGTGGATCCACAAAATTCCACACACCCCATGTTCCCCAAGGTCTTCCGAAAAAAATGGGACCTCACTTGTGTGGGTAGGCATAGTGCCCGCGACAGGAAGCAGCGCAAAACGCGACGTGGAAGCACCACATTTTCACAGTGAAAAATGACCCTTTTTTTGCAAAGTGCCTAGCTGTAGTTTTTGAACCCTAGCTCTGCCAGCACTTAGGGAAACCTAGCAAACCTATACATTTTTGAAAAGTAGACCCCCAGGGGAATCCAGGATGGGGTGACTTGACTGTCTCTCACCAGGTTCTGTTACCAGAATCCCTTGCAAACCTTAAAAATTGGCAACAAAAAAACATTTTCCTCACTTTTCTGTGGTGGAAAGTTCTGGAATCTGCGTGGATCCACAAAATTCCACCCACCCCGCGTTCCCCAAGGTCTTCCAAAAGAAATGGTACCTCACTTGTGTGGGTAGGCCTAGTGCCCGCGACAGGAAGCAGCGCAAAACGCAACGTGGACACACCACATTTTCACAGTGAAAAATGACCCTTATTTTGCAAAGTGCCTAGCTGTAGTTTTTGAACCCTAGCTCTGCCGGCACTTTGGGAAACCTAGCAAACCTATACATTTTTGAAAAGTAGACACCCAGGGGAATACAGGATGGGGTGACTTGACTGGTTCTCACCAGGTTCTGTTACCCAGAATCCCTTGCAAACCTTAAAAATTGGCAAAAAAACACATTTTCCTCACTTTTCTGTGGTGGAAAGTTCTGGAATCTGCAAGGATCCACAAAATTCCACCCACCCCGCGTTCCCCAAGGTCTTCCAAAAATAATGGTACCTCACTTGTGTGGGTAGTCCTAGTGACCGCCACAGGAAGCAGCGCAAAACGCAACGTGGACACACCACATTTTCACAGTGAAAAATGACCCTTTTTTTGCAAAGTGCCTAGCTGTAGTTTTTGAACCCTAGCTCTGCCGGCACTTAGGGAAACCTAGCAAACCTACACATTTTTGAAAAGTAGACACCCAGGGGAATCCAGGATGGGGTGACTTGACTGGCTCTCACCAGGTTCTGTTACCCAGAATCCCTTGCAAACCTTAAAAATTGGCAAAGAAAACACATTTTCCTCACTTTTCTGTGGTGGAAAGTTCTGGAATCTGTGTGGATCCACAAAATTTTACCCACCCCGCGTTCCCCAAGGTCTTCCCAAAAAATGGTACCTCACTTGTGTGGGTAGGCCTAGTGCCCGCGACAGGAAGCAGCGCAAAACGCAACGTGGACACACCACATTTTCACAGTGAAAAATGACCCTTTTTTGCAAAGTGCCTAGCTGTAGTTTTTGAACCCTAGCTCTGCCGGCACTTTGGGAAACCTAGCAAACCTATACATTTTTGAAAAGTAGACACCCAGGGGAATCCAGGATGGGGTGACTTGACTGGCTCTCACCAGGTTCTGTTGCCCAGAATCCCTTGCAAACCTTAAAATGGGCAAACAAAACACATTTTCCTCATTTTTCTGTGGTGGAAAGTTCTGGAATCTGCGTGGATCCACAAAATTCCACCCACCCAATGTTCCCCAAGGTCTTCCAAAAAAAATGGTACCTCACTTGTGTGGGTAGGCCTAGTGCCCGCGACAGGAAGCAGCGCAAAACGCAACGTGGACACACCACATTTTAACAGTGAAAAATGACCCTTTTTTTGCAAAGTGCCTAGCTGTAGTTTTTGAACCCTAGCTCTGCCGGCACTTAGGGAAACCTAGCAAACCTATACATTTTTGAAAAGTAGACACCCAGGGGATTCCAGGATGGGGTGACTTGACTGGCTCTCACCAGGTTCTGTTACCCAGAATCCCTTGCAAACCTAACAAATTGGCAAAAAAAAGACATTTTCCTCACTTTTCTGTGGTAGAAAGTTCTGGAATCTGCTTGGATCCACAAAATTCCACCCACCCCGCGTTCCCCAAGGTGTTCCAAAAAAATCGTACCTCACTTGTGTGGGTAGGCCTAGGGCCCGCAACAGGAAGCAGCGCAAAACGCAACGTGGACGCACCACATTTTCACAGTGAAAAATGACCCTTTTTTTGAAAAGTGCCTAGCTGTAGTTTTTGAACCCTAGCTCTTGCGGCACTTAGGGAAACCTAGCAAACCTATACATTTTTGAAACGTAGACACCCAGGGGAATCCAGGATGGGGTGACTTGACTGGCTCTCACCAAGTTCTGTTACCCAGAATCCCTTGCAAACCTAACAAATTGGCAAAAAAAAGACATTTTCCTCACTTTTCTGTGGTAGAAAGTTCTGGAATCTGCTTGGATCCACAAAATTCCACCCACCCTGCGTTCCCCAAGGTGTTCCAAAAAGAATGGTACCTCACTTGTGTGGGTAGGCCTAGTGCCCGCAACAGGAAGCAGCGCAAAACGCAACGTGGACGCACCACATTTTCACAGTGAAAAATGACCCTTTTTTGAAAAGTGCCTAGCTGTAGTTTTTGAACCCTAGCTCTGCCGGCACTTAGGGAAACCTAGCAAACCTTTACATTTTTAAAAGTAGACACACAGGGGAATCGAGGATGGGGTGACTTGACTGGCTCTCACCAGGTTCTGTTACCCAGAATCCCTTGCAAACCTAAAAATTTGGCAAAAAAACCGCATTTTCCTCACTTTTCTGTGGTGGAAAGTTCTGGAATCTGCGTGGATCCACAAAATTCCACGCACCCCACGTTCCCCAAGGTCTTCCGAAAAAAATGGGACCTCACTTGTGTGGGTAGGCATAGTGCCCGTGACAGGAAGCAGCGCAAAACGCGACGTGGACGCACCACATTTTCACAGTGAAAAATGACCCTTTTTTTGCAAAGTGCCTAGCTGTAGTTTTTGAACCCTAGCTCTGCCGGCACTTAGGGAAACCTAGCAAACCTATACATTTTTGAAAAGTAGACCCCCAGGGGCATCCAGGATGGGGTGACTTGACTGTCTCTCACCAGGTTCTGTTACCAGAATCCCTTGCAAACCTTAAAAATTGGCAACAAAAAAACATTTTCCTCACTTTTCTGTGGTGGAAAGTTCTGGAATCTGCGTGGATCCACAAAATTCCACCCACCCCGCGTTCCCCAAGGTCTTCCAAAAGAAATGGTACCTCACTTGTGTGGGTAGGCCTAGTGCCCGCGACAGGAAGCAGCGCAAAACGCAACGTGGACACACCACATTTTCACAGTGAAAAATGACCCTTATTTTGCAAAGTGCCTAGCTGTAGTTTTTGAACCCTAGCTCTGCCGGCACTTTGGGAAACCTAGCAAACCTATACATTTTTGAAAAGTAGACACCCAGGGAATACAGGATGGGGTGACTTGACTGGTTCTCACCAGGTTCTGTTACCCAGAATCCCTTGCAAACCTTAAAAATTGGCAAAAAAACACATTTTCCTCACTTTTCTGTGGTGGAAAGTTCTGGAATCTGCAAGGATCCACAAAATTCCACCCACCCCGCGTTCCCCAAGGTCTTCCAAAAATAATGGTACCTCACTTGTGTGGGTAGTCCTAGTGCCCGCCACAGGAAGCAGCGCAAAACGCAACGTGGACACACCACATTTTCACAGTGAAAAATGACCCTTTTTTTGCAAAGTGCCTAGCTGTACTTTTTGAACCCTAGCTCTGCCGGCACTTAGGGAAACCTAGCAAACCTACACATTTTTGAAAAGTAGACCCCCAGGGGAATCCAGGATGGGGTGACTTGACTGTCTCTCACCAGGTTCTGTTACCAGAATCCCTTGCAAACCTTAAAAATTGGCAACAAAAAAACATTTTCCTCACTTTTCTGTGGTGGAAAGTTCTGGAATCTGCGTGGATCCACAAAATTCCACCCACCCCGCGTTCCCCAAGGTCTTCCAAAAGAAATGGTACCTCACTTGTGTGGGTAGGCCTAGTGCCCGCGACAGGAAGCAGCGCAAAACGCAACGTGGACACACCACATTTTCACAGTGAAAAATGACCCTTATTTTGCAAAGTGCCTAGCTGTAGTTTTTGAACCCTAGCTCTGCCGGCACTTTGGGAAACCTAGCAAACCTATACATTTTTGAAAAGTAGACACCCAGGGGAATACAGGATGGGGTGACTTGACTGGTTCTCACCAGGTTCTGTTACCCAGAATCCCTTGCAAACCTTAAAAATTGGCAAAAAAAACACATTTTCCTCACTTTTCTGTGGTGGAAAGTTTTGGAATCTGCAAGGATCCACAAAATTCCACCCACCCCGCGTTCCCCAAGGTCTTCCAAAAATAATGGTACCTCACTTGTGTGGGTAGTCCTAGTGACCGCCACAGGAAGCAGCGCAAAACGCAACGTGGACACACCACATTTTCACAGTGAAAAATGATCCTTTTTTGCAAAGTGCCTAGCTGTAGTTTTTGAACCCTAGCTCTGCCGGCACTTAGGGAAACCTAGCAAACCTACACATTTTTGAAAAGTAGACACCCAGGGGAATCCAGGATGGGGTGACTTGACTGGCTCTCACCAGGTTCTGTTACCCAGAATCCCTTGCAAACCTTAAAAATTGGCAAAGAAAACACATTTTCCTCACTTTTCTGTGGTGGAAAGTTCTGGAATCTGCGTGGATCCACAAAATTTTACCCACCCCGCGTTCCCCAAGGTCTTCCAAAAACAATGGTACCTCACTTGTGTGGGTAGGCCTAGTGCCCGCGACAGGAAGCAGCGCAAAACGCAACGTGGACACACCACATTTTAACAGTGAAAAATGACCCTTTTTTTGCAAAGTGCCTAGCTGTAGTTTTTGAACCCTAGCTCTGCCGGCACTTTGGGAAACCTAGCAAACCTATACATTTTTGAAAAGTAGACACCCAGGGGAATCCAGGATGGGGTGACTTGACTGGCTCTCACCAGGTTCTGTTGCCCAGAATCCCTTGCAAACCTTAAAATGGGCAAACAAAACACATTTTCCTCATTTTTCTGTGGTGGAAAGTTCTGGAATCTGCGTGGATCCACAAAATTCCACCCACCCAACGTTCCCCAAGGTCTTCCAAAAAAAATGGTATCTCACTTGTGTGGGTAGGCCTAGTGCCCGCGACAGGAAGCAGCGCAAAACGCAACGTGGACACACCACATTTTAACAGTGAAAAATGACCCTTTTTTTGCAAAGTGCCTAGCTGTAGTTTTTGAACCCTAGCTCTGCCGGCACTTAGGGAAACCTAGCAAACCTATACATTTTTGAAAAGTAGACACCCAGGGGATTCCAGGATGGGGTGACTTGACTGGCTCTCACCAAGTTCTGTTACCCAGAATCCCTTGCAAACCTAACAAATTGGCAAAAAAAAGACATTTTCCTCACTTTTCTGTGGTAGAAAGTTCTGGAATCTGCTTGGATCCACAAAATTCCACCCACCCCGCGTTCCCCAAGGTGTTCCAAAAAAAATCGTACCTCACTTGTGTGGGTAGGCCTAGGGCCCGCAACAGGAAGCAGCGCAAAACGCAACGTGGACGCACCACATTTTCACAGTGAAAAATGACCCTTTTTTTGAAAAGTGCCTAGCTGTAGTTTTTGAACCCTAGCTCTGCCGGCACTTAGGGAAACCTAGCAAACCTATACATTTTTGAAATGTAGACACCCAGGGGAATCCAGGATGGGGTGACTTGACTGGCTCTCACCAAGTTCTGTTACCCAGAATCCCTTGCAAACCTAACAAATTGGCAAAAAAAAGACATTTTCCTCACTTTTCTGTGGTAGAAAGTTCTGGAATCTGCTTGGATCCACAAAATTCCACCCACCCTGCGTTCCCCAAGGTGTTCCAAAAGAATGGTACCTCACTTGTGTGGGTAGGCCTAGTGCCCGCAACAGGAAGCAGCGCAAAACGCAACGTGGACGCACCACATTTTCACAGTGAAAAATGACCCTTTTTGAAAAGTGCCTAGCTGTAGTTTTTGAACCCTAGCTCTGCCGGCACTTAGGGAAACCTAGCAAACCTTTACATTTTTTAAAAGTAGACACACAGGGGAATCGAGGATGGGGTGACTTGACTGGCTCTCACCAGGTTCTGTTACCCAGAATCCCTTGCAAACCTAAAAATTTGGCAAAAAAACCGCATTTTCCTCACTTTTCTGTGGTGGAAAGTTCTGGAATCTGCGTGGATCCACAAAATTCCACGCACCCCACGTTCCCCAAGGTCTTCCGAAAAAAATGGGACCTCACTTGTGTGGGTAGGCATAGTGCCCGTGACAGGAAGCAGCGCAAAACGCGACGTGGACGCACCACATTTTCACAGTGAAAAATGACCCTTTTTTTGCAAAGTGCCTAGCTGTAGTTTTTGAACCCTAGCTCTGCCGGCACTTAGGGAAACCTAGCAAACCTATACATTTTTGAAAAGTAGACCCCCAGGGGCATCCAGGATGGGGTGACTTGACTGTCTCTCACCAGGTTCTGTTACCCAGAATCCCTTGCAAACCTTAAAAATTGGCAACAAAAAAACATTTTCCTCACTTTTCTGTGGTGGAAAGTTCTGGAATCTGCGTGGATCCACAAAATTCCACCCACCCCGCGTTCCCCAAGGTCTTCCAAAAAGAAATGGTACCTCACTTGTGTGGGTAGGCCTAGTGCCCGCGACAGGAAGCAGCGCAAAACGCAACGTGGACACACCACATTTTCACAGTGAAAAATGACCCTTATTTTGCAAAGTGCCTAGCTGTAGTTTTTGAACCCTAGCTCTGCCGGCACTTTGGGAAACCTAGCAAACCTATACATTTTTGAAAAGTAGACACCCAGGGAAATACAGGATGGGGTGACTTGACTGGTTCTCACCAGGTTCTGTTACCCAGAATCCCTTGCAAACCTTAAAAATTGGCAAAAAAACACATTTTCCTCACTTTTCTGTGGTGGAAAGTTCTGGAATCTGCAAGGATCCACAAAATTCCACCCACCCCGCGTTCCCCAAGGTCTTCCAAAAATAATGGTACCTCACTTGTGTGGGTAGTCCTAGTGCCCGCCACAGGAAGCAGCGCAAAACGCAACGTGGACACACCACATTTTCACAGTGAAAAATGACCCTTTTTTGCAAAGTGCCTAGCTGTACTTTTTGAACCCTAGCTCTGCCGGCACTTAGGGAAACCTAGCAAACCTACACATTTTTGAAAAGTAGACCCCCAGGGGAATCCAGGATGGGGTGACTTGACTGTCTCTCACCAGGTTCTGTTACCCAGAATCCCTTGCAAACCTTAAACATTGGCAACAAAAAAACATTTTCCTCACTTTTCTGTGGTGGAAAGTTCTGGAATCTGCGTGGATCCACAAAATTCCACCCACCCCGCGTTCCCCAAGGTCTTCCAAAAAGAAATGGTACCTCACTTGTGTGGGTAGGCCTAGTGCCCGCGAGAGGAAGCAGTGCAAAACGCAACGTGGACACACCACATTTTCACAGTGAAAAATGACCCTTATTTTGCAAAGTGCCTAGCTGTAGTTTTTGAACCCTAGCTCTGCCAGCACTTAGGGAAACCTAGCAAACCTATACATTTTTGAAAAGTAGACCCCCCAGGGGAATCCAGGATGGGGTGACTTGACTGTCTCTCACCAGGTTCTGTTACCAGAATCCCTTGCAAACCTTAAAAATTGGCAACAAAAAAACATTTTCCTCACTTTTCTGTGGTGGAAAGTTCTGGAATCTGCATGGATCCACAAAATTCCACCCACCCCGCATTCCCCAAGGTCTTCCAAAAAGAAATGGTACCTCACTTGTGTGGGTAGGCCTAGTGCCCGCGACAGGAAGCAGCGCAAAACGCAACGTGGACACACCACATTTTCACAGTGAAAAATGACCCTTATTTTGCAAAGTGCCTAGCTGTAGTTTTTGAACCCTAGCTCTGCCGGCACTTTGGGAAACCTAGCAAACCTATACATTTTTGAAAAGTAGACACCCAGGGAAATACAGGATGGGGTGACTTGACTGGTTCTCACCAGGTTCTGTTACCCAGAATCCCTTGCAAACCTTAAAAATTGGCAAAAAAAACACATTTTCCTCACTTTTCTGTGGTGGAAAGTTCTGGAATCTGCAAGGATCCACAAAATTCCACCCACCCCGCGTTCCCCAAGGTCTTCCAAAAATAATGGTACCTCACTTGTGTGGGTAGTCCTAGTGCCCGCCACAGGAAGCAGCGCAAAACGCAACGTGGACACACCACATTTTCACAGTGAAAAATGACCCTTTTTTTGCAAAGTGCCTAGCTGTAGTTTTTGAACCCTAGCTCTGCCGGCACTTAGGGAAACCAGCAAACCTATACATTTTTGAAACGTAGACACCCAGGGGAGTCCAGGATGTGGTGACTTGACTGGCTCTCACCAGGTTCTGTTACCCAGAATCCCTTGCAAACCTTAAAAATTGGCAAACAAAACACATTTTCCTCACTTTTCTGTGGTGGAAAGTTCTGGAATCTGCGTGGATCCACAAAATTTTACCCACCCCACGTTCCCCAAGGTCTTCCAAAAAAAATGGTACCTCACTTGTGTGGGTAGGCCTAGTGCCGCGACAGGAAGCAGCGCAAAACGCAACGTGGACACACCACATTTTCACAGTGAAAAATGACCCTTTTTTTGCAAAGTGCCTAGCTGTAGTTTTTGAACCCTAGCTCTGCCGGCACTTTGGGAAACCTAGCAAACCTATACATTTTTGAAAAGTAGACACCCAGGGAATCCAGGATGGGGTGACTTGACTGGCTCTCACCAGGTTCTGTTACCCAGAATCCCTTGCAAACCTAAAAAATTGGCAAAAAAAAGAAATTTTCCTCACTTTTCTGTGGTAGAAAGTTCTGGAATCTGCGTGGATCCACAAAATTCCACCCACCCCGCGTTCCCCAAGGTGTTCCCAAAAAAATGGTACCTCACTTGTGTGGGTAGGCATAGTGCCCGCGACAGGAAGCAGCGCAAAACGCAACGTGGACGCACCACATTTTCACAGTGAAAAATGACCCTTTTTTTGCAATGTGCCTAGCTGTAGTTTTTGAACCCTAGCTCTGCCGGCACTTAGTGAAACCTAGCAAACCTATACATTTTTGAACCGTAGACACCCAGGGGAATCCAGGAGGGGGTGACTTGACTGGCTCTCACTAGGTTCTGTTACCCAGAATCCCTTGCAAACCTTAAAAATTGGCAAAAAACCCACATTTTCCTCACTTTTCTGTGGTGAAAAGTTCTGGAATCTGCGTGGATCCACAAAATTTCACCCACCCGCGTTCCCCAAGGTCTTCCAAAAAGAATGGTACCTCACTTGTGTGGGTAGGCCTAGTGCCCACGACAGGAAGCAGCGCAAAACGCAACGTGGACACACCACATTTTCACAGTGAAAAATGACCCTTTTTTTGCAAAGTGCCTAGCTGTAGTTTTTGAACCCTAGCTCTGCCGGCACTTAGGGAAACCTAGCAAACCTATACATTTTTGAAAAGTAGACACCCAGGGGAATCCAGGATGGGGTGACTTGACTGGCTCTCACCAAGTTCTGTTACCCAGAATCCCTTGCAAACCTTAAAAATTGGCAAAAAAACCAAATTTTCCTCACTTTTCTGTGGTGGAAACTTCTGGAATCTGCGTGGATCCACAAAATTTTACCCACCCCGCATACCCCAAGGTCTTCCAAAAAAAATGGTACCTCACTTGTGTGGGTAGGCCTAGTGCCCGCGACAGGAAGGAGTGCAAAACGCAATGCGGACGCACCACATTTTCACAGTGAAAAATGACCCTTTTTTTGCAAAGTGCCTAGCTGTAGTTTTTGAACCCTAGCTCTGCCGGCACTTAGTGAAACCTAGCAAACCTATACATTTTTGAAAAGTAGACACCCAGGGGAATCCAGGATGGGGTGACTTGACTGGCTCTCACCAGGTTCTGTTACCCAGAATCCCTTGCAAACCTACAAAATTGGCAAAAAAAGAAATTTTCCTCACTTTTCTGTGGTAGAAAGTTCTGGAATCTGCGTGGATCCACAAAATTCCACCCACCCCGCGTTCCCCAAGGTGTTCCAAAAAAATGGTACCTCACTTGTGTGGGTAGGCCTAGTGCCCGCAACAGGAAGCAGCGCAAAACGCAACGTGGACGCACCACATTTTCACAGTGAAAAATGACCCTTTTTTTGCAAAGTGCCTAGCTGTAGTTTTTGAACCCTAGCTCTGCCGGCACTTAGGGAAACCTAGCAAACCTATACATTTTGGAAAAGTAGACACCCAGGGGAATCCAGGATGGGGTGACTTGACTGGCTCTCACCAGGTTCTGTTACCCAGAATCCCTTGCAAACCTAAAAAATTGGCAAAAAAAACAAATTTTCCTCACTTTTCTGTGCGGAAACTTCTGGAATCTGTGTGGATCCACAAAATTCCACCAACCCCGTGTTCCCCAAGGTCTTCCGAAAAAAATGGTACCTCACTTGTGTGGGTAGGCCTAGTGCCCGCGACAGGAAGCAGCGCAAAACGCAACGCGGACGCACCACATTTTCACAGTGAAAAATGACCCTTTTTTTGCAAAGTGCCTAGCTGTAGTTTTTGAACCCTAGCTCTGCCGGCACTTAGGGAAACCTAGCAAACCTATACATTTTTGAAAAGTAGACACCCAGGGGAATCCAGGATGGTGTGACTTGACTGGTTCTCACCAGGTTCTGTTACCCAGAATCCCTTGCAAATCTAAAAAATAGGCAAAAAAAGACAAATTTTCCTCACTTTTCTGTGGTGGAAAGTTCTGGAATCTGCGTGGATCCACAAAATTCCACCCACGCCGCGTTCCCCAAGGTCTTCTGAAAACAATGGTACCTCACTTGTGTGGGTAGGCCTAGTGCCCGCGACAGAAGCAGCGCAAAACGCAACGTGGACGCACCACATTTTCACAGTGAAAAATGACCCTTTTTTTGCAGAGTGCCTACCTGTAGTTTTTGAACCCTAGCTCTGCCGGCACCAAGGGAAACCTACCAAACCCACACTTTTCTGAAAAGTAGACATCCGGGGGATTCCAGGGAGGTATGGCTTGCGTGGATCCCCCAACGTTTTCTTACCCAGAATCCCCTGCAAACCTGACATTTTGCTGAAAAAATCCCAATTTTCACACATTTTTGTGTGGTAAAGTTGTGGCATCACCGGGCTGACACAAATTTCCTACCACCCAGCGTTCCCCCAGGTCTCCCGATAAAAATGGTGCCTCACTCGGGTGGGAGGACCAAGTACCCACGACAGGCAAGGGCCCACAACGTATTGAGGCAACCTCAAAATGGCCTACCACAAAACAACCTGGTTTTGCAAGGGGGGTCCCATGACGTTTTGGCCCGGGGCTCAGCGGCCACCTAGGGAAACCTACCAAACCCACACATTTCTGAAAAGTAGACACCCGGGGGATTCCAGGGAGGTATGGCCTGCGTGGATCCCCCAACGTTTTCTTACCCTGAATCCCCTGCAAACCTGACATTTTGCTGAAAAAATCCCTTTGTTCACACATTTTTGTGTGGTAAAGTTGTGGCATCACCGGGCTGACACAAATTTCCTACCACCCAGCATTCCAATAGGTCTCCCGATAAAAATGGTGCCTCACTCGGGTGGGAGGCCCAAGTACCCACGA
Organism: Calotriton arnoldi; assembly: GCA_963921515.1. Classification (NCBI taxonomy): domain Eukaryota; kingdom Metazoa; phylum Chordata; class Amphibia; order Caudata; family Salamandridae; genus Calotriton; species Calotriton arnoldi. The sequence continues at coordinate 475,781 of CAWUFW010010726.1, read as the reverse complement.
CAGGCAAGGGCCCACAACGTATTGAGGCGACCTCAAAATGGCCTATCACAAAACGACCTGGTTTTGCAAGGGGGGTCCCAAGACGTTTTGGCCCGGGGCTCGGCGGACACCTAGGGAAACCTACCAAACCCACACTTTTCTGATTAGTAGACACCCGGGGGATTTCAGGGAGGTATGGCTTGCGTGGATCCCCCAACGTTTTCTTACCCAGAATCCCCTGCAAACCTGACATTTTGCTGAAAAAATCCCTTTTTCACACATTTTTGTGTGGTAAAGTTGTGGCATCACCGGGCTGACACAAATTTCCTACCACCCAGCGTTCCCCCAGGTCTCCCGATAAAAATGGTGCCTCACTCGGGTGGGAGGCCCAAGTACCCGCGACAGGCAAGAGCCCACAACGTATTGAGGCGACCTCAAAATGGCCTATCACAAAACGACCTGGTTTTGCAAGGGGGGTCCCGAGACGTTTTGGCCCGGGGCTCTGCGGCCACCTAGGGAAACCTACCAAACCCACACATTTCTGAAAAGTAGACACCCGGGGATTCCAGGGAGGTATGGCTTGCGTGGATCCCCAACGTTTTCTTACCCAGAATCCCTGCAAACCTGACATTTTGCTGAAAAAATCACTTTTTTCACACATTTTTGTGTGGTAAAGTTGTGGCATCACCGGGCTGACAAAAATTTTCTACCACCCAGTGTTCTCCCAGGTCTCCCGATAAAAATGGTGCCTCACTCGGGTGGGAGGCCCAAGTACCTGCGACAGGCAAGGGCCCACAACGTATTGAGGCGACCTCAAAATGGCCTATCACAAAACGACCTGGTTTTGCAAGGGGGGTCCCATGACGTTTTGGTCCGGGGCTCGGCGGCCACCTAGGGAAACCTACCAAACCCACACATTTCTGAAAAGTAGACACCTGCGGGATTCCAGGGAGGTATGGCTTGCGTGGATCCCCCAACGTTTCTTACCCAGAATCCCCTGCAAACCTGATATTTTGCTGAAAAAATCCCTTTTTTCACACATTTTTGTGTGGTAAAGTTGTGGCATCACCGGGCTGACACAAATTTCCTACCACCCAGCGTTCCCCATGTCTCCCGATAAAAATGGTGCCTCACTCGGGTGGGAGGCCCAAGTACCCGTGACAGGCAGGGCCCACAACGTATTAAGGCGACCTCAAAATGGCCTATCACAAAACGACCTGGTTTTGCAAGGGGGTCCCATGACGTTTTGGCCCGGGCTCGGCGGCCACCAAGGAAACCTACCAAACCCACACATTTCTGAAAAGTAGACACCCGGGGACTCCAGGGAGGTATGGCTTGCGTGGATCCCCCAACGTTTTCTTACCCAGAATCCCTGCAAACCTGACATTTTGCTGAAAAAATCCCTTTTTCACACATTTTTGTGTGGTAAAGTTGTGACATCACGGGGCTGACACAAATTTCCTACCACCCAGCGTTCCCCCAGGTCTCCCGATAAAAATGGTACCTCACTCGGGTGGGAGGCCCAAGTACCCGCGACAGGCAAGGGCCCACAACGTATTGAGGCACCCTCAAAATGGCCTATCACAAATCGACCTGGTTTTGCAAGGGGTCCCATGACGTTTTGGCCCGGGGCTCGGCGCCACCTAGGGAAACCCACCAAACCCACACGTTTCTGAAAAGTAGACACCGGGGATTCCAGGGAGGTATGGCCTGCGTGGATCCCCAACGTTTTCTTACACAGAATCCCTGCAAACCTGACATTTTGCTGAAAAAATCCCTTTGTTCACACATTTTTGTGTGTGTTTAAAGTTGTGGCATCACCGGGCTGACACAAATTTTCTACCACCCAGCGTTCCAACAGGTCTCCCGATAAAAATGGTGCCTCACTCGGGTGGGAGGCCCAAGTACCCTCGACAGGCAAGTGCCCACAATGTATTGAGGCGACCTCAAAATGGCCTATCACAAAACGACCTGGTTTTGCAAGGGGGGTCCCATGACGTTTTGGCCCGGGGCTCGGCGGCCACCTAGGGAAACCTACCAAACCCACACTTTTCTGAAAAGTAGACACCCGGGGGATTCCAGGGAGGTATGGCCTGCGTGGATCCCCCAACGTTTTCTTACCCAGAATCCCCTGCAAACCTGACATTTTGCTGAAAAAATCCCTTTGTTCACTCATTTTTGTGTGGTAAAGTTGTGGCATCACCGGGCTGACACAAATTTCCTACCACCCAGCGTTCCAACAGGTCTCCCGATAAAAATGGTGCCTCACTCGGGTGGGAGGCCCAAGTACCCGCGACAGGCAAGGGCCCACAACATTTTGTGATAGGCAATTTTAATGTCGCCTCAATACGTTGTGGGCCCTTGCCTGTCGCGGGTACTTGGGCCTCCCACCCGAGTTAGGCCCCATTTTTATCAGGAGACCTGGGGGGACGCTGGGTGGTAGGAAATTTGTGTCAGCCCCGTGATGCCACAACTTTACCACACATAAATGTGTGAAAAAGTGATTTTTTTCAGCAAAATGTCAGGTTTGCAGGGATTCTGGGTAAGAAAACGTTGGGAGATCCACGCAAGCCATACCTCCCTGGAATCCCCCGGGTGTCTACTTTTCAGAAATGTGTGGGTTTGGTAGGTTTCGCTAGGTGGCCGCCGAGCCCCAGGCCAAAACGTCATGGGACCCCCTTGCAAAACCAGGTCGTTTTGTGAAAGGCCATTTTGAGGTCGCCTCAATACGTTGTGGGCCCTTGCCTGTCGTGGGTACTTGGGCCTCCCACCCGAGTGAGGCACCATTTTTATCGGGAGACCTGGGGGACGCTGGGTGGTAGGAAATTTGTGTCTGCCCCGTGATGCCACAACTTTATCACACAAAAATATGTGAAAAAGTGATTTGTTCAGCAAAATGTCAGGTTTGCAGGGGATTCTGGGTAAGAAAACGTTGGGGATCCACGCAAGCCATACCTCCCTGGAATCCCCCGGGTGTCTACTTTTCAGAAATGTGTGGGTTTGGTAGGTTTCCCTAGGTGGCTGCCGAGCCCCAGGCCAAAACGTCATGGGACCCCCCTTGCAAAACCAGGTCGTTTTGTGAAAGGCCATTTTGAGGTCGCCTCAATACGTTGTGGGCCCTTGCCTGTCGCGGGTACTTGGGCCTCCCACCCGAGTGAGGCACCATTTTTATCGGGAGACCTGGGGGGACGCTGGGTGGTAGGAAATTAGTGTCTGCCCAGTGATGCCACAACTTTACCACACAAAAATGTGTGAACAAAGTGATTTTTTCAGCAAAATGTCAGGTTTGCAGGGGATTCTGGGTAAGAAAACGTTGGGGGATCCACGCAAGCCATACCTCCCTGGAATCCCCCGGGTGTCTACTTTTCAGAAATGTGTGGGTTTGGTAGGTTTCCCTAGGTGGCCGCTGAGCCCCAGTCCAAAACGTCATGGGACCCCCCTTGCAAAACCAGGTAGTTTTGTGAAAGGCCATTTTGAGGTCACCTCAATACGTTGTGGGCCCTTGCCTGTCGCGGGTACTTGGGCCTCCCACCCGAGTGAGGCACCATTTTTATTGGGAGACCTGGGGGACGCTGGGTGGTAGGAAATTTGTGTCAGCCCCGTGATGCCACAACTTTACCACACAAAAATGTGTGAAAAAGTGATTTTTTCAGCAAAATGTCAGGTTTGCAGGGGATTCTGGGTAAGAAAACGTTGGGGGATCCACGCAAGCCATACGTCCCTGGAATCCCCGGGTGTCTACTTTTCAGAAATGTGTGGGTTTGGTAGGTTTCCCTAGGTGGCCGCCGAGCCCCAGGCCAAAACGTCATGGGACCCCCTTGCAAAACCAGGTCGTTTTGTGAAAGGCCATTTTGAGGTCGCCTCAATACGTTGTGGCCCTTGCCTGTCGCGGGTACTTGGGCCTCCCACCCGAGTGAGGCACCATTTTCATTGGGAGACCTGGGGGACGCTGGGTGGTAGGAAATTTGTGTCTGCCCCGTGATGCCATAACTTTACCACACAAAAATGTGTGAACAAAGTGATTTTTTCAGCAAAATGTCAGGTTTGCAGGGGATTCTGGGTAAGAAAACGTTGGGGGATCCACGCAAGCCATACCTCCCTGGAATCCCCCGGGTGTCTACTTTTCAGAAATGTGTGGGTTTGGTAGGTTTCCTAGGTGGCCGCCGAGCCCCAGGCCAAAACGTCATGGGACCCCCTTGCAAAACCAGGTCATTTTGTGAAAGGCCATTTTGAGGTCGCCTCAATACGTTGTGGGCCCTTGCCTGTCGCGGGTACTTGGGCCTCCCACCCGAGTGAGGCACCATTTTTATCGGGAGACCTGGGGGGATGCTGGGTGGTAGGAAATGTGTGTCAGCCTCGCGATGCCACAACTTTACCACACAAAAATGTGTGAAAAAAGTGATTTGTTTAGCAAAATGTCAGGTTTGCATGGGATTCTGGGTAAGAAAACGTTGGGGGATCCACGCAAGCCATACCTCCCTGGAATCCCCGGGTGTCTACTTTTCAGAAATGTGTGGGTTTGGTAGGTTTCCCTAGGTGGCCGCCGAGCCCCGGGCCAAAAACCCAGGTGACCCCCCTTGCAAAACTAGGTCGTTTTGAGATAATGTGTTGTTTATTTCTGGAGCGTGAAAATTTTGGCACAATATTGCAAGGAAAATGTGACAGACATTTTGAGGTTTGCAGGACATTGTGGGTAACATAACTTGTTGGGATCCACAAGAGAGATATCACCATGTACTCCCAGGGGTGTTTCGTTTACGACAATATCTACAGTTGGTAGGTTATTCTTAGACGGAATGTACACCTTGGCAGACAGACTAAAAAGACAAAGATTACTGCACAGCCATCTATTCCTCAAGCACACACACATACTGGTTGGATTTGGCACGAGGGTAAGTGATGGTTCAGTATATACAATTTTATTAACAAGAGATTTCACAAAAATGAAATGCACTGTCAATAATTGAAAGGACAAAAACTGAACCAGTGACTCGCAGCTCGTGAGCTGTAAAGCCACGTCAAGGCCCCAACCGCTTTACAGGCCATTCACACACCTTTCATACGTGATACACACAAGACCATTCACACCACCAGGCACGAAACAAACACATTACAACATTCACAAAAAGGGACAAGGTACACCCTGCTTGAGAAAGACAAAAAAAAATATTACTGCACAGCCATCTAATCCTCAAGCACACACACATACTGGTTGGATTTGGCACAAGGGTGAGTGATGGTTCAGTATATACAATTGTATTAACAAGTGATTTCACAAAAATGAAATGCACTGTTAATAATTGAAAGGACGAGAAACTGAACCATTGACTCACAGCTCGTGAGCTGTAAAGCCACGACAAGGCACCAACCTCTTTACAGGCCATTCATACACCTTTCATACGTGTGACACATACAAAACCATTCACACCACCAGCCGCGGGCCCATCACATTACAACACTCACACTAGCAGACAGCGCCATTCAAGGGCCCATCACTTTCACACGCCCACATTCCTAAGACAGCAACCACACAAGCTTATGGATTGCGTGGAGTGTCGCTCGGCTAGCAGTGTGTGTAGTGACCAGCAGCAAGTCACTACTCACACACTGCCAGCCGAGCACCAGTCCTCGCACACCGCCAGCCAAGCGCCAGTCCACGCACACCGCCAGCCAAGCGCCACTCCACGCACACCGCCAGCCAAGCGCCACTCCACGCACACCGCCAGCCAAGCGCTACTCCACGCACACCGCCAGCCAAGAGCCACTCCACGCACACCGCCAGCCAAGAGCCACTCCACGCACACCGCCAGCCAAGAGCCACTCCACGCACACCGCCAGACAAGCGCCACTCCACGCACACCGCCAGCCAAGCACCAGCCTACACACACCACCATCACATTTAGGATTTTTTTATACAAAAAGAAAACACAAACAAATTGCAAATAGATACAAATCTACTAACACAAAATCAGAAACTAAATACATTGCACTAATGCCAACCTTGAAACAGAACAACAATTCTTAAACATTACAGACCAGGCAGTTCACTTTACCACTCATGGTTGCTCCCAATAATTCTTTTGCTTGTGGTACGCTCTATAACAAGCAGGCACACACATCCCAGGGTTAGAAGGACACTCAGGGCAGTACATACGAGTCTCCTTCCGCGTACCTCTTCGCCAACAGACTCTACATCTCCTAGTGGGAAAGTCTTTTGAGGGTGTAGGAGGAATGTGATCAGGAAAGTGGCGATCTTTCAATCGAGCCACATCCTCCACCACTCCAACTCTAGGAACACCTGCCTGTTCCACAACAACAAGGCTGCCTATGACAGACTGCTGAAACTTAACAAAAGTCAACTTTGACGCAGGAGAAGACTCCTTGAACACAACAAAAGCATTGAAAGTTGCTAAATTGAAGAGATGGATGGCCAACTTCTTATACCAAATGTAAGCCTTACGAATAGCAGTGTAAGGTTTCAACCTCTGATCTACTCTATCAACACCACCCATGTGCTTATTGTAGTCTAAAATGCACACAGGTTTGTGCACTTCAGCAATCTGACCCCAAACAGCCACAGGTGAAGTACTCTCATCATGGATGGTAGTCAGCATGTACACATCCCTCCTGTCCACAAATTTCACAGCTAGTAGTTCATCACTACGCAAGGAACTGCACTGTCCCCTCTGAAGTTTTTTGCAAACAAGCTCTTTTGGATAACCTTTACGGTCAGAGCGGATTGTGCCACAAGCAAAAGTGTCCACTTTGAACAATTCCTTAAACAATTGTACAGCAGTGTAGAAGTTATCAAGGTATAAATGGTGGCCTCTGTTAAACAGACCTCTAGCAAGATCCCATACAATTTTCTCTGAAACTCCAAAAGTGGACGGACAACCAGGGGGTCAATAGTGGAATCCCTACCAGTGTACACACGCAAATTAAAAACATATCCTGTCCTACTCTCAGACAACATATACAGCTTAATTCCATAGCGTGCCCTCTTGCTAGGAATGTACTGCCTAAAAACCAAACGGCCCTTGAACAGGACCAAAGACTCATCAATAGATATTTCTTTCCCTGGAGTATAGATCTCTGAAAATCGATCTACAAAGTGATCAAGAACAGGCCGAATCTTAAAAAGACGGTCACATTCAGGGTGATCTCGTGGCAATGCCAAACCATTATCAACAAAATGCAGCATCCGAAGCAAAAGTAAATACCGATCACGAGTCATAACTGCAGGAAATATGGCCGTTGCCATCAAGGGACTGGTAGACCAATATGAACCCATGGACGGCTTCCTTATCAAACCCATCAAAAAAGTCAAACCCAAAAACGTCTTCATCTCTTCCAGATTTGTGGGACTCCACCGGGTAGCTCTAGAATGGGGCCTAAGTCTGGCACTGTTGTCCCTCAAAAACTGTTCAGCATACAAATTAGTCTGCTCAACAATCTCACCCAAAAATACATCATCCATAAACAACTGAAAATACTGTATAGGCAAATAATGTTCACAATCCACTCTACACCCTGCATAACCACTAAAGGGAGGCAACACCGGCTGCACCATGTTTGGATCAACCCAGAGTCCAGCACTTCCAGTAGGAAGCCTAGCAGCCCCAGGCTGCAATCCTCTTGCACCATCGGCACAGTAGTATCCTCCTCTAAAACAGGCACTTCATCCCCACTGAGAGTAGATTCATCCACACCGAGAGTAGCTTCATCTGCACTGAGAGTACCTTCATCATCCGATGATTCCATGTGGAGAGAAAACTCACTGCCTGAATCTTCCCCTCCCTCCTCTCCCTCAGACGCACTGTCAGTCTCATAATCCTGCTCAGAGGAAGATTCAAGAAGCAAACCAACCACCTGCTGAGCAGTCATTCTACGGCTAGCCATAATGCTTACTAATAAAGGTTACTTGTCAAACAAGTCAACAACAACAAACCCTTTGTAAGAAAAGAAATATACAAAATGTAGCTTTATCACAAAGACCTATATACTCCAACACTATACCACTCACGTGACAGAAGCAGCTAGACTCACCACCACCTACTCTGCACAGACACAGTGAAGATCAACAATATCCCACTAAAAAAGAAGAAAAAAAGAATTACACATAAGACAATGCAAAACATCGCAAAGAATTTCATGCTCTGAACACTAACAAATATGCTGCCATTATGACACCACTTACAAACAAATTCATTCATGCATGACAATAATACTCATTTGGAGTACACACAACAAAAATATTTTTCTTACCAAATAAATGCAATTACGCAAAACTGCAGAACTGCAGAACAACCACTGCCGAAACCGCGAACAGGAATCAAAAGCTTTACACTAGAATAAAAAGGAGAAAAAAACATTACAATCACATATGCAAATAATGCACCAGTCCACACACAATCCACCAGCAAAGCTAAGGGGTAGGTGAGCCAAAGAGTATAAATAAAATATTCACCCCCGTAAAAGAGGAGCAACCCTTGCCCTTTTGGCCACTCCCCAACACAAAAATTTAAAAAACCCTGGTGTCTAGTGGCTTCTGCCCTCCTTGGGGGCAGATGGGCCTAAAAACATACTGCTATTCTGCCACCCAAAGAGGGCAGAAATGGCCACAATCATCCTCCCATAAAGGGGAGCGACCCTTGCCCAAGGGGCCGCTCCCCAACATAAAAAAACCCCTGGTGGCCTAGTGGACCTACAAAAAAACAAATCAGCCGATCTGCCCCTCAGGATGGCAGAAACGGCCAAATTAATGCTCCCCGAAGGGGAGCAACCCTGCCCAAGGGGCCACTCCCCAAAAACAAATCCCTGGTGGTCTAGTGGGCCAAATATAAAAAATGGCGACATCTGCCCCCCCCATGGGGGCAGACAGCCACAAACAATGCCCCCAAGGGGAGCGACCCTTGCCCAAGGGGCCACTCCCCACAAAAAATCCCTGGTGGCCTAGTGGCCATACAAAAAAATCAGCCGATCTGCCCACCCAGGGGGCAGAAACAGCCAAATTAATGCTCCCCATAGGGGAGCGACCCTTGCCCAAGGGGCCACTCCCCTCAAACAAATCCCTGGTGGTCTAGTGGGCCCAATTTTTAAAAAAACATGGCGATCTGCCTTCCTGGGGGGCAGACACAGCCACAAATATTGCCCCCAAAGGAGAGTGACCCTTGCCCAAGGGGTCACTCTCCACAAATAAATGCCTGGTGGACTAGTGGGAAGATACCTTAAGGTATCTTCCGCACACGATCTCTCACTACTCAACTCTACTCTCAACTCTATTCACAACTGGATGTTAGCTCACCAACTCATTCTGAATCCCGCCAAAACTGAATTCCTCCTCCTCTCTACCTCTCTCTCACCTCCTCCTGTTCAATCTTGGATGGATCAGCTGAACCTACTCAACAACAAACCCATCATTGTCGACAGCGCTAAATCCCTAGGTGTCATTCTTGACAAAAGACTCAACCTAATCTCCCACATCAACTCTATTGCTAAGAACGCACGTTACCAGTTGCGCCTTCTATGGGGATCCGTCGGTTCTTCCCGGAGAAAGACTTAAAAACCTTGGTACAATCTCTGGTTCTCTCAAGACTGGATTATTGCAATTCTCTTCTGACGGGCCAACCCAAATCCCACCTCTCCCCTCTCAAATCCATCCTCCATTCAGCAGCTCGCTTCATTTCAGGGTCTAAACGAAGCGACCACGTCACTCCTATCCTGTCCTCTCTTCGATGGCTTCCGATCGAGGCAAGATCTATTTACAAAACTGCCTGCATCACACACAAAGCCTTACACACATCCTCCCCTCGTTACCTGGCGAATAAATTGAAATTGTCCGGTGGCTCTCGCCCTTCTCACAATGCGGAAAAGCTTCTGCTTGAGCCCCCCCCGTCTTCAAAAGGGAAAGATCGATGGCGCAATCCTTTTCAGGCAATGCGGTGAGAATCTGGAACTCGCTTCCCCCATGCTCCGTGCCACCTCCTCTACCCGGATCTTCAAAGCTGACCTCAAATCTCTTCTCTTCCAAAGACACTTTCAGAACTAATACTTTCACTCTCAGCCCCCTCTAGGAAGTTCGCTCTTCATTGTACATTTGTACTTTTTCCTGTACATTCCTCACCCTTGCGTGCTGTGTTGGATTTCATGTTTGTGTACCCTTCATTTTAAGTCTCCTGTTTAATTCACGCCCTCTCTACTCCCTCAAGGAAGTTCTTCCACTATAGGAAATTATGTACTCCATGCCTGTAGAAGTGTCTTCCCAGTGTGTTCTGAGTGACTGCCACTTATTGCAGTATTATACCTCTATTTGTATTTTGTATCTCATGTATCATGCACACCTGTCACTTTTTCCTCTTGTAACGCATACCTCTTTTTGTATCTTGTTTGTTTTGTTATTTGCACAATTGTCACTTTTTCCTCATGTAATGTAACGCTTGCTTTTGTATTATGCTCACTTGTAACCTTCTCCTCATGTAATGTTACTGTCCTATTGTGAAGCGCTCTGACACCTTCGGGTAAAGTCCGCGCTATATAAAAACCCATTAAATAAAAAATAAAAAAATAGTGGGCACTATCATTTGGCCGATCTGCCACAAACAATGCCCCCAAAGGGGAGGGACCCTTGCCCAAGGGGCCACTCCCCACTGTTTCTCCCTGGTGGTCTACAATACGAAAAACTGCCCCCCCCAGGAGGGCAGAGCACCAAAACATATGGCCCCCAAAAGGGGAGCGACCCTTGCCCAAGGGGCCTCTCCCCCAAACAGTATTTTCATTTTAAATAAAAAAAAAAAAAAATCCCTGGTGTCTAGTGGGCATTCCTGCTGCACGATCGCATGATCGTGCAGCAGGAATGCACAAAAGAGGCATCGGGGGAAAGGAAAACCCTTTCCTTTCCCTCGATGCCTCTTTTGTTTCAAACCCCCCCCTCCCCGGAGCCAAAACTCACCTTAATTCCATGACGCGCTGGAAGCAAATGGCTTCCAGCGTGTCGGAGAAGAAAGGAAAACCCCCAATGACGTCAGCGCGCTGACGTCTTTGAGGTGGGGGGGGGGCGGGGGAGGCAGGGTTAGCCCTTCCCCAGCCTTCACCAAAAAAAAAACAACGATCGGATTCCCACGGGGGAGCGCCAGCGCTTCCCCCGTGGGTCGGTCTTATGACGAGCTGGACTCGTCATGAGCACACGACCACTGTGTGCCATGACGAGTCCAGCTCGTCATAAGCATGGAAGGGTTAAATACAATTTTGTTATTTAATTATTAGTTGTTAATAGTAATAGTTTTTCTTTAAAAAATAATATATAATTGTGTTTTATTATTTTATAGTTTAATTTAGGTGTGTGTTGTGGATATTAGAGTGTTAAAGCTTGTGTACTCAACTAATGTTTATTTTTTTTCATCAGATGTTTTTAATTTATTATTAATTATGTTAATTATGGAAATAAATGTAATAAAAAATGTTGAAGTGCTTTGTTTTTGGTGTGGTGTTATAGGGTATGAAATAAAATAAACACATTTATGTTTTAAATAAACAAGAAATGTGTTAATATTTGCTACTTTTAAATAATTATTGTTTATAAATGTATTTATTAATGTATTTTATATATTATTTGTAGGTTTTTGTTTTTGTTATATGTAATTACTATTATAGTATGTGTTCTTTTCATATGTTTAATTGATTTAAATATATATTTTTTAAATATTGTTTTTTTATTTTTATTATTTTTTAAATTTTGATATAATTTCAGTTTTTTTCAACTGTTTAAGTGTTATTAGTAATTTTTGTTTCTCTGCTAGCCAACGCTTTCCCTAATGTTTCTCTCATTGGAGTGGGAATAGTAATTTTTACCTCTTCGCTATCCAGCACTTTCCCTACTGTTGCATTCACTGGAGTAGAAATAGTAATTTTTACCCTTCCACTATCCAGCACTTTCTCTAATGTTGCACTCACTGGAGTGGGGATAGTAATTTTTACCCCTCCACTATCCAACACTTATCCTACTGTTGTATTCAGTGGAGTGGGAATAGTAATTTTTACCCCTCAGCTATCCAACACTTTCTCTACTGTTGCATTCTTTGGAGTGGGAATAGTAATTTTTACCCCTTCGCTATCCAACACTTTCCCTACTGTTGCACTTACTGGAGTGGGAATAGTAATTTTTACCCCTCTGCTATCCAACATTTTCCCTACTGTTGCACTCACTGGAGTTGGAAAAGTAAATTTAATTCCTCCGCTATCCAACACTTACCATACTTTTGCACTCACTGGAGTGGGAATAGTAATTTTACCTCACCACTATCCAACACTTTCCCTACTTTTGCACTCTTTGGAGTGGGAATAGTAATTTTTTCCCCTCCGCTATCCAACACTTTCCCTACTGTTGCTATCACTGAAGTGGGAATAGTAATTTTTACCCCTCCGCTATCCAACACTTTCCCTACTGTTGCATTCATTGGAGTTGCAATAGTAAATTTAATTATTCCGCTATGCAACACTTTCCCTACTGTTGCACTTATTGTATTGGGAAATGTTAGTTTACATTTTTTAATAGATTAATGTTTTAATTTATTATAGAATGTTTTTATGTTATTATAAATTATTGAAATATATATATTTTTTTCTTTTTATATCATTTTAAAGTTTAAAAATTAAATAAAGGTAGTAGTTAATAAATTATTTTTAAGTAAATATATGTATATGTATAAATTATTATGTTTGTGTGTTTATATTTTTTTTAAATAAGTTTATGTGTTATATTTACTTAAAATGTATATTAAATGTAATTTATTTTGTTAAAAATAATATTATTATTTAATATATATTATTTTATTTTATATATATTTTTAAATCGATATTTTTTACCTTGATCTTTTTGTACTTACCTGTTAATGTTTGGGAGTCGATATTTTTGTAGTCGATATTATTTAGAACATCGATGTTTGTGACATCGATAGTCTATCAGTGAACTGTTCTAGATCTAGTAGTAGTAATGGTTCCTAGATCACTGCTACAAGGGGTTAGACCTGATATAGTGGCATGAATAGTAAACAGAGAGATTTTGAAGCACCACTAATAATCGTGGAAAATAGCAGTACTTGATATTCTACTACTATCTGCAGTACCAGCATTAGTACTTGTGGTGGTAGAAGCAGTAGTTACTGAATAAAGCAGTGTTAGTGGTAGTAAAAATAGCATTAGTAGCAGCACTAGCAGTTATAGCAGTAGTACTAGCAGTGGAAGACGACTTTAAGGTGAGATCATGTTCTCCATTTACCTTTATACTGAATACAATTCCCTACAATATATTTTTCTGTTTATTTTATAAAGGAGGCCAAATGGAACTCTTTGAAATTGAATTAAAATAATGACCGCCTAATGTTTATATAGCTATGAAGATGGAAAGGAAGATGATGAAACTAACTTGACGAGTTTCTTAATAGATGGAACCTTTAAAATAACAGATCCATATGAGGGAAGAATTATATTGTAGTGGCAAGAAATATTCTACATCCGAAATGATATTTCACATTTCCTGCTCAACCTTAGTCAAAACCTAATTATAACATCACTTCAAACTTTGATTCATACATATCTGTGTGTGTGTGTGTGTGAGTTAAAATTTCAAATAATTCATTTTATTTAACATTATTTTCTATTGTTTTATTTCAACTACCTGCCTTCATTATTTTGTCTATGAGAGTGTTGCAGTACCTGTGACTGGATATGTGTGGTGATAGACATACTCCAAGACTGGGTTGGAGTACATTTACCGCTGTTTTTGGTATTTTTTGCTTATAGTAACTTTACAAGTACAGTTTGGGAATATCAACAGACTTACCCTTTGGTTGGTGTGTGCCTGTATTTGCATGTTTGCAACTGAACCCCTCCTTACCTCAACCTAAGCCCCTCTTTACTCCTCCCAAATCCTCTTTCATTTAGTATTAATTATTGCTCATTTTCCTGCCACTCTCCCAGGTGCCTCCCACATTTACTACTAAAACATATGTCTATGTGTGCGGAGATCTCTGCACATGTGGCAGAGACCTCTGCGTTCATGAAAAAGAAAGTATAGAAGAGGTAGAAGTTTTAGCCTGTATGTTTGTGAATGTCATTTTGTAGTACATTGAGTAGTAGTACTATTTTAGTACCTCTAAGCATACAAGTTTCAGTTTGTGAATAGGTGTACAAAGTGTTTCATGCACTGATCCTTCTCACCAAGCAGTGGGTTCAAATGGGAAAATGCCTTTTCCCAGACCCAGTGAAGACTACAACCACAAATCCAGTTCCAGGTCTTGCTGATTCTTCTTTTAAACATGATCTGGACCCGCCTGTTCTAGAAACCAGATTTCCTGACTCTGAGAGTATCCTTTAGAGTCAGCTATTCAAGGTAAAGAATAAGGAACAATGGTGTGCTCAAGCCATTTTAATCATTTAACTGTCTATATCAGAGTATCATCTGTCCATTCTTGTAGGAAACACAAGACATGTATGGAATCTCACAACCTAATATAAATCTTTTCATTGAGGCAAATTAGTGAGCTTTACATCAGACAGGTGTAATGTAGAACGTTCTTTCATTGCTAGGTAATTAATGAGCCTATCTAAACTTTGTTAAATTCTACAGCAATCTGAGAAAATGATGTAAGGTGTGGCTTTCATGCAGTTGAAACATTGCCTAAGTAGAAGTTGTCTTCCATATACAAATTAATTTGTTTGGAGCTTAAGCAACAAGTAGCAGAGGTAGAGACATTTCTCCATTTGCAACAACTACTGCTGGGCTAGTTGACCATGGTTGGTAGAAAATTGCTTTGAAATTTGACCTCTTGGAGAATCCTCGAAAATGTCATATTATCTGCCCACTTGGAATTAAAGAAAGGGTGAAGTGGAATGATCCAAAAAATTAATTATCAAATTAGTAATCAAGGACATTTTCAATTGGTGAGGTTTCACAAAAGTAATTCAGCAGGCACATCCCATTGGTTCTGTAAGAGATCAAAGGAAGCCATGTTTCTATTTTAAAATTTCTCCATACGAGACGGGCTGTTTGAATTGCAGATGCTCACAGCCATGTTTTTAAAAAAAAGAAACACAGTAAAACAAGCAGTGAACGGCCCAAAGCATACACTGTGAGGAATACCACATTCACATATTATGGTAGTTCAGCAAGAAACAGCACCGAGCACGGCAGAATATAAGTAGCAGAAAATGTCCAGTAAAGGGACAATATCATATCGATTCCAAGTCAGCGAGCAAGGCATACAGTGAGTGACACATCAGCATAACGTTCACAGAATTAAAACCTCATCATTTGAGCCATCCTCCAAGCTAGAATCACCCTCATCATCAAATTTATTGAGGAGGAGCCCCCACATCATAATTGCTTCCATGGCACCCTCATCGCTACGGGCAAAGCACATCTGCGTCTCCTCCACCACACCCCATTCAAGCAGATCCCTCAACCATAAAGACATCAGCGTGCCCCTTGTACCCAACCAACTAATGACTATTCACCTTTTGGCCAATACTAGTCCAAGCTGGGCAAGCCTGCAGGGAATCTTCTGCCCATTCCAAAGAGGCGTGCCAGCGGAGTCAGCAGGATCGCTATGTCTGTTGTCATGATAATTGCAGGCACTATGTCCGTCCAGAATCCCTGAATCCCAACACAGGCTCAAGCAAGATGCAAGAAGGTTGCCCCCAACTCCCTGCACCGCATACAGTGCACCTCCCTTGAAGGGTCCATCCCATTCAGCTGTCTAGGGCTCACATAGGTGCGATGCAGAAAGTTAAAATGCTGCAACTTAAACCTATGATTACAGGACACCCTCCTCTGCAACTTGCATGTGCGCATCCAATCCGCATCCGTAATGGGCTCCTGTAGTTCTTTCTCCCATGCCCCACGGACAGCACAATGGATTCCTGGATCGCCCTATAGAATAAGGTAATAAGGTGTCTCCCCTAACTCCATTAAAGGAGACCGCCAAGCACTCGAAAGGACTGCAGCGCCGCAGGAAACCGAGCCCACTCCTCCTGTGCGGTGATCTCCAACGTAGAGTAATGAAGGAAGTGACCCAGTCCCACTGCAAAAGTCTCCTGCGCCTCCTGGAAGGTGAGGAAGACCCTCCCCAGGATATAGGTCACCCACCACATGGCAGATTCCCACCCTCCATTGTTCCATGGACATATCTCAACAATTGCCCGAACGGTGCAAGATCCCAGAGACTGAGTTCCCTGTCAAACTGGGCACTGCGCAACACCTTCCCAGCCTCTGCCTCGCAGACCGCCGCTGTCTGCCTTACTAAGTATGGGACCGGGTGTTACAATCAACCCCCGCATCAACAAGCACACCAGGGTGCCTTCTCCCAGCATATCAATGAACAAACTCTTCTCAGAATTGTTAGTTGAGCCAACCACTACGCAACATGTCTTAAATTTGCAGCATAATAGTAGTTTCGTATTTCCGAAAGAGCAAGGCCCCCATCCTCCAAGTTGCGCTTGTGGACCGACAATGCCATCCTGCTATGTCACCTAGACTAGTGAAATGAGTAAGCTATTCGAAAAAATTGCGGCCTGAGTAGAAACAAGATAGAGGCAGTGAGGAAGGAAGCCCATCTTGGCTACTGCAACCCTAACTATCACTGACAATGAGAGTCTGTTCCAGAATGCTATGGAGGCCTCTAGTCCCTCCACAACTCTATCTACGTTCAAGTGCATATATACTGCCTCAGTGTGTACAATCTGTATACCCAAGTATCTTAATCCTTCCATCTCCCAGCAGAGGCCCAACTCAGGCAGTCGGACAGTCAGCGTTCCAATCAGGCTTCCAAGTAGAAACAAGAGTGATTTTTAAATATTAACCCAGAGCCCAGGCACCGTGCCAAAATCATTTAGTAATCCCATCAATATCGGCACTGACCTGCTGGGGGAGTGAACATATACCAGTGCATCATCTGCATACAAGGAAATGACATGTTTGGAGCCCCTACTTGAATCCCCCTTGGCTTCAATTCCTTATGCAACAGCACAGCTAAGGTACAATTGCAAGAGTGAAAAGGAGTGGTGAGAGGGAACAGCCCTTTCTGGTTCCTCTCCCAACCGACCAAGCCTCCGAGAGGTCGCCCCCTATCTTGAGACGGACCATGAGGCGGGTGAATAATAGTCTCACCCAGCTGCAGAAGACGGGAACAAACCCCATTCCTCCCAGTATTGCCGTCACATAAGCCCACTCCACAGTATCAAAGGCTTTTGCTAATTCTAGAAAGACCAGAGCCAGCTCGCGATCATCATCCATGGTTTTGTGCATCATGTGTGTGAGCCTTCGTAGATTGAATGCTGTGCTACAAGCCGGCATAAAGCCGAATTGGTCCTCATGCACCAATTCACGAATCACTTCCCCCAGCCTTGTCGCCAGAAGTTTACATAATATTTTTACCTCTGCATTGAGCATCGTGAGGGATCTATATGAGGAAAGGTCTGCAGCGTTGCCCCTGGGTATCATCATAAGGCAGATAACTCCCTCCCTCATGGTGGCCATGAGAATCCTGTTTGTCCGCGCCTCGTGGAGAACTTCCAACAATTTTTCTTTAATAAGTGTAGTGGAGTAGGTCTGCTACTCACAACCATGTTACTGAATGTCACCTCTCTTTCTTTTGTCCCTACAATTTAGGGAAAAAAAGTTTGACAGGTAGTGGACGCCGATTGACAAATGTGAAGAGTAAAAGCCAACAGCATTGCAACAGGAATTGGCTAAACCATGAGTGTCCTATCTGTGGGCCCTTACCAAGGCTAATACTAGAAAAATCTGTAGGAGATGTAAATGACTTCTGAATATTTACTGAAGGTTGCTCTGGGTAGCGCTATGAAAAACATGTGTTTTAGTTTTGCTGTTGTTTTCCATTCCATTTTTATTTTTTCAGCACAAATTCCTAATCATTACTGGACAGGCCACTCCAGTTGCAAATTAGCTGACTATGACAGCTGCAGACATAGGAGATTCCCAGGAGGGTGAGGAACAGGGGACTATGTAGAGGGGTGGTTAGTTGTGGCTGTTGGGTACTGGTCATTTGATGGAAGAGATAAAAAAAGGAGAAAATTGGTTGATCGATAAATCATTGCAATGCATGTTTTGCCCATGGCTTCACATATCAAACTTGTATCCTGGAAATTCATATGCTTAAACAGCTGGGCTAAGCATTTATATGAAATATGAATTGATCATCCAGACCTACTATGAAACACATAAGTAAGATATACAGAGCAAAAGTGTTTAATGATTACTGTGCAATCTTTCAATCTGGGACAAGACGAAATGTGGGTATTAGTTGTCACAGGGTATAATATGGCGCTTGCCCAGTGTTGTGAGTGTGGCGAAGGAAATTAAATTATTGTGGTGCAACAGGTGAGGGAAAACCCAAAAGCCCTCAAATTTGGACCAAGGTCCTTCCTAATTTGACAACAAGTTCTGTGCACACACAAAGGAGTAAATACAGCATCAAGATAAGCGTTGTTTAGAAACGACGACAAAGTGTTCTTGCTTGTAGTGTCGATTTAATGTTGTATCGCTTCACAGGCCAGCCAACACGTGTTTCGTCATTGGGTGTGTAACCCTAAACTTCTTCAGGGCTCGGGTGGAGTAAAACAGGTCTTCGGACCTTTCAGCTGGTGATATTTCCGACCCAGCGGGTCCTAATGATCAATCCGATGCTTAAGTCCTTTTTTCAATGTTTCTAACTTTGACACCGTGTGTTGCCGGAAAGTCGAAGTTGGAAACTTCAGGACGTACTCGTCAGAGCTTTTTTACGGTGGATGACGCCGCGTTACTTTTGCTTTGCCTAAGAGGCGTAATAAAATTCAAAGATAGAAGTGTGGCATACAACGCCAGTTGCAGTGACAGAAGTCTTGATAATATTACCTTCTTTAAAAGACGTATTGGAACATTGAAAAAAGGACTTAAGCATCGGATTGATCATTAGGACCCGCTGAATCTTTCAATCTGGGTCGGTATGTGGACAATTATGGGTGGTAAAAACTAGGGTGAATACTGGTTGATTGAGCTTTAACATACATACCACTCTTGACAGCTCCACTCCACTCTGTGATAGTTGTATTAGGCACATTTCAGGAAGCCTGATTTTTTTAGTTGATATTGTACTAAAGCTAGTGGGCTCGGAGGAATCCAGGGCTATCTGTGCTGAAGGCTGTGCGCAGCGTTGGGTTGGTTGCCTACGGGAGGTTGGCTTTATTTATGGTAATATAATATTACTTTATGTTAAAAAAAACTAGAAATTCAGTGAAAAAAACAGCGGTTAAAGTAACGTTATAGTTAGGTGAAATGTTAGTAACAACGTAACATTTTAAACTCTAAAAATATCAAGTAACTATAACTTGTGCCCCGCCATGCACAGTTGTCTCATCAATAATTTCAATGATACCATAGAAGATCTCATGAGTGATGTAATATGTGGGGTAACTAGTAGTGCATGGTGAGGGCGGGAGTTATAGTTAACTTAGGGCACGAGTTATATAACAATTGTTAGGCCTCAACTGTGGTTCGCACAGAAAACTTCAAGAAAAGAGGTCTCAGCAACTTGAGACTTCATTATAGTAAGGCAGGGCAGACAAATAGGACATGTTTCAAATCCTGGATCCCATTTTGACACAGGTTACAGACATTTGAGGAACCATGCCATTTAGATAATAATACATTTAACAGAAGTATATCCAAGCTCGTTAAAACCCAAAAGAGCCTAACCCTTGTGGCAAATTCCATGCCAAGTATGGTTGCAGTATTTTAACAGTAGCAGAATTCATTAATACTTCAGACCTCCTTTTTTACAGCAGAAGTTGGAATCCAAACAATGACTTAAATTTAAAGAAGCATGTTTAAGCAGGCCTTAAATTGGGTTGGTGATAGAGATGATACCACATTTTGATCTGACTCAAGATGGCCAAGCGCATACTTAAAGTTTCTAAAAAACAAAGACTTTTCTCTCTTCAGGAAAAAAATCTCCCAACATATAAAATGCCTTAGAGAGGAAATATCACTTCTCAACAGGGTAGAAGCCCATCGTACCACTCCTGCCAGACCTTGTACAAAGGAACTTTTAATGCCAAATTCCTGTTTTAGGGCAGAAATTGTCGCTAAAGTATTACATGAGGATAATCTTTTAGAATTTGACCTTTGGTTTTAACCAGAAAACCCCATCTTGCCATCTCTATTAGCTCCACCGCATACAGTAAGTTGGGTGGAATCTTAGCCTAGAATATAAAAAGGAGGTGGGAAAAATGTCTTCTGCCTACAGCATTATAGAATGCACCGAACCCCTTGGTCTGAGACTGCGCTTTACCAACATTGTTTGAAACATGATCTGAATCGCTAAGCGTACTAGACATAATGTTCCCTAAGAAACAATAGGATCTAATCCTTCCCAATTTTTGAGAGCCCAAGTGCCATCAAAAAATTAACATTTTAAATGCTTTCCTCCACAGAAAACATAAAATATACGTTTTAAGGAATTAATGTTCAAATAATGCAAGTATGCATATAGTTGTAGCTCCACTAAGAAGCTATTTAGACCTTTAGGGGTAAGATCAAGGATTACAATATCATCTGCATAGATCAGACAAGTTTAAGAATGACCCCCAATGTTTGGTGGAAAACCTGGACCTTTCAAGAGGAAGCTGGATAAATCGTATATGTACAACTAAAATAACAATGGAGCAAGTAAATATCCCTGCTTCAGACCATTTTTTGTCGGGAATTTGATGGATAAACCCCGATCTCCACCCAGCAAGACTTTACACCAGGTTGAGGAGTGCAGGGCAATAATTTAATGTAGAAGGTTACAGGTATGTCGAGATTATGTAACTTTCTCCACAGGGTTAGACGATCGACCTTATCAAAGGCTGTGGAAAAGTCAATTTGCACGGCATATTGCAAAGCACATTATTCTATCTTTTGTCTGGGGGATAATAAGTATTCACCACTAACAATGCTCTCTCACACTCTCATCTACTTTTGGCAACATTTTTAGAACTTGAAAAAGATTAGAGGAGCCTTTAAAACTACTGTATTCCAAATGTATTTTATTACTTAACATAATAGTAATCCCTCCCTTTCCGTACAATTTCTTGGATGGGAAAGCATTACAACTTAGTACAAAATAGGTGTGACACAGAAAATCCAAGGAGTACCAGGTTTCCTGGATGCAGAGCATGTCAGCTTTTAAGCTACTTAAAAATTCTAGTTTCTACGGAGTATTCATTAAACTGGCTGCATTTCAGGAAAACCACTTTTATATTATTGTTAATTATAAGGCTTAGATAAAGGGCCCGATGCACAGGCATCATTAAGTGTACCGGCCAGCCAATTTCATTTCATGCACTCATCCTCTGCTGTAGGGGGAGGGGGCCCAGGCACCCTAGTTCCATAATGCCTTGCAGATCTCCCGCCATTCACTACGGAGACTTGCAGGAGTTTTACATTTTCAGCAGATAGTTCATTTAAGGGCATGTTCTGATACTCAGAAATTGTTAGTTTCAAGATATCATATTGCCGTATGGAGATTTTATTTTCCCTATGTACGGGGATTACATCAATCCCTCTACATTGGAGGAAGTCACTGTTTTGAAGAATCAAGTTACAACAATTTTAGATTGGAACTAAACCCTTGTTTTCAGCACTGCTGGTGAATGCGTTAGGGAAACAAGAGAAATGTCACTGCTTTGTATTATCTTCAAATGTTCAATCTCTGCAAAACACATTAATAAAAAAGAACGGTTCATAATTTAATCAGAGTCAAATAAAGCCACAAACTCCAACATAAAAGTATCTGCGGGGATAGAGGAGGATGAAAGGCTATTTCCACTAGTCCATGTAGGGTTCAGGGTTTCTTTTGGTGCAACACAAAATGGTTCAGCCCTGGGATTTAGCTCTGTTGACTTTGGGTTAGTGGATAGTAATTTTGCTTTAGATGCACCACTCTCTCTATTTTCCAGAGGGCATATAGTGGAACATAGATCCAACTTTGCAGCGAGGCCCCCATTAACTCCTTAGATGCTCATGTTACAAACAGAATTAGCTGGCATTTCCACTGTAGCCTTTGAAGTAGATGTCGTCAGTATCTTGGAGGTGAAGTTGTATTGTACTTTTCATAGAGATTCTCGGTTCGTTCTTTTTTCACAGGCTCTGTTTTTTTGCCTTGTCTTTTCCTTTAGGCTGACCTGGTTCCACACAAGTTTGTTATAGCCCGGCCATGAGGCCTGAAAATAGAAAAAGCCTCAAAACTGGAATAGGAGACCTTCACCGGTGAGCTGGAGAACCCAAGTCGAAGAGATTTTTTAATGAATAGGCAGGACTTTCTACATTCTGCTGCTGCTTGCTGGAATCCATCACCAATATAACTTGATGTTTACCAGCTTGCGTCCCCTAATTGAATGACTGGGGTGGTTGGATGGAGCCCTCAGTCTCCTAGCACTTGGGGCCCCCAACTTGTGGTCCATGATCAATAAGACCCAGCTTTCTACATGCCTCATTTGTTGCTATTTGTAGTGACTGCCTGAGGAGCACCCCCTCAGTCTTTGAACCCATCAGCACTTTTAGGATTATCAATAAGATATCTTGGATGTGATCCAAATTGTTCACAGATTTTTCTAGAAGTGCTAAAATGGACGACAAGATTCTTTCCACACACTTAAGAGATTCGGAAACCTGCACATATTGGCCAGGGAGGTCACAGGACAGGTTCCCAAGCATTTCTAAGTCGAGCATTGCTGAAGTCTGTAGTACTACTGATGATTGTTCTGACGAAGTACTACTAAATAGCTTTCAACCAATTACCTGTGATAGGCCAGGTGGAGTCCTAAGGGAGCCAATCACCACTGGTGTATAGGTTCTCAGATTAATATCCACATCCAGTAGAGTGAAATGCTCATTATGAAGATTATCGGTCTCCCCAGACGCCAAGTTTGCGACCTGTGGCAGATGAATGCTGATCGGGAGAAGGAGTGAGATTTAAATTTGACCCTGCTGTTGCAGGAGTGGTGAGAGCCTGTGAATTAGGACAGGGGTCACCATTCATAGCTTCATGAATAGCATTATCTTTCTGCGAGTTCGAGCCCTTCATTAGATTTAAATGCACTGCCTTATTGCTAAGTGGGTTGGATTTTGTCTTTTTACAGGCTTTCATGGGGATCAATCTTCTTGAGCAAAGTCTCCGGGCAGTCATCTCGATTCACTGAGAAAGCGCAGTGGCCCTTTGTTCTATAATTATTTAAGAAGACAGGCCAGGAGTGGAGGAGCACACAGCGGAGAGCAATCCATACCACAGATATAGCTGGGCCGCTTCCGTGCTCCGCCAGCTCTACCCTTTGGAGCTATTGGCTCTTCCTATACCACTAGGACCTAAAAAGGGTCTGATGTTTTAAAAGCTCCCACTACTCGCTGCTCAGACCCTGTAAGGTTGGGATGACAAATGAAAGGCCAAAATACAATGAACAAGTACCAATGGCCAAAAGAACACAATCCGCCACACACCTCTTCTCTCCACTCTCAGCCCTCTCACCTCTCTGGGCTTAAGGTTGCAAGAGTGGCGTTCTTCCTCAGCCTTACTCTTCCTTCCTCCTTGTCTCTTTTCCTTATTGCCTCCAGCAATACGGGCTGCACAGTAAGGGAAGCTATGGTTTGGTAGAGTGAAAGCCAGGACTGGGCTCAGAAAGTTGCATACACTGGAGCGTTGATGTGGCGGGAGGGCAACAGAGCCCCACATGTGAGTAGTATTGCGGGTGCAATATGGCTTAAAGTAAACTGGCCCTTCAGATTCCCAGACCAAACCAGCATAGTGTGGCAAGTAGCGGTGGCAAGCGGAGGTGAGCGGTGGCCGCAGAGCCATGAGGCTCTGATGGCAGCTCTGACAAAGGCTTCGGCAGTGGGCGGGCGCAGCGGCAGGCAACGTTAGCGTCAGCAGCACTCCCCACTCTGCATCCAGACTGGGATTTTCTTTTTTTTAATGTAAAGTAATATTTTATTATCATAAGTAAAGGCAAGGCCCACCGCCCACAGCCATTGGCCGTGCGTGGTAAGATGTTGACCGCAGGCAGCCAACCCCGTGCTGTGCAAATCCTTTGGCCGTAGATGGTTGGCCATACTGCAGCCAACCCCCCACAGGCAGCCAAACCCTCCCCCTCTCCCTCACCTCCCCTTTCCCTCCTCTCCCCCATCTCCCCTTCTCCTTCTTCGCCTCCTTCTCCCCTTCCCCTTCCGCATCCAACACCCAATATATAAAGTAGATCTATCATCTTTCTCCACAAATTGACAATACTTTTAATCAAATGCATATTTCAATAATGCACACAATTAAATCTTTATTATTATTGATTACTTAAATAATATTTGTGACTCTTTCTTTTTACACAGTTTTTATTATTACATTTTGGGGGTGAAAATGTGAAAATAAATACGTATTTTTATTTTTAAGGAAAAAAATAAACAAAGATATCTCTTAACTTACATTTTAACATTTTACACCCCAACAAATGCAATCATAAAAACAAAAACTTAAAAGCCTTGTATTTTATGTGATACTTTGTCAGATCACATCGAATGCAACGGAACCCTGGGTGGCATTGCAGTCCCAGTTGTATAGCAAAAGCTCCAGCCTGGGAAATGATTTAAAAAAATATGGTAAATTCTCCTGATGTAATGGTTACCAGGAGGTTTTCTAGTGTTGCTGGGGGGCTGCAGAACTCCCTACAGCCATTAAAAAATGTTGGGGTGATGTCCATGCCTTTTCTAGGGACATCATCAAAAACCAAATATAAGCAAATAGCCTTCCCTGGGCATGATGTGGCACTCCTTGAAGGAGCAGTGAATAATAAATGAGCGGCTGTGGTTGCTAATTTTTTATTCACTTTTTTTCCTTTTTTTCCTGGGTGCCCTGGTCCCACTCAGGGCACCTACCCAGGCCCCTATAGCCCTGCCAGCTCCCTGCAAGTGGCCCTACCTGGCCATGCAGGAGCCAGAGTTTTTTCTTAATTTAGGGGGTGCCCTGTTGCCCACCCATGCAATCCCAGAACATTATCATTTGGGGGTCACTGGGGAGCCTCAAGCCCCTGCAGCACTGCCGACATAGGGGCCGATTCCGATCTCGGTCGGAGGCGCACCTAACACCATTCGGTCGGGAAAAAAGCCATGCGAATGCCTGCTTCTCGACCGAGCCGCACATTATTCCGAACGAGCAAGTACGATGCGCACAACAGCATAGATTCCGACCCAGTCGTACTCACCCAATCCAGGTCCTGTTCCCTGACCGAGCCGGATCCGGAATCGTAGAATCGAGCCGCACGGAAGCAAAAATGCAGCCCCGTCCGGCCGGACAAGTACGATGCGCTTCCCGTACGCGCGGAACCCATCGCTACGCACGGCACGTCAAAGCATCCGGGCGAGGCGCACATAAGCTCCAATTCGCACCACAACACGATCCACGGCTACGAGACGAACACGCCAGCGTCGAGGACGAGGCGAAGCAAAGAGAAAGACGAACGAGACGAACCAACCATGAATCCCTTCGTGCCGATCCTACCAATATTCTACCTCTATTACCGGAACAGGCACGGACACGTACGGCGCAGAAGGTAAGTCAGACACCAACAACAAAAACAAACTACACGTACCTGACACATCACACACAGAGGGATGCAGAAATACCTACACCAGCAACAGCAGCACCATAGGGGCGGGATGGCCCTCACCAATGCCACACATACACATAGGGGCCTGTATGCCTACCACTACTACCACCCCTACCCAGGGTGGGCTGAATGCCTGTCACTACTACCACCTCTACCCATGGGGGGCTGGATGCCTACCACCACTACCACCCTTACCCAGGGGGTGCCAGATGCCTACCACTACTACCACCTCTACCCAGGGGGTGCCAGAGGCCTACCACTACTACCACCCTTACCCAGGGGGTGCCAGATGCCTACCACTACTACCACCCTTACCCAGGGGGTGCCAGATGCCTGTCACTACTACCACCTCTACCCATGGGGGCTGGATGCCTGTCACTACTACCACCCTTACCCAGGGGGTGCCAGATGCCTACCACTACTACCACCTCTACCCATGGGGGCTGGATGCCTGTCACTACTACCACCCTTACCCAGGGGGTGCCAGATGCCTGTCACTACTACCACCTCTACCCATGGGGGCTGGATGCCTGTCACTACTACCACCCTTACCCAGGGGGTGCCAGATGCCTGTCACTACTACCACCTCTACCCATGGGGGGCTGGATGCCTACCACTACTACCACCCTTACCCAGGGGGTGCCAGATGCCTACCACTACTACCACCCTTACCCAGGGGGTGCCAGATGCCTACCACTACTACCACCTCTGCCCATGGGGGCTGGATGCCTGTCACTACTACCACCCTTACCAAGGGGGTGCCAGATGCCTGTCACTACTACCACCTCTACCCAAGGGGGGCTGGATGCCTGTCACTACTACCACCCTTACCCAGGGGGTGCCAGATGCCTACCACTACTACCACCTCTACCCATGGGGTGCTGGATGCCTACCACTACTACCACCCTTACCCAGGGGGTGCCAGATGCCTACCACTACTACCACCCTTACCCAGGGGGTGCCAGATGCCTATCACTACTACCACCTCTACCCATGGGGGGCTGGATGCCTGTCACTACTACCACCCTTACCCAGGGGGTGCCAGATGCCTACCACTACTACCACCTCTACCCATGGGGGCTGGATGCCTGTCACTACTACCACCCTTACCCAGGGGGTGCCAGATGCCTGTCACTACTACCACCTCTACCCATGGGGGGCTGGATGCCTGTCACTACTACCACCCTTACCCAGGGGGTGCCAGATGTCTGTCACTACTACCACCTCTACCCATGGGGGGCTGGATGCCTACCACTACTACCACCCTTACCCAGGGGGTGCCAGATGCCTACCACTACTACCACCCTTACCCAGGGGGTGCCAGATGCCTGTCACTACTACCACCTCTACCCATGGGGGGCTGGATGCCTGTCACTACTACCACCCTTACCCAGGGGGTGCCAGATGCCTACCACTACTACCACCTCTATCCATGGGGGGCTGGATGCCTGTCACTACTACCACCCTTACCCAGGGGGTGCCAGATGCCTACCACCAACACCACCCCCACTCATAGGATGGACAATGCATGACACAACCAGCACACCACAACCTAGGGAATGCAAGAAAAAGACATCCCCCCAACACCATGACAAGCGTGTGTAGACTGTGTCAAATGCCTACAACACTGAACATGACTTTGAACATACAATGTGACCCCCTATCACAATGCAAGCAGGCCATGACCATTGTGGCAATGGGGTCCAAAACCCCATCATCACAGTGACCAAAATGTTAGTGTGGGGTCCATAGCTGAAGCACATTCAGAACATTGTGGCAATGGGGTCTAAACCCCCATCATCACAGTGACCAAAAGGTAAGTGTGGGGTCCATAGCTGAAGCACATCTTGAACATTGGGGCAATGGGGTCCAAACCCCCATCATCACAGTGACCAAAATGTAAGTGTGGGGGCCAATAGCTGAAGCACATTCAGAACATTGTGACAATGGGGTCTAAACCCCCATCATCACAGTGACCAAAAGGTAAGTGTGGGGTCCATAGCTGAAGCACATTTTGAACATTGTAGCAATGGGGCCTAAACCCCCATCATCACAGTGACCAAAAGGTAAGTGTGGGTTCCATAGCTGAAGCACATTTTGAACATTGTGGCAATGGGGTCTAAACCCCCATCATCACAGTGACCAAAAGGTAAGTGTGAGGTCCATAGCTGAAGCACATTTTGAACATTGTGGCAATGGGGCCTAAACCCCCATCATCACAGTGACCAAAAGGTAAGTGTGGGTTCCATAGCTGAAGCACATTTTGAACATTGTGGCAATGGGGCCTAAACCCCCATCATCACAGTGACCAAAATGCAAGTGTTGACAAAGAAAAAGCTGCAACTGCCAAACTGCATGGATGATTCCTGGTCACAGAACATAAAACACATCAGTGGCAAAGTAGTGCATGTGTCCCATTGCAACATATATTGGGGGAGGCAAATACTGCAGTGCAAATAAGACATACCTTTGGCCATGTGCAGACAAACAACACCCATGGGGGCTGACACTGTCAACATTCATCAATGACACAATGACAGAAGTGACCATCAGAATGCAGACCCACATATTTGCACCAATGGGCACACAAATGCAGATACCCTGTGGAGACTGTAGATGTGAGGTGAACAGATACCATACCATGGCAGCAATGGGACACACAAACCATGATCATTGTGCTGACCGATGACCTAGGAGTTCCAGGGACAGCAGGGGAAACCCACCAAACAACATACAGCCAATGGCACACCAAAGATATGCCAATGCAGTGGTGCAGATGCACAAACACAAACAGGCAGACCCACACTGCACATTAAACACAACAGGTGAGGGGGGTACCAGTGTCCCCAGGCAACCACACAATACATGAGGAGGCCTGAATACCAATAACACAGATGTGCATACAGTGCCACACAAAGGTAACTCATGGATCCAAATCCCCTATGTGGGCAATCAGGCATTGTCAGATGAGAGGGAGCACAAATCACACATGTCACACAAGCATGTAGGAACAGCAACTGACACAGCAAGACACAGACACACCACAGCACTACCCCCAGGGCCCCCACAATGTGGTGACCCTGGGCTGCATTACAATCCCACTGTGATGACAAAGCTAAATGTCGTTCACACTGTGAACCACAGTCATGTGTCCTGAGCAACAAACTACCATCACACCTACACAAGCACAAATCAATCAGCACGGCCAGTAAGCCAAGGCCAACATGGAGGCAGGGGTCTAGCCGGGCAACAACTCTCATCTGCACATACTCAACACCACACACCTCGACCTCCAACAATGTGCAGCACTGAAGCACACATGCACTGGTGACATTGCACATGCACCCATGACAATCCCAGGCTGGTGGGTGGGAACCAAGGTGCAGAAACACATCACACATGGCCACTCAACAAGACTCCTGAATGTCTGACACACTGCACACTACGCTGTACATGGACATGATGGCAATACCACACCAACCAATGGGATCCCAGCCACAGTCACACACCAATGAAGAAGCCAAGGACACCCACAAAGAACACACATAGACATCTACCAACATTGCAGCCCGGACCCTGAGGAGTGCCAGCAGTCACACACACAACGTGTCACAATCACTGAAAGATAACACAAACTGGAAATCACATGACAGGTGTAAACAACAAGTGCCAAGGGGAATCCTGACTGTGACCCATCTGCGTCTGCACACAAACTCAGCCCTGACAGCAAACACACCTATGGGTGACACCCTGATGACCAGTAATGTGCCATGCACCCACATCACAGAGAATCCAGGGAGAAGACTTGGGGGAACATAGGTCAACTCAGCAAGCATCACAAACAGGTACAACACTAGGGATCCCAGCATGCACAGCAAAACGGAAGTGAACACACAGACATGCTCATATAACACACACCTTGGGCGCAGGCAATGTCACAGGAGTACACACTGCCGTGTGGGGACTCCACTCCTGTGTGAGGAAAGATGTGCCATATGTTGCCTCAGTAGGGCTCCATTATGTCAGCTGAGCACTTGGTCACACAGTCAACAATTAGCACCAAATGAATGCTCCCGTCACATCAGCCTGGTCATGGGAGTGCCAACGAAATCATCAGCACAGATCCAACACACTTGTATAGCAATGTTGCACTGACAACACAGATGAGTCCTTCCCCATTGATGCCCAAACCTGCATGTCCAGTGGAGATGGCCACACGGTCAGGGAAGTAGACGAATTGAACAATGGCAGGCACAACAGATGTGCAGGGGTGGAAGCCACAGATGTGAAATTGCTAATGTAAGTAGGAAATCCCATTGCCAAATAATGAACACATGACACCCTCAGATGCTGCTAAGGATGACATGGATACACCACAGGATAGGACACATTCCCCCTGGACCACATGTGTTCCTGCACAGTAACACTTCATCATCATGAGACCAAATATCACCATCACTGCAGCAAGGGCATGGTTAGCATCATCAACAACATGTACATCAGAAGCAAAAGCACTAGAGAACAGAAAGGTGCTTTATTCAGCATATGTGGGTCTAACAGTTGATGTCCAGCAAAGAATTTAACAAAGGCCAATGGCCAGTCCAACTTGAAAGTCAAAACAGGGTGACAGTGGCAGATGTCACCCTACGCATGCCTGCACTGATGAAAGCCAGGGACAATCCCCTCGGAGGGGCATACGGGGGGCAGGCCAGGCACCGCCGGGACAGGATCATGGCTCACCAGAAGGAGGCAGGGAAGGGGTGGTGGGTGCTGGAGAGCCACTGACAACTGCAGTGGAGGTGTCTGACATGGTGTGTGCCGGCACAACTGGGGGCATGACTCTGATGGTGTGGGTGCCGGCAAGACTGCAGGGGACCGTGCAGATGGAGTGGACAGGTTCCCCACTGCAGTGCCCAAGTCAGACAGGGTGGTAGTGGACTCCACTGCAGTGCCTACCTCCAGGGGAGGAGAATGGGGATCAGGTAAGGTGGGCAGGACAGAGGGGGAGGACACCGTCTCCACACCAGTGGCACAGACAAGCGCAGCGGGGGGTGTGGGGCCGGAAGAGCAAGTAGCAGGGGGAGAAGGCCTGATCCTTTTGGGGATGGTGTATCTGTGGGTGGGGGAACCTGGGGCAGGGTGTGGTGGGGGCACCTGTGGAGTGGGGGCCTGAGGGATGGAGGAAGGAGACTTGGTGCCTGAGCTGCAGGGCGGCGGCGGGGTCTTGCTCTTCCGGGTCCGGGGGACTTGCGGATGGGGGCGTCAGTCGGTCTGCGCCTGGGGGAGGGTGTCCGGTGGCGAGGGGCACTCCGCTCTGTGTGGGTGGGCTTCCTCTTCCCCCTGAATGCTGTATCAGCTGGATCGGAGGGGAAGAGGCCGAGGTCACTGAGGAAGAGCCGCTGTGTCTTTGGGGTTGCAGGTGAGGCAACGGAGGGGGCTTTGGAGGGAGAGGCAACTGTGGACTGCGCAGTGCTCGTGGATGCGTGTGTGTGTGACTGGGCCCCATCCCCTGTGAATGTGGTTTCAGTCCCCTGACTGTGCGTGCGTGTGCGTCTTGTCTGTGGCGTGTGTGTGTGTGTGCTGCTCGTGTCTGTGCTGGTGTGTGCCTGTGCCGGTGTGTGTGTGCTTGGGACAGGTAAGGTGCTGGGGAGTGTGGATGGGGCAGAGACAGGAGGGGTGAGGGACTGTTGGAGGAGGGACACTGCTGCCATCAGGGAGGAGTCCATGGACCTATTGCCCCTCTGTAGGGCAGACATGCCCGATGAGATGCCCTCCATGAACGACACCAGCTGAGTCAACAGAGTTGTGTGTGCATGGAGGACACTCAGCATCGCTGTCTGCCCTACATGGAGCTGCCGAAGGAGGAACACAGACTCCTCACTCAGGGCAGCAGGGGACACAGGGGCAGGGGGTGAGGTGCCTGGCCTGAAAGAGACACGCTCCCGAACATGGGAGCCTCCACGGACCACGGGAATGGGAGCCGATGGGAGGGTGGTGGTGGTGGTGGTGGCGGGGACAGCAACACTAGCTGGGGTGTGGTGGCTGCTGACACCCGCCTCCATAAGGGAGTCATCCTCCGAGCTGCTGTGGTCCTCAGCTGAGGTGGATGGTGCTGAGGACTACTCGGTGTGGCTCCCCTCACCCTCCGTGCCACTGGGTCCCTCCGACCACTCCTCGGCTGTTGACCCAGTCTGGCTATGCGGCTCCTCCTGGTCCGTGGAGCTGTCCCCTCCTGTGGCCGTGGATGTATCTGCAAACAATAGGGAGACAGACAGACATCAGTCACCTGCACCGAACGCACACACCACAGTAAGTACAGCATAATACAGAGCAAGGCCTGCCATCCTTAGTTGAACATTGCTAAAATTGCCCAAACAGAATAGGAGAAGCCAATTGTCAGTCTGATCGTCAACCATGGCACTCACATCACACCTGGCCTTGCACCCATCTGTCTGGCGTCCGTTGGCTGGCAATACCCCAGTGTGGACACATGCACCACCTACACAGTAGTTGGACGGTGCAGAGAACACGGTGACGCATGTGAACATGCACACATCACAACTCTTGCCACTGAGTCAGTACAGGTGCCCGGATGAAAGTGATGCCCAGAGTCAGATACATGAAATGCATGTGATGCATACCAGCGACAGACACCACGATGCACCCATGTGCTGATAGCCATTGCCACTATGGTGTGCATGTAGCACATGTCACTCCCCTGCAGGATCACACATAGGAAGTCACATGCCATGGCACAGGCATGCCTGCTAAGTCATACATCACTGTCTTCAGTCACATGGGCAGGGCAGCCACACAACAACAGTCTGCACTGTGTCACAATAGTAGGTCATGGGGAATGCAAGTCCTGGAGCTGAACAAGTGCACATGTACATCCCCCACACACCACATCATCTGAACCCTTATCTGTCCAGGTCATACTGATTGGACATATGGGTGACCTGTAACACAAGCCTCTGAACCTGAGCACCTCACAATCTGCTGTGAATGGGAAACAGCTGCATGGACCTCACATTCGCACACCCCAGTCTGCACGGTCAGGTGGTCAAACACCTATGTGTCACACAAGTATCGTCTCCTATGGTCACATCTCCGGTGGCATGCTGAGCCCCAACCGATAAACACCCCAGCAGTCCTGACATCGAAGCCACAGCACACTGACACAGAGGCTGACACCTGAGGGGACATATCACTGAGCACAACGTGTCAGCTGATACACGGGAGTGGGAGTACAGAGTGCATTGCATAGCCTGGAGTAGGCATGACTGTCCTGCCCCACATGAATGAGGGATGAACCCTGGACAGTAGGCAGCTGGCTAAGTATGTGTGACACACGTAATATACACACTCCTGGGGCCCAAACATTGTTCCCACCCGCAGCTTGGGTGTGTGCCAGTTACCCCAGGCACATGTGGTGGATCAGCTCAGCAATTGGACCACAGATCAAAGTAACACGCAGATTACATGGCAGAACACAGGCATTGTGTAAGCAATGGACCCACCCATGATGCCCACTCACAGTTAGGGGAACAGATGCTGTCCCCCACCTTGAGTCAAGCAAACTGCAAGGACACAGTACCCAAGTGACACAATTCCCTGACTGCAAGGGCCACACCTGGGTATCAGATGAGGAGTGGGCAGTGCACAATCGAGGGACATGGGTCCTGGACCACATGACTGATGTGCTGTGGAAGTTTAACCAGGCCAGAGGAGGGCACATAGCATGGCAGACAGAGTACACAATGTAATCATGGACTCACCCCTCCGTGCTGCTCCCTGGCCTTCAGCTGCCCATCCAGATCAGGGAAGACCACCGCCAGGATCCTGAGCATGTGGGGGTCAGGGTCCGGTGTCCGCCCCTCCTGCGAGGAGGCGACAGCTTCAGCTGGACCCGTGCGATCCTCCGGGTCCAGCCCGAAGGTCCTGCCACCTCTTCTGGCAGTTGCGGATCCGGCGCTTGTAGTCCCCCACGGATCTCACTGCCCGGACGATGGTCAGCCATATCTTCTGCTTCTGGTGGGCATCAACCTGTGAGGATGACAAAGTGAGAATGCTATTACTACACATGCAACATATGCGTGCATTACACAGTTGTGTATACATGTCTCAATCACAGGGGCACATGATGTACACAGGCAGTGCAACGATGGCCATGGACAGTATGCCAGCAGTAACTACATGGTATCATTGCCTGGGAAGTAAAACCTTGTTTAAATGCACTGTCACTGCACTATACCTGTCCAGTGCATGTAACTACACACTATGGGGGTGACAACTACTCAGTGAGCCTGCTAGCCAGTGGCGTGCAGACTGTTAGCCTTACTAGTCAGACAACATGCACATTTAGGAAGGCAGTGGACAGAACACTCACCTGCTCCCCTGCTTTCCCATACAGCTTGCTGTACTGTGGAAGGAGGCTGTCCAGCAGGGCCTGGTTCTCCTCAGTGCTGAAGGCTGGGGCTCTCTCCACAGTACGTGCCATTGCAGGGTCCAGAGGGTGCAGATACAGCAGCAGTGGTGGTGGCAGATGTCATCCTGGAGCATGTAGTGCAGGCAAGTGAGCTCTCAGGGGAACAGCCAGCATTATATGTGTGCTGCAGAGGCAGTTACTGTCCCATGTGTCCAAAGTGATAGGTCCAAGTCGTTAGCATCTTCTGAATCTGGCCAATCCATGGAATTGCACCACTTACACACGCCCACAGCATCCTTCAAAAGTTCAACTTCATGACACCCATGAATTTGCAACATTGTTGTGGGTGACCAACTGAATTTCCAGCATCAGACTCGTTCAAAATTTGAAAACGCGTCCGTTGCCAGGCCAGGCCATAGCCAATGGGTGCACACCGATCGGTCCATTGCTGTTTAACGCGCACCTGGGATACAACGCGTACCCGACACATTGAATGCAATGGGCCGGCCGGGCACACCGATCGGTCCATTGCTGTTCAACGCGTACCTGGGATACAACGCGTACCCGCACACATTGAATGCAATGGGCCGGCCGGGCACACCGATCGGTCCATTGCTGTTCAACGCGTACCTAGGATACAACGCGTACCCGCACACATTGAATGCAATGGGCCGGCCGGGCACACCGATCGGTCCATTGCTGTTCAACGCTGCACCTGGATACAATGCGCACCGCACACATTGAATGCAATGGGCCGGCCGGGCACACCGATCGGTCCATTGCTGTTCAACGCTGCACTGGGATACAACGCTGCACTCGCACACATTGAATGCAATGGGCCGGCCGGGCACACCGATCGGTCCATTGCTGTTCAACGCGTACCTAGGATACAACGCTGCACTCGCACACATTGAATGCAATGGGCCGGCCGGGCACACCGATCGGTCCATTGCTGTTCAACGCTGCATCCGGGATACAACGCGTACTCGCGACACATTGAATGCAATGGGCCGGCCGGGCACACCGATCGGTCCATTGCTGTTCAACGCTGTACCTGGGATACAACGCGCATCCGCACACATTGAATGCAATGGGCCGGCCGGGCACACCGATCGGTCCATTGCTGTTCAACGCGTGCACTGGATACAACACGTACCGCGACACATTGAATGCAATGGGCCGGCCGGGCACACCGATCGGTCCATTGCTGTTCAACGCTGCATCTGGATACAACGCGTACCCGCACACATTGAATGCAATGGGCCGGGCACACCGATCGGTCCATTGCTGTTCAACGCTGCATCTGGATACAACGCTGTACCCGCACACATTGAATGCAATGGGCCGGCCGGGCACACCGATCGGTCCATTGCTGTTCAACGCTGCACTGGGATACAACGCTGCACTCACGACACATTGAATGCAATGGGCCGGCCGGGCACACCGATCGGTCCATTGCTGTTCAACGCTGCATCTGGGATACAACGCTGCACTCGCACACATTGAATGCAATGGGCCGGCCGGGCACACCGATCGGTCCATTGCTGTTCAACGCGTGCACTGGATACAACGCTGCACTCGCACACATTGAATGCAATGGGCCGGCCGGGCACACCGATCGGTCCATTGCTGTTCAACGCTGCACCTGGATACAACGCTGCACCGCACACATTGAATGCAATGGGCCGCCGGGCACACCGATCGGTCCATTGCTGTTCAACGCGTACCTGGGATACAACGCTGCACTGCGACACATTGAATGCAATGGGCCGGCCGGGCACACCGATCGGTCCATTGCTGTTCAACGCTGCACTGGATACAACGCGCACTCGCACACATTGAATGCAATGGGCCGGCCGGGCCCACCGATCGGTCCATTGCTGTTCAATGCGTATCTGGGATACAACGCGCACTCGCGACACATTGAATGCAATGGGCCGGCCGGGCACACCGATCGGTCCATTGCTGTTCAACGCTGCACTGGATACAACGCATACCCGCACACATTGAATGCAATGGGCCGGCCGGGCACACCGATCGGTCCATTGTTGTTCAACGCGCACTGGGATACAACGCTGCACCCGCACACATTGAGTGCAATGGGCCGGCCGGGCACACCGATCGGTCCATTGCTGTTCAACGCTGCACCTGGATACAACGCATACCCGCACACATGGAATGCAATGGGCCGGCCGGGCACACCGATCGGTCCATTGCTGTCCAACGCGTATTGCGAATACAACGCGTACCAGCACACATTGAATGCAATGGCCAATGTGTGCGCACCGATCAGTCCATTGTTGTCCAACGCGTCCCAGTACATGTCACTGGCATATGTCACCATGCCTGTCACAGGTGAACATATGCCAGCCACATATACTTCCCAGGGAGTGAGGGGCACACCTACAACACCACAGCCTGTCCAAACTGTATCCTAAGGCATGTAAGGCTGCATTACCTATTCCGTGTATGGGGGTGAACATGTTGTTCTGTGGGTGTCACTTGGGGCAGCCACCCCCAGGCTGTGCACGTGTTCATGGGGACAGTATCCTTGGTGTTTCGTGTACATGACCACTGTGATGTGCAACTGTTCATATCTGAGCATGTGGCATGGTCACATTTCACGGTGGTGTATGTGTATGTCATGTCACATGCCCCCTGAGTCCCATGTGGGACGGTATGTTTAACCCAGGCTGACCCATTGGCACAATAGTGATGGTCCTCCGCAGTCTGTGTGCATGTTGTGTTTACAATGTCTCTGATTTCATGTGCACAATGGGAGACAGTCTCCACATCCACGTTGTTTGTGCATGGACTTTGATGTTGTGCGTGTGTGTGTCACAGACGTCCATGTCTGTCCTGCCGAGGCAACAGGGACCACTACCTGTGGGGGTCATGGTTGTTTTGCTGTGGTGTATACATGATACGCCATGTCATGCCAGTGTCCATGTGGCAATACAGGGTCCCTGGGAATCTACCTGTCGTTGGGCTGTGATGCCTGGGGCACATCTGTCCTCACATGTCACTGTGGGGTGTGTTTGTAACGTGGCAGCAGGAGATGGGAAATGTGACACGTCCTCCTGATACCCAATGGCACAACCTGGGACTTATTGATGCCACTTGTTGAACTGTGATGTTGGATGTTGGCCATGTATGTGCCATACATGTCCTTACGGAACTGCACACATCATGTAC
Source organism: Calotriton arnoldi (assembly GCA_963921515.1). Taxonomy (NCBI): domain Eukaryota; kingdom Metazoa; phylum Chordata; class Amphibia; order Caudata; family Salamandridae; genus Calotriton; species Calotriton arnoldi. The sequence continues at coordinate 438,496 of CAWUFW010010726.1, read as the reverse complement.
TTGTGCGTCATAATGATGTATCGTGTGATATTGAGTTTGTTCAATGCCACATATGTGGGGTGACTGACAATCTTTCTTTCTTCACTTATGCACTGCAGGGCACCAGCTGTCCATAGACCATTCCCTGACCTGGCAACGATGGTGGAACGTGACAGCATCCGAAGGTACCGCTTCACCAGGCAGCTGATTGATGATTTGGCAGTGCGCTTGGCACCACACCTGCAACCTGGCCGGCCGTACCCTACAGCGCTGACCCCCAAGGTGAAGGTGATGGCAGCCCTACACTTCTTTGCCACCGGTACCTTTCAACACACTCTGGCGACTGCTGGTGGGATGTCACAGACCATGTTCAGCTGTGTGCTCCGCGATGTATTGGAGGCTATGTTGATATACCTGAACCAGTACATCTATTTCCCTAGACTCCAGCAACTGACTGGCGTGAAGAGTGACTTCTATGCCCTTGGGAGGATGCTGCATGTCATTGGCTCCATTGATGGGACACATGTGGCTTTGGTACCACCACAGGCCCAGGCCCAGGAACCGCAAGCACTACCACTCGGTCAATGCACTGGTGGTCTGTCTTGCAGATATGACCATCACACACGTGTGTGCCCGTTTCCCCGGTTCTGCACACGATGCCTAGGTGATGAGGAGTAGTCGCATCCCGAGGATGATATCACAGATGCGGAACCAGCGTGCCTGGCTTGTTGGTGTGTACTGACTTTGTACCATTGTGTGTGTTCTGCAATGTAGTGTTCCACCCTCTTTTCCAACTCAGCTAATGTGCAATTGTCTGTATGTAGGTGACTCCAGATATCCCAACATGCCGTGGTTGCTGACGCCCTCAGGAACCCTGTGACACCAGCCCAGATGCGCTACAATGAGGCACATGGTCGGACGAGGAGAGTTATTGAGCGGACATTTGGTCTCCTGAAGAGCCGCTTCCGCTGCCTGGACAAGACAGGAGGGTCCCTCCCATATGCCCCGGCAAAGGTGTGCAAGATTGTCACCGTCTGCTGCATGCTACACAACCTGGCAGTGCGGAAGGAGTTGCCTCTCATCCTGGATGACGATGACCAACGTCCGCCACCTGTGGAGGATCCTGGCCTGGACCACGATGCCAGTGATGATGATGATGATGATGGTGATGTCCGCACACAGCTCATCACCAACTTCTTCAGCTGAATGTAAGTATCCAGAGATGTCATGTAACTGATGTGAGTTTGCATGATATGTGTTGGTGGTGCTCTGGTGATGTTTGAGTGTGTGCATGTGCTACATGACTGTATGCGTGTAGCGATGTGTCCTTACAGGTAGTCTGTACTCCCCAACAGTGTTGACATGCTAACTTGGTTCTGGGTGGGTATCTTGTGACATGTATTGGGCATGAGTATTGCAGTTCTGTCCTGTTCTTCAGTGCTTTTGACTGTGTGTCATTTCTGTCCTTCACAGGGTACTTTCAGAGTCGTTTGGTCAACTGTGATCCCCGACACCGTGATTCGACTTCCAGGGTGGTAGCTGTCGTGTCCCTACAGGTAATGTGCACCACACCCATGGACTTCCTTCCTTCTACACTTGTTGACTGTGTGCCCGCTGCCAGGTGGGATACCTTGCATCTGTGGTGGTTACAACATGTTGCAAATGTGTAATAAACCTGTGCTTCACTTTGTGATGTGCGTTGTCTGTGGTCACACATCTGACTTACATTTGCTTACTGCACCAGTGGGCTAGTTAACACAGACTGTGAATAGGTGTTGGGTCTGTGCAATGCAACGTATTTCCTGGCAACATCAGTGTAGGCGATGAGTCAGATGGCCATGGTGTGTATGTGTTGTGTAGCCCTGGTGGTGTGCCTCCCTCATATGTGTGACGTCGCCATGACTCACATGCCGGTGTTGTACTTGCTGTAGCAGTTAGCATGCACAGTGTCATTTCCCAGATCATCATCGCCACTTCAGAGACAACGTAGGAATCACAACAGAGGCAAGTATGGTGTATTAGTGAGTTTATTGACATACATGTGTGAGTATAGTGCACAGGATGGTGGGTGCTGTACATTGTGATTGAAATCCAAAGTTCCTAGATGATTTGGAAGTCCTGGTAGCAGAAATGTCCAGAGTAAAGTCCACAGTCATCTGAGACATTGGTCCAACTTGAGCTCCCCATGTCATGTGGGAGAGTTGTGTTGCAGTCAACAGGGTGAACAGTTTGCGCACAAAGGTGATTATCCAGAACAGGTTTTGGCTTCCTGGGGGTTGCACATGGCCATCGGCCTCTCACTTGCCCCCTCCTCGGATGGCCCCTCTTCTTTGGGGGGACCCTCAAGTGCAGGCTGCTGCGGTGCAGGGGACTCTCCGCCAGAGTCATCCTCCCTCCCTGTGGCAGTTGCAGTTGTTTCAGCAGCAGATGTTGTGGGCACACAGGGAGGTGTTGACTGGTTGCTGCTCATCTGGCGGAGGCATTGTAATATGTCCCTATGCACCGCCGTCATCTCTTGCAGTGTGTCCCACTTGGACTCCACGCGGGACATGTGTGAGTCCAAGCGGGCATGCTGGGCAGCCTGCTGCTGTTTAATGTCCCTGAGGAGCCCCACTACCTGGCAGAGCTCTCCGGTGCTGGACTGGTATGCATCGGCTATGCGTGCCAGTTGTGGGTCATCATGCAGTCCAGACCCCTCTGCGATCAGTGACCTGTGTCTCCCACCCCTCCCACCACCCCTGGCGACATGTGCAGTACCTGAGGTGGCACGCACAGGTGACCCTGGGCCCCCTTGGGGGTTGTTGGTGGTGTTGGTGTCCATGGCCCCACATTGGTCCGGGGTCCCTGTGCTGGTGGTGGTGGTGCCCCTTGGTCTTTCCATGTCGGCAGGGGTGGTATGTGTGTTGACAGTCGTTGGAGGGGTGGGTGCAGGGGGTGCAGCTGGTGGTCCTGCTGGTGCTGCATGATGACTTGCTCCGGAGGTGCCAGGTTGGTCTTCTTAATCCGAGGAGGGCAGAGGCTGTTCCACACCAGTGAGCTCCGTATCCTCTTGAGCCTGGGACGGGGACTCCTCAGCGTCTGCTGCTGTGTCCCCATCATCACCTGTTTTTGGGAGACACACACAATGTATGTTATGTTTCTGCAGGCATCAATGGTTGACACACCTGACAGTTGTGACTGTGCCTCTGGATGCAGGCCTGTACATTGCATTGTCCGAAGTTGTCACAGTCAGGGGTTGATATTGGTGTAGCACATTGTCCTGCATTATTTGGGCATTTCCATGTGAATGTTGGGGTGTGTACATGGTCTGCATTGGTTGTATTTGGTTGACATCCGGCCCTCCTTCCCACCCAGCCAGATATCCCACCATGGAACTTGCTTCCATTGCAGGGAGTGCAAGTTGTCTTTCAGGATGTCAGTCAGTGGTGTCCTGCTGTTGGTTGGTGCACAGTTGCCAGCAGGGCCTTGTGCTCCCCACAGCAGTAGCCAGTGTCAGCCATCTTGTCAGTTGTTTTCCACTCCTTGTGATGTGTGCATGGTTCAGGGTGGTGTTGATGGGCCAATTGTGAGGCTGACCAATATCTGTGACTACCACTCCCATCATGCTATTGCCTCCACCCCCTTCCCAGCATGCCCATACTTCCTTCCTTTTGAGTGTACTTCACTGTGTGTGGGTGTGACAGCAATGGCAAGATGGCTGACAGTGGTGTCCTGCTGTTGGTTGTTGCCAGTCCCAGCATGGCCTTGTGCTCCCCACAACAGAGCACCAGTGTCAGACATCTTTGATGGGGCTTTCCACTCTCTGTGAGGTGTGCATGCTTCAGTGTGAGCTTGCTGGGCCATGTGTGGGGGGATGTTGAGCTGTGACTACCACTCCCATCATGCTATTGCCTCCACCCCCTTCCCAGCATGCCCATACTTTCTTCCTTTTGAGTGTACTTCACTGTGTGTGGGTGTGACAGCAATGGCAAGATGGCTGACAGTGGTGTCCTGCTGTTGGTTGTTGGCCAGTTCCCAGCATGGCCTTGTGCTCCCCACAACAGAGCACCAGTGTCAGACATCTTTGATGTGGCTTTTGACTCCCTGTGAGGTGTGCATGCTTGGGTGTGTTCTTGCTGGGCCATGTGGGTGGGGGATGTTGGGCTGTGACTACCACTCCCATCATGCTTTTGCCTCCACCCCCTTCCCAGCATGCCCATGCTTCCTTCCTTTTGACTCAGCTTCCCTGTGGGGTTGTGTGCCTGTGCTGACAAGATGGCTGACAGTGTTATCCTGGGGTTTGTTTTGCTACAAGTCCCATGTGTGTCCCTGTGCTTCACACTGCATGACCCAGGGTTGTGGTTCTTTGTGGGATATTTGATTGGTGTGTGAGGCAATGCTTTCTCCCAGGTGAGTTGTGTGTAGTTTGTGTTAGGGGTGTGTGGGTGGAGCTGCTGGTGACTATGGTCAGTGCTGTGAGTCCTCCTTCCCACCCAGCCAGATATCCCACCATGGAACGTGCTTCCATTGCAGGGAGTGCAAGTTGTCTTTCAGGATGTCAGTCAGTGGTGTCCTGCTGTTGGTTGGTGCACAGTTGCCAGCAGGGCCTTGTGCTCCCCACAGCAGTAGCCAGTGTCAGTCATCTTGTCAGTTGTTTTGCACTGCCTGTGATGTGTGCATGGTTCATGGTGGTGTTGATGTGCGCATTGTGAGGGTGGGCAATTTCTGTGACTCCCATGATGCTATTGGCTACACTGACTTGCCCAGCATACACAGTATTCCTTCCTTTCAGTGAGCTTCCCTGTGAGGTGGTGTTGTGGTGGTGGCTACATGTCTGACTGTGTTTGTTGGTTATATTTGTGCCACTGCCTAGCTCTATTTGTTGTTAGGTTTGTACATGTGATGACACAGTTACATTTCACTATGAGCTGGCATGTATTGTGTTTATCTGGCTGACATACACATTTTGGGATGATCTGTTTTAGTTGGTGTGTATTTGCTAAGGGTGCATGGTTTGACTCTCCCTTGACAGTGATGTGTCTGTATTGTGGCACAATATTGTGTACATTTGTTGTGTACTCACCAGGCTCTGGGATGTTTTCTAGTCCATAGACGCTCACTGGTGGTAGGATGGCCCGCACCTTCTCCTCCCAGGGCCTGAGGTATAGTGGTTTGGCAGGAGGGCCACTGCCGGTGTGTTGGCTCAAGATGTAGTCCTTCTTCAACAGCTCCTTGACCCTCCTGCGCACGTCATACCACCTGTTCTGGATGTCTACCTTTGTGCGCAAACATGGTGATTGTGCGTTCACCCTGTCGACGATCCTCTCCCACATCTTGGTTTTCTGCGCCATGGGTGTCTGTTGGACCAATGTGCCAAACAGCTGTGGCTCTACCCTGAGGATCTCATCTACCAGGACTTCCAATTCACTATCTAGGAACTTGTGATTCTTCTTTGGGGGCATGGTGTTGGGTGGTGCTGGTGTGTGATGTGTGTGTTGGTGTGCAAGTGAGGGTGTGTGAGTGTGTGTTTTGCTGGGTGTATGTGAGGGTGCTATTTGTTGTGGTGCTGCGTGTGTGGCTTGTGTGATGGATGAGCTGTGAGTGTTTGTGTGGTTGCTGTCTGTTGGTGTTGAGTGCTGGCAGGTAATTTGAATTTGCAAGGGATCATGGTAGGGATTAGTGTCCTTTATATGGGTGGAGTTGTGGGTGTGTCTTTGTTCCCTGTTTCCCCCAGTATTTATTTGCTTAGTGATAGCTTGTTTGGCCTTTTTTTGTGTTTTTTTTCCTTGGTTCTTTTTGTGCATGTTGGAGACGTTCTTGTGACCGAGTCGGACCCTCCAGTTGTCTCGTGCGAGCCTCTCCGATTCGTTCACGCTGTGTTTGTGCTGTTTTCTGTGCTGCGTACACGTCGGTCGCGGGGTTTTGGGTTGCTTCGGCTCGCAGTTTTGAATGCGTGACGGTCGTGCGGCTTGGGCTCCGTGCGACTCGGTCGTGTTTTCCACGAGTTGCATCGTACTTGGCGGGTCGGAGTTCGCGGGTACGTTTCGTTCGGGATTCTTCCTGGTGCGTGTCGGTCGGTTCGATTCACGTGCTTTTCCGGCCGGAGGGCTGTTTTCCGCGCGGCTCGGTCGTTCGGCTTGTGTTCCGTACGAGTCGGTCGGATTTAGCACGCTTTTCATCGTACTTTGCGGGTCGGGCTGCACCGGTACGTGTCGGTCGGTATTTATTCCGGCTCCGAGTCGGTCGGTACGTTTTCCGGCCCGAATCGGAATCGGCCCCATAGTCTTTTTTCAATTAAAAAGTGGCATGCCCCAGTTTGCACCCGGGACATGCCACAAATACTCCTTACAGCTAGTCCTTCGTTGGGGGCCACGGGGTGGTTCAGGGCCCCTGCAACCCAACCGGCTCCCCTGCTTGAAACCAGCATTACTCTGACCCCACGGGAGCAGTTTTCTTTGCCTCCCGTGGGGTGGGAGCAATCAAAGCATTTCCATGCCCCGGAGGATGGGCAGGGAAATGTTTTGTTCTCTCACTGGTTGGGAGAACTTTGCATTTGGAAATAGATGGTGTCCCAGGGGTTTGTGACCCCAGGACCAGTAGTCGAAGTGGGTGGGATCGGCAGGGCATGGCATGCCCCTACTTTTTCAATTTAATCGAAGCCATTCCCCTACTTTTGTATTCTACAAATGCGTCCCAGGACGTCAGAAATAGGCAAGGCCTATAGATAAGGCTCGGCCCTTCGAGGCCATTCAGGGACGGGTGGGGGAGGGCAGAGAAGGAAAAGGACTCTGTCTCTTCCTTCTTGCCCAGAGAAGACAAGGACAGTGTCCACTTCTCCTGCTCTGCCCCTGACAGCTGCCCCTGCTTTCTTCTTCTTCCTCTCTTTCTTTCTGTCTCTATCCCGCTCCTCCTCACTTGCTGAAAACAGTGACTACAAGAAATGGCTCTTACCCTCTCTTTCCTCTCCTTGCCTTCATCCGTTCCCCTGGGAAATGGATCCAAAAAAGAAAGAAACACTTTTGCTGGAAATGTCGTCTTTTCCTGACATTTTTATATTCCAAAGTGTAGCCTCGGGATGGAGAAAAAAAGGTTAAAAATACGAAAAATAACTAAATAACTAAATAAAGCAAGGCAGAGAGGTCACAAAGTGACCAGATTGGTTTTATTCACACCCAAACACATTAAGCACCACTTTACAGAGTTTGCCAGTGAAGCGCTACTTTAGTTTTCTCGTCTTTCTTTGAACAACATTGTTTTCCCCAGGTGGGGAAGTGCACCATTCCTGGAGGTACTGCAATACCTGCTTGATGGGTGGATTGGAAAACGTTTAATGTGGTCCTTATCAGCTGTTTTCCTTATTTTATTTTATAAAATGTGTACTCTGTGTTCAGGGATGTGGTCTTTTTATACCATACTGCTTACGTTTTGTGAGGATATATGCAAAGGACATTGAAATGGGTCCCTTCGGTGCCCTGTAGTCATGTCCTTAACTTTTCAGGCAAAACACTCATTGATTACTTAATGATGAGTGTAAAAGTGTTAAGGTAACTATGTTGTTCCTGCTTACATTTCACATGCTTTACTTAATTTGTATTCCCTATGAGTGTTTGCGTTTTTCAGGATGTTATTACTTTTTTTTCATGTAGCATATTACTCTTGTCTAGTGCATAATTTGAATTAAGTCACATCCAGGTTTTTATAGCGGGGCACAATTGGGTTGTAACTGAAGGCAGTGCACATTTCTCTCAGTGGGGCAGTATGGTGTTCTGTGGGGGAGAGGATGTGGCTCTATGGCCAGAGCTGCCAAATTTGGAACAGTCCACCAGACAACTCTCCTGAGGGAGCACATTCCCATAATAGACTTTAAAAGACCCAGCCAGACCTTAGAAGCCCTGGTGTCTTAGCACCAGCAGGTGGACCCTAGCGGTGGCAAGTGTGGGTTAACCTTGAAGGCCTGTCCACCACAATCCATGCTGAAGTTTACCTCCAGTCTTGTTGGCAGGCCTACAAAGAAGCACACCCTAAAGAGACAGTGATTCTGTCACTGAGGCCACAGGACCCTTGAGGCCAGTCCGCCTGACCCTTTGGTGCCTCCATTGGCCTTGTTTGAGCAGTAGTAGTGCAACTCGCCAGGGATCTGCAATGCAGGATTTGCCTGCACACCAAACTAAGTTCGCAAACGCAGATGATATTTTATATGGCAAATATGGCAGAGCCATAATTATGTGGAAAACCTTTGCAAAATAGGATATTTTGCCATTCATGTTTGAACTGTTCTTGTGGAAAAAGGGAGGAGCTGATGACAGAAACTGCATGGTTTGGAGACAAATGGCTTGTGATTTCACTTTAAAAAAAATATATATATATTTTTATTGACCAAAAGCTCAGAACAAGTTTTGCACACATAGGACAAAGATTATACATATTTCAATATTAAAATTCCTTACTCTCAGGTAGATTCCCCTCCTGTGTATCCCACAGATCCCAAGGCTACTGGGAGATAAGGCTGCTCATATTCCAATATCCTCCCCTGCTCTCCCTCTCCCCTTTCAGTAACCCCTATGTGCCCTCCAGCAACCCCAGATTTTATCCCATTTTTGTGGACATCTTCTGGCTTTGTATACTACCTTCTTGGCCCCAGAACACCAATCTAAGTCATTTTCCCAATCCATTAGATCCGATGTTTGTCTCACTCCCCATTTCTTGGCTATATTTTGTTTTGCCACCATCGCAGCCACTTTCAGCCATATAAACGTATATTTGGGCCATTTTTCCTCCCCAGTAACACATAGTAGCAGCCATCTCGGCTCAGTTGGAATTTCCAACCTAGGGACTTCAGACATAACTCTCGTCACAGCCTTCCAAAAGTCATTAATGAATTTACATTCCCAAATTACGTGAAAGAAGGAGCCAATTTCACCACATCCCCTTGCACAATACTTGGACATACCATGTCCCAGTCGGTGTAGTAGTGTTATGGAGGCATATGACCTGTGAAGGATACGTATTTTATTTATTTATTTATTTTGAAAGTTTTATATAGCGCGAACATAACCACCAAGGGTATCAGAGCGCTTTACAGATTATGTAACGCAAGGGAATAAGCATACCAAACAGAATAGACAAAGCAACAAATTCAAAGTCTAAAATTATCCAACATACTTGTGAAGACAAAGCAAAACACATCAGCATCAACAGAGGGAGAAAAAAGATCACAGTCTAGAATTGTCCGTCAGACTCGTGAACAAGGTGGCTGCGTAAGAGTCAACGGGTATGGACCCAGAATCAGAGGAAGGTGCCAGGCTAAGGCAGAAATGTCTTCATCAGGAGCCCTTTGACTTCTTTTTTGAAGAAGGCAGTAGACGGGTTCACCCTGACTTCGGGGGGTAAGGAGTTCCAGATCCTCGGAGCCATCCCTGAGAAGGCTCGGTTATAGGTCTTTTTTTCTTAATTTTTTGAGGTTTAAGCAGAAGCAAGCTATCACTTCTGGAGGCTCTAGAACCACAGGAGAGTTCCAGTTTCTGCGCAAGGTACAGCGGAGTCTTGAAGTGGATGGCTTTGTGAGCCATGCATGCAATTTTTAGCTGTATCCGAGCTTCATATGGCAGCCAATTCAGTTCCCGCAAGTCCGGAGAGATGTGGTAGTATTTTCTTGTGCCAGTTAAGAGCCTCGCAGCTGAATTGAGGGTAGCCCTCAGAGGAGCCATCATCACTCTGGGCAGGCCGCAAAGTGTTGCACTACCATAGTCCAGCTTTGAGATCACTAATGCTTGAACTGCAACCTTTAGGTCATGAGCAGGGAGGAAGGGTTTGAGCTTCCTAAGTAAGCTGAGTTGGAAGTTCGCTCCTTTGGTGAGGGAACTGATGTGCTTCTGCATGTTCAGGCTTTTGTCAAGAATGATGCCCAGAGATGATGCCGAGTCTACGAGGTGCGGTCTGCAGTTAAGAGCAGTCAGCTGATTCAACCATTGCGCCATGACGAGGGATTGGTTGTGGGGTGAGATCAGTAGGAATTCCGTTTTAAGAGCATTTAGCTTCAGGTGATTGCGTGTCAGCCAGCTTTGTGTTTCCAGCAGGACTGAATTGAGGGACTGGATGTCTTCGGGGGAGGCGATCTTCAGGTATAGTTGGGTATCGTCCGCATACACATGATAGCGAATGCTGGATGATTTTAGCATTTCCGTCAGAGGCTTCATAAACAGGTTAAAGAGCGTGGGGGACAATGCTGACCCTTGTGGAACCCCCAAGGTAACTGGTGCAGGGTGGGACAGGGATTGGTTCACCTTGAAGCTTTGGGATCTGTTCTGAAGGAACGAAGAGAACCAGCTTAATACCGGCCCAGATAGCCCCATCCTGTGTTCCAGGAGGTCAACTAGGTGATCATGTTTGACAGTATCAAATGCTGAGGAAAGGTCCAGAAGGATCAGTAGTATTTAGGAAGACAAGGGTGCCCCAATATATGAACCTGGGGTAATATGTAGTAGCACTCAGCGCGGAGTTTCCTTTGAGCAGGACACGCTCCTTTCATCTCCCAGGCCTCCATTTACTGAACTGTGACCGGCCAATTTAATTAATTCCCCGGCACAGCACATTGCCATTTAACGGCGAAGGATTTTAAGCATTTGCTTCCAGCAAACTAAGTTTGTTTTTCCCCTTACCGGGCCCCACCATAACGCGCATTAATTCGCAGGCTATCCCGGTCACCTTAAGAAGCACAGCGCTACGCAGACGCCTTTACCAAGGATATTATTTCCTTCTTCAGCTCAATTCAAGTTGCTCACATTTTTTTTTTGTCCTGAAGATGAACTCGAATAATTGAGTTCGAAACGTCGTCGACTCCCTACAACATGAACTCCTTATACTCTGTAAAAATCTTTAAAGGAGCTTCTATTTCTGTTGTCAATGCGATGTCATTATTTTAAGTTCACCCTCACTTCTCACGTCACGCTTATTGTCACTTACTGTGTGAGCACCTGAATACCTTCATTGTGTAATACATATTTGTCATACATTGACCTATATGTCCCTCGTTATATTTCCTACTGCTCTCTTTTATGAATTAAGTTTCTATCCCTTTACTTATCTCAGTGCCCTTTACAGGGTTACTTCCCCTTGGACCTTTTAGGCCACTCTAGGACCATTGTTCCTTTAAACTACAGAAGGATCAGTAAGCACGACTCATTGTGATCCAGCATTCTAAGCGCATCATCCACAATGTGCGTTAGCGCCGACTCTGTACTATGACCTGGGCGGAAACCAGATTGGCATTGGTCCAGGAGTTGGAAATGGTTGATGTGATGACAAAGTTGGGATAGCACACATTTCTCCAAGAGTCTTGCCAAGGTGGGGATGTTAGTGATTGGGCGAAAGTTAAGAAGGTCCGTGGGATCCGCATTTAGTTTCTTTAGGATCGGGGTAACTTGACCTGATTTAAGGCAATCCGGAATAGCCCCATAATCATTACTCAAGGCTACATTAAACCTGGCCAGTGGGGCGAGTAACTTCACGATCCTTGGAGACTTCAACCTCCATTTTGATGATCTGCAAGCTTTTAATGCTTGCGAGTTGATCAGAGACCTTGCCTCTCTTCAACTTTCCCAAAAAATTGGCCAAACTACTCACGCCAAAGGACACCTCCTTGACCAGGTATTCTCTAATCTAGTGGACCTCAAAGGAACTGATCCTACCCCACTACCATGGACGGATCACTTCTTGATAAACCTTCATTGGTCACATCAGACCTCTAGACCCAGGATGCAATCCACCTGCACTTTTGGTCATCCATGGAATAAACTCCCTCTAGCTAAATGGTCCCAGGAGATGGAAAGGACAAAACCCAGCCTAAACCCTTGCCCGGTCAAAGCGAATGAGGATTTCTTAGATTGGATAGAGGAGTCACTCAATACTGTCCTCCCCAAGATCAAGACAAAAAAAACAGCGGGCTTCATAACGCCCAATGGTTTTCGCCGGAATTGCGCATCTTAAAACAGCAATGTAAAGTGAAAGAAAGACATTGGAGGAAAGATTTTCTTCCCTCAAAAAAACAGGACTATAGACTAGCTATCCTTGCTTACAAAGTTGAATTAAGAAAAGCCCAAGCCTCCTACTATGAAAATAGAATTTTAGCAGCCTCCAACTCGCCCAAAGAAACTTTTAACATTATTAAAAAATTACTTAAAGCCCCCACCCCTAGAACGACCCCCGATACCTCTGGCATACGGTGCAATAAATTGGCCGAGTTTTTTCATATTAAAATCCAGCGGATTCTGGAATCCATCCCATCTAAGGGGGAGGAGGAGGAATCCATACAGCATCAGATAGATTCTCACTCACAACCCCCTGAATATATCCTTGAGGCCTTTCATCCTGTGTCCCAGGAAGTCTTCATCTCCCTGTTGGCCACGATAAAGAGTGGCTCTCCCATTGACCCGGCGCCACTAAACGTTTTGAAACAGGTTACCCCAATAATAGCCCCTAACCTGATAAACCTGATCAACGCCTCGCTGTCCTCTGGAATAGTCCCCCTCAAATGGAAAGGGGCGAGAGTTAAAGCTCTACTTAAAAAGCCCAGTCTGGATCCGGTAGAATTGGGCAACTATCGCCCCATATCCCTTCTGCCTGCCATAAGCAAGCTAATAGAGAAGCATGTAAACCTAACTCTTTCTGGGTTTCTTGAAAGCCACAGCCTGCTTCATTCCTCCCAAACTGGGTTTCGCCCGCGCCAAAGTACCGAAACCGCTTTATTGGCAGTGACTGAGGAAAGTAGGAAAATCCTGGACTCAGGAGGCTCTGCGGCCATTCTACTCCTGGACCTGAGCGCCGCATTTGATACGGTGAATCACCCAATTCTGATCTGGCGGCTCAGGAATATAGGAGTGGATGGAACGGCGCTTCTATGGCTGTCCTCATTTCTGGAGGGGAGAACCTTTCAGGTTTTTGATGAAAACATTGTATCTAAATCCACCCTTTTGTCGAGTGGTGTGCCACAGGGCTCTTCCCTAAGCCCGACTCTCTTCAATGTTTATATGTCCCCTCTGGCAGCCATAGTGGCCCCTCATGGAATCCGGATGATTACCTACGCCGATGACACCCAATTGGTGGTCGGGCTTAATCAATCAGATTTAAAAACCCATGCCCTGTACTCATGCTTAAATGATATCTCCAGCTGGATGGATGCCTCCCAGCTGAAGCTTAACGGAGGAAAAACTGAGATTATGATTCTGGGCAACACTCTCAGTTTCAACCCTAGTATGATGTGGCCCCCAGCATGGGCCCAGCCCCAGTCCCGAAAGCAGAGATTAAGAGCCTTGGTGTATGGATGGAGCAAGACCTAAGTCTTAGGACCCAGGCCAGAAAAACGGCAGCCCTCTGTTATGGTCTACTCAGAATGGCCCGAAAAGTCCTGCCCCTCCTTCCTTTCGAGGCCAGGAAAGTACTGGTCCAATCATTAATACTCTCAAGACTGGACTATGGAAACGCTCTGTATCTGGGTGCCCCCATCTCTGCGGTCACAAAACTCCAATCAGTACAAAATAGTGCAGCAAGACTCCTGACGGGTACTACCAATAGACTTTCAGCAAAACCGGCCCTCCGCTCCCTTCACTGGCTCCCGGTTCAGGAACGGATCAGGTTCAAGGCTCTGTGCTTGGTACATAAGTCAATGCAGGGACTTGGTCCACCTATTCTTTCCAGCATGATTCTTTCATATAAAGCCAACCGGAATCTCCGATCAGATGATCTGTACCTGGCAGAGATCCCCAGGATCAAGAAATCTAGGAGTGGCGGTAGACTCTTTTCTTATAATGCCTCTCCACCTCCGCACAAACCATGACCATCTTTCTTTCCTAGCCCTCTGCCCCCCCGTGTCAGTTATTAGCGCTGGGATGCTTCCGGGTAGCCATGCGCTCTATAAATGTTTTTTCCTTCCTTCCTTCCCTTGCATAAGAGAAGCATTGACGATCGTCGTCCAGAGTGTTAGTAAGACAGATCTCACTTCTGGGAACAGGTTCGATGGCAGGGGGTCGTTGTAGTGATTGGAAGGTTTCAAAGTCAACAGCATTTTGCGTATAGTGTATTCATCCACGGTTTGGAACAAACTCCAAGATGCATTGTTTTTGGGGCGGAAGGGCTGTGAAGGTTCAGTGATATTCGACTCTGAGGGGCAAAGGGTGATCAGCGGACCGCTCGAGATGTGATCACGGGCCAAGCGTAGTTCAGACTCGATCTTAATAGTCTTATCCTTGAAGAAGACAGCGAAATCTTCACAGTTCGGCAGAGTTCCTTGATCCGGAGCCGATAGGTTAGGATGATTATTAGATTGGGACTTGATGAGTTCGAACAGTTGTTTCGGACGGTTTTTTGCTTGATCTAGTTGAGTTCTGAAGAAGGTAGCCTTCGAGCATCTGATGCATTTGTTGTATATGCTTCGCAAGGATCTCAGGTGACAAAGCTGTTCAAGGGAGGGATACGATCGCCACTTCCTTTCTGCAAGTCTTAAATTCCTTTTTTCGGCATTAAGACTATCATTGAACCAAGGTTTGGAGATTTTAGCCGACACTCTTTTAAGCTTAAGTGGTGCCACTGAGTCAAGTACATTAAGCATTGCATGGTCATAGTGGGCCGTCAGGTCATGGACATCATACATGTTCAAAGGGGGGGGCAAGATGTTATCGCAGAGCTCCGTCAGGTCTTGCGAGTTGATGTTCCGTAAACATCTTTTCAACTGTTTTGGGTTCTTAGGTTGGGATCTGTTTGTTCTTACCGATTCAAGGACGAGGAAGGTGATGCAATAGTGGTCTGTCCAGTCACATGGGAGGATCGACTCCAGGCGGAAAGAGTTGGGCTTACCAATTACAAGATCTAACGTGGCTCCTTTGATATGCGTAGGGCTGTCACATATTTGGATAAGGTTAAGGTCAAGTAGGAAGGATTTAAGGCTATTGACCAGCACATCGTTTACATCATTCCAGTGGAGGTTGAAATCACCCAGGAAGAACTGAGTACCCTGGAAATCCGCATTGGCTGAAATAACGTCCATGATCTGTTCAGTGAAGGGAAGGTTGTCACGCGGTGGGTGGTATAACGCTTGCAGTTTGCATGAGTGATTATTGCCCCCGGTCACTTCAATGCATAGGTATTCACAAGAGGGTAGGAGGTCAGCATGAATGACTTTTACTAGTAGATTACTACGATGTAAGCATGCGATGCCTCCCCCGTGACCACTAGTTCTGTCCAACCTAATGATATCAAAGTTGGGAGGCATAAGAAGGTCAAGGATGGGAGCGGCTGAGTCATTTAGCCAGGTTTCCGTCAACATTACAAGGTCAAGATCCTGGACCAGAATGAGATCGGCAATATCCGCAGCGTGTTTGACAGCCGATTTGCAGTTTAGGAGCGCGCATTTGAGACTGACGGGGGTGTCCTTAGGTGGAGGTAGAGTGGTGGTGACTATCGTGAGGTTGTTCTCATTTAAAGTTCTTAAGTTTGGCCTAGGTTCCCTGAAGGGATCAGCAGGGATTGATTCAATTAGATGCAAGTTTGAAGGGGTGGAGGGAAGTGCCAGATCGTAAGAAAGAAGAAGAGAATGAATATCACTATCAGACAGGGAGGCTCTACACCTGGAGGGTCGAGAGGGGTCATTAGGGTGCGGAGCGGATGGCCAACTAGGGGGTGTGTGGGTGGTGTGTTGAACTCAACGGAATCTGGCCCTTATGGCTACCTCCCGTGGGCTCTGTACTGCCTCTTCCCAGTCGTCGTCTTCTAGAAGGCCTAATTCTACTTCCCAGGCCGTCCTCAAAGGGTCCACCGGGTTAGGAGAGTTGTACATTATTTTCTTGTATGTTAATGAGCTGGCCTTTGCCACCATTGGGCCCATCAATAGTCTATCTTCCAGGAGTGAGTAGTCAGGTAGAGTCTCCCCCTCTCTAAGATATTGGCATAGGGCATGACTTAATTGCATATGTTTGTATCTTTCTGTATCAGCCATTTCATATTCACTTTTTAGATCTTCGAAAGTAAGATGTTTCTTTCTTCTCCATATGTCTTCCAATCTTTCGATCCTCAGCACTTCCCATTTTTTAAAGGCCCCTCTCAGGGTCCTCACTTCTGCCAACTGATCACTATCCCACAGTGGAGTTCTTCCTGTCAATTTTCTTTCCCAACCAGTGTGCTTTAACACTTCTCTCCAAGCTCGAATCACCGTCTGCGTGTGTGGGGGAAGCTGTTTTTCCCTACTTCTGCAGTACAGTGCTGCTAAATATCTCCTTTCGCCCATAGCCCAGTGGTCTGCCCTGAAGGCCGGGTCTCCGCGGTCAGTAAATGCCCAGTCATTCACCACTGTCAACTGTGAGGCCCTGTAGTATTTGCACATATCTGGAACTGCAAGCCCTCCCTCATATACTCCCCTCTGGAGTTTCCAGAGAGCTATTTTGGAACTGACTCTATCCCATAGGAGTTTTTGCAGCTCACCTTTTATATCTTGGAACACCTTCTTGGGTTTTTTGTATAGGTTATTCTGCAGAACGTATAATAACCTTGGCAGTGACATCATTTTGAAAATGACCGCCCTGCCCATCAAGGACACCAGTTGTTTCCTCCAGTGTTCCAAGTCACTGCCCAGTCTCTGTATTTGGGGATACAAACTATCTGATAGGAAGTCCTCTTCCACTGTGGATATCTGAATACCCAAGTATGTGAAGCTTGTTTGAACTACTAATGGAGTGGTGTCCACCAGTCTCCGAGGAACCATACCCGCCAAGGCGAAGATGAGGGACTTAGTCCAATTTATTGTGTATCCCGAGTAACTACCGAATAATTGGAACATATGGAGCACCCTGTGCACTGACCTGTATGGGTTGACCAGGTACAAGAGTATATCATCAGCGTACAGGGATATTCTATTCTCCCAGTTACCCCCTCCTTGAACTCCTTGTATTATTGGGTCGTTACAGATCCAAGTTGCTAAGGGCTCCAGTGCCAGGGCAAAGATCATCAGTGAGAGCTGACATCCCTGTTGCGTACCCTTTCTGAGCGGGAAAGAGCGAGACACCTCACCGTTGACTCTCACCCTTACCTGGGGGTCTTGTTACAGGAGTTTTACCCACACACAGAAGTTTGGTCCAAAGCCTAGTATATCCAGGGTGGCAAATATGAATTGCCATTCAATACTATTGAATTCCATTTGGGCATCCAATGAGAGGAGCACCGCCTCCTTGTTTTGTGTCGTTTTGGTCCAATGTAATGCCCCATATAGCCTTCGAAGGTTAAGCCGTGTGCCCCGTTGGGGCATAAACCCAGATTGATCCGGGTGGACCAGTGTGGAAATGACCGTCTGTAGCCTGGTTGCTGGTGACTTTGCCAGCACCTTTGCCTCAGTATTTAGCAGGGATATTGGCCTGTATGACCCACACTCGACCAACGATTTACCTTTTTTGGGGATCACCACTAGCGTGGCTGTACGTTGGTCCAGTGGGAGTTCCCCTTTTTCCCTAGACTCTAGGTACATATTTAGGAAATGAGGAGCAACTTTACTTGCTTCACTCTTGTACAGCTCCATTGGTAGCTCGTTAGGACCGGCCGCCTTTCCTGATTGTAGGTCCGCAAGAGCGCTTGCTATCTCTTCCACTGTAATTTCCCGCTCTAACGCCTGTCTGTCTTCTGTCGCTAGCACTGGGAGGTTGATCTCCCGTAAAAGTTCCTCACAGTCCTCCACAGATTGCTCTGTAGAGGATGTATAAAGTTCTGCATAATATTGGGCGAATGCCTCTGCTATTTCTTTACCCGTACGTTTAATATCTCACCCTGGGTGTGTATTTCCAAAACCAATCCTCTATTATCCCTATCTCTATGCTCCAGCCAGGCAATCGTTTTGTTGGCTTTATCTCCTACATCATACAATTTTCTCTGAATGACTAGTGCCTGTACTCACGCCTTTTGTTCCCCCAGATCTTTTAATTCCTGTCGTTTGAGTATAAGTCGTCACGTCACAGACTCGTCGACATTTCTATGTGATTCCACTTTTAAGCATATTTGGGACATTCTGTGATTGGAAACATATCCTAGTATGAATGTATTTTAATGTCAATAACTTTTATTAAACCTTAAATAAACATGTGCATTCATTGGTTAAATCAAATAACGTAATAAGCTGTAACTGGTCAGTGAAATGCCAAACAAATACTAAAAATTGGGATATTTTGCTCTTTCTGGCCACACCTCTGACTGACCACTGGCCCAATCCTCGGGTTATTCCTGCCCTCTGATTTTCTGCCCAGAGTTCCCCTACTTCTTTCCCCCCACTTCGACTACTGCCCAGGACACTGTCACTGAGCCGGCCCTATCCATCCATTCCCTCTCTTTCCTGCTCACCTCCTGACCTCCCTCTCTAAATGCTTTCTCTGTATCTTCTCCCTCCCTCCTTCTCTTTCTCTCCTTTGAAGCTTTCTCTTATCTGCTGGGAGTTGGGGAAGAGGGCAGAGGCACCAGGAGCAGTCCTGGGCTTTCAAAACCTCAGCCTTCAAAGGGCCCAGCCCTCCTGGGAAATGCCAAGTGAAATATAATGCCTATATCGTACTGCCAACAGCTCGGAGCTTAATTGATATCCATCCACCACTTATCCTTTTTAGAGATGTGATGAGGTAAAACCTATGTATTTAAAAAATATATATTTTTATTGACTATTTTATAGTTTGGATTGGATATATAGTATAATATTCTAGGTTACTTCTTCAGTTAAATATAGCATTCACATCACCTGACACAACACAGCATCAATTACTCCATGTTAATTGTGAGAGTACATTATGTAGAGTGACTTAGAGTGATTATTGTTACCCTAATGCATGTCCACACTATGTCAGTCTCGATATTGTCGATGGGGAGAAGGGATCAGGTGGGGTTTCAGAGCGGTCGTACATGTCATGTACCGGGGGAGAGTTCCATGAACGCTCCCCGCCGGTCTGTACTAGATCGTCTTCCATTGCTTTCACATTGTGCAGTGCACTATTAGTATGTGTCACTTGTGAATGGTTGTCAGGTCCCCGGGACAGGGTTTCAATGTCAGGGTGGCAGGGGCGTCACCAGGATGAGAGTTTTCAAGGAGGTCTTTCATCTGTCTCTGCCTCTACTGTCACGAATAGGGTATCTTAGAAGGTCAGTCCCATGGTGCCCTGTCGGCCCCCAATTGTACTTTTAAGAATTGTAATTTTGGTCCTGGTCCATTTCTCTACATCCCTCAGCTATGTCCCTGTTTCGGGGGTTGCCTCACCTTCGATGCCATAGCAATGGCGCATTTGGCCAGCACCAATCCCAAGTCAATAAGTCTGACAGTGTATTTATGTTTTGTCAAGCGCGTTTGTAGCCCCAGCAAACATGTCCTTATGTTCTAGGTCAGCTGTCTGCACGTGAGGTCTCGGAGTCATCATAACGTGAATAAACAAAAAGCCCTCTTCCGCTCTTTCTCTGGGAATGCCCCAAAAATCTGGAACTCTCTCCCTACCCACATCAGGACTAATCCCTCCTTCACGATCTTCAAGAGACAACTAAAAGAATTTCCCCTCAACCGTCATCTCTGTGCATCTGGCCAATGACCTCGATCTTTTTGACCTCCAGTACTCTAGATGTTATTCACTGCATTCTAATGTTTATGTTTCTATACATGTATGCTGTAAAGCGCTCTGATACCCCCGGGTCTTGTAAGCGCTATATAAAACTCAAGATAAATAAATAAATAAATAAATTAGAGTGTGATCAGGTCACTCACAGGACCATACCATGTGCTTGAAGTCTGTAGACGGTATGACCGAACATCCATAGGGTCACAGTTCTGCTTGAGTAACACTACAATCAGGGTCTATCTCTAAGACTGTGGAAGGAACCTGTGAGGTGGAGCGGAACCAATCCCTGCACGCTCCTCTACAAAACCCCAAAGACACATCTATGTATAAAAAGGAGTCCTGCCTCTTTAAACAGAACACCGATTCTTGCCTGGAAGAGAGCCAATGGTGGTCATCCAGAGGAGTAGAAAAAGACTCCGTCATTGGTAACCCGGCGCACATGTCCGGGAGCAGGACACTGGAAGAAGGAAGACGCCTGGTTTGCCTGGAGTGCGAAGGCAGAGAAGATGTCGGGACGGACAAAGTCGCCTTAAACCTGATTGACGCCACCAGTTTGGAAGCCGAGACCGAGGAGTGGACTGAAGATTCGTGGCTACCCCCGGAGGATGCTGAGAGGCCTGCCGCAACTCAGGGGAGTTGCAGCATAGCGGGTGAGTCCGGATAAACAGGGGTTGAATGGGTTTTGGCAGGGATGAGGGACAGAGATCTCACAGGATGGGCACTTGGGTATAACACGGGGTCGGGTATTACCAAGGAACCCCTCTCACTGTACCAGCACTTTATTTTCACTTTTTTTCTTGTTTTCTCATATACCAAAAGTTCAAAACTAGGGTAAACAGACCAAAACCCTGAGGTAATTTTGGCATAAAAGAAAAGAGAGCATAAGATGTTCAAAGGATATATGCTCCTGCCTTTCTATTATGTCAGGTCCTTATTCTTTTCTTTCTTCATGTAATTTTCACCAGTCCTTTATAAAAACAAGACCCAGGCAGCAGAAATGCATGCTATTTGGGGAAAATCTCCCTAGAGGATAGGAAACTCACCAGAATGGTGAAAGAAAACTTCTACCTAGAGATTAATTTTTACATGACCAAGGGTGAGGTGACAGGTGTCCTAAATAAACCCAGAAAAGAAATAAAATACTTACCACTGCTGTTTCTCTTTCCTCCGAGACTCCGGGTGCCATACCATCTCGTGGAAGTTCTCAGAAGAAAAAGGAAAGGAGAAGGAGAGAGTCAGGAATGACAACACAATACCATATTTACAAACTATAGCTCATGAAAAACCTATTCATAAGTTTCTTTACAAATTGCGTTCTCTAATAAACCATCATTGAGACTAAACAGCCGCCTACTCGTCTATACATCCGCCCATCTCTCTTACAGAACCTCACCCAAACTCCTCTGTAAACGTGGTGAGAATACGTAGGACGAGGTGGGTCTTATTCGCCGAGTAAAGTTCCACAGGGAGGCCATCTGGGCCCACAGCCTTCCACATTGGAAGTTGTTCGATTACCGTCACGAGTTCCTACAGCATCAGGGAGTCCTCCAGGGCCAGTCTCTGGGCCCATCTGAGTCTCAGGAGGTTTGACTGCTCCAGGCATTCAGATGTCTCTGAGTTGGATTGTGTTGGGGGGTGTTTAAGTGTTTGGTAGTATTGCACAAAGATTTCATTTATGTCAGCCTGGTTGTGTCAAAGTGTCCCCCCATCATCCTGGATCATGCTAATAGGCATTCTCCCCTGCTCAGACCTTAGTAGCCATGTAAGGAGCCGACCCACTCTATACCACTCAACATGTTATTTATGACTTATTCTCGGTAGTGTACATTTTGCAATTAGGATAAATGGATGTTATACTCTCACCTCACGAGTCTCAGAGACAGAAAGTGTAACGGATCTGTCACTGTGCGAGGTTCAACATCTTGCCTCTTTTGTTCAGCGGTATTGAGCTCCTGCAAGAGCTCCTGTTTAATACCATCCTTAGTGTGTAAACAAAGGACGCTCAGGACTATCTTGAATGCATCCCACTCAACCCCACTTGAGTGTGTAGATTTTGTGTTGAGTGTGAAGTACTGGTTTATGTGCCCACCAATCACAGTACGGAATGGGGCATTGCAGAGCACCTCCACATTCAGACTCAATGTGGGATCTGGTGTCATGCCCACTTCAGGGTGATAAGCAGGGGGTTGTGGTCGGAAACCGTTTGCGGCAAATATTGCTCCTCTTCTACCACCAGGATCATAACCTCATCTTACAGAAACAGATCCATTCTGGTGTGGACCCTATGCACCTGGGAATAGTATGGATAGTCTGAGTAGTGTGGGTGCAGGCCCCTCCAAATGTAATTGAATTGCCGTTGACGAAGCCAGGCTGTGAATCTTCCCGCCAGTTGCAATATTGGTGTTCCCTGCAAGAGTGGGTGTGGCCTATCCTTATTTCAGTCCTGAATCAAAATGAAGTACCCTCCCCAAAGCTGCATCATCTCCATGAAGCAAAGACAGAGAGAATCAGTGCCCTACCCTCCAGAGTACCCTTCAATATTGTATAACTGCCCTTGGGGTCCACATGAGCAGCATGTGCAACATATGGAAAATTCAGAGCTCTCCAAATCATTGTTTTTATAGAAAATGAGGTGTAGGTAGTGCCATAAAGCTGACCATACTACCTCTTACTCAGTTTTGTTAATTCTGGCAGTTGAGGTGGGTTTCCTGAATATAAGCTTTTTGGACCGGGCGCCTTTTCAGATAAGAGAGGCCAAGGTGCATGTAGGTCAGTGACCCCGAACCATAATGTTCCGGGGAACACATTTAAGGGCAGTCGTCAGTGTAGCAAGTATTATGTGTGATTAGGTCTCACCCCTCCCATGTATACTGTCCATACTCCCATCCTGCAACAGTGAATAAGGGCACTGAATGGTCTCCGCCAGAAGCAGCAGTAGTGTGCCAAAGATCTCCTGAGAGTGTGTGAGCTAGACAGTGTGGTTCCCATACCCTTCCACCCCAGACCAAGATAATTAAATACTCCCCACCACCCAAACAGATAACAAACCAACAAACAAAGGACATTGCAAAGAAATAGGAATGTGAACAAGGTGTATCTGGTTGATGTCTCTTAGGAGGTTAGAGGTGGGCAGTGAATGTGGATGGTACTCCCGGGCAAGCATGCTTGAGTTAGTGTATACCTTCAGGTGGGATATGGGACCCCATCCCCAGAATCATCCAAGGTGAAGCCCATCCAGCAGTTGGGGCCCTCGTCCCCAGCAGTGAGCCACTGACCAAACATGCATGTTAACCCATTCATCAGTTCTAGTTACATCTGCATCCCTGTGCCACCCTGGCTGCCTGCTCATTGTGAAAATGATATCTCTATATGTCACCCCTCAAATAAGGTCACCAGCAGTTCCTGGAGTGACTGACAGGCCACACAGTAGTCCATCTGACCTACATTTTCTACTCACTCCACTCGCATTGTCCAGTGTTGCATCTTCTGAGGTCATGGAAGGTGCCTGGGACCGACCTCGAGTCAGGCAATCTAGTAGTAGGGTGCACTCAGTGGACTGCTGTATCTGTTTGATCTACTTGATAGTGGGCACTGTTCATCCAAGATGTCTGCTCCAACAGTTTCCAGCAAGCGTCAGACCTTATGTGGGGTAAAGAAGTGTGTCCTGTTGTCATGCACAATGCGTAGGTGGGCCGGAAAGTGCATGGCATACGTTATTTCTAGTTGATATGGTTTATGTTTGGCCAATAGGAAGAAGCTCTGCTGTATGTCTGTTTCAATTGTGCAATCTGGGAATATCTGAACCGTACCCCTTCCAATGCATCATGGGCCATGTCTCCTTGCACACTGGAGGACCCAGTACCTGTCCCTGTAATTCAGTAAGTGCGCAGCTATTGGCTGCCCAGGGGTCCCTGGTAGGAGCAGCTTCTCCAGCATCCTGTGAGCCCGATCAACCAAGAGCAATGCATTAGGGTGGCTGTCGTATACTTTGGTGACTAGTTGATGTAGCTTAATTTGGCCGATAGAAAGAAGCTCCATTGTTTCTGTATTTTCTTTGTGTAATCAGGGATTATCTGTACCATGCCCCCTCCAATGTGCCACAGGTAATGTTTCCTTTGGCACTGGAGGAGCCAATCACTGTAATTCAGTAAGCATGCAACTATTGGCTGCAGAGGGGCCTCTGGTGGGAGTGACCTCCCTGCACCTTGTGGGCCTGTTTGACCGAGAGCAATGCAGTAGGGCAGCCGTTATATACCTCGGTGATCAACCAGTCCTCCAGGTACAGTTCTGAGCTGGGGCCCTCTGTTCCCTCAGGCAGGCCTATTATGCATATATTGTTCCAGAGCGAGCAGTTTTCAGCCTCTTCCACGTGCAGCTTCTTTTTTTTGTATTCAGACATTTTATTATTTACATAAAACAAAGCCATGATATAAGAATCCACATTACACTTCAGTTACGGTACAAAGTATGCTGTGAATTCTTATAGAGACCACTATTACAAACAGTCTAAGAGAGACCATACAAACAAATAGCGACATGACCAGCCTTAACTTGTTAATTTAAGCAAACAATGTGGTGAAGTGTCAACGTACAAGTCTATAAGGCGGAATAGATATAGGTCTCTGTGACTCTGAGGCAATCAGTGATATATCACAGAAGCATACAATGGTAGGGAGAAATGAACAGAAGAGGGAGAAAAGAACCCCAAGATGATGAGGAAAGATAGCGAGAGAGAAGAAGGAACAGCACTATAGTAATCTGACAGGACCACCAGCAACCATATCCAATGTCAATGGCAGACGCAGTAGACTTCAGTAAACAATAATTGCACCACACATTCAGGAACCTATTGCTCAAGGGCGCACCTATGGTGGTTTGCTTTTCTGGAGATATTTATTAAAGGAGTCCCAATGGTGTCTGGAACCTGAAGCATTGTGCAACTTTGCATACAGGATGTTATCGGCTCCTCTAATGGAACATAGCATATTCCACCATTTTTCAGCTCACTTAGGTTAGTTTCCAGTCTGAAAGTATTGTCTTAGTGCCCAGTTACAGTAAGAAATCAATCAACATTGAAGTCGGTTCAGTGAAATCCGTTGAATGAGGGTTTGCTTGTAGGCCGAGGGCAATAGTCGGGAAGCCGATCTTGAAGGATTCTCCTATTATGTCGTGGATTAAGGACTGTATCTTAACCCATAGTGGTCGAGCCATCTTATATGTGAAAAACATATATTTAAGTCCCCCACATCCTCCTCACATCTCCAACACATATCTGTTGTACTTAAGTCAATCTTAATTAATCTTGATGGTGTCCTGTATGTTTTATGGATAAACCAGAATCTGGACTGTGCTAGAGCTGGTGTGATTTTTGCAGTGAAGGGGGATTGCCAGAATTGTTTAGATGTTGTGTCTGGGAAGTTCAAACTTCACAAGGAGTGAGTGTAAATATCCCACATCTGGATAAATGTTCTCAGCAGATAGATTGTAGGTGATTCTAGAAGTCTATATATGCGTGATGCAGAGTGACCCTTTCTTTTGAAATTACCTAGCAGACCTGGTAGGTCATTTGGGTAAGGAAACTTCAATTTACCAACTGCATTTTTCAATCTCAGGAAATGATAAAAGTCGTTGTCTGGTCATTCGAATGTAGAGCGTAGAGCCGAGACCGGGATCAAGTGTGATCAGGTGCCTAAATCCCTTATACAGATTATCCCCTTCCTCTCCCATGATTCCCAGTACGCCGTCTTCCCTTCAAATGTAATCCTACGATTGTGCCATAGGGAGGCTGTAGTTGAACCTGATATTTGATGGTCTAACCGCTTATCAAGCAGTAGTAGGGCTGAAAATGTATCCATTATTATAGATCTTGAATGTTCCAAAGGAAGTCTGGCTAAGTTGTGTATGGAAAGGTTGGTACTGAGGGGTAAGGAGTATGTTAACTGGGTCTCTATATTAAGCCAGGGAGGGCGAGGGCATGTGTACCTGGAACTACCAGGATCCCCGGGAAGCTAAGAATCCTTGTTGGTATCATGGATAGTCTCGAAGGTTTAGGCCTTCAAAGGTTTTACTCCTCTTCAATGCAGTCATGGAAATTCTTGCTTTCAGCCCTTCCATAAGAATTTGAATATACAATTATCCACAGGTTTGAAAAATGAGGGGGAGATGGACACCGGAAGCATACTGGTGACAAAGATGACCAAAGGTGTTTCCGTCACTTTAATGGTGTCTACCCGACGCCACCAGGTGATATTTTTGGAGGACCATGTGTTGAATAGGTCTTTTATTTTGGAAAGGGTTTTATGTTAATTGATGGAGACAGAGTGTTTGAGATCTTTACCAAACCAGAAACCTAAGTATTTATTAGCATCATGTTGCCACTTCAGGCCTAAGTCACTAATCCCTGCTGGGGTGCAGTAGACAAAAAAGGGGACAACCTCGGTTTTGTCCCTATTTAAAGAGTAACCCAGTACCAATGAGTACCTTTATATCTCCTTCATAATGATGGGAATAGTCTGAGGCACTTCCTCTGTGAACAGAAGCATGTTGTCGGCATAGGCTGCCACCACTTGTCTGCCTGAGCTAAAATTAATACCTGTAATATCTGGGTTATCCCTGAGTGAAGAAATCAATGGCTCAATGACCAACAGAAAGAGAAGGGGGGAAAGCGGACAGGCCTGATGAGTCAGTTGTGGCAAAGCAAAAGATTAAAATAGGTGGCCATTGACCTTGACTTTCGCTGTTGAGTTGGAATAAAGTGCCATGGTCATACGTATACTACCACCAATTGGTATCTGTGTAAAGCTGCTTGCAGAAATGGCCAAGAGACCTTGTCAAAGGCCTTTCTGCATCTAATGCAAGTATAGCTGTTGGTGTATGGGTGAGATTCATTTTTTCCAAGACATGGCAAAATGTTCTAATATTGTCTAAGGCAAGTCAGCCTTTTAAAAACCCAGTTTGAGAGACTGCTACAAGTATCATTATCACTGGCTCCAATCTATGGGCCAAAATCTTTGCATATGTTTTACAGTCAAGATTGATGCACAAAATCGGTCTAAAGTTTTTAACATCTAAGTGGATCTTTCCTTCTATTGGGATGACCACGATTTGTAGTTTCAGTAGCGGAGCCCATGATTCTGGATGATAAGTATGAGGTACACAGTAACAAGGTAACAACAAACAAACACAGTGGAATTGGACAGTCGAAATATAGCCAGTAACATCAGCACTCGCTTGTACAGGTGGACATGCTTTCATATCATATTACCATATCTGAAACAATTGAGGAGTCCAAGAATGATTGAAGATCAGCAGGGTCCGCGAAGATCATCCAATGCGCCAATCCTGGATTCCGCTTTAGTTATTATGCCAGCTAGGCTCTTAAAGTTGCTGCGTAATGCTTGTATATCTTGGTGCATGGCATCAGTGTTGGCTTTAGTGTCTTGAGAATGGGTCATGTAAGGCCCCAAATCTTTGCAGGATAATATCCAGACTTGCCCCAGAGTTCATTTTCAGTTTTACTGGTGAGTCTGGTAATGGTGGTTCTGCTTTGGCCCTTTTTAGTGTTGCTTTGGTATCCTTGGCGTCTATGCCTTCTTTAGCATCCTTGCCCCTGTGATTGTAGAGGCACTTTGATATGGTGGCCGCGTATACAGTACAGTGGATCAGATTCTGGTAGAAAAGAAGCGTGTTGGATTCGAGTCAGCGTGTGGTTAGCCTAGCCCTGGTACACCGGTGAAGTACTGTTAGTGTGTGGGCAAAGTATAACAAATGACATCTTAAAGTTGGCACCGGGTCCTGAGGAAGTCAAACCAATACAGACAGGCACAGGTATTGAAGGTGTGTGCACACACTCCACCGTGGTAGAGATGATGTTCATCCAGCATTTTCTATCCCAATGCAAAGGGCTGTGGCGTGTCAGGGTGCTTAAGGGCACAGGGATATGGGTCGCTGTAAATGTTGTTGAGTGTGGGCCTTTGCCGCACTAAGGGCCTCATTACGATGTCAGTCGGAAAGGCTCCGAACGGCATTCGGATTTTCCCAACCCGTGTCGGAACCCATGTTTCTGACTGACTCGTAAACATTCCGACTGACTGATTACGATAGAATGTAACCGTTTGGTCTTTCCGACTCGGTTCCGATCGGCATTCGGAGACTCCGAGTCGGTCAGAGCTGAATCGTACAGCTCTATGGACTGTGTTTCCGACCGACGTATTACGATGTCGGATTCGGTCAGCCTTTCCAAATTGGTCTGTCCGACATGGAACGGCTGTTGGAAACTAACTTTGGGGGCCCAAAGCAGGCCCCCCCTCACCCTGAGGCCTCCGGATGTGGCCCGTAGTGGTACCCAAGGGACCCCCTCTTTAAAACCATGCAGAGCGTGGCAGGCACCATGGGGTGCCTGTGACAGGGTGAAAGGTTTTCCGCAACCACCCCTTTTTCCAATTGGAGCCTGTGTTGTTGGTCGGAACACAGGCTCCCATTGAAGTCAATGGGAGACTTTCTGAATGGTGTTCGGAACCATCGTAATCGGTCCGACCGACATCGTAATGATTTTTTAATCATTAAATGACTGCTAGGCTTTAATGTAGGAGGTTGCATTATATTCTAGTACTGGTAGTTTTGCATTTTCCACATCATCTTTTTCTCTTCTCTCAGCACCGAAAATGTGATAGGTTTGACACCTTTAGCATTCTCCCTCTCCCCTTCTCTCTCTTTCTGAATATCCACACCCCACTGCTCACTTGGTTGACCCATGATTATCATTTATAGTGGACTTGCATAATGTGTATATGTATTTTAAATTAATACCTCTAAAAACATGCTCCTTATGAAGCAGTTACAGGCAACAAACAGAGTAGATTTATTTTAATTTAATACCACTAAAAACATGTTTCTGTGGGAAGTTGGGGAAGGCAAACAGAGGCAGCAGGAGCATCCTGGGGCATTGGAAACTGACCTGCAAGGAGTTAAAGGGGTTGTGTTAAAATACATCTGCTCTGCGGCCTACCCCAGCATTCCCAGGAATTGCTTATAAATGTCAGAATAGTCTGGGTGCCTGTAAGGACAGTTGCACTCCAGCAGACAACTTAGGCTTCAGAGACCTGCTACTTTTTTACTGTCAGGTAAGCTAATTATCCATTTTTTATTCTCTCCCTTGGAGCACACGTTGTTTGTACTAGACCTATACTAAACAATAAATAAAATAAAACAACATTTCTCTTTTTTTGTTAGAGATTTTGCCTAGTCGGAGGTCCTATAGGCTGTATGAGTTGCATTTTCTGCAAGTTGCTCTGCTTAGAGTGGGGTTGCGGGGTCAGCCACTTGATTTGGAGAGGATACTCTGCAGGCCAGAGGAGTGTCTGAGACCCAGATATCTTGGTCAAAAGTTTACTTCCACCTGCAGAAGTGAGGCTGACAGAGATGGTGGGAAGGGGGTTCCTATTTAACTGCTCGCATGCCATGTGACTTTTGTCTGTCAGAGGTATGGGCTGCAAACGGCATTGGTGACTCACAATAAGGTGCAGAGACACAGGCAGGGGAGTGCCTAATTTAACAAACAGCTGTGGCAACCTGAAGCAAGGTTCAGTTGGGTATTGAACAGTGGTGTCACTTTTGAGTGTAACAGCCTAAACAATAATAAAGAAAGACCAGCAAGTCTCAACTACTGTTGGCCATTATAGAATGGAACTATAGTCATAGATGTGCAACCTGTCAGGATGCTATTAGGAGGGAAAGTTGATGGGGTGACAAAGCTCTGTAGAGATAGCTCTGATTGACAAGAGGGGGTGGTCCTCTTCACTTCATATTACACACTGGCACACTGACATGAACTTTAACAGCTAACCAAGGGTAGCATACATCACTGTACACTTGGTATACAGTTAGGTGTCAGCTTAGGAACATGCCATGCTATTGTGGGATATGTTTCTGGCTGGAACAAAATCATACAGTTGCATGTATAAATGTGCTGGTGCAAATGAGAGATTGGTGAGATGTGAGCAAGATCACAAGTAGGAAATAGGCACCTACCATCTGATTTTGCAGCAGATAAGCTTTGATATCAGATTAGGGAATGTACTAGGAAAAGAAAAAGAATCAGAGTTGCTGCGGTGAAGGTACCGCTCCAAAATAGTAGTTGCAGCTGTGCAGATGGGTGTTAAATGGATCCTGGGGGGAAACAAAATACGAAGAAACTTTACAAACATTGCCCAGAGGAATGCTGGACCATTAGTGAAAATGGCAGAGAGAGGAGCCAGGGGCGATTCAGGAGAGTCACAAGTTTCCAACAAAGACTTCAGCCTAAAATCAATAATCTTAGAAGTGACCAGACAATGAGGGGATTAGATGCATAGGTTTAAAACTGTAATTATTTGAAGAGGAAAAGAAAAGTTTAAAGGGCTAACAATTTAAGCTGAACAGACAATTGTGACACTGAAAACGTGGTGGCAGAGCAAACTCAATGTCTTGAGATTCTGAAAGTAGTGATCAATCACCAGTCAATGAAAATCAATCATTTAAAGGACCGGTGCTGCAGAAACAATATCTGACTTCTTAGGGTACAGATAGTACCTGAAAAAAGTCCTTCTGAAATTGCTTTTGAATCTAGAGTAGATGGTGGACATTGAGGTAAATAGTGCTCATAGGGCCCCAACTACTAAGATCCCATCCAATAGACTCTGGGATGCTACAGGTACATTACTCTGCACTCTATTTTTATGTCCGTGTACTCATTAACTCTTGAACTGAGCTATGATCCACAGAGCTCCCCCTTTGTGATCGGATATTTTTGGTCTCCATCTGTAGGATACATGATGAGTAGCACTGTAAAAATGTTGGTCTAATGTGGTGTTGATGATGGTGCGGACGGGGGAAGGATTATTCTTTACCACCGGTTCTTCCATTCAGCTTCCCTTTTCTTCAACTGAGGTTTCTCCTTATTTTCTGCTTTTTCCATTTGTGTTCATTTTTGACGGAGAATTGCTCTCTTAACTCGATTACGGTCCCTTAAAGTGTGCCTCCGTTACAGTCTCCTTTGTGCTATCTATAAATCACTGTTATTATGCTGCTTTTAAATTTTGCATTGAAGCAGTTACATGGCCAGCTCCGAAAACAGCTGCACCAAAGACGCGCAAGGACCGCCCACCATATTACGAGTTGAACTTGAGTATGGGGAACGGCCCTTCACCTTTCCCATGGCGGTGCCTGAAAAACAGGCACCGCAATGGGAACGGCAAAACAAGTTCCAGCACGGCATGGGCGGTGATATCCATGCCATGCTGGAACTTTGGGGAATACAGACAGGGGGGCCCATAGCGGAGGGCCAGGGGGGAAGGTGGCCCTGCTAGGGCCCCCCAAAGTCACTTTCCGACAGCCTTTCCATGTCGGAAAGGCTGACATGGAAAGGCTGTCAGAAAGTGACATCATATTCCTGACGGCGGAGCCGAGGATCGCTCTGCCGTTATTATGAGATTATGAGTGTTTCCAACACTGAGCCTGTCGGAAGTGCAGCAGATAGTGCCACCGCCCGATTCCTCCGCCCGCCGCATTGTAATGCAGTGGGCAGACTGAAATGGCAGATGTTGGGCAGACTGCAACCGACGGTCGGTTGGTTGCGGTCGGCCCAACATCGTAATCGGGCTCATTGTAACGTAAGTATACTATAAATAAAAACTAACCCACTAGTTTAAAATACAAACCAATCCCACCCACAACCTATCCAACCCCATTAAAAAATAGTTGTATTTAACAAAATAAATAATAATTTTCTTTTCTTCAACAGAAAAAAAACAACCACCAACACCAAAGAAGAACAGAATATTTTACATAACCCCAAAATATCAACGCATCCAAACACGTAAATGTATTAAGAAATGTTTTTTTTATGTTAAAAAATTGTACATCATAAATATTTAACATTTTCAACATGTATATTTAATTAGAGGCCAAAAAAGAAAATGCCAAAGCTGCGCAAGGATTGCCTGCCTTATTATGAGCTGAACTCGTGTAAGGTGGACGGTCCTTCGCCTTTCCCATGGTGGTGCCTGGAAAACAGGCACCGCGATGGGAATGGCAAAACATTTCCAGCACGGCATGGATGGTGACATCTATGCTGTGCTGGAACTTTTGGGGAATACAGACGGGGGCACATGTTGTGCCCCCATAAATGCATCCCCATGGTGGAGGGGTATGGGGGCCCTGTAGGGCCCACTTTGTTCCTCCAACGCCAGCCTTTTCATGGCGAGGTACCCACAGGTGGTGGAGGAACTCGTAATATGCTGAGTGGGACTGCGCCAGTTCCGCTCAGCATGACACAATGTGGCGTAGCTCCACCACCGCCAGGGAATGACAGTTCCCTGGCACGGCCAGTGGTCCTCCGTCATCAGCCCCTAAGACTAGAGCAATCCATAACACAACTGTGCCCTAAACTAACAAAACAAAGTAAATCAATGTATGAACATTTACAATTCAAAGTTAGATTCTATCCAAATACTAAAGGTCTAGAATACTCAGAAACCATAGCAAAATCTATACTCTAAATCTAACTCTTTTCCTGTAAAAATTCAATAGAAATGAAACAAAACAGCAACCTAACTCTTAATTTTTTTTTCTAATTTAAAATATCTGTATTATGTCAAAAAATATATATGTAACAAGTAATTATTATTTGATATGATAAACATATTTTTAATCTTAAAAAATTTATAACTAAATAAATATCCTACAAAAAATATAAAATTACCAAACAAATCTACCACAATCCTCCAAACATAGAAATAAAACAATTCAAATTAATCCTAATTAAAAAATTACAGATAAATAAATAACAATTCCCACCCACTTTAAATAATTAAAAACTACTTACAGTTTTGCAGCTGCAGACTTTGACCCAAACAACAGTTAGGAAACAGCAATCCTTGGAGAAAAAAAAACACTCCAGGAAACCCCAAAAAATAAACGAAATGTAAAATAATTATTCATTTATAATAAACAAATACACATTTCCTTAAAAAAATATATAATAACCGCGACCTCCATCGAACTTCAAATCAGGAACAAATCCACCTGTTAAAAAGAAAAACAACACAAATCCCTCCTGCACATACATATACTAATAATACTATACATTACACTTAAAAACAACTACAATAACTCAACACATACTTATCTACACATAACTAATATTCTACAACACAACATATGACTAAACATACAATGCCTTAATGGTACAACACATATCATTACCTACGCACCACATTACAATCCACTTGGACCAAAACAAAATGGCCGCCTAATTAAAATAGAAAGAAAGACTATTTCTCATTGAAGTCAATGTAAAACAATGTTATTGAAAAAATGTATGTTTCAAATATATATTTCATTGTTAAGAATGTAAATAAAATTATACAAATTTTTAAAACAATTGTACAATATATAGTAATTAATATTATAATATACATAATATTCTTTACTATATAGTAAAAAGAATTTTGTTAATTTGTTAAAAAATATTCACAACTGTTTAAAAAAAATATGAAAATGATTAAAACTATCACAACAACATAATTATGTATAAACACAAGTCTTTCAAAATTATTTTTTATTAACACTGTAACTTATTTTCTGCTTATATAATAAATAATATTATTTCAAATATAATAATATTTAACATTAACAAATTGTTATACATAACAACAAATACATAGTGAATGCACTGTAATGTTTGTAAAATATATATTTAATAATAATATATGCTATATATTTTTATTTAATATATATTAAGAATAATGGATCTCATTATGATGCCGGTCAGACTTTTGTCCGACCGCCATCCTTTCGGAAATGGGACCGCCCGACTGGCTGTCGGCGGTCCCGGCATAGGGATTATGATGCAACCGCCTTCAGGGCGGCCGTGTACTGCGTGTACTGTGGTGTGTGCTGCAGGCTGCAGCACATGCCGCAGTACAAAATAAAAATTATAGGAGACAGAGGTCCCTATCAACTATTACAAATGGAACACAGAAATATAATGACTGTGTCATACACTTCTAGTAGTAAAATAAACATTTTAATTTTCATCATGGAAAACAAGGAAATAACACAAAGGAAGTGGGTTAGTATCACAAAAAAATCCTAGGGAAATTAAAAATAAAAGCTCAGGCATAAACAGACAAGAATGGCCAGGACTTAATCAAATAGTTAGGCCAAACAAAATAGTGAGAGCACCAATGCACCAATATAGAGTAGTTTATATACAACAATTTTGTTTCAAGGTGCTAAAGTCGACGGCGTTTCGATCCCTAAGAGAATAGTGGGATCATCATCAGGACAAACCAAGGGGGTCATTACGATGACGGGCGAATCGCCATCGCCCGTATGGCGGTGGCGATCCGCCCGCCATTCCCCTCCGCCCGCATGCCATTACCCCCCCGCCACATTACGATGGCGGGAGGGAGCCCGGCGGATGGAAAGACCGTCCGCCGGTCCAACAGGGGACCGGGCGGAAAAGGGCAATAATATGGTGGCGGTGTCTGCAAGACACCGCCATCCATATTAGGATGGTGGCGGAGAGCAGCATTTCCATGGCGGCAATGCCGCCATGGAAAGGCATACTGTCTTCGCAATTGGGGGGGTGGGGGGTGCACATGGGGGTACCTGTGGTACCCCCCTGCATTGGCATGGACAAGGTGGCAGGCACCGCGCGGTGCCTGTCACCTTGTGCATGCCTATGCACAACGTGCATTCCCAGCATTGTGGCGGGCGGTGCTGTGAACACCAAGACCCAAGAGGTTCAGGGGTCATCCATAAGGGCATCGAGGGCCTATCGTGGATCAAGAGATGGAGTGTAAATCCATCACAGAAACAAGTATCTGCGATTGAGAAACCAACGACCAGGGCAACCAAGCGAGGCTAAGTGTATGAATGCTGCCTGGATGGGGAACTGAAGGCTGGAGTGGGGTCGCAGGGAGGGCATCCACAGACAGCCTATGGAGGAGAGCCACAGCGGACTGCAAGGATGTGAGCCGCAGTGCTCATGGAGAGTTGAAGAAGCGATACCCTTAGTCAATCAATCAATCAATCAGGGGTTTGTTAAAGCGCGACTACTCACCCGTAAGGGTCTCAAGGCGCTAGGGGTGGGGGGGGTGCAGGTTCCATTCCATCAAGGAGGGGGTCTGTCGAAGAGCCAGGTTTTGAGGTTTCTTGCGAAGATGGGGAGCGATGTCTGTCTGAGGTGGAGCGGAAGGGCGTTCCATGCTTTGGCCACGAGGAAGGAGAAGGAGCGGCCTCCCGATCTGGTCTTTCTGGTGCGGGGGACCACGGCGTAGGAGAGCTGGGCTGAACGTAGGGTCCTTTGGGGTGCGTGGAATTTGAGTCGGCTGTTCAGGTATGCTAGTCCGGTGCCGTGGAGGGCCTTGTGTGCGTGGGTGAGCATCTTGAAGGTGATTCTCACCTCGACGGGGAGCCAGTGGAGTGTGCGCAGGTGCTGGGAGATGTGGCAGTGTTTTGGCAGGTTGAGGACCAGTCTTGCGGCGGCGTTCTGGATGTTCTGTAGCTTGCGGGTGAGGTTTTTGTTTATTCCGGCGTAGAGTGCGTTGCCGTAGTCGAGTCTGCTGGTGACCAGGGCGTGAGTGACGGTCTTTCGGTGTTTGAGGGGGGATCCATTTGAAGGTCTTACGAAGGAGGCGGAGGGTGTGGAAGCAGGAAGACGAGACAGAGTTGATCTGGCGGTCCATTTTGAGCTCGGAGTCCAGGATGATTCCCAGGTTGCGTGCCTGGTCTGTGGGGGTTGGCGGGTTTCCGAGGGCGGGGGGCAACCAGGTGTCGCTCCAGGCATCGGGGTTTGGGCCCATGATGAGTACTTCTGTTTTGTTGGTGTTTAGTTGTAGGCAGCTGTTTTTCATCCATTTGGCTACGGCTTCCGTGCCTTCTCGAAAGTTGCGTCTGGCGGTGTTGGGCTCGTTGGATAGGGAGAGGATGAGCTGGGTGTCGTCTGCGTATGACACGATGTTGAGTCCGTAGGTTCTGACGATGGGGGCAAGTGGAGCCATGTAGACGTTGAAGAGAGTCGGGCTGAGAGAGGAGCCCTGGGGGACTCCGCAGGTGGTAGGTGTGGGGTCCGAGAGGAAAGGGGGGAGTCTGACCCACTACGTCCTGCCGGAGAGGAAGGAGCGGATCCAGTCGAGGGCCTTGTCCTGGATTCCTGCGTAGTAGAGTCTGCGTATTAGGGTGCGGTGGGAGACTGTGTCGAACGCCGCTGATAGGTCGAGGAGGATGAGGGCTACTGTTTCTCCTTTGTCCAGTAGGGTGCGGATGTCGTCTGTTGCGGCGAGGAGGGCGGTTTCCGTACTGTAGTTTTTTCTGAAGCCGGATTGGGAGGAGTAGAGGATGTTGTGCTCTTCAATGAATGTGGCGAGTTGGCTGTTGATGGCTTTCTCGATGACTTTCGCTGGGAACGGGAGCAGGGAGATGGGTCTGTAGTTTTTGAGGTCGGTGGGGTCCGCTGAGGGTTTCTTTAGGAGGGGGTTGACCTCGGCGTGTTTCCAGTCGTCGGGGAACGAGGCGGTCGCCAGGGAGCGGTTGATGGTGTGGCGGAGCATGGGTGCGATGGTGTCGGCGGCTCTGTTGAAGATGTGGTGGGGGCAGGGGTCCGTGGGGGCCCCTGAGTGGATTGACTTCATTGTCTTCAGTGTGTCTTCGGTGGTGAGGGCTGTCCAGTCGTCAATCGCTGGTTTCCGGGTGTCGGGGGTGGTTGGTGAGGGTTCAGTGTGTTGGTTGTCTTCATCGAAGTTGTTGTAGATGCTCTTGATTTTGTGGTGGAAAAAGGTGCTGAGTTTGTCGCAGAGGTCTTGTGAGGGAGGGATGTCGGTAGACTCGCTGGTGGGTTGGGCGAACTCCTTGATGATGCTGAATAGTTCCTTGCTGTTGTGCGCGTGGGTGGAGATTCTGTCTTCAATCGCTTTTTTCCTCGTTTCTCTGATGAGTTGATGGTGGGCGTTGGTGGCGGCTCTGAAGTTGTTGTGGGCTTCTGTGGATTTGGTGTTCCTCCAGGCCTTTTCGAGGCGGCGGCATGTGCGTCTGGACTCTCGAAATTCGGTGGTAAACCATCTGGCTTTCTTGGCGCGGGTATTGTTGTTTTTCTTGAGGGGGGCTATGGTGTTGGTGCTGTCCGAGATCCATCTATGCAGGGTTCGGGCTGCTGTGTTGGGGTCGTCGTTTTCCGCGATGGTTGGGGTGGAGTTGTTGAGTGAGGAGGTGAGCTGGTCGTCGGTGATTTTGGTCCAGCTTCTTCGTGGAAGCAGGTGCTGGTGTCTGTGGATGGTGGGTGTTCTGAAGGTGAAGTGGACGCAACGATGGTCGGTCCATGGGAGTTCGGTGGTGTGGCTGAAGATGATGGAGTTTCCTGTAGTGAAGAGGGGGTCGAGGGTGTGTCCTGCTTAGTGCGTGGGCTCGGTCACGATCTGGCAGAGTCCAATGTTGTGGAGGTTGTCCAGGAGGGATGTGGTGTTGGGGTCCAGTTGGTTGTCGAGGTGGAAGTTGAGGTCTCCCAGCAGGGTGTAGTTGGTGGATGCGATGGCCTGCGGGGAGATAATGTCCGTGATGGAGTTGGCGAAGGGTCCGCGGGGTCCAGTGGGTCGATAGATGAGGGTTCCTCGGAGGGTGGCGGTGGGGCTGGCCAGTATCTTGAAGTGAAGGTGTTCCATCAGTTCTGTGGGCTCGTCGGGGAGTGTGCTCAGGCGGAGGCTGGATTTGTGGACGATGGCGATTCCTCCTCCTGGGCGGGTGGGGCGGTCCTTCCTGGAGATCTTGTATCCTTGGGGGATGGCGATGGCGATGTCCGGTCCCGAGGTGGTGTTGGTCCAGGTTTCGGTGAAGAACGCTACGTCCGGGGTGGTGCTGTCGAGGAGGTCCCAGATTTCTGTGGCGTGTTTGTGGTGGGATCGGACGTTGAGGAGGATGCATTGCAGGGTCTTCAGTTCGGTTGTGTTCTTGTGGGCAGGTTGTGCTGGATCCGTGTTCTTGGCGGTGCTGCAGGTGTGCCCGCAGCGGTGACAGCTGAAGGGTCCGTGGGTGTCGGCTGGTGATGCTAGCTTGCAGTTGTTGTTGCTGCCTGGGTTGAGTGCGTGGAGTGCTGCTGGGTCATAGCGTTGGCGGGGCGGAGGTCCAGGGTTCCTGGCGCTGGTCGCGGACGGGCCGCAAACGGGCGCAGACGGGCTTGCCTTTGACGCGCCTTCGGTGCACCAGCGGCGTGCCCGCCATTAAGTAGGGGTCGGGGAGGGCTGGACAGCTGGGAGGCGGGAGCGGGGAGGGGAGCTGGATTGGGCTGGTTGCGCTGGGGGAGGGGCCACGGGGGCAGCAGCGGCGAGGAAAGGTAAAGGGAGGAAATAAGGGATAAAGAAAAAAAGGGAAAATAAGCAGAAATAAGGCACAAAAGAGCAGAGATGCAGAAAAGTGCAGAAAGGTGAAAGATAAAAGAGGGTAGAAAAACGAGTGAAAACGAGTGAAAGAGCAGAGCGAGAGAAAGGGAAAATGAGCGGAAATAAGGCACAAATGAGCAGAGATGCAGAAAAGTGCAGAAAGGTGAAAGATAAAAAGGGTAGAAAAACGAGTGAAAAAGCAGAGTGAGAGGAAGGAGACAGAGGTCCACTGGACCACCAGGGATGAGGCGCAGGGAAACCTGCGGGTGGAGGAGGGCCTCGATCATCAACACTCAAGAGTGCAGGGGCAGGGGCAGGCCTCACTTAATGGTGGAGCTGCGAGGGTGGGAGAGCAATTTCACTGACAATGACTCAGTGGTCTTGCTCGCCTGTCCCCGCAGTGGCCGCCATTAAGTAGGGGTCGGGGAGGGCTGGACAGCTGGGAGGCGGGAGGCGGGAGCGGGGAGAAGAGCTGGATTGGGCCGGTCGCGCTGAGGGGGGAGGGGCCGCGGGGGCAGCAGCGGTGGGGAAAGGTAAAGGGAGGAAATAAGGGATAAAGAAAAAAGGGAAAATAAGCAGAAATAAGGCACAAAAGAGCAGAGATGCAGAAAAGTGCAGAAAGGTGAAAGATAAAAGAGGGTAGAAAAACGAGTGAAAGAGCAGAGCGAGAGAAAGGGAAAATGAGCAGAAATAAGGCACAAAAGAGCAGAGATGCAGAAAAGTGCAGAAAGGTGAAAGATAAAAAGGGTAGAAAAACGAGTGAAAACGAGTGAAAGAGCAGAGTGAGAGGAAGGAGACAGAGGTCCACTGGACCACCAGGGATGAGGCGCAGGGAAACCTGCGGGTGGAGGAGGGCCTTGATCACCAACACTCAAGAGTGCAGGGGCAGGCCTCACTTAATGGTGGAGCTGCGAGGGTGGGAGAGCAATTTCACTGACAATGAGTCAGTGGTCTTGCTTGCCTGTCCCCGCAGTGGCCGCCATTAAGTAGGGGTAGGGGAGGGCTGGACAGCTGGGAGGCGGGAGCGGGGAGGGGAGCTGGATTGGGCCGGTCGCGCTGGGGGGGTGGGGCCGCGGGGGCAGCAGCGGCGGGGAAAGGTAAAGGGAGGAAATAAGGGATAAAGAAAAAAGGGAAAATAAGCAGAAATAAGGCACAAAAGAGCAGAGATGCAGAAAAGTGCAGAAAGGTGAAAGATAAAAGAGGGTAGAAAAACGAGTGAAAACGAGTGAAAGAGCAGAGCGAGAGAAAGGGAAAATGAGCAGAAATAAGACACAAAGGAGCAGAGATGCAGAAAAGTGAAAGATAAAAAGGGTAGAAAAACGAGTGAAAACGAGTGAAAGAGCAGAGTGAGAGGAAGGAGACAGAGTCCACTGGACCACCAGGGATGAGGCGCAGGGAAACCTGCGGGTGGAGGAGGGCCTCGATCACCAACACTCAAGAGTGCAGGGGCAGGGGCAGGCCTCACTTAATGGTGGAGCTGCGAGGGTGGGAGAGCAA
This sequence comes from Calotriton arnoldi, assembly GCA_963921515.1. Taxonomy (NCBI): domain Eukaryota; kingdom Metazoa; phylum Chordata; class Amphibia; order Caudata; family Salamandridae; genus Calotriton; species Calotriton arnoldi. The sequence continues at coordinate 399,015 of CAWUFW010010726.1, read as the reverse complement.
TTTCACTGACAATGAGTCAATACTAAGGAGTAGATGTGCAACCGCGTGCACCAGCGGTGTGGTCTGCAGCCAGTTTGGGGTTTGACAGGGGCAGCCGGAGCAAATGGCGAACAAAATAAACACATTGCACATATCCCTGCAATATGTGGCAGGCACCATGCGGTGCCTGCCACATGGTGCAGTGATATGTAGGGAAGCACCATAGGTGCCCCCCCAGGGCCCATATCAGAGGCCAGGGGTCAGGGGGGCCCGCTAGGGGCCCTCAAGTCACTTGCCGCCAGTCTTTTCATGGCGGGTTAACCGCCATGAAACGGCAGGCAGAAACTGGCATTGTAATCCCTTCGGCAGTGCCTGAGCAGGCACTGCCACCATTGTAGGGATTACAGACGGTCTGACAGTCCGATGGGCTCCCGATGGGCCCGTCGGATTTGTGTCGGACGGTCTCTCTGTCTGCCGACAATCCACCCTCCATCCTAATGTGGCAGGTGGTCTAGCATGGTCCGATGGCGGTGGGACCACCACCGACGGCCTGACCATGGCGGTCGCACCGCCATACTAATGAGGCCCAAAGGCAAAAATAATGTAAAGAATTAACAATATAAAACAGTTCAAAAATAGATACTATACAATTTATTCTCAATATATTTTAAATTACCCACCCTTAACCCCAACATCCCGCTTCTAAATATAAATTACTAAACACAAAAAAAAAAAAATTACACAAAAAAACATTTATAAAATAAAAATATTTATTTCTAAATATAAAAAAAGCACATTAAACTAAATTGAACTAAAATATCAATATTTTAAAAATCAATATTTACTACTTTGATATTTTTTACAATGATATTAAAAACAAAACCTAATTTTGATATTCTTGACCTCAATATTACATACCACAATATTTTTGTTACACAATATTTAAACATGATATTTATGTCCCACAATATTTTGTATGCAACATTATGTATAAATACCATATGTAAGCAAGGAAAAAAGTTGCTATTTTTACGTTGCTTTAAAATAAATGGCTAATTGCATAGACTGCTCCAAATGGCATAAATTGGACTGTTGCTAGTGCAATTATGCGTTGACATGCGTTGACATGTGGACATTCTTAAGAAGCCAATTCAGGTGATTTTAACCTATTGTCTGTAGCCATCGAGCCATGTTAAAATTTGATGTCAGCAATGAAAGTCCCCATTAAACCTCCTAGCAGTGCAGATTACTAGACTTAGAGCATTGCATTCCAGAATATAGTAAACAGAAATATTTCCTGACAAAAATATTGACCTAAATATCGTTTACAAAAATGTCATCCCATTGGGCGTAGATTTTTAATAATAACTGTACTGAACCATCCTATTTTTACATATTTAGGACATGATATTTAAGTTAGAGGATATTCTAAGATATTGTGATTGTGGAGTGCTAAACTCCAGGCTGGTTGCTTATGGTTTTTTTAAGTTTAAGAGAGCTTTATTGAAATATATAAAAAAACAAAAGGTACATCTTACAACAACGATTAGAGGTAAACAATGAAAAATAGTACAAAATATATATGTCCAAAATAAGAATAGCACATGATACAATAGCATTATTAAGCAAGAAGTCAGGAAAAACAATAAAAGAAAAAGTACCTTGTTATATTCCATATATAGGTACCCCAATATAGGCTCAGGTAACATCGTAACCTTTCACCTATAACCTATACTCTCCCCTACATTACACACATAACGGTTCTTGGGGACTGACCTTTTACCTAGATACGACACTGCACACAGAACACGTGATTTTCCCTGGTAAAAGCCTCATAAATTATGCATGAGGATTCTTGGAAACTCAGCAGGACTACCATCTCCTGTATAATAACTGTATAAAGTTTGTGCGGTCCCTTCTTTCCTAATTCTTATTCATGCCGTTCCGAGTGATTTATTCACCACATATAGTTCCCTCTAACACCATGATGTTCCACTGATATGGCCACTTGTGGGTCACTGACATGGCCCCTTTGCGCCTATTGATCTTGTCCCTCGATACATGTGCTTATCTACCGCTTTTTAAGTATGCCGATTTGGTGCTCTCAATAAAATACTCATCCAACATGGCCGCGGCGGACATGGTCTAGCCTCCTACGTATTAACGTCACCCACGAGAACACTCTAATACTGCCCACCCGGAAGCACACATCACGGGGCCCGGAGCCGGGGTAGGATTGAAGCTAGTTGCATCACCGCCCGTCCGTGAGTATGAGTATTATTATCCCAAGCAGGAGAAGCCGCGTGAACATCATGTAAACTCTGGTAAGGTAATAGCTATTCAGACCATAATGGTGATTGAATTTTCATTTTATTACAGATCAGAGCAACGAAGTGCTCTGTAACCTCCGTCAACATAACCCCACTGACCAAGGGGTGAGTTCTCATTGATCTTTACGTTGCTTACCGACACCTCCAGTCACCTTGATCACGGGTTCCACCCCCTATGGAATACCACCACTTCCCCAGTGGGGCCGCCTTGATTTACTTGATTTATTTATTTATACGTACTTATACTTACGACTTATTTACACGTACTCATGTGGCGAGATGCTTTCGGATCACTACCCGCCACACTAACCACGGTGTGGATGTGTTGTGTGATTTCCTATGTTCTTAAGTCTTCACGCTATCGCCCAGAGTGGGTTATGCAGAATGATGACGTTTTTGCCGTAATTACGTAATGCAAATATGGAACATTGTTTGAAGGTAATACTTTTTACCCTCATCACCTTTGCAGCCATAAATTTAGACCACAGTGAACACCACCAATTGATTATTTGAGGTAGCTTACCTTGTTACCACCACAAGCACCAGCTATCACTCGACGAATAGAGTCGCTACAGCTGCACACTACTCACCGTACAGCCACTATCGTTATAGCGATTTCTACCTACCTCCACCTTAATCATCACTGTAAGCATAATACATTCTTGTTTTTAATGACTCCTAACCAGACCTTGTGTTCTTGTTCTTTTTTTATCTCCTCCCCTGCTCCGTTTTAGGTCTTCTTCCGCAGGGTCAATTGGACCCGGTTCACTTCACTGCATCTGGTTACTAGTTTACTACACTAATTTATGAACCAGCACTGCGGTAGTGCTAGAGTACTATAAATTCCCTTTTTGGTCCTGATGAAGTGCCACCAGATCCGTTAGGGGCTACTTTGGCATGAAACATGTTGACCCTATGCACCACACTAGCCCTATAGGATCATTATATCCAGCTGGGGCTCACTATTTTTAGCTAGGCTCGTGCTCCCTGTGAATAAAATACATTTGTTAGGGATGCTCTAGACCTATTTTATCATCACACTCACTGCACTACCTAGCCCACAAACCCGCACTCACCCTACGGCTTCATCACCAAAAGATCTCCACCACAGAGCCCCTTCGCGGGTGCCCGTCGGGCATTGCAGCGCTGGCCCGACAAGGAGCAGGCCCAATGATGAAGCATGACATCCTTCGGGGTGTGTGAGGGCACTTTTTAGAAAGACCTCCTTTTCCCCTGCACCTTTATGAACTGCATATCCCTTGTGTTTCTCAAAATAAGAATAGCACATGATACAATAGCATTATTAAGCAAGAAGTCAGGAAAAGCAATAAAAGAAAAAGTACCTTGTTATATTCCATATAGGTACCCCAATATAGGCTCAGGTAACATCGTAACCTTTCACCTATAACCTATACTCTCCCCTACATTACACACATAACGGTTCTTGGGAACTGACCTTTTACCTAGATACGACACTGCACACAGAACACGCGATTTTCCCTGGTAAAAGCCTCATACATTATGCATGAGGATTCTTGGAAACTCAGCAGGAATACCATCTCCTGTATAATAACTGTATAAAGTTCATTCCCGACGTCAACCTAAGTCCGACATGTGGCACAGCAAGGTAGAACCCCCGGGGAGACCTTTGGGTATATAAACATCACATCTTGCTGAGACAAACAGAGGAGATCAGGACTTCCCTGCCAACACACTGACGCGAGACACTGAGACTCCTGCATGCAGATACTCCAGCTCGCCATAGTCTAACATTCCTTGCGGGGTGTCCAACTCGAGACCAAGATGGGGTCCCACAGTCTCTCACTTCAGGTAATGGGGTTGACTTTATCCTAGAGGGATTCTTGGCTTAACACCTACATACATGCTAGGTACACTTAGGTACATCTAGTTAGGGTAGCATCGTAGGAGTATGCATTTTATTGTCATGTATTTTATATGCTTGCCTGTATTCATGGTTATAGCAAAATGGTAGAAATCTACCATCCTTTTACTTTCTTAGTGCTTCTAATCATTTATATCTGTTACTGTCTAATGGTTGTTTCAGCACACCTATTTTACACTAGAATAACGACTGTTCAATAAATGCTAATTGAAAAACGTCCATACCGTTTATTCTGTGTATCTCTCTGAGACTAAGTGAGAACGAGTGACTGAGCGAAAAGTAGTACACTGTTTCCACGGCCCTGAGGGATCAGGGTTGTCATGTTCGATAGTTGCCAAGAACTATTCTCTCCTTGGTAAGAGGAGTTTCTAGTGGCACTGTGAGCTAGCTGGTACACAGGCCAGCATACCTGGTGAGGGTGTCTAGAATCAGTCTGACACCAATCCTCCAGTGTATGTTGTCTAAACGTGCAGAACCTATATAGGTTTTATAGGAACTACACGACAACCTTAATGAAACTTATATGTTTTATAAGTAGAGAAGAAAAAGGAAGAGGAGGAAAAAGAAAATAGAGAAAGAAAAATCAGCAACTGTACCAAAGATAATCAATATTGAAATCCCGGGGGGGGGCGGTATCTAGAATCAGTCTGACACACATCCTACAGTGTATGTTATCTAAACGCGCAGATCCTATATAGGTTTTATAGGAACTACACGACATGGCGCTGCCAACGTTGGTTGGGTACTTATTTAACAGTGAAATCTGAGTAGTTCAGTTGTGCTATTCTCAGAGACTCCTACTCACATTTCCCCAGAGACGTCTGGAGTGGAAGGGTACAAAAATCCGCCGCAGCTGAGTAGGCAAAATCCTATTTATTGGCTGTTGGTTAATCAATCTTAAAGGACATTGCTCCTATTTGTGCATAACACCGTATCTTGTTCCCTTGAAAATCTCTTCTAAAAAAAAACAATGACTGAGCAACAGGATAACGCTGTGCATGAACTAAATCTCTCAGCCGAAGAAGAAGATGCAGATGCAATACAAATTACAGAAAATGTTAGAAATGCCATCACCCTAAAACTAGCTTCATATGGTTTAACAGCTAGGGGTGGGCCAGTAACCTTCGTGATTGAGGCACACAAATCATTTAGAATAGAGGTATTCTATTCATGGGTTAGATTCCCACAGGCAAATGCACGAACAAAAACATTTCATTACTACACAGAAGATGACATACCGAACAAATATTGTCCATACGAGGACATTGAAGTTCTGCTCACTTACCAGGAGCATTTATACTGGTTTAAAGGCGCCCTCCCCATACAAGAAATAAAGTAAGACTCGGTCCGCTCAGAAGTAACGGAGCAACATGGCCAGTACGAGCTGCCTACACAGCACATCCTGACATTGAAACAATGCCAGTAGGAGACTTACGTACACTTCATAAAGAACTAATAGGACTAGAGGTGGTATTTCCACACCCCAGACCACAAGAAAAACACAGAATGTTAACAATCTGCTTGCCCATGGGGATAACCCCCCAGATAGAGGATTGTACCTCTTGGGGTACAGTTTTCGCTGCCATATATACCAGGACTCATGGTATCCCGTCATTAGCAGTAATACCAGATGTATTAAGACAAATACAGAACGAGTATGGAGCAGAACCTGCTCTGAACTTAGGGATGAAATTACTAGGTAATTTTGCCCAGGTATCAGCTATAATATTAGCAAATATTAAAGGGGAGGCAGTAGCGGTGGCAATATGCCAACGCCTGAGGGAGTTCACTCCTCCACAACAGGAACATGAATTACCTAAAATAATTGAAACTGCTTATGCAGAATTAGGTAGAGACAGTTTGGGAGCTAGAGCAATAAAACCTCAACTGATGGGTAGTCCAGAAAAGCATACCTTTAAGCAAGCACCTGCTTCTTCAAAGAAGAAAAGGGATAATAACAAACTACAAAAGAATAAAGAGAATAGATCTCAATCCAGAGGTAGGTCTCCTCAACAGGAGCCCTCCGAAAGGAGGTATAACCTTAGGATTAGGGACAACATTAGAAAACCTGACAGGTAGCAGGACACTCCGAGAGGGAAGGACGGTCAGAACACAGACAAGAAGAGCGTACAAAGTACAGAGACACGCAACGCGCTCCAGAATACACTTCAAAGAAAGAAGAAAAACCAAAATCAAAACCTCAATCCAAAAAGAAGAAAGTAGCAGGTGTTAGGATCAGACATACCCAGAATTCTGAGGACTCAACTACTGAACGGGGAATGGGCTCTGACGATGCTAGACAGTGCAGCAGAAGTAACAATAGCTCACCAGAACCCGATGGAATTTTTGGTGACAGTGAAGCTGAGTGAACATATCACGGTGGAAACGCCTGATACTAGGGTAAGTGTCCCACATAGGTTACATAAAAATAACACTTCAAATGGAGGGGGACAAGCCGAGAAAAATTAAAGGTCTCTTTTGGGAGAACTTGTCTTTTGGCTATGACATTCTTTTAGCTGAAAGAGATTGACTGCCTGCTATTGTTATGGATTGCCCAAAGGGAGAAAGGGTAATTTTTCCAGCTTTTTCAGACCTCGTTCCTAACCACTTAAAACACACGCATGCGCAGGAGTGGGCGGTAACCCTTGCCCCTGCACTATATCGCAATCATGTTGGGTGGGATGAAGATTCAACCCACCACGTGATACCATTAAAATCTACTCCGACTCGACAGAGACAGTATCCAATTAAGCAAGAAGCTAAAAAACAGGTCAGGGAGATCTTAGATCAACTTGAATACCAGGGGGTGATTGAAACTTGCACCTCTTCAATGTATAATCCTTTGTTTTCCCTAATGAAACCTGACAACTCATTTCGGCTAGTTTTAGACTATAGACATCTAAACTCATGCTCAAAAACATTTGCAGTACAAAACGCACACAGTGCCGCATTGATGAATAACATTGTGCAGAAAAAATACAAAACAACACTAGATATCTCAAATGGATTTTTCTGCCAATATATAGCACCTGAGAGCAGATATGTGACAGCATTCTCAGCACTGGGGTCCCAACGTCAATTGTGTTGACTCCCCCAGGGGGATACAAACAGCCCGGGGTTGTTCTCAGCTAGGTAACAGTGGGGCATATTATCAACGGCCAGCGATAATTATCGCTGGCCGTGCTTAGCGATAGATTTCTTATCGCTGGCTATCTCTGGAAATTATCGCCCTGGTAGCGCGTTATTAACAACACGCATCTCCAGGGCGATAAAAATTCCAGAGATAGCGAGGTTATCGCCGTTTTGCAGGGAACATCGCTGGTTTTCCAGCGATGTTCCCTGCAAAGCGGCGATGACCTTGCTGATACGACCCTGTGGTCGTATCAGCACAATCCACCCCCTATGTTAGGGATGGCTAAGTCGGGATTATAGCAGACATTAGATTTTGGCGAAAACGGCTGTTTTCGCCAAAATCTAACGTCTGCTATAAACCTGTGGGCTGCCTTGTAAATATCGCGATGTGCACATCGGCGATATTTACAACGTAGCCCATCTGGGGTACGCCCAGTAACGCCCACTTTGCATCTCATTAGAGATGCAAGGATGGGCGTTGGGGGAAAGGGCGATAGTGCAGGGATTCACGCGATAGCGTGACCTTGCTGATTAGGCGATAGAATTATCGCCGCTTTCCGTCCGAAAACGGACGCTAAAGCGGCGATAATTGACTATCGCCTGGTTGTTAATATGCCCCTGAGTTTCTTCAGAATCTGGATGAGGAGGCATTGTCCTATGTAGATGATATTTATCTGACAGATGATGACCTAGAGGAACACTTGACCAGGGTGAGCACCATCATTTTGGGATTCGCCTCTGAGGGCTACAAATTCAACTTTAAAAAATCAAAAATAGCCCACCTCAATGTCCTATTTTTGGGATATGAGCTTTCAACTGAAGGAAAAAGCATGGCAGCTAACTTTTTAGAAAAGTGTACGCAGCTCCAACCTCCAAAATCATTGAAAAATTTACAATCCATACTGGGATTCCTGAATTTTGGTAGAACATACATTTTGGATTACGCAGAAAGGGTTAAACCTTTCATAAGACCTGATTTTTTCATGTAGGCAATGGACACAGTAACGCACATATATCCTTCGTTCACTACAAGCTGACATGATAGCGTCTAAACACTTACAGACACGTGTAAATGTCCGCAATCTAGTGATCCGTATAGTTGCGGGTCAATCTGGGTACACCTACCTAACATACAATGAAGGTGAAACCGTACCCATAGCATACAAATGACACTTATATACGAATGCTGAGATGCGTTTTGCATCCACAGAAAAAATTCTGACAGCAGTACAGACTGCTGTAGTGAGAGAAAGAGCACTGGCTCAGGGGAAACTAATAATTGTCGTGACTCCAGTAGAGGCTGCTATGAAGGCTAGCGTTCCAAATGCTAAAACTCTACATCCGAGTTGGATACAATGGGCGAATTCTCTCACTGCATCAGATGTAGAATACAGATACGACCCTAGTCTAAAAACTCAAGCATTTTTGCAGTATGAACAGGGATATCCTCTCCCGAATGAAATAATGCCTCTAGATCAGTATGAATACATAATTTACACTGACGGATCTGCTCAGCCGGCCATTGGAAGTAAACAGCAATACAGCTCCGCATGTGCGATTGTAAAAGGTCATATGTAGGATGGAAAGTTCCATCCAAGCTGTACAAAAACACAGTGTATAGGAGACTGCAGGGCACAGCTGGCAGAATTAAAAGCTCTATTGCTGGGGGGCGTGGCCAACAGCTGACAGGAATGGCCGCACACTAGCGCGGCTGCGTAGCCCTCGCTCCAATATCCGGCATATATCCTGTATAGAGCAAGAAAAAAAGCTCTGACCTGTGGAGACCCCAGCGTCCGATCTTGGAGGCATCGCGAAATCGGCAAGGGTAGGCTGCAGGACGAACCCAGGACCGAGAAAACGACTGACAGAGGAGAGAGGCGGCATCCGCAAAATTGTGGCGACGAGTCTCGCTGAGACTCGGATCCACGGCTGAAGGGTGCTGCTGCCTGGGTCTCGGACACATCCGAGTGAGGGTGGAGGACAGGCGGAAGGAGTGCGGTGCTCGCTGGCAGGCTAACTGAGCAGAGACCAACCTCCGATCCCTCACCAGCGAGTTGGGCTCCGCATCGGGGCTCGAGAGGCGATATGCCGGCTCGGCGCCACAACAACAGATCCTGGTGGTAAGGCCTAGTGGGCGATAGCTGACTGCCAGCGGGGGCACAGCGGGACATTTTAGACCCCTGCAGCGCGGCATGCCTGCATAGACTGCAGAACTCCAGGTGGGGACAAGGAGAGTCGCAATAGCTGTGAGCAACCGGAGTGAAAGCAGAGGACCAGAGGAGAACGGCAGGCCCTGCAGACGGGAGGTGGGGGCGTACCCCTGACGTGGTGCATTTTGTTCAGCTGCATGAGTGAAAGCCGGGGGCCGGAGAGAGGCGGCAGACCCTGTGCATCACTGTTAGTGGGGCGCCCCCCCCCCCTGGGTGAAGGAATCAGTTTATCGCGCCTGGGCCAGTTTGCCCTTATCCAGGGCTCATCAGACCGGCGGCATATCAGCAGACCGCGCCGCGTCGTGGGGGTGGATCACCACCCTCCACACCCCTCTGAGATATTTCCATCGGGGGAGAACCACTGTACTAAGCACCCTAATAAGGAAAAGGAAAAGGAGTGTTCCTGGGTTGGACACTTGGACGAGACAGACCTGTTGCGCAGCACATACAGCTGAATCTCCTAATCTCTCCATTTCGCAGGGGGGCAGATACCAGGAAACCCGACAGGCCGATGGAGGACAGGATCCCCTGGGCAGGCAGCGGGGATTACTGAGTCTGTTCCCTGATCACCCAACACTTAGCCACCCAGTGACTACCAATAATGGCAGGAGGGAGAGGGAATAAAGCGGCGATGCAAAACAAACTGGCTAAATTCGCGTGGAACGCAACCGATGACATCACCCGGAGGTCCAAGATAAGACGCAACCCCCCCAGGCGCAAAAAGACCCGACGCTCCAGGATATAATGGCAGTAATTACTGGGGTTCGTACATCTTTTGAATCTCGTCTTGACTCGGTGAATATTGAGGTCTCCCTCATACGAGCAGACCTCCGCAAAATGGACACCAGAGTTAAGGAGATGGAAGACACCACAACAGAACTAAATAAGGATACCTCCCTGCTTAAACAGCAAGTGACGCTAATCCAAGACAAGCTGACCAGACTGGAAGCGCAACTTGATGAATATGAAGGAAGGGCGCAAAGAAATAATGTGCACATCCTGGGGGTTCCGTAACGAGCGGAAGGTCCTGCAGTGGATCTCTTTGTGGAGGACCTAATTTCAAAATGTCTGCAGCCTAAGAGACTTTCAAACTACTTCTCTATCGAACGGGCTCACCAAGTTCCGGGGGGAAGGCCCAAGCCAGTTGTCCCCCCCAATAATGGCCAGAGTCTTTAACTTCAGAGATCGTGACGCCATACTTCAAGTGGCGCGTTCTAATCCACCTGTCAAATTCGAGGATAGTGTGGTTTCCTTCTTTCCAGACTTTACCACGAGAGTCCAAAATCAAAGACGGAGCTTTCTGGTGGTCAAGAAGGCGTTGAGAGAAAAAGAAGTGAAATATGCCATGATCTTTCCAGCAAAACTCAGAGTGGAGGCTGATGGTAAAGCTTGGTTCTTTTCCTCACCTGAAGAAGCATGGGACTGGCTGGCGGGTTGGCGTCGAGTAGAGAAACTCCGCAAGGAGAGACATGTGGGTCCATGTAATAATAGAACAGATCACAGCAACGAGCTGCGGGGTGACTCAACCAACAAAGAAACAGACTAGACAATCCGAAGCTGAAGCATCAATGTTCCAAAGTACAGGGTGAACAACGCAAGCCACAGCTAAGTGACTCTGAAGGGGCTATGTATTTCTTGCAGGACAGAATAAGGTAGCCGTCAATGGAGTAGATACGCTTGATACACCTAAATGCACACTCCCTGAGCTGGGAGGATTGACAATCAATGTATAATGGGCTGTGACTATGGGGTGGGACTGGGGTCAACCCACATAATGCAACTCATTTACTGCAACAGTTCGAATTGGGCGGGGGGGTTAAAGGCTGTGGACCAGGCACCTTTCAATGGAGGGAGGGGGCGACAGGCACTCTGCCTTGTTGGGGAGTGGGTAGTTCAAATTCCGCTGGCAGGGGGCAGGGAGGGGGGCGTTGTGGGAAGGGAAAAGGGGGTATGTTTTGTTTATATGTTCAAGTCACAAGGTTTGATACACCGGAATCAGTCGAACATAACATCTCCACAGGTGAAGGAGATGAGATCATGTTGTTATACAAAGCCTGTCTGATTGCCTGTAATGTAATGTTTAGAGTCTCAAAAGATATAGTGATTATTGAAGTCTCTGCTCTCTACGATTTGTCCCTGAGCTCCCGGGAAACCTTTCTATTGGACGCATGGCGGGTAGACTCGTAGACACATCACTTTCCATCCTGACCTGGAATGTTCACGGAATGGGGGATAAAATAAAACGGGGCATTGTATTACACTATCTTAAAAGACAAGCCCCCGATCTGGTCCTATTGCAGGAAACACACCTGGTGGGGAATAAGTGTAAAGCCCTGTCGAGGTGAGGATACTAGCTCCTGGTTCATGCGGGATACACTTCGAGATGTAGGGGAACTGGCATCCTAGTTAAAAAAAGTTTAGCACTTACCCCGACACGAACATGGGCAGACCCCCAGGGTAGATTTGCTGTATTGGAGGCAAGTTGGGAGGGGAACGCGCTTAATGTAATATCAGCATACCTTCTGCCAGCGTTAGGTAAGGCGGCGCTTGCAGACCTTGGGAAAATTATGATAGATCTCCCGGTTGGAACCCTTATTCTGGGTGGCGATTTTAACATGACCCCTGATTATCACATAGATAGGCAACCAACGCGCCCCCAGGTTTGCCCCAACATGCATATGTCAGAGTTTCTGATGGCCATGGGACTTACTGACATCTGGCGATACCTCCACCCAGACGAAACTCACTTCACCTACTATTCAAATACCCACAAAAGCCTATCTGGTATAGATTATTTCGTGACATACATGGCGGATATTGGCAACTTTCGGAATCCACGTTGTCTACCACGAGATATCTCTGACCATTCTCCGGTGTGGGTGGAGCTTACATACTATAATCAGAGGCAAAGTAACACAATAGTCATTTACCCCTGGTTGCTTAAGATCCCAGACATTAGAGAGAGTCTAATAACCCAGTCAGAACACTATTTCAATGAGAACGTAGGCTCAGTGGAATCGGCACAAATAATATGGGAGGCCTTTAAAACAGTCCTGAAAGGGCAGGCATTGGCGCTCAAAGTGGGTTATAATAAAAAACAACAGGCGCAACTAGTACAATTTGAGAACTACACCAGCTCGAAACAGAACACGCACAAGCACCCAGCGAACTTTTTGCCTGCCAAATATCCATAAAACAACTGGAATATAAAACCCTAGCTGAAGAGAAGGTAGGGGCCCGATTGCTAGACACACGGCATAGGCTGTACGAACTGGGGGACAAAGCTGGCAAGATGCTGGCGTGGCTGGAGAAGAGAGAACAGGAAGAACGCTGGGTACCCAGATTAAAACTCGGTATTACACAACATCTCTCAGACCCGCAAGCCATAGCTTGGAGAAGTGTGGCTCAATGGTTAGAGCGGCAGACCCTGATGCAGAGATCTGGCCCGGGACCAGGGTTCAATTCCCACCTCGGCGGGTTCTTGGGCTCAATTTCCTCGGACCTGATCATTCTCGCCTCGGTGCCTATTCTAATCATGGGTCCCACTCTGCAACTCTGGGCAATAGCTTGCTTAATCTCCACAACGGCCCCACCAGCGCTGGGATGCCTGGCTTCACCTTGGGGGTGTCCAGGAGTGGACATTTCACAGGGAAAAGACAGGAAGGGTTCCACAGCGGTATGCGTACAGCGCCAGGACACCCTAGGGTAACAGTGCGCTTTACAAGTACAAATTTCATTTCATTCATTTCATAGCGGATGTATTTGCGGATTATCTGGAGGGAGTGTACACCTCCTCGACCACTGCTACGGCAGAAGAATCCCGCCTATTGCTAGCAGATATCCGTCTGCCTACCCTTCCCACTGAAGATAGGGATATACTGGAGGAGGATCTTTCAGACGATGAAATCCGCCTAGCCATAAACAGTGTACAATCGGGGAAGGCGATGGGGCCCAACGGGATCCCAATTGAATTTCTGAAAACAACGGCCTCACATGTTGCGCCCCACTTACGAGAAATGTACAATGAAAGTTACGAAAAAGGAGTTTTACCGGAGGACCAATGGTTGGCCTCAATTGTGGTAATTCGCAAGCCGTGGAAACCCGCTGACAGCTGCGGATCCTATAGGCCGATTTCGTTAATCAATGTGGAAGCGAAAATCCTTGCCAAACTCCTGGAGTCTCGCCTGATCTCAAGGATCCCCTCACTGGTCCATGTGGACCAGTCGGGCTTCGTGCCAGGCCGGAACACTGCTTTAAACATCCGCCGTCTTCATAATGTTCTGGGCCGCAAACAACTAATAGCAGAAGACGCCGTGGTACTATCTCTAGATGCCAAAATGGCGTTCGATTCCATAGAATGGCCGTATCTCTTTGAAGTGCTGCGGCGCCTAGGGTTTGGCCCAAAATTTATAAATTGCATTAAGTTGCTTTACACGGACCTGAATGGCCAGGTCAGGGTGAATAACCGCCTGTCCAGAATATTCTCACTAAAAAGGGGCACAAGACAGGGTTGTCCCCTGTCCCTCCTAATTTTTCATTAGTATTAGAACCATTGGCCTCGTGGGTGAGGGCGGATCCACTGATAAGAGAGTTGAAGTGGGCAGAGGGACGTGAAGATAGGATATCCCTTTACGCCGATGATATCCTGTTATATCTGGCGTCTCCCTATAAATCGGTGAACAGAATTTTAAATATCTTTACGAACTTCGGTAAATATTCCGGTTATTCGATTAACTGGTCTAAGTCGGTGATTTTTGCGATTCAGGGGCCGATTCTGAAACTCGCCTCAGGATGTGAGGTGGAGACAGCCACTGAAGGATTCCGATATCTTGGTATTTATATAACGCCGGATCCTGAGACCTTCCACGATAGAAACCTGGCCGTCCCTTTGAAGAGACTGCGTAAGGACGTCAAGCACTGGAGATCACTACCCCTCTCCTTGCTGGGTCGAGCTGCCCTTTTTAAGATGCTTGCTCTCCCCCGTTTTCTATACATCCTCCAAAATTGCCCACACAAGGTCCCTGATTCCTACTTCAGAAATATAGAGAGTGAGGTAAGAATGCTACTGTGGGACGGGAGAGCGCCCCGCATAGCGTTACACAAACTGACTAAGGGGTGGTACGATGGAGGTATTGCACTCCCAGATATTCGTCTGTACTACTGGGCGTCACAACTTATAGTGGTGAATCACTGGATCTACCGTTCCCCGCTGGATCCGGCATATCTGCTGGACAAATATCAAATGGGCAGGGAAGGTTACCTAGGGGCTCTCTACTCGAAAGTCCGGAAAGGTCGATACCTGGGCCCCACAGCCCACACAGTGGAAATCTGGCGCCAGGCTAACGGACGCCTCGGCTGGTCAGACGTAATGACGCAAGCCACTCCACTATGGTCTACCCAAAAGCTAGGATTACTCTGTACCCAACCTGGCTTTGATAGATGGTATACTATAGGAATCTCCACAATAGGCCACTTAGTGAAAAAGGGGAAGATACTAACATTCACGGAACTAGGGGAGCAATATGAACTAGCTCAGGGGGAGGTCTTCCGGTACCTACAGGTAAGGCATGCCCTTCAAGCAGCACTCCCATACATGGCCACTATACCAGAATCATCCCCTCTGGAGGACCGACTGCTTTCGGAACCTATACTAGAGAAAGCTGTATCTTTAACATATAAAAAATTATGCAACAACTTGCCAGATCCGTTCTATACGCTTCGAGAGAGATGGCAGGACGATGTAGAGCAGCTTGAAGATGATGATTGGCAAACGGCACTGATGTCCCCAAGAGAAGCAGACATTCCCCTTAGGCTTCACCTTATTCAATTGAAAATCCTGCATAGAACTTATTTTACTGGGGTTACGTTAGCGAAAATAGGTAAGAGACAAGATGCGCAGTGTCTCCGCCAATGCAATCAAGAAGCCACATTTTACCACACAATATGGGAGTGTCCCCACGTACAAAGTCTATGGGAAAAGGCCACATCACACATGCAGAGAGCATTAGAAAAAGCGATCATTTTGACACCACAACTGGGACTCCTTAATATATGGGAGGCCACAGACCTCACAGAAGTAGAGCAACAAATGACCACTCTGGGGTACACACTAGTGAAACGCGCAATTGCAATGAAGTAGGAGGTAGAAGAGAAGCCATCGCCAAAGGGTTGGGCTAGGGAATTAGATAGATGCGTGATAGCAGAAAAAGAGGTGTTCAAATCCAGGGGTTGTCCTAAGAAATGGGATAAAAAATGGAGCAAGTGGAACATGTACCGAGGTGAACTAATGATAAGATCACTAAGATTGAACTCTCACTGGACGTCAGCATTACGCACCCCTCTAAGGTCATCACATCCGGGACGCCTGATTTCTATCCTTGTACCTCTTCCAATTCCTGGCTAAGCTTCCGCCCCATTCAAGAATCTGAGATAGTCACGCTGATCTCCACCTCCAAACCCTCAGCTCATGTCCTAGAACCCATTCCTCCCCTACTGACCAAAAAACTGAAGCACGCCCTAGCTCCACTTTGGTGCGAGATCATAAATAGCTCCTTGAAAAATGGAGTCGTTCCAGACTGCCTTAAAATGGGACAAGTCACACCGTTACTGAAAAAACCCGGCCTCGACATTACGGAGCTGAATAACTTTAGACCTGTATCGAACCTCCCCCTTCTGTCCAAAACCCTAGAAAGATGCGTACTCCAACAACTAACCCAACACCTGGACAACATCAACCTCCTGGACCCCCACCAATCTGGCTTCAGAAAAGGCTGTAGCACAGAAACCGCGATCCTCAACATCATTGACGATATCCACAGATCACTAGACTCTGACCAATGCTGCCTCCTCATTCTCCTTGACCTCTCGGCAGCATTTGACACGGTAGACCACAAACTTCTCCTTAGGGCTCTCCAAGAAAGAGCCGGTCTTGGCGAGATGGTCCTCCAATGGTTCTCCTCCTTCCTGCACAACCGCACGCAAAAAATAAAAATCAGAAACTTCACTTCCGACCTCCACCAAGTCAACAAGGGCGTCCCTCAAGGCTCGGTGCTATCCCCGCAACTTTTTAACATTTACATGGAACCTCTCTCCAAACTACTCAAAAAAGCCAACATCCGCTTTCACCTCTACGCTGATGATACTCAGATCTATTTGGAAACTACCTCCCTCAAAGACATTCAAAGACTCAATGACGTATTGAGAGATGTCCAACACTGGCTGTCATGCAACCACCTTAAACTAAACCCTGACAAGACTGAGACACTCCTCATCTCGAACAAGGAAGAGAACCCCCAAATTGCCGAATGGTTGAAAGAGATTGATGCGCTCAACGGGAATCTCACTCTAGCAGACTCTGTCAAATCACTAGGCATCACTCTAGACCCGAAACTGAACATGACCAGACACATCAAGAATTCGGCCAAGAGCGCTTTCCTCAACCTTAGACTACTGAACAAAATAAAACCCTTCATCCCGCCCAGTGATCTCAAACAAGCCACCCAAACTCTGGTACTGTCAAGACTGGACTATGGGAACGTAGTCCTCTCAGGAATCCCAAAATTACATCTGGCTCCCATCAAAACAACGCTGCATGCGGCAGCCAGAATGATCACCGGTATCAAGAAATTCGACCACATTTCTCCTGCTCTCAGGGAACTTAAGTGGCTACCAGTAGAAATGCGGATTAGCTTCAGAACAGCCTGCCTCACGCATAAAGCCCTACACACCGGCAAACCCAAATATCTGGCGAAAAAACTCAAAAAGCCGGCCAGGCCAGGAACCTCAGAAGCTCAAACTCCCTCCTACTCATCCCACCAAAGACTCGAAAACAAAAAACTGCGGATCGATCCTTCGCCGGCAGCGCCCCAAAAATCTGGAACTCTATTCCCCCTCACATCAGAACCATTCCCTCCTTTGTAAAATTCAAAAGTCATCTCAAAATCCTGTTCCTCAACCGCTCCCTAGGGGTTGGATAGGATCAATCGGAGCAGCCAGCTGACACCGCGCACTGCTCTAACTCCAAGGTTTCGAAGGACTCCGAAGACTGAGACTGTTCCGACTCTATTAATGTCTTGCTCTTCTGTTTTGTGTTTTATGACTCTATTCAATGTATCTGCTGTAAAGCGCTCCGATACCCTAGGGTCAGGCCAGCGCTATATAAAACTCCCTAAATAAATAAAAATAAATAACTGTGTACCTCACCTACCAAGGAGGTGGAGATGAGGAAAAATACTGGAAATATTATGGAAGCGAATGACTGATTTACTATTGATTCCTATTAAATGTACGAAGGTTGTACCTGTATTTAAATGTATACAAACAAAGAAATGTGACTTATTTGTTTTTCAAAATAATAAAAAAAGTTAAAAAAAAAAAAAAAGCTCTATTGCTGGCACTGATAAATACGGATCGAGAATTCCCCACACTAATTGTGTGCGATTCTTTTTACTGTGTCCAGTCATACAATGAATATCTTCAACATTGGGGACAAAATGGGTTTAAAGACTAAAAAGGTAGCACAATTAAGCATAAAATGCTATGGGAACAGGCAGTGGAGTTGAAAAACGAACTACCAAGGGCTCACGTGATACACACGCTGAGTCCTCAACGTGATGGCGTTCACGTTGAAGGGAATTCATTGGCTGATGAAGCCGCAAAGGGGGCAGTACGAACTGCGTCCGTAGCTGCAATAACTCGTTCAAAAACGAGAATAGACGGACAGATAATGGTAGCTGTCATTGCTTCACGCAAAGACAATAAGGCATTGCAGAAAGGTTTTCCACTCAAGTACTCCTACAAGTTAGATGCAAAAAACGTTCCATTTGCTCTGATTCCTGGAGTGGGGGATAGAGTAATACCAAACATGGATCGCAGATTGGGCTTAATATTAGCTGCACACGAGGGTCTGGGTTCTGCACACGCAGGAGTTACGGCGACTGTTTCTTTACTGAAACAACGCTATTGGTGGCCAGGGTTAACAAAGCAGACCAAAGATTATGTCTTAAAATGCGACATCTGTCAACAGATGAAGGGCTCCACCATAACACGTCCAGCGCAGACACCATTGCTAATATCAGACAGACCACTCGCATGTGTCTATTTGGACCACTGCGGCCCCTTACAATCTGATGGGGCTTACAAGTATATCATGGTTGCAGTGGATTCCTGCTCGAGATTCCTATGGGTATGGCCTCAGCGCTCGGCTGACGCTCGAACTGTTATCAAAGATTTGCGAGTCTTTATAGGGACATACGCAGTTGGCACATTACATTCTGACCGTGGCCCAGCGTTTAGCTCTAGGGCTTACAAGGAACCCATGGGAAGTTTGGGTGTTGCACTGCGGTACTCCTCTCCGTACCATCCCAAAGGAAATTCGGTTGTGGAGAGGAAAAACCGGGACTTAAAGCAATCAATAACAGCTAGAGTATGAGGCGTGGGTGGCAGTTGGGTCAATCATTTATATGGGGTACAGCGGGCCTTGAATAACATGCCAAGAAGTTCTCTAGGGGGGGGTCACTCCTTATGAGGTCCTTTTTGGGATGAGAATGTGGGTACCTGATCTCGATTGTGAAGGCACAGTGGCGGATGAAAAAACTTTTGAAATCAATAAACGTTTGGCTGTTTTACAGGATCTGAATGAATCCAGGGCACTACAGATTAATGTGCAGGTAAAGCAGACCACCACTGGGGAAGTCAAGTAAGTCACGGCAAGACCTGTCTGGATTACTAAAGTCGGGGATCTGGTCAGGGAAAAGATAGTGGTCAAAAAAGAATTTGGCCCATCGTATAGAAAGCCTGTACCTGTCCTGGCCGTTGAAGGAACAAGAACTGTACTTCTGCCACCTCTTGCCGGAAAAAAGGAGAAGAGATTCGTCTCCATTGATCTGATCAAACCACACTATGTGACCGATACTGACTAGTAGGCCTAGTGGGCTCCTGAACAGCCTACGCCCTCCTCTCGCTACCATACAGGAAGTTCAGACAGAAAGGCTCATCACGTTTGAAGAGTCTCCTATACAGAAAGATGGACTATTCAACAATGCCATGGAACTCGTTCCTCTTAAAACAGAGATTAAAAATCAAAATGAAAGACAAATTTCATTTCGACCTAACACTGATGTCTACATAAATATGCCTCAACAAGAGCCATCTACAAGTTCAACAAAACCTGCTGAGCTACCTGAAATAGATCGAACTGCATCTGGCTATTTCATTGACTTTGATACCTTTTTGTTGGATCCAAGTGAACCTGAAACAACGCCAGCCCCAATATCTCGTCAAAAACAAATCAAAGACTTCTTCATTTTTCTTAAAAAGACATACCTGGTGTCACCTTGGCTAGAACTTTGGATAATCACAGGTATACTGTTCTTTCTTTTCTGGATAGGCTTAGTAACAGTTTTCTGCTTACTTATTAATGGAACTTACCTTCGCCAAAGCTCTGCAGCATCGAAAGTGAATTTGATCCTGAAACCTCATGTTTCGTCACATAGTGAACAAAGAGACTTGTCATCAGTGAACATTACAGCAGTTCCTATACCTGATGGTATAGTATGAGACAAGGTTGATTATGATATATTTGGTCAGATCGAACTTTTAAAATTACCTCATTTATTTAAAATTTCCTTAAATGATATCGTTACCTCCAGTACATTTTCCGATGATTGGGATTTTGAAACTGTAAACAATATGTTATCTGATTTAGAACAATCTGATGCATTTTCTAGTAATGAAATGTTAGAAGACACATCAGATTTTAACACCATGTATTGTTATCAACATTATGGTCATCATTTTCTACACAAATCCAGTACCCCTAGGAGTGTTTTCACATATCACCAATGGGAACATTGCCCTACACCACCGAAAAGTAGTTTGAAAACTTTTGCACAAAAAAATTTCATATTTTTCAGGGTTCAATATTTCTGACCCTACCTCATTCTATTATAAGATTGCACGAACATTTGCACAGAAAAATATGCTGACCAACACCAAACAGATTTCCTCTGTTTCTTTTATTACCCAACTGTCTGAACAGGGTTTCGACTTATGGAAAGACACAGTAGACTTAAAATCAGTCTGGGGTTCTAGAGATTGGCAAGTCCAGGGATCAGAAGCACTATTTAGAGCATGCCTCATTCCTCAGCAGATGATATTTGTAAATGAAACTGTGCAACAGACCTCCTGTCTTGGAACAGCCAAGAATAAGGAAATGAACACACCTCGGATTCCAACACCATCACATGCCGGGGGTAATTTTACTTCTAAAGAAGGGATTACAATAGATGACATTTTACAATACAATAGATCAGACCCCAAATGAAAAGGATGGTTGGTTTGGCCCACAGACACAAACAGATGTCAGGGAAGATTCAGGAGTTCCACCGAAGGGTTTAGTATCCACAGGCCAGACCCACACTATGTACAAAGAGAACATCAAGGGGTGGCACAACAAGTGGGGATCAAAGCATCGACACCCGCACCAGTCCTAATGTCCCTGATAGTTATCACAAATAAGAGGAGGTGCGACGGGCTTGGGACACAATCCCCTAGGTCCCAAGTTAGAGAAACAAGAAAAAATGTTCTAGTCACTCTAATACACTAAGAGCAGAATAGCCCCGCACACTACTAGAAGTTAAATACATATATAAGTCATTGTTAGACCATGTTCATAACGGAATAGATTTGCATTCAGTAGTTGTTTTCCCAAGAGAAAAAGGGGTGGTGACATCATACAGTGTTGGGAAGTTATGCCTCGATTGGCTAAAAACCTCAACACTACAACATGTGAAACAACACTTACAGAGGATGTGGACCTATGGGATTTTTTGCTACGTCCCAGGAAGCCACGTCAAAAACTTTTCTATTATGCTGTCTATAACAAAATTTGGAAAATATCCCAACAAGAAGCAGATGAGAGACTGCGAGAAATAGACAGGATCAATTTAGAAAAGACGTTAGCCGTAGTTGACAATGGTATGACTACGTTAACTTCCAGGATTTATTCACTGGGCAACATTGTATCTTCTGCTATTGATGTACTACAACAAGATTTGTCCATACTACAGTACGGGCACATCACAATTACGTTCTATTATGTTATTGAGCTGGACGCTGCAATCATTGCGCGCAGGTTATGTGCCTTGGCGTTTTATCAACAGTACGTCACTGTTTTCTGCATACAATCTAATGGAAAAACAGATGAAAATGGCACAGAGGGGAGCAAAATATACAATGCTCCGTATTGAAAAACTGGACAGGTTACCGTTTTATTGTGGCAGAATCACCTTCCACAGAATGGTTGATCCATGGCCATATAACATTACCGGTCACAACTTTCCAGTTTCAGTACTGCCTAGAACAGCAACAGGCAGGCAGATATGAAGCGATGGGTTGGGAATTCATCAAGGAATCTTGGGAATTACCGTACAGATTTCGATGCAGGAGTGGGGATCTAGAAGTGTTTCTAAGCGGTATAAACTGTGAGAACGCTTTAAGTGGATCTCTCGTATGCCAGGATATTATGCTACATGGGATCCGTAATGGTTCAGTGGCGAACCTATCCTGTCACTTGAGGGGTACCCCGGCAGCCGTGATTACCCCAGTATTCAGGCTACTTTCAAATGGGAGTTACTTGATGCTGAACGATCAAGGTTGTTGTGGGATGCTTCCGGACATCGCATAACTTGTCACCGTGAGCTCCAGGGTTACTTGCTGCATGCAAGTATTGTTTCCACCGACACACACAGTCAGGGAGGCGCTGCTATGGCCTTCATTGAATGTTTCCTTTATACGGTTTGATACTCTGAGCAGAATGAAAGCCATGCTTCTACAGAAGACCGTGCCCCTAACCTCTGCCCGGGAGACTTTTGATCTCCAAATAGCAAGGTCCTCGGCTGAGATACAGGCACTCATACGTACGAACTGCCTCTTCCATTTTACCGAAATGGTAAATCGTATCTTTAACATGTCTGATACGACGGGTATAGTCCATCTATTTAAGACCATAGGTTTGGGACTGTTAAGCACCTTTCAGACGGTCCTCGGAGTTATACCAAACTTTATACACTCCGTATTCGGAAGCATTTTGGAGGACTTCCGCGGATCCTGTTTCTAATAGCAGGTATCCTGACTGTAGTTTTTCTGCTACGCAATGGACGTCCCAGTCACCAAGGAGATGGAAAAAGCACTCCTGGAGCGTAAATACTGTGATCGCATGCTACAACATCTGGGCACACCTCGCCTATGGGAACTGAGCGTCTCTTGGTTCCTGTCATTTAGACCAGTCTGGATGGACTGCATTCTACCTGTTCTCCGATGCCTGTTCTGCGGAGAAGAATGCGCGTTGGATCTCTGTCTGACACTTCCATCAGTTGCGCAACCGGACGTTGATGCTTTACTGGACCCGATAACGGCCCATGTTCTGCAGTGTCCCCAGCGTAGTCCTATGTTGATGGTGGCATTCTTAGAGCCTCCACAGGAAGTCTCTGCTCCTGTTGGAATGGATACCGGCTCCTCCACTGACACCCAGGCCTTGGACGGTGCACAGGCTGCCCAAGCATCGGCTGCAGGCAATACAGAAGATCATCTGTGCTCAATTGACTTAATCTGCGAGGTGTTACAGGGATCGTCGTCTGCGAAGGCAGGCAACAGCAATGTTGCGTCTACCAGCCAGGACACAAAAACATTTGGCTCGTCGTGTGCTGGGAAAAATTCTGCCTTTTTTGCACAAACTAAAATTGGAACTCCAAAACAATAGACACTTTTTATGACCTGCATGGCTTTCCGATGCTTGTAGTGGTTGGAACTATGTATACGGACACATTAGAGCTATTGCATGAGTGACAATTTTTCTTTTCACCATATTTTTGAATGTTTTACATTTTGTTTTAGCAAAACTATTGTTTCACTGCAGTTGTTTGCATACCAGTCCCTAGACAACCTAGTAGTACATTAGAATTTAATTATGTCGTCCAGTCAGATGAGGAGTGGGTGTTATATTCCATATAGGTACCCCAATATAGGCTCAGGTAACATTGTAACCTTTCACCTATACTCTCCCCTACATTACACACATAACGGTTCTTGGGGACTGACCTTTTACCTAGATACGACACTGCACACAGAACACAAGATTTTCCCTGGTAAAAGCCTCATACATTATGCATGAGGATTCTTGGAAACTCAGCAGGACTACCATCTCCTGTATAATAACTGTGTATAAAGTTCATTCCTGACACCATCCTAAGTCCGACAAGTGGCACAGCAAGGTAGAACCCCCGGGGAGACCTTTGGGTATATAAACATCGCATCTTGCTGAGACAAATAGAGGAGATCAGGACTTCCCTGCAGACACACTGACGCACGATGCTGAGGCTCCTGCATGCAGATACTCCAGCTTGCCGTGGTCTAACATCCCTTGCGGGGTGTCCAACTCGAGACTAAGACGGGGTCCCACAGTCTCTCACTCCAGGTAATGGGGTTGACTTTATCCTAGAGGGATTCTTGGCTTAACACCTACATACATGCTAGGTACACTTAGGTACATCTAGTTAGGGAGCATCGTAGGAGTACACATTTTATTGTCGTGTATTTTATATACTTGCCTAGATTCATGGTGATAGCAAAATGGTAGAAATCTACTATCCTTTTACTTTCTTAGTGCTTCTAATCATTTATATCTGTTACTGTCTAATGGTTGTTTCAGCACACCTATTTTACACTAGAATAATGACTGTGTGAGCTAGCTGGTACACAGGCCAGCATACCTGGTGGGGGTGTCTAGAATCAGTCTGACACCAATCCTACAATGTATGTTGTCTAAACGCGCAGAACCTATATAGGTTTTATAGGAACTACACGACAACCTTAATGAAACTTTTATGTTTTATAAGTAGAGAAGAAAAAGGAAGAGGAGGAAAAAGAAAATAGAGAAAGAAAAATCAGCAACTGTACCAAAGATAATCAATATTGAAATCCTATAACTTGCACAATAAGTGTTCAAACCACAAAAAGGTAACAGTAAAATATCCTAGTTTGAACAATGTAAGAAACAAAAACCGAAAAACTCATGGCAGTTGATAAACGCAGGTACTGTCCTGGATCTGCATTGAATGAGAGGATAAATAGTTAGTAAGCGGAGACCAGAAGTTTTTTTTTTCAAAGACGTTCTTGGGTGGAAGTGACAGAAGCTCTATCCAACCTATGATGATGACAGAGAAGGTTCCACCAACCAGAAAAAGTGACTTTAGTGGCGTCCTTCCAGTTGGAAGTAATAAGTTCAAAGCCAATAGCAAGTAATAAATCCACAAACAACCCCAACTTGCGAGCACCAAACCAAATTAGGGAAGAACTTCCCAAAATTATAGATTTGATCTCAAACGGGAAACTAATAGAACATATAGAGGAAATTGTTTTACAAACCTTTATCAAAAAATAGGTAATGCTTGGACGGAGAAAAAAAGAATGTAGGTATGTGCCAGGAGTATTTGAGCAGGTCCAATGGTTGCTGATGTTTGAAGTGCAGTGTGGTGTGGGGCTGGTAAACACTGTGGCACATAGAGCCATGTATAATTGGTCGTATCAGAAAGGCTTTCCTTTTGTTGTCTTATGCGGTGATGTAAAAATCTGGTGTAGTGGCTTAATTCATACAAAAAGACTCAAAGGGGATTTGAAGCTCTTGCCAATCTTCAGTTCACTTTTCACAGAGCAGTGACCCATTGGTAGAGTGTTATGGTCTCCTGGCAAAACCCATACTGCTAACTTCTTTCCTACTATCTACAGAAAATTGGAAATCTGACCGACATGAGAGCTCAGACATCAGGATAAGTCATTCCAAAAGCCCTACATGTTTCTTGCAGTCAGTATTCATCTCAAGCAAGTTACAGTGTTCCAGACATCTGCAGACTTCTATGTCTGTTGTAGTACAGCGTAGAAGATTGCCTAGCATTACCTTGAGAAACTTAATCAAATCGGAGTCTAAAGGAACAGTGGTTCTATTACTGGAATTTGAAGGGTGCAACTCTGTACCACTAAGGGAAAGCTGCTGTCCAAACCCTTCTTAATTTCAAAACTAGGAAGCACTCTCTTTTTCTATTAAATGATATTGCCCTGAGAGAGTGCCTCATTGCAGATTTAATCAATGGCTTTGCCTTGCAAAAAAGCATGAGTTTTTGTGGTGGCAGAACGATGGGCATCCTGTAGCATTTCATGCACTGCAGAGGGACTACAGCAGCTATATTCTGAGTTACTGATGCAGGACCCAATAAAGAGAGATCTACATCCGCCACCATGTACTGGAACATATGTTTGTTATTTGCTACTGGTCCTCAGCTTCTTAACAAATGTGCGTCTTTGTTCCTCACTCAAACCCAAAGATTTGAACTGCACTTAGACACTCAGAAAGCTGTATTAGTGTTTGCTAAAATCTAGTCATCTCACATGTGAATGCCAAAGTCCAGACATATGTTTGTAAATTCATTGGATGTCTCAGGTATGTACTTTGACTTTAGTAATTGTTTATAAAAATATGATTTGCATAGAGAATATGAAAAGAGGACTATCATATTTATGAATTTAAATAATGACAGATATGTGAACATTGTAAATGCATGTTAACAGCACATTTAGATTTACAGTTTGCGCAAAGCCCTGGATTACGCTGTGTAATCACACAGAAATTGACCAGCACCAGTGTGTATTGAATACACATACTACAGCCTCTATGCCGGAGTCCTCAAACACGTAACCAGCAGACTTCAAACCATACAGAACATAGCAACCCGCCTCATACTAAGGGGCCAATTACAATGTCGGGCGGTCTCGTAAACGGAACCGACCGTCCGCTGGTCAGCAGTCCTGACCGCCTGATTAGAATGCGACTGAACACTGTTTGCTCGCATTCAGACATTTCCATATGGGAGCATGTGTTACAGCTGTAAACCGGCCAAAGTACATGCTCCCATAGGGAAATGGGAGGTGGTGTTAATCCCTGCACCCCGTGGCAGGCACCTCAAGATGCCTGCCACGAGGTGCAGGGATTAACAGGGGGTCACCATAGGTGCCCTCTCGGCCCCCAACTAGAGGCCTCACACACAAGGGAGCCCTGCCTGGGGCCTCCAAACACGCTTTTCGACAGGGTTTCTTTTTCGGAAAGGCAGGCCTGGAAACCGTGCATCGTAATCCCACGGGCGGACAGAATGCCCTTTTGGATTATGGGCCGACTCTGACTGGCCAACGGGCTCCTTGAACCCGTCAGAAGCCAGGCCGGTTTAAATTCTGACTGGCTGATTCTTAATCAGCCGGTAGGCAATAAAAATCTACGATGGCGGTCGGAAAGCCTCTGACCGAAGGTTCAAGGCTTTCTGACCGAAATCGTAATAAGCCCCTAAATGTTCCTTTTCGAGAACACTTCACTCCTCACCTCAAGATACAACACTGGATACCAATTCTCGAGAGAATCACATTCAAGATGTTCACCCTCACGTTCAAGGCACTCCTCAAGACTGGACCAGGATACCTCAACAGTAGAATCCACTTTCACCATCCTACAAGACACATCAGGTCGGTGGCCCTAATACATCACACCCAAAGCATGGAATGACCTTCACCTTCACATAGAAAGCTCCCCTTCTCTTTTGATATTCTGAAAAAAGCTGTAGACCTGGCTCTTCTATTAACACTCTTGGAGTCCAGCACCACTTCTGCACAGCACCAAGATACACTCACATGTGATTGAGCGCTCTACAAATAGCATAGCCTAGCATGGCACAATAAGTCCCTAAGGTACCATGCAACAGCAGTGAAAACAAGCCATCCATATATGTTGCTTGTGGGCATCATGGTGCCCTCAGACTAGAAACTAGAAAAAAAACATCATTGCTTGCCAGCAGTGTTTTCTAGCTTCTTTTGGGCATTTGGATTGCTCATATCTAGTAATCTATATGAACATTGCTGCTGCAACCTATATATTGGAAAAGCATTAATGTACTTCATAAAGCTCACATTTAATGCAGGTGGTTGTAGTCTACTTTTTGCGATGGAATGATGAAATCATATCTCAAATGTGGGAGACACTGAGGGGGCTTTAACAATCCATTCTTGTTTCAGTACAGAACTTGCAGGGCTGTTTCATGTTATCTCAAGCATCCAACATTTTACTGTGCTTGCCTAGATCCAATTACTGACACATAGAAGGTGAAGACAAATAGCATTCCTTTCGTGAGTACTTTTTAAGACACACACATAATGATGAACAGTAGGGTAGGTAGACTTCCCTAAAATCGGGCCTGGGACACAGATGTAGGCCAGCTCCCAACAGCCTTCTCCTACAGCACAGGGAAGCGTACCTCCAGCTGCTCTCCAGCCCGCCCTGCCCCAAAACCCATCCAATCCCTTGGCACCTCACCCCACGGTCTCCATTGAGCCCATTCTCTCACTTGTGACATGTTCAGAGCAGGAGGTACATGGTAAGGGATTACTAGGCAGGGAAGGACCGGGGAATTCCGTGGAACGCTTTGTTATTCCCCATTCAGGGGCTTATACTTGTAATGCCTGTAAAATGCAGGTGGGGGAGGAGGGAAGCTACGGGCAGAAATCAGTAATTCTGGCCCCGGTATTTCCCTCACTAAACTACGGGCAACTCGTATTGAGGCAGTAAGAAATGTTAAAGTACATTTAGCACATTGAAGGCACATTTATATACTACATGCCCATACATTAAATGTTCAGGGAATAGTCGTGTTAGAGTGTGGCTTTAGGGTTAGAATTTAAGATTAACAAATGACAGATGTCTTAATCATAACCTTTCACATACCAAATATGCAAAAGTCGAATGCATATCCAGTTTATTGCCAGTTTATGAAAAATACAATCAAGCCATGATTTTAAAATGAACATTATTCAACTAGATTGATGTAGAATCAAGGGAAATGTTAGTCACTGTGTTTTTCATTTATACGAATAGCTTTAAGTAAAGGAACAAAGCTAATGAAAGGCAAATGTTCATCAAACCGCTGAGGGTATTTTTATAGAGAGATTATTTTTATGATGTGCTTCAGGAAGTAGAACAGTGTTCAGCGACAAGTTATTGATACGAAATCCAAAAAGGAGTTCAATAGCGGCCATAACCTCCATTGTGGAGCTGTAATTGAACCCAGTCTGAGCGACGGAGGATTGCAGTCTTCCGGGTTGAGAGTGGTGACCTGTAAATCGAATTTCCGCTCGAGGGACTTTTACAAAAAATCACCTGATGTTATTTCGGGAGCTGGCATTGGATTTGGCATTTGAGAACCCTTTTCGCAGTATGGGTGAATCATTTTTCTGTGACTCGACATTTTCTCCCTGCAAGTTTTAGAGACGCATTTTGACTTTAGCTTGTAAGTTTGCTAGTGCCAGCTGTCATTGTCTACTGATAGCAGTGAGGGTTCCTTTTTTTTAACACAGACTTTATTGCATTTTGCTATAATAAACAGTCGGTAGTACTGGAGAGTGCTGTCCGTCTTGGAAACGTGTGTAATATAATGCACTCTGTGCAGTGAAGGTTCATTAATGGTGCGTTTGGGTTCCGCCCTGCCACATTTTTTACAACACGTTCTTGTTTAATAAATGGCGCAGAGGCATGCTTATTGAATATGGAACCTATTTTTGCTTCAGGCACTTTTTAATGTCTTGGCCCCCACTCCTGTAATATGTTCTGGGCACTTTACTGTTCGGTTTGTAGTGCTGCGATCCACACGTGCCCTCAAAAACGCCTTCACTTACCACAAAGAATCAGGAACTGTAAAGTTTTAGATGATGCTCAAGTTTAGATCCTGTTAACAGTACTTCACAATTATTCTTGGTCCAGCCCAGACCCCTGAGTTAACCTTGATAATCTCAATATGCCCTTAACTTGTATGTATCTTTTTCTTATAAGAACGTAAATAAACACAAGCACTCAGTCTGCCATACACACCCGCAAACTTTGTTTACCTCAGACCTACTGGTGTTAAAATTACAAACACCCAGAGTAGAAGGGGCCTGTCGGGAAGATTACTCAATTGAACTTCTCTACCATTACCAAATGAAATATTCCGAGTACACTCTGTCCCTTAGAAAAAACTAAAACATTCATTCTTTGCTCTGCTCGAATCAGATCGCCCTATCCACTCAATTGAATCTGATCCATTGCCATATCTGCTTAGCTCACACCCTCCAATGTCGCACATGGGAAGCCTTCGTGCCTCTCTTAGATTCCAAAGTAACCTATTAGCTAACTAACACCAAGACCCAAGGTTTCCTCTAGATGCCTGCCCATCACTGGTGATCAAAGCAGTCAAAATAACACTTACTCCCACACTGACTTAGGTCTTTGAACTCAGCTGTGAAACACAGCGGTCATCACTCTAATGCTTAAGAAGCCTAATTTGGAGTAACCCTGGGCAAAGCACTACGCTACACTCGCGTAGTTTGCGAAGTTTGCGCTACTTCGCACAACGCGAATTGCACGTAGCACAGTGCAAACACGCGTAGCGTAGTGCAGCGGTCATTTTTTGCTTGCTCGCGGTCCTCAACGTCAAGTTGGCGACCGCGAGCAAGCAAAATGACATCCCGGCGAGACTTTTTCCTCGTTCGCGATCAGCAACATCAAGTTGCCGATCGCGAGCGTGGAAAATAAACCTCCCGGCGAGATTCTCAACGCGGGGAGGTCAGGTTTCTCATTGCGAGTGGTCGCGTATGCTCGCGACCCCTCGCGATGAGAAACTACCAGTCCACGTTGAGAAAGCTGCCGCTCGAGTAAAAATCTACTCGAGCGGCAGTAAAGACAGCTCGCACTGTGCAAGATGCCGTTTTCAATGATTGCACAGTGCGGACAAGCATCCGGCACTGTGCAATCATTGCGAACAGTGCACTACACAGTTCGCGTAGTGCTACGCGTAGCTCGCGTAGTGCGAACTGCACTTTGCGTAGCTTCGCGTAGCGCTACTTCGCGAACTACGCCCAGGCTTAATTTGGAGCCCAACAGTATTGATCAGTTTAATACCTATTTTTCTTCTACCATTTCTAAGAACATGCCTACAAAAAGTGTCTGCCTCATGTTGGGACCATTACGTGGAGGCTCAAAGTACCCTCTACATTGCTTAAGCGGGCTTTCGTCCAGTCCACGGTACCAAGCTTGTTGTATTGTCTTCTCTTTCTTTTCGGTGTTGACTGCCTTCAACACCAATGATAACAAATGTATTTGTGATTCAAAGACAGGCTTCCATCAGACAGTTAATCACCCTGTCACAGTTTATTTCCTCTTCTCGCAAGTTGAAATGATGTGTTATTAATTCTTCACCCTTGCCATTTAACATCCACATGCATCCATTGGCTAATCTCCTTTGATCCTTAGGAGCAAAAGTCTACATGTATGTGGATTATACTGAATTGACCTTTCGTTTGTCCCATTCGCTCTTGTTCCCACAGGGTGGCCCACTTGCTCCCTTCATTGCTTGTGGAGGTCAGGGCATTGTTTAGACTCCATCATACTAAAACTAAGGTACTATTGA
Organism: Calotriton arnoldi; assembly: GCA_963921515.1. NCBI lineage: Eukaryota > Metazoa > Chordata > Amphibia > Caudata > Salamandridae > Calotriton > Calotriton arnoldi. Next base: position 367,931 of record CAWUFW010010726.1, on the reverse strand, counting down.
CAGAATCTCCACACCTTGGAACAACATAGAATGGACATTGTCAAAGGACAATCATACCACTCCTCCGAGTCATCCACTAAACTTGGGAACTCTTCTGGGTGAACATTTTACACTTGAACCCCCAGTGAATGCAGTTTGAAGTGCCTGCTTTATTCAGCTAAACGACATTAGTTGTACCCTTCCATTTGTTAGCCCTAAGTAACATATTCCTGTGTTTCATGCATTAAGTAGAGCTATGGCGGTCACAGAAAAGCCACACGCCACTTACAACCTATTTAGAACCCAACAGCCATACCCATTTCAGTACTAAAGAACTGGAGCATATTTCTTTCACTCTCAAGGTACACTGGCTCCTGGGTAAAGAAAGGATTATGTTGAAGCTGATATCTTAGTGATGAATCCTACTGCTGTCCGAGTCCCTTGCCAAGCCTGTATGATAGCACAACACCTCTGTTGCCGTATCTTGTGAGATCTCTATAACCAGAGCAATAACACTGCTGTGTCAGTCTGTACAATCCATCTAGTACTGCTGTATTTGTTTAAACTGCAAGATAAGTATATTTAATATTTTTTCACCCATTCCCATTTCAAGGATATTCTCAGTTATATCATGTTATTGAGAATCTACTTGAAAAGGGCAGGGTGGAAAAATGAATGGAAATGACATTTAGAGTTGTAGATAGGTGCTACAATAAACAATAGGCCATGTGAAATTGCCTTTTCTGAACTGTCTTTGTTAAACGGTTCCTATGAACTTAGTAGGACTGTGGATTGGATTAACAAAACTTCATAATACAGAGACTGAGTGCCTTATTATGACTATGGACGGGACCGCTGTAGCCACAGTGCCGCACCAGCGGTCCGACTGCCCCATTGCAACTAGGGCTGTCAAATCGCATTGGCACCCCCCAACCCCTGGCTGTTGCAGCACTCTTAAGGACGTAATATGCTTGTTGGGGCCACTGCAGACCCACCAAGTATATTATGAGTTTCCTCACCGCCACACTTTCATGGCGGTGCGACCCCATGAAAAGTGTGGCGGTGAGGAAACAAAGAGGGCCCTACAAACCCATGGGGTGCATGCAGGGGGGCACATGTTGTGCCTGCTTGTCTGCATGCACACCCAGTTCCTGAGGGCATGGACTTGACAGCCCATGCCCGCAGGAACTGCCTTTGACACTCCCACTCCCTTTTTCAAAGGCACCGCCATGGGACTGCCAAAGAACTGTCTGCCAGAGACTTTAAAAGTAGTACTCTGGCGGGTGTTTTTTTATGGCTTTGGTGGTTTCAGAGCGGGGTGGCGGCCCTGAGTCTTCTTATATCATCAGTAAATGTTGGTTCAGCAATTTCACAGTACCGCTTCTAAACTCCTAAACCTCCAGAGTTATAGATGCTGTCGGCAACCTTGAACATAACCACTCTTATACCCAAGGAATTAGTGGAAACAGATCTAACCCTTTCGTTTGTCACTTTTACATGCGCAAGGTTTCACAAAGAGAAGAGGCAATATTACATTTTCAAATGTTTATTGAAAAGATGTAATCCTTGTAATTAAAGCATGAACTGTGATTATTACACATCATTGCTATAAGCTTTATTATAATGGTGAAAAATACCCATAATTCAACCATGTTGATTTTTCCTAATATTATTCCTATCTGTCACTAATACCCCCACACTAGTGACAGCATAGTAGGAGTGCCCTTCTGCCAGACTGGGTTGGAATGATCTAACCCCATACCTTGGTGTAGTGTCTCAGGAAACCGGCCTCAGTGCATTAATGAATGCACTCCTTCTCAGTGTCCAAGCCTACACACATCTGCCTGTGCAGCTATCTTCCTTCTTAGAATGTATGTCGGGCCTGCAGAGCTGCATCTCATTCACATCTCTCTGCAGCATCCATGATAACTCTGGTGTAAAGTGCCTCTCGACCTGAATTAAAAACAGATGGTGTTTAAATAATAAAACACCAGCCTTTTCTCATTCTGCCGGTAACACAGAACAACAGCTTTACTTAGTCTGGATAAAAGAACCATCTCCTGCGAGCACAAAATAAAGCAAAGTCATTGCATTCTAATATGTGTCCCTGAATCTAGCAGTGCAGACTACAGAGCAACAATGTCTAACCATATTAAAAGCATGTGTGGCATTTTGTCATGTAAGTGAAAAACATGTTCAAACCACCATCTCAAAAAGATGCTAAGCTAAAAGGAAAAACTAAATGGAGACAAAATGTAATCCCTATAACAGCTTCTTAGACATTTTTATGTACCATGATGTACCATTTTGCCATAATTTTTTTTAAATTGTCTAAAAGCACAGAAGTGATTCTGGATTTGCCTGAAAGTACTGGAATTTTTCATAAGCGCACTTTCTAAGCCTGTAAATTGTCAGTCAATTTATGTAAAAAATGTGCTGTAAAATACACTGTTTGGCCCTTTTCATTAAAAATATTGTCAAGAGAACTCTCATGAGCCCTCTGGGAGACAGTCAAAGTCCCTCACTCAGATTTATAGCAGGTGTTTTGTCTCACAACTTTCAAATGCCACCCCTGCTTTCTGGATTGGCTTTGTGAAATGCATAAAGTAACATTAACTTGCAAATCTTTCTTGAGATAATTAAAGAATTGCACTGATCCACTACAGCAAATCAACAACCATGCATGACAATTATTATGTGGTTTCCAGGCCCTTTCAGGTGCCCTTTCTCAACTTTTTTCAGGACTCGGGGAACAAGAAAAATCTGCTGCGACCAATCAGAATTGAGTACTTTTTGAATTTTGGATTTGCGTACGATCGGTGCTACCAGTACCATGGATCCTTCGTAATATAGCAGTCCAGCTATCTCTAACTTTTCTCAGGGTTCACCCCTTCATGCCCATCCTGAACAACATTTTAAACACTAATTTCTCAAACAAATCTGAATGGATTTATGCCAGATTAAAAGCGCGTTTTCTGAGTGAACCTCAGGAAACTTATAAAGTCATGCCAAATTAGGTTTGATTCCTTTCAGCAGGCCAGCAAACTTTCCTTGGGCGATTAAAATGTAAAATAACACTTTTGGAAACCTCCCTTTTTCATGGCCCCCACTTTATGACTCTGTGTGAAACTTACGATGAAACATCCCAATCAAATGAACAATATTCCTGAAAGTTCTGTGCACATTTGTTGAACTGTGCCGAGGTTATTAAGAAAACAAAAAATGTATTTTCCATGGAAACTCATATATGTACACACACACACACATATATTTTTATATGTAAATATATATATATAAGTATATATGCACACACATACACACACATGCCTTTATAGATTTACACATTATGTATGTGAGTATATATATATATATATATATATATATATATATATATATATCATACCACATTTGGTTCACCTTAGCTGACTGTTATGGCGCTCTTTGGCGGTGCGAAACCCCACGGCCGAGCCCAGCCATCATACATCCAACACTCTTCTCCACAGGAAAAAGAACTGGGTCGCACTCATGGTTAGGTTAGATTTCCTTTTTACTTTCGGTCAACAAAGTTCATTTTCACCGAAAAACAACAAAAACCAACGCGTTTCGGTCTCGCTGAGACCTTGTTCACGTTAACGCCCGCATTTGCATTTTAGCCAATATATACATTTTGGCACATTGCCAATAACATCATCATTTCCTGTTTTGCAAAGCTGAGCATTATGGGAGATGTAGTTTCAACAAGAAAACTAAACAATGTGATAAAGGTGTACGAAAAGTGTTAATAAAGCGTTAAAAACCCCAGTGTTAAGACAAACCAAGCTCCTATTTTTAACATTTATGTCCGTATTGAGGTTTTTATCTCTCATGTTGTTGACATGATGTCAATTCATTCATATATATTGTTGGTCGTCACGCCGGATCATATAAATTTATTTAGATTTCCGATATCAATCAAACCCTCTAGTGGGTTGGGTCCCGGTTATTATTACTCCTTAACATTCTCAGTTTCATCCTCCAGTGGAAATATCAGATAAGATTAACCAATGCCACCGCCCCCTACATTGGGTTGTTGATCCATGTTTATTTGGCGTGCTCCCTTTTTTGATCAACTATTGTGATTATAGTTTATTTAACTATTGAGCTTGGTAATTGGTGCAGTGTTTGTGACTAGGTGAAAAAATATTTGAAAAAATAGAAAAAATAATTGAAAAATAGTGATATAGGGAAGCTAAACTCCAACAGTTCCTGAGAAATGTAAACATTTCTCAGATATACAAATATGGCCTTGGAGGATCCGCGAACCCTCCCAATCTCGAGCCTACGATCTGATTGGCTGCCAACACTTCAAACCAGGAAGTGTTTGCAGCCATCTTGTGACTCGGTAGAGCCAAGTAACAAGAAAAAAAGTCCAAAAACATTACAAATTAAGAAAAGAGGGCAGGGTAGAAATACGCTGATCCCTAGGCCAGCTCAGGGGTCCCACAGGGACTCCCAGGGCCAAAAAAGCATTTAATTTGCGCATTAATCTAGCCAACATTTAAAAAAAAACAAAGTGTGGGGTCCCCGGGGGATGGGGTCCCTGGGGCTGAAATCGGCATGGGGAGGGGGGCCAAGTGCCCCCCTCCCTAAAAAAATTAATTAAATAAAAGAAGAAATGCCTGGCCCCGGGGATGGGGTTCCTTGGGCCAAAATCGGGCTGGGGAGAGGGGCCACATGGCCCCCTCCCTAAAATAATAAATAAAATAAAAGAGAAAATGGCCTGGCCCCGGGGGATGGGGTCCCCGGGGCTGAAAATGGCCCGGGAGGGGGGCCGTTGTTTCCCCCTCCCTTGAAACAAATAAAAAAATGGCCATGCACCGGGGATAGGGTCCCCGGGCCGAAATCAGCCTGGGGAGGGGGGCAGCACGATTCCCCTCCCCTTTTCTGAATAAAAAATAAAATAAAAGGTCAGGCCCCAGGGAATGGGGTCCCCTGTGCCCAAAATAATCAAGGGAAGGGGGGCCACACAGCCTCCCCTTCCTAAAAAAAAATGAAGCCGGCAACTCGCTGGAGGCCCCGCCCCCTCTTTGCACTACTCTGCAAACGCACCTCCTGGTGTGCTCTTGGTTGGGGTATGAAGTCCACTTCGATGCTGAGGGTCCTTAGGGGCCAACTAGCCCACCTGTTACCTCCAGTAAGTCCCACACAGTGGGATTGCTGAGAGGTGGTCGGAGGCCACGCCCATTTTTACACCACTCTGCAAATGCGCCTCTTAGCTCACTACTGGTGGGGTGATGAGGTCTGAGGGTGATGACATCATCCACACCATCTCTGACACACTGACTCACACTCCTATAGAATCTTTTATACACCCACTCCCACTCCCACACAACCATTCACAAATCCATTCAAAGAGCCATACCAGTACTTAAACACACCCACTCACTGATTCATTGATCTATACACACATCCACTCGCTCACCCATACTGCCACTCATAGACCCACTCACTCACTAATACAGCCATTGACATATCCACTCATATAGCCATACAGGTGCTCATACACTGAGTGAGTCACCAATAGAACTACTCAAACACCTAGACACTCACCCATACAGTTAATCATGCAGCCACTTACTCGCCCAAACAGTTACACACCCACCCACTTATTTACTCATCCAAATAGTAACACATACTCACTCAGCTATGGAGTCACTGACAGAAGCATGCACTCATCTATATAGCCATTCTCACATTCACTCACTCACGCATAAGGTCACTCATATACCCGTCACTCACGTATACTGCCTTTCACATACTCAGTTACTCACCCATAACTGACACATGCATTCAATCACCAATACAGCCATACAAACACTCACTCACCCATACAACTTTTCACACATGCAACAGTACCCATACAGCCACTGACTCACCTACTCGCTGATCCATACAGGCAGTCACACACCTTCTCACCCACAAACACAGACATCCAGACAACCACAGACGTAGTGAGACAACCAATCAATCACCCATTTAGCTATTCACGTACCCACTAACATACTCGTATACCCACTTAGACATCAACTGACAGAGAGATACCCACATTCACACAACGAGTCACTCACCCATACATTCACTGAGACACCTAATCACTCACTTATACAGTCAGTCACGCACCCACTGAGTCATCCATACAGTCACTCATACACCCACTGATTCACCAATACACCTTGGTATATATATTTAACACTAATAAACTTTTAAAAAACACCCACAGTCACTGGATGATGTCATCATTGATGTCATCAGTGATGTCATTTGAGATGTCATCAGTGATGTCACTGACCATGTCATGAGTGATGTAATATGTGAGGTTATAAGCAGTGTATTGTAGGGGCGCGAGTTATAGTTAGCTCTGCTAACTATAACGGCTAAATTTCTCTGGTTTTGTATGAGGGAAATGTCAGCCTAACTATAAGGGCCCTGTAACCTTTGTTTTTTTCCGTGAATATATATATATATATTACCTACCAGTAGGTAGTTATACTTAGGACCTAGTTTCCATACGAAAAGCATTTTTTGACTTGGCTATAACTTTGGCGTCGTTTGACAAATCTGCATGAAATGTACCCCAAAAAGTGTCAAGGTGGGTTCTATTGTTATGGAAAGTTTGGGGGTGATCCGTGCAGTAGGGACTGAGAATTTGGGGCACAAAATAAGGTGGTGTTTGTAATGTTAATTCCCATAGAAACCTTTAGCCACACGTACAGCCCGAACCGCTGAATGGACTTACACCAAATTTGGCAGGAGGTAGATGTCGGTTGAAGGAAGTGCCTTTTGCTTATTTGGTGGGAAACTATTTAGTAGTTGTTGAGGAATGTAAGTTTAAAATGATAGTGATATCTCTGGCTTTGGATATTTCGCGGTAGTTTCACGGTGAATCGCGGATGCATGCACCATCGGGAATGCTCTGATTGGCTGGACGCAATCTGAATAGAAAGTTGCAGCTGCCATTTTATCTATCAGGAATGAATCCTAGAGCTGAAAATGTGTGTGAAAGCCCACAAAAGGGGTCAGGATGGAGATACTCTGACCCCATGGTTGAGAAATGGGGGTGTTAGTGACACAAGTTATGTGTCCAAAATGTATTTTTTAATTGCATGCAATATTCACGACAACGTCGCGACCGCCAGCGCAGCCACCCCATGTACCATCGCAGGGACATATCGACGTCATCGCGAATATTGGTGAACATATAAAACAAATATGTCAGTGAATCATTAATACACATATTATTTTGAGATTCTGGTAAATGCTTTTATAGAGTTATTTATATAGTGAATTATCTACTGTGATGGTTAGAGTTAATTATATAGTTATAATTTTTTTATGTGGTGGTGGCTATTAAAATCCTGCTTTTGCTTTCCGCTTTTGCGACGTACCATCGTGGGGACATCGCGATTATCAACGTCGTCACGAATATTGATGGAAATATAAAAAAATATATCAATGAATCATTAATATGCATTGTTATAGAGATATTGAGATTTTGATAAATGTTTTTATAGAGTTATTTATATAGTGAGTTATCTACTGTAATGGTTAGAATTTAATATATAGTTATAATTTTTTAATGTGGTGGTGGCTATTGAATTCCTACTTATTCCTTCTGTTTTCTCGACATAATCACGGGGATCACGATTACCAACGTCATCACGATCTCCGGCCTCCCTGCGAAAATGGAAAATAGGTTTTAGAGATGGTTGCTCTAGAAATATAATAGAAAAACATGAGTTTTAAGTGTACAGTAATAAACCCCTAGTGTGTAAAATACTGTAATATGTGTGTATATATGTGTTTTCACTTTATGGAAAAGTCGCGATCATCATGGTTAACTTCGTCATCGTAATGGCCCGAATAACTGCGAAAATGGAATATAGGTTTGAAAGATGGTTTTTGAAGAAACTTAGTAGAAAATAATAAGATTAAACATACTTTGAAAGAAGTATGCATGTAGTAAGATGTGTAGTGCAATGTTTAGAATGGATTTTTTTTCATATTATTTTTGGATGTGTTGGTGGCCATTGAATGTCTGCTTTTGTTTTCTGCTTTCACGACGTGTCCACAGGCAACCCGATTACCGACATTATCGCAACCTCCGGCGTCACCGTTAAAACATAACATAGGGTTTAGGGATGGCTTTTATAGAAACTCTCTAGAAAACCTTGACTTTAGAGAATACTGTAAGAAACCTGTAGTGTGAAAAATACTGTAGTATGTGTGGATAAATGTGTTTTGGACTTTATAGAAAAGGCGCGATCGTTGCGGTTAACGACGTCATCAAGACCTCCAGAATAACCGCAAAAATGGAGTACGAGTGGCTGTATGGCTGACTGAGTGGATGTGTGTGTAACCTATGGATCAGTGAGTTGGTATGTAAGTACTGGTATGGGTGTGTCAATGGTTTCGAGAATGGTAGTGTGAAAGTTGGAGTGGGTGTATGAAAGGTTACATGGGGTGTGAGTGGGTGCATAAGAGATTCTGTGGATGATGTCATCATTGATGTCATTTGAGATGCCATCAGTGATGTCATTGACCATGTCATGAGTGATGTAATATGTGAGATCATAAGCAGTGCATTGCGGGGGCATGAGTTATAGTTAACGCAGCTAACAATAACGGCGTCATTTCTCTGGTTTTTGGAGTAAAATCTGACCCTAACTATAACATCCCTGTAACCTTTGTTTTTTTGGTGAATTTCTAAGGTTTTTTAAATTCTATTTGCTAACTATAACATCCCTGTAATCTTTGGTTTTTTGTGTGAAAATATATATATATATATCTACATATATATATGTGTGTGTGTATATATATATATATCATGTGATCAAGGCCCGTGAAGGGGCTGAAACGCGTCATGGCGACATTTTGCACATACAATAAATAATTCTGCACGAATCCTGTGGTCCGTATCCGTTTTCTGCGAGGAGATAAGGTTTAGCAGCGGAGCTCTTTGGATTTATATATATATATATACATATATATATATATACATATATATATATATTACCTACTGGCAGTCGCCAGTAGGTAGTTATAGTTAGGACCTTGTCTCTATTCAAAAAGCGCTTTTTCTTTTGCCAATATCTTTGGCGCCGGTTGACGAATCTTTGTGAAATTTTCAAAACTAAAGTGGCGGCCAGGTCAGCTCCTTTGTTGAAAGTTTTGCGGTGATTCGTCAAGTGGGGGCCGAGAAAAAAGGATGGTCCCAAAACGCGTTTTCTCCATGTTAATTTCCATAGGAAACTTTAGACAAAGCTACAGCCTGAACTGCTGAACGGAATTACACCAAATTTGGTAAAAAGGTAGCTCTTGGTTCAGAAAGCACTCTTTTTGTTGAATGGTGTAAATCTGTTCAGTAGTTCCTGAGAAATTTAAACATTTCTCAGATATACAAATATCCCCGCGGAGGATCAGCGAACCCTCCCGATCTCGAGCCTTCAATCTGATTGGCTGCCAACAGTTCCAACCAGGAAGTGTTGGCAGCCATCTTGTGACTCGGTGGAACGGAGTCACAAGAAAAAAGGTAAAAAAAAGGATTAAAAACAAGAAAAGGGGCCAGGGTAGAAACACTCTGTCCCCCTAGGCCTGCTCAGGGGTCCCACAGGGCTCTTCATTTCTTTTAAGCCCCTGGGTGGGCCAGGTCCCGGGGGCAATGCCAAATTATGATGCGGAGGACCGCGGGGCCCCGTGCAGCCCCGGGGACCGCCACCTCCTTGGGAAGGTACCCACTCAAGTGCTATAGAATTTGTCACAGCAATAAATACCAATAAAATAAACTTGGGCTTTACAGTCATGATTAGTGACAAAATGGTAAATTTTTTAGATGTTGAGGTATACATTGAGAATGAGAAAATCGAAACAAAAATATACCGCAAAGAGACTACAGGGAATTCGGTTTTACATTCATCAAGTTTCCACCCCAGACATCTGGTTGAAAGTATACGCTACGGGGAAATGCTCAGATTAAAAGAATTAGCAGCAACCCCAAGGAGTTACATACAGCACAACAGACCAGTAAAAAGAGATTTTTAGAACATGGCTACTCTAAAAAAAACTATAGACACGGCCATTGCCAAAACTACTACCCTATGTAGATTCACTCTCCTGGCACCGAAACACAAAGATACAAGCCACACTGATCATAAACACCTATGGAACTGAGAATGATATTGGCATATAATAAGCAGGACAGAGCACTAAAAAATATCATCAGACAAAATTGGCCAATAGTTAAGAGCGATCCAGTCATTGGTCAATTATTGCCACGAAATCTAGCTATCACCTACAGACGAGCCCCCTCTATGAGCAAATGCCTGGTCAAGAGCAGTCTGGAGATAACTGAGCACAACGCGTTGCTTTCACAACGTAATGGTTTTGTCAAATGCAAGAGCTGCAAAGCTTGCCAATACGGGATCAACAAAACAACATATGTCACACCGTTTGGCAAAAAGGAATGCAAAATTACAAAACCATTACATTGCAAAACGGATTATGCTATTTATGTGCTAGAGTGTTCCTGCAGCCTACAATATGTGGGCAGTACCAAACTGCAAGCCCACAAAAGGATACTACAGCACATACCTATCCAGTGGCCCGTCACTTCAAGGAGACACACAAAAGTAGCCTTGAACATTTTAAATACTATTTAATTGACGCAGTGCCAGTCAATAGAAGAGGGGGTGATAGAGAAGGGGCTCTAAGGAAATTAGAAACAAGATATATTTTGGATCTAGATTGCAAATATCCCGGGGACCTCAACACATCGGAAGACCTTTTTACCTGTCTTTGAATTGATTTCTCCAAGTTTGTTTTGACAGATCAAATTGCCCCATTTTAAATATATTTTTTATTCTCAATGTATTTAAACAAAGATTATCATACAAAAAGGGTCCTTGTTACAATGGATTCTTTTGCTGCAATACACGCCTCAACCAGAAATATAATGTTTTTTTAACCTTAGCCTTAAGCACTTTAATATAAGGAACACGGGTGGCTAAACACATATCAGACCTATTTGCACTAACAATTTACATTTGCATTTTTTAAGTCATAGGTAGGACAAATGATTTCATCTCATTACTAGACCTGGTTGCCATCGAAAGTCGCATATATGACTTTAAGCAACTGTTGGATTGGAGGAAAACAAATGTATTGTGCAGAAAATTATGTGATGTACTCAATGCCAACCAATCCACATTATATAACTATTGAGGTATTTTAACTAAGATTGTTTTTTTAATATTAATTAACAATGTTTGTGGATTATAAATGTCGAGAACCAATGAGTCTGTTTTTACGTACTACAAAAATACATATAGTATGTTTTTGCTGTCTATGACAAACTATTTTTTCAATTTTGCACGTGTCACTTTAAAAAGGAAAGAAATCAGGGCAGCGATTGTCATGTGATCAAGGTCCGGACGGACTGAAACGCGTAATGGCTGACAAATAAACAATTACATCTACTGCACTTATCGTGTGGTCCGTACCTGTTTTCGCTGAGAATTCTTAACAAGAGAAGCAGAGGATCAAGATATATATATATATATATATATATATTCACTGAAAAAACCATAGGTTTTAGGGACAGTTATAGTTACTTGGACATTGCACTCGTACAAAACCCGTGAAATTCCCCGTTATAGTTAGTTCAGCTAACTATAACTCGCGCCCCGCAATGCACTGCTGATGACGTCACATATTACATCACTCATGACATGGTCAGTGACATCACTGATGACATCACTGATGACATCTCAAATGACATCACTGATGACATCATCCAGTGACTGTGTGTTTCTGTAAAGTTTAAATATTTTTAAAATATATAGGAAAAGACGTATTGAAGAATGAGTGGGTGTGTAAGTGTCTGTATGGATGATTTAGTAGGTGCGTGACTGACTCTATAAGTGAGTGATTTAACGTATCTTACTGAATGCATGGGTTAGTGACTAAACTGGGTGTATGTCTGTATCCGTCTGTCTGTTGCTGTGTAAGTGGCTGCATGTGTTTGTGAATAGCTAAATGATTTTCTATATGAGTTATTGAATGTTTGTCTGAGTATCTGTATGGGTGCCTGAGTGTTTGTGTGGGAGGGGTGTGTGCAACTCTGTGCATAGATGTGTGAGTGGGTGATTCACTGGGTGGATGGTTTCAAGAGTGCATCTGTGATAGACTGTATGGGTGGGTAAGTGTGTGTAAGAGTGTGTTAGTGAGTGAATGTATGTCCCAGTGGTACATGTGTGAGTAACTACATATGTGAAAGGCAGTATATATGTGTGTTGGAGTATATAAATAGCTATAAGCAAGAGTGAGTGATTGTGATAGTGGCTGTATGGATGATTGTGTGCTTGTATCAGTGATTGTATAAGAGCGTAACAATGTGCTACTATTTGTATGAGTAAGTGAGCTGGTGTGTGTATAACTGTATAGGTGAGTAAATGGCAGTGTGTTTAATTATTTGCATGACTGACTAGGTGTGTGAGTATCTCTATGGATGAGTGGCGTTGTTTGAGTGTCTATATAGGAGTAAGAGTGCATATGATAGTCCTGTACTGAGTGAACGTAAGTATGAGTGACTGTACGGGTGAGTGAGTGGATGTGTGTGTGTAGACCTAAGAATCAGTGAGTGGGTATGTAGTTATTGGTGTTGGAGTGTCTATGGTTTTGCGAATGGCACTCTGTAATTTAGAGTGGGTATATCAAAGGTTATATTAGGGTGTGAGGAGGTGCATCAGATTATCACGTGGATGATGTCATCAGTGATGTCATTTGAGATGTCATCAGTGATGTCATCAGTGATGTCACTGACCATGTCATGAGTGATGTAATATGTGACGTCATCAGCAGTGCATTGCGGGGGCGCGAGTTATAGTTAGCTGAACTAACTATAACGGGGGAATTTCACGGGTTTTGTACGAGTGCAATGTCCAAGTAACTATAACTGTCCCTAAAACCTATGGTTTTTTCAGTGAATTTCAAAGGTTTTTTAAATGCTAATTTGTAACTATAACGTGTCTGAAACCTATGGTTTTTTCTGTGAATTTCAAAGGTTTTTTAAATGCTAATTTGTAACTATAACGTGTCTGAAACCTATGGTTTTTTCAGTGAATTTCAAAGGTTTTTTAAATGCTAATTTCTAACTATAACGTGCCTGAAACCTACGGTGTTTTCAGTGAATTTCAAAGGTTTTGTAAATGACAATTTTTAAATGTATTAATTGTTATATTAATTTTTTTCATACTGATTTACTACATTTTTAGAAACAATTTTTTTTACATATTTTATTTGTCAAATTACATTGTAATTACATTATACATTACATTACAAAAATACTTTCTCAGAATGAATTACTTTAGTTTAAATACTTTGCAGATAGGCAATAGACTTTTAAGTACAGTAGTTACAGTTGTTGCAATGGGCAACACATTTTCAAACACAATGCAACATTCAGCTCAATGTGAATTTCTAGTTAAATGCAATTAGTTACTTTATGGATTACTTTTGTAACCACAGGACTGGATCCTAGATTCAGTCCTGGTACATCTCCTGTAAACAGTTGAGTAAAAGCGTTTTGGTTACAGTCGTGATTTTTAAGGAATATTATTGTATTTTAAAAGTTGACACTTTGAAACTTTTTCTCATAGAATCACCAATGTTATCCTATGGAAGGAAATTCACTTAGCAGGTAAAAACTGTTATCGTTACTTTTTCTTACTCAGTGTTGGATCCTGGATCCAGCACTGGTGCATCTCCTGTAAACAGTTGAAAGAATGCCTTTAAGTCATACAGGCGATTTTTAAGGAATATTTGTAGTTTGTGAAAATCAACACTTTGAAACTTTTTGCTGAAAACCAGTCAATGTTAGCCTATGAAGGAAATTCAAGTTACCGGTAAGTACGGTTAAAATTACTTTTGAGGATCAGTACTGGGCTGAAACATGCAGCACTGAGGTCTCTCCTGATAACAGGTGAGTAAATCGGAATTCGTATTTCGGCTGATTTTAGAGGAATATTTTAAAGTTCCAAAACTCCACACTTAGAAGAATTTCCAAGTGAAACCAGTCAATGTTAGCCTATGGAAGGAAATTCAAGTTACTGGTAAGTACGGTTAAAATTACTTTTCAGGACCAGTACTGGGCTGAAAGATGCAGCACTGAGGTCTCTCCTGATAACAGGTGAGTAAATCAGAATTCGGATTTCGGCTGATTTTAGAGGAATATTTGTATGTTTCAAAAATCAACACTTAGAAGAATTTCCAAGTGAAACCAGTCAATGTTAGCCTATGAAGGAAATTCAAGTTACCGGTAAGTACGGTTAAAATTACTTTTCAGGATCAGTACTGGGCTGAAAGATGCAGCACTGAGGTCTCTCCTGATAACAGGTGAGTAAATCGGAATTCGTATTTCGGCTGATTTTAGAGGAATATTTTAAAGTTCCAAAACTCCACACTTAGAAGAATTTCCAAGTGAAACCAGTCAATGTTAGCCTATGAAGGAAATTCAAGTTACCGGTAAGTACGGTTAAAATTACTTTTCAGGATCAGTACTGGGCTGAAAGATGCAGCACTGAGGTCTCTCCTGATAACAGGTGAGTAAATCGGAATTCGTATTTCGGCTGATTTTAGAGGAATATTTTAAAGTTCCAAAACTCCACACTTAGAAGAATTTCCAAGTGAAACCAGTCAATGTTAGCCTATGAAGGAAATTCAAGTTACCGGTAAGTACGGTTAAAATTACTTTTCAGGACCAGTACTGGGCTGAAAGATACAGCACTGAGGTCTCTCCTTATAACAGGTGAGTAAATCGGAATTCCTATTTCGGCTGATTTTAGAGGAATATTTGCACAATGGTGAAGGGAGGGGCGGGGCCTGAGGTGACATCTTTGCAAACGCGCCCCGTGGCGCGTTTTAAGTTGGGGGATTAAGTTCCCTTGAATCCTGAGGGTCCCTAGGGGCCAACTAGACCACCAGGAACCTCCAATATGCGCCAGGGGCTGCGTTGCAGAGACGTGTAGAGAGGCCACACCCCTTTTACACCTCTCTGCAACGCAGCTCTGTGGCGCTTTCTGGATGTACCTGTTGGGCTATTTGGCCCCAGGGACCCTCAGGATTGAAGGGGATTTAATTCCCCATCTTAAAACGCGCCACGGGGCCTGTTTGCACACATGTCACCTGAAGCCCCGCCCTCCCTTCACCACTGTGCAAACGCGCCCGTGGCGCGTTTTAAGTTGGGGGATTAAGTCCCCTTGAATCCTGAGGGTCCCCGGAGTCCAACTAGCCCACCATATACCTCCAAAAGCGCCACAGAGCTGCGTTGCAGAGAGGTGTAAAGGGGTGTGGCCTCTCTACACCTCTCTGCAACGCAGCCCTCTGGCGCATACTGGAGGTTCCTGGTGGGCTAGTTGGCCCCCAGGGACCCCCAGTATTCAAGGGGAATTGTTCCTCTCTGCAAACGCGCCAGGGGGCGCGTTTGCAGAGTGGTGAAGGAAGGGGGCGGGGCCTGCGGGCCGATCGTTTAAAAAAAAATAAAAATAATTTTGTCCCCTGAAGGGGGGCTGTGTGGCCCCCCTTCCTTTTTCCTGTTTTTATGCCCTGGGGACCCCATCCCCCAGGGCCTTACCCCTTTTTTTAATTTGTAATTTAAAAAAAAAACGGGAAGGGGGCCGCGTGGCCCCCTTCCCTGGGCCTGTATTGGCCCCGGGGACCCCATCCCCGGGGCATGGCCTCGTTTTTATTTATATTCTTTGGAGGGGGCTGCGTGGCCCCCCTCCTCTGGCCATTTAAGGCCCCGGGGACCCCATCCCCCGGGGCCGGCCATTCCGTTTTTTTATTTTTTTATTTTTTATTTTTTTGGGGAGGGGGCCGCGTGGCCCCCCTCCCGGGCCACTACTTGCCCCAAGGACCCCATCCCCCGGGGCCTGGCCTCTCGTTGGGGACTGTGGGGGTCCCCAATCCCCCACAGTCCCGCCGGCTCCCCGCGTCCCTAGGGTGCCGGCATTGCTTTACACATGGGGAGCAGCTAACATGCTGCTCCCCATGTGTAAAGCAATCGGCTTTGGATATTGGAAGAGAGAGCAGGTTTCCTGCTCTCTTCCAATATCCAAAGCAGTTTGCAATGACAGGACGGGAGCCGCGAGGCTCCCGTCCTGTCATTGCAAACAGCAGTGTCCCGGGGTAGGCACCCCGGGACACTGCAGGAGCCGGCCCTGGGGGTGGTGGTCCCCAGGGCCATCAAGGGCTCCAGGAGGGGCCGCGCGGCCCCCTCCCATTCAGTACACAGCCCCGGGGAGGTGGTGGTCCCCGGGCTCTGGGGGTCCGTAACGGACCCCCATATTAAAATGTTTAGTGCCCCGGGGAGGTGGTGGTCCCGGGCGTGTGGGGGCTGGAGCCCCCCACACAGGTTTAATAATTTTTAAAAAAAAGCCCCGGGGAGGTGGTGGTCCTCGGGGCTGCGGGAGGGCTCAGAGCCCTCCCGCACCATTTTTTAAAAAGCCCCGGGGGGTGGCGGTCCCCGGGGCTTGGGGGCCCTTGAGGCCCCCACACATTAAATTATCCCCCACCATGCCCCCGGGACTTGGGCCACCCGGGGCCACTAACTATCGAAGCGCGGAGACCGCGCTTCGATTTTTCGGCAGGATTCGCGCACCCTTAGCGCATCCTGCCGATTTTTAAAAAAAAATTTTTTTTTTTTGCCCAGGGGGTCCTTGTGGGACCCCCTGAGCAAACCTAGGGGTCAGGGTGTTTCTACCCTCCCCCTTTGTGCGCTTTGCGCACTTGTTTCTATCCCTCGGTTCTACCGAGGGACAAAATGGCTGCCAACATTTCCTGAATCGGAATGTTGACAGCCAGCTGACAGCCAATTAACATGCAGCTCGTGATCGGGACGGTGCGCGCAGGGTGCGCTCAGGGTGCGCGAATCCTCCGTGCCCATAGATATATATGTACTTTTACTTTTTGATTTTCTCAGCAACTACTGAACGGATTTACACCATTTAACAAAAGGGTTCTTTCTGAACCAAGAACTACCTCTTTGCCAAATTTGGTGTAATTCCGTTCAGCAGTTCGGGCTGTAGCCGTGTCTAAAGTTTCCTATGGAAAAATGCATGGGGAAAACGCGTTTTGGGACCCCCCTTTTTCTCGGCCCCGCTTGACGTATCACCCCGAGACTTTCAGGGTAGGAGCGGACCGGAGCACCCCACGAAGTTTGAAAATTTCGCGAAGATACGTCAACCGGCAAGAGAGTTATTTCAAATAGAATGTCGCGGATTTCCTATGGATAATAGGTTGTAACTATAACTATCTACTGGCGACCGCCAGTAGATAATATATATATATATATATATATATATATATATCTATATATATCTATATATATATCTATATATATATATAGATATATATAAATATATATATAGATATATATATAGATATATATATATACATAGATATATATATATATATAAAGCACCAAACATCACTGAGATATTCACACAGTACATCAATAAAAACAAATCTTCTTGTTCTGTTTCTTTTTGTTGTTATTTATTTTTCTTAAGCAGTCAGAAAAAAGCCAACACGTGTTTCACGCTCCACTGCGCTTCTTCAGGGCTGTTACAAACATAGAATAATACAATTAGACTCTAACCTTACATACAATAATAATCAACATAATAAATCTATTTGACAACAAGACTGAATGCAACATCTAAAGAGCTTATGATAATGCTTATAGAATTTGCAGATGATCAGAGGAAAACATTATTGACGGAAGTAGAAGAGATAAAGAAAGAGATAGAGAATTTGAACTGTCCAGAAAACACAGTGAAAAACTATGAGATACTAGAAAAAGTGATGGATGCATATCAGGTGGAACTGGAAGAAAAAAAGCAGATCAAGTTCTCCAGGGATGAAAGGGACTATAGATATGGCAGAGTATATATGTATGCTAGAAAATTTGATGGCACGCTGCGGAGTGATGAGAAGACTACCACTGTTAGGGAGAAACACATTACATTAAGTGAGACATCTAGTACGGGTTTAAGCAGTAGCGAATCTGATTTGGAACGAACTAATACAGGAGATCAAGGAGCAGGGGCAAGGTCTTCATCTTTTTTAAGGGAATTGTGAAGAATGCGGAGATTACAATTTCAAACAGGAGGGAGAGATCGGGAACAGGAAAAGAGAGGGGTAGAGGTAGCAAAGGAGGGGGCACCAGATCCATCCGAAGGAGATAGAAACAGAGATGGGGTAAGAACCAGACTACAGTTACAGAGGGAAACAGAACTGAGGAAGTAGAGAATTTGATTGTAAATCAGTCCAGTAAAGTGTTGATGGAAGCTGAGACAAGTGTTTTGAATAGAGGATTGAGTTTTGCACCCACACACAGATGGGATGATTTGAATGCCAAAGTTGATGTTAATCGCTTTGTACACAAATTGAAGTTAAAACATTTTTGGGGGAACAAACCAGAGTGTAAAGAAACCCGAAGGATTGAAAAAGATTTAAGTCATGTATCTATTAAGGAACTAATGGATATTGGGGTTCTTGTCAATTTAGACAATGAAACTAATTGTGACATTGAAGACATAGCCTTAGAACTGGATATTGAAACTGATCACAGTGTATCTAGTAATTTGAAATCGAAATCAAAGTTTGTACCACCTACGAAAGGTGAGAATGTATTGGATGTCTTCACAAACCTTGTGATGCAGGATTTTGATAAACATGTACCCATGAAACACAATTTTAATTTGAATAAAGAAGAGTTTAAAGCGTTACAAGACTTGAGTAATGATAAGAATAACATCATACGACAAGCAGACAAGGGGGGAAATGTAGTGATTTGAAATCACTGTGACTACCATAATAAGTGATGTTTGGTGCTTTATAATTATAAAAAATACTGGTGGGGACCAGTATCTGAGATACTGTGTGCCGGGCAGAAATCCTGTTATCCACACTGTTTACTGTTTATATATATTCACTGAAAAAACCACAGGTTTCAGGGACGTTATAGTTAGTTGGACATTTCACTCGTACAAAACCAGTGAAATTCGGCCGTTATAGTTTGTTGAGCTAACTATAACTCGTGCCCCCGCAATCCACTGCTGATGACGTCACATATTACATGACTCATGACATGATCAGTGACATCATTGATGACATCACTGATGACATCTCAAATGCAAAATGCGATCCACGCGTTTCGGCTCGTCCGAACCTTGATAACGATACAAGACGTCATTGTACCTTCCTTATTTAAATGTACAAATGCCTCCAGTTGCCAACATTAACAAAGGACTACATATTACTTTAATCTAAAAAGCTGGCGGCCATATTGGCCTGGTCACGATGTGAAAATTCAGGAATTGATACAATAAAGAAAAGAAAACAAGTGTTAATATGCACACAATGTCATTTCAGCATATCTTGCCCCGTGACCGCCGTACTGTATGTTCGTCAACATGACTTGTTCATAATAAACATACTTAAGATTGCAAACATCAACATAAACAATGGACTACACATTACTTTAAAGTGAAAGGCTATCGGCCATATTGATCTGGGCACGTTGCGTATTATAATGGTTCTTCCACGAAAGAAAAGAAAAAAAAGGGGTGTTAATATACACACACTATCCATAAATATAGTTCTAGCGATTATAGTTCCATTCCATTCACAGCTCATTTGAGATGTCATGAGTGATGTCATGAGTGATGTCACTGACCATGTCATGAATGATGTAATGTCTGAGGTCATAAGCAGTGCATTTTGGGGGTGTAAGTTATAGTTAGCTCAGGCAACTATAACTGCTGAATTTCACTGGTTTTGTACGAGTGGAATCTGAGTCTAACTATAACGTCCCTGTAATCTTTGTTTTTTTCAGTGAATTTCTAGGTTTTTGTTAACGTTAAGTAAGATGCCTATCACAATGGATGGTGGGGGGTTGGAAGTAGGGCCTGGCCTGGCATTGTGCTGCCCCCAACCAAGCTTGCTGCTCCTGCCTCCCCTCCTCCTTGCCATTCATTGTCCAAGTCCATGCCCCTGCTCCCTCATTACAGCCCTCTGTGGCTGTTGTTCTGCCACTGGCCTTCCCGCCTTCTCTGAACAGTTAGCTTGCTGCCCCATCCACCTCCTCCCTATCCTCTGTTGTCTGAAGCCATGCACTAGCCTTCTCCCTCCTGCCATGCAAGGTCTGATGTGCTGCCACTGCCCTCCATTCAGCATGATGTCCCGGTCCACTCCTCCTGCCCTCCATTGCCCAATTCTATGCCCCATCATTGATCTCCTGCTTAGCCTCTGTGCTTAGCGAAGCTGCCCCTACTCTCCTTCCCCCTGCCCTCCGATATCTGTGTGCATGCCCCTGCTCCATCCTTTTTGCCCACCATGTTCCATGGACCTGCCCCTCCTATCTACTCTGAGTGTTCTGTTGAGCTGCCACTCCCCTCCCACCTGCCTAGCATTGTCATATGACTGTAACCTGTCCCTGCCACCTCCACCCTGCCTGTCCATGTTCCATGCCCCTATCCCCTTCCTCCTGTCCTCCATGGTCCATTTTACTGCCACACCCTTCTGCCCTCCCTGGTCTGTTGTGCTGCAACTGCTCCTCCTGCCTGGCCTGCGTGGTCTGTTGTGAGGCCCCTTCCCCTGAACTCTCTTGTCTGTGCCCAGCTCCTACCCCTTCCTTCTATCCTCCATGGTCCTTTCTGCATGCACCTGCCCCCCTCCTTCTCGCCCATCATGGCCTTTGTGCTGCCCCTAACCCTCCCGCTTGCCATGCATGGTCTTCGGTGCTGCCACAGCCCCTCCCACCTTTCCTGTGTGGTCAGCTAGCTGCCCCTGACCCCCTCCCACCTTCCCTCCATGGTCTGTGTGTATGCCATTATAGTCTCACTGTTGCTCTCCATGGTGTGTCTTGCTTCTAGTGCCCATCCTGCCTGACCTCCATTGTCAGCTTGCTGCTCCTGCCCTGCCCCCTTGCCCCCTGCCCTCTGTTTTCCATGTGCAGACCCCTATTCCCTCCCTCCTGGCTTGTCTGTTCCATTGTAATGCCCCTGATCCCTACCTCCTGCCCTTTATGGTCCGTTATGCTGCAGCTTTCTCTCCTGTCTGTCCATTATGGTCAGCTAGCTGCCATTGCCTCTTTCCTCTCTGTTCTCTGTTGTCCATGTGCATGGTCCTGTCCTCTCCCTATTGCTTTCTATGGATTGTTGTGCTGCACTCCCGTCCCGCATCCCCTGTGTGGTGTATTGTGCTGCTGCAAACCCTGATGCCTGCCCTGTAAGGTCAGTTTGGTGCACCTGTCCTGGTCCCTCCTATCCTCTGTTATGTGAGTCCATGTCCCTACCCCAATTCCTCCTGCCTTCCATGATCCAATGTACCATACTTGCTAACATTTTGAACTTGGTAAGAGGGAGATTTTGAGAACAAAACTGGGGTATTTATTTTCCCCATTGACTTACATTGAAAAAGAGGAGATTGTAGACAGGAGACAGATCAAATAAAGCACATTGGGCGTTTCTTGGCTGAATCGGGTCTGTTGGCATGTATGGTTGTACTACCACTGCCTCTTCCTTCTTCCTACAATGGTCTATTATATTGCCACAGCCTCTCTTGCCTGTCCTGCATTATTGGTTTGTTGCCCCTGCCCCCCTTTCCACTGCCCTCCATAGTCTGTTGTGCTGCCACTGCCCTTCCTGCCTGCCCAGTGTGGTCAAATTGTTGCCTCTGCACCCTCCTACCTGCCTTCAATTTTCTGAGTCCGTGCCCCTGGCCTCTGCCTCTCAACAGTATCCTAATGAACAACTAGATTGCTAACATTCTATATTTATTACAAAAGTGTGGCACGCCTGACGTCATCTTGATGTAATTAAAACTGTAATACCTAGAGCATTTCCTTTAGAAATTACAGAAATGAGAGGGTATTATTTGCATCTAAATTATGGTTAGTGATCTAAAAAACTAAAATGAGGACATATTTTCTGAGTTTTCAAATAGCGACAAAGCACTTTTAAATTATTTGTTATCTTTATGTTTTTTTATCCAGTTGACCACTTGATTAAATGTTGCACTTAGGGGAGAGGATGTGGTATTACTTCCAGAGCTGCAGACTTTGCAACTGGGGAGCCAGGTTGGAGTTTCTGCTTCAGCTCGACATTCTGTGATTCTGGTCAAATCACTTAATCTCCCCATGTCTACAACCAACATGAATTTGTCCTTGTGTGATGTAACCAATGCTCATGGAAAGCACTCCAATACCTGACCAGTCTGCACTATATAAAAATGCAAAAAAACAAAAATAAAAAGTGTTTTGCACACTTCTGTCATTGGGCTATACGTGGGCTACATCTGGGTGATATTTGTGCTACATTTGGGCTCTTTTGTCTCTGGTGGCCATCTTGGGAGATTTATTTGTTATGAAGTTTTCTCATTTCCTCATTTACTGCAGTCTCCTCAGTAGGAAATGCTTTCAGTTTTTTACTTTGATTCCATCAAGAAGGCATTCAGATGTGTCACACATTTGCCATAAATTCTGAATGTTAGCACTCTAGTTGCTCATTAGATCACTGTAATAAAGCTACTGCTCACCAGGGAAGTCTGCTGCTGGTATTGAAAGTGCATGTTTCAGTCTGCATGTCAGAATTTTTTAATGAAATAGAAGAGGATTTGAGAAGTCACTCAAAACATGCCCTAATTTTTCTTTCTGCAGCACTTATCATAATTTCTATGGCAAAATGAACCCCCCTCATTTTGTTCCTTTTTAAATTAAATGTTTTAAGTGTTACCACTTTATTCCAATCAAGATGGCTTCAGGTGTGCCATACTTTTGTCATAAGTAAGACTGTTAGCGCTCTGGTTGTTCTTTAGAACACTCTGGGAAGCTGCAGTAGAACACAAAGGAATCAACTGACAGTCTCTGCCCTTGTTGGATGTACATGTTTTACTGAGAATGTCAGACTTAATTCTCACATGACTGAGAAAGATAATGTGAATTTACAGAAAATATGCTCTCATTTTAGCTTCTAGATCACCTTCCAAACCTCTATGGGAAAAGTATTAGAAAATAGTTTTCTCTCAAACATGATTCATGATATCCCAGTAGAAGGCTTTTTCACAGGGTAAAATCACCTTAGAACACACCACAATTCCTAAAATTAGTATGGTACCATCAACAAATGATTTATAATGTAACTAAACTCTTATCACCCTTTATACGTTCTCCTTTTGGTGACCCTCAAAACCTTCCATTCACTACAATGCATTTTAATGGGGTGCTATCATGTATATTGGTCCCAAGATGGCTGCCAACACTTCTTGGATGAAGTGCTGACAGCCAATGAGATCTCACGATGAGATGTGTGGTTAGGCTCCGCCCAGATATATAAATTTATTTTTCCTTTAATATTTAAAAACTACTGAACGGATTTACACCATTTAAAAAAAGGGCGCTTTCTGAACCAAGAGCTACCTTTTTGCCAAATTTGGTGTAATTCTGTTCAGCAGTTCAGGCTGTAGCCTTGTCTAAAGTTTCCTATGGAAATTAACATGTGGAAAATGCATTTTGGGACCCCCATTTTTTCTCAGCCCCTGCTGGTTGAATCACCCCGAAACGTTCAAGACAGGAGCTGACCGGAGCGCCCCATTAGTTTTGAAAATTTTGCGAAGATTCGTCAAATGGCACCAAAGATATTGGCAAAAGAAAAAATGCTTTTTGAATTGAAACAAGGTCCTAACTATAACTACCTACTGGCGACCGCCAGTAGGTAATATATATATATATATATATATATATATATATATATATATATATATTTCATTTCATTTCAAATAGCTTTATTCGACAACATATGTCATAAAAGCATCGAATAGCATATATACAATAAAATAGCATCTGTACAATAAAAAAGAGAAAAGATCATGTAATACAGAGGGTTGTTTAAAAGTCTCATAAGATAAAATTAATAGCAGCATATTTGGTTAAAACCATTAAACAAGTATCATAAAAGAGATTTCATTCTGGGACACTATGTACATATAGGGGACAAGTCAGTTATAGTGAGCAGTATATAACAATGTATGTATAAGGTGCTAATGCTATCGATAAAATTAATAGCAGCATATTTGGTTAAAACCATTAAACAAGTATCATAAAAGAGATTTCATTCTGGGACACTATATACATATAGGGGACAACTCAGTTATAGTGAGCAGTATATAACAAAGTATGTATAAGGTGCTAATGCTATCTATATCATAATTAATATTTAAAGAGTTACATTGCAGACCAATGTAGTATGTGGTTTAAACACCTATAATAAATTGTGTGTCTACATTGGGGTCACACTTTGTATGGCTCTAATTCTGATTAGCCAGGCTCGGCCTAAGAACTTGGCCACTCCGCATGAAAAAAGGACACTGGGATCAGATTTTAGAATGCGCAGAGCAGACCGGAAGTCGCGGGTGCCCATGTCGCTACATATTGGTTTTATCCACTTGCTCCTAGCTGTAGCGTATGCGGGGCAAGCAAAGAGGACATGGGCAATGCACTCGACCAACGCTCCGCAGCACGGACAGTGCTCTGTCATGTTCTCGGCTGTATGCCACATGGTAATATAGGTGTTAACAGGGAGCGTGCCGAACCTAAACTGAGTGTACAGGGTCCTATCTCGTGGGACCTGGATCACATCTAGGTAAGGCTCCAAACATCTGGCTTGCTTAAACAAGAGGAACTCTTCTGACAATCTACCCAACATTGGCTTGCATAATTCTTGCCTGTCAAACCAGTCCCAATAATATCTCTTAAGTTCCGCTTTACACGGCGGAGTCTGGGTATCCCATGAATCTTTAAGGCCAAGTTGCATCATTGTTTTCTTCACATATGATAGCCACTTGACCTTATGGTTCACATCCAGATTCATTACCTCCGTTAGAGCCAAGGCATAGTTGGTAAGCTCTTCGGTACGCCGTATGCGAGCCCAGAAGAGCAAAGGTCGTAGCCTGGCAATAGCTCCAAACGGACGCCTACCCATGTCATACATTAATGGTATTAAAGGGGTGTTTTGTGGGAGCGTCACCAAATCCCTCAGAAATTTGTGCTCTGACCTACTTATTTCGTCCACATTTTCAAACCCCCATAGCTCGGCTCCATACAGAGCCGAGCTGACTGCTTTTGCTTCATAGACTGCGAGCGCAGGGGCAACAGGCCTACTATATGAGGAGCGATGTTCTTTGCTTATTGCCCCAGTCACGCGTCTATGATTCAATAGCATTTTGGCTATATGGGGCCTCCAGAGCATTTTATCCGAGAGTCGCATGCCCAAATATTCAAAATTCCCGACTCTCTCAAGGGGGTACCATTTAGTAAGAAGTTGTTCCTGAAGGATTTAGGAGGGTTGAAAGCCATAAGCTTTGTCTTCGTAGTATTAATAACTAAGCCCCGAGCATCACAGAAGGATTGATACCTACTCAACAATTTTTGAAGCCCAACTGGAGTCTTTGCCACCAACAAGGTATCGTCGGCGAACAGGAGTGTTGGCACTTTGTCACCCACTAAGATAGGCGCGTCGGCTGGGTCCTCCTGGAGAAACTTCACCACCCCGTTCACATACAAAGAGAACAGGGTGGGAGCCATCATGCAACCCTGGCGCACTCCCTTGCCAACAGGAATCTGCTCCGTTAGCTGCCCTTGGACACCCTATCTCACTTGAGCATAAGTACCCTCGTGGAGACGTATTAATAAATTAAGAATTAATGGTGGGATGCCCATATCATTTAAAATCTGCCACAATTTGGTCCTCGGTACCAGGTCAAACGCTGTTTTAAGGTCAATAAATGCCATATAGAGACTGCCTTTCCCAATTACAACAACTTTCCAATATATGAGCATTAACCTAAAAACCTGATCAATTGTTCCGGTATTGGCCCTAAAGCCCGCCTGGTATTGCAAGAGGATATCCTCCTCTTCCGCCCATGATTGTATTTTCTGCAGGAGGACCCTACCTAGCACCTTTTGCATTACATCAGTTAGGCTTATAGGCCTATAATTCGAGGGATCTTCCTTGTCTCCTTTTTTATAAATAGGAACCACTTCTGCGCCTTTCCAAGAGTCTGGAACTGGGCATCCTGCAGCTATGGCATTAAACAAAAAGTAGAAATAACACGACCACCCTCTAGGATCAGACAAGAATAAATCTCCTGGCAGGTCGTCTGGTCCTGGGGCCTTAGCGGGAACTAGCTTCAGAATTGCTGACTCTATTTCGGCCCACGAGAAGCGTTCTCTATTGTTCCCTATAGGAGGGATGTCAGGGGTGCCGCATAGCTCCTCCAGACATCCATCCTCTGTAGGGGAATATAGGTTCGCAAAATGGTTATACCAATCAAGTCCAGCAATGTGATTGGGTATGGTATTTAAGTTCCTATCTTTTCCCCGACTCACTAGGGACCAAAAGAGATTCTTGTTTTTACTCAGACTAGCATCCTTCAGCTCTAACCAATATCGTTCGTCCCACTCAATCTTAGCTTTATGTAGGGCTACTTTGTAATCTTTCCTAGCACTTTTAACTCTAGAACAGTTTTTATTTCTGATAGCTAGGTACAAAGATTGTCTTTTAAGTTTGCAATCTAAGTTATACCAAGGATTTTGTGGTGGACACGCAAAGTCCTGTCCTTACAAGGAGCCTGAAAATATGAGCTGAGTGTCTCTACAGTACTGACATGGACTATCGAGATCATATCACACTTAGATTTATCTGAAGCCACAACACTAAGTTCTGCTGTTTTCTCGGACAAGATTTTACAAATAGCCAATAAGTTTTCTTCGTGCAGAGAGACCCTGTCCCACTTAAGATGCCTCTTACAATTAGAGGGAATGATGTTAGTAATACAGGTTGCTGCCCTACTGGTCGAGGGATTTAATGTGGGAGCCCAAGGGTTAGTCATGGTCATACATAAAGGATTATGATCGCTATCAGTCGTAGCACCTACAAACATGTTGGTCTTCTCATCCCATAAGTTTACATCCAGTAAAATATAATCAATTCGAGAAGGACAGCCAACTCTATTAAAGGTGTTTGCCCCCTGTTTGTCTGAGGGAGTCCTTCCATTTGTTGCCCTTAGATCAAACTCTGTGGCCAGTGCATTAAGTTGAATGGCTAGGCTAGTCCATTTTTTAATGGGGGATAAGTTAAGTCGAGGGATTATCCTTTTACCATCAGCCCTATCATACTCCAGTAAATCATCTGAGCTCAAGGGCTCGAAAGTGCAATTTAGGTCACCTGCAATCATAATACGATTTCCTGGCGGGCAGCTAGATAATGCCTGCTCTAAAAGCGTGATAGTGGGTGATTGGTTACCCCCTTAGTTCCTCTGCTATAAACATTGAACAACTCTAAAGTAACCCCCGCCATTTGGGCCCCTGATAGTCAGTCTCAAGATGTCATGAGCTGGAAGTGGATGCATATGAACTTGGCAACCTATGGAAATATTCACCCATACAATCAAACCTCCTGAGGGGCGCCTCTCCCCACAGTGGTAGCTGGAATGCAGTAACAAGCAAAACCTGTTTTGTGTAGAGGCGCAAGACTCCATGTCTCTTGGAAAATACAGATATCAAATCCCTCAATTAATTTATTAAAATGAGGGAGTATAAGTTTGTTTTGCAAACCTGCAACATTCCACGATAAAATCCTAAGTTTGCTGGACGAGGGAGTCAAGGCTAAGCTATCATTTGTCAGTTCAAGCAGATTTGGTTGTATTTGCGGACCAGACGCTTCAGGGTGAGCTAAAAGTTTGTCTAACCCCGTCTCACATGTCTTCTGGCTGAACTCAGTGTGCAGACTTAGTCCCATGTTCCCATCAGTTTCCAATACGTTGTTATGTGCATCGGAAGTTAATAAGGAGTTTTGTACATTATCTAATGTGTCAGGATTTAATAGAGAGATTTGTGTGTCTTACTTAGAGCTACAGGAGTTGGTATTTTGAGCTATATTAGGGGAATGGATGGTTTCTAGTCAGTCAACTGCTTCTAAGCACGGCCCTTGTTCCAAAGTGCCAATTGTTCCACCCCTAATATATATATATATATCCAAAAGCTCTCTCCAAGGAAAGAAATGAGTCGCACTCCTCACAGTGACACTTTTATTTAATGAAATTTCAGCGCTGGCAATTCCTGACGCGTTTCAGTCAACATTTGACTTTTATCAAAGGACGGCCACGGCATCCAAAGGCTGAAAACATCCCAAACAAACAATTGCTCATATTTAAAGTTTTTGCCCCCTGGTGGGTGCCTCGATAGGCTGCTTATTTGAGTATGCTGGTACTTGTTGTTCGTTCTCAGTTCAACAATTATTTCCCTTTGGTGGGTGATGCCATTTATTTAGCTGTGTTTTTCTCCGTCACCGTAGCTCCCTTGCATGCCCATTTTCAAAGCTGCAGGAGTCCTTACCAAGGTTAATCCTTGGCGGCGTCCACTGTCCCTAGAAGCTTTCGCTAGCAACAAAACAGGGTCCAATTTCGGGCAGTCATGGTGCTCTTTTAAACGGTGGTGCATGACTCACGGCGGGACCAAGCCGTTAATATAACCAAAAGCTCTCTCCAAGGAAAGAAATGAGTCGCACTCCTCACGGTGTTTCTAACTATAACGTCCCTGAAACCTGTGGTTTTTTCAGTGAATTTCAAAGGTTTTTTAAATGCTAATTACTAACTATAACGTCCCTGAAACCTATGGTTTTTTCAGTGAATATATATATATATATTACCTACTGGCGGTCGCCAGTAGGTAGTTATAGTTAGGACCTTGTTTCTATTCAAAAAGCATTTTTTCCATTGCAAATATCTTTGTCGCAGTTTGGCGAATCTTTGTGAAATTTTCAAAACTAAAGTGGCGGTCAGGTCAGCTCCTGTGGTGAAAGTTTTGGGGTGATTTGTCAAGCGGGGTCCCAGAAAAAGGGGGGTCCCAAAACGCATTTTCTCCATGTTAATTTCCATAGGAAACTTTAGACACGGCTACAGCCCGAACTGCTAAATGGAATTACACTAAATTTGGCAAAAAAAGTAGCTCTTGGTTCAGAAAGCACTCTTTTTGTTGAATGGTGTAAATCCGTTCAGTAGTTCCTGAGAAATTTATACATTTCTCAGATATACAAATATCCCCGCGGAGGATCAGCGAACCCTCCCGATCTCGAGCCTTCAATCTGATTGGCTGCCAACAGTTCCAATCTTGTGACTCGGTCGAATGAAGTCACAAGAAAAAAGGTAAAAAAAAGGATTAAAAACAAGAAAAGGGGGCAGGATAGAAACATCCTGACCCCTAGGCCTGTTCAGGGGGTCCCACAGGGCACTTTGTTTCTTTAAGCCCCCGGGTGGGCCAGGTCCCGGGGGCAATGCCAAATTATGATGCAGAGTGCCACGGGGCCCCCTGCAGCCCCGGGGACCACCACCTCCCTGGGGCTATGTTCAGGAAATGCGGGGGGCCTCGCGGGCCCCCCATAGCCCCAGGGGCCACGACCTCCCTGGGGTCTTTTGTTTAAAAAAAAGTGTAGGTGGGCTCTTGCCACCCCATGCAGCCCCCGGGACTGCCACCTTCCTGGGGCTAACTTCAAAATAATATGTGGGGGGCTCCTGCCCCCCCACACAGCCCCGGGGACCACCACCTCCACAGGGCTTCTTCAAAAGAGGAGGGGGTCTACGTGGCCCCCCTCCTAGAGCCATAAATGGCCCTGGGGACCACCACCCCCCAGCGACGGCTCCAGCTATGTCCCAGGGTGCCCACCCCAGGACATTGCAGTTTGCTATGGGATGGTGGGAGCACTGCTCCCGCCATCCCATAGCAAACAAGTGCTCCACTGTGAACAAGTGAGAGAATTTTGCTCTCACTTGTTCACAGTGGAGCATTTTGCTTTTTACCCCCAGGGAGCTGCTTGTCAGCCCCAGTATGGGTTAGTGAGTGGATGTGTGTATAGACCAATGAATCAGTGAGTGGGTGTGTAAGTATTGGTATGGCTTTGTGAATGGGTTTGTGAATGGTTGTGTGGGAGCGGCAGTGGCAGTGGGTGTATAAAAGATTCTACAGTGGTGTGAATGGGTGCGTCTTTGGAAACATGGTGAGACTTACAACAGTGACATGGGAAGGGTTGCTGTTTTATATTTGGTTAGGCCCAAAATTCTGAGCAGTTGGTGAATAGTGAAGCTGCCAGAGAAAAGTGAGGTTTAAGACTTGTTGGCAGAGGGATTAGGGATTAGGCTACTTCGTATGAGTCTCTGGAAAGGTATACTTAAAGTAGGATGTATAAATTTAGTTGTCTGCTTGCAATGGGAAGTCTGTTAAGTTTAAAGGCCTGTGTGCTCTCGTGACTCAGGTATGTGTCTACTTGTACATGTATTCTGACACGTGCTGTGCATCTGAAGATCCTAGCTTAAAAACCTTTTAGCTTCTCATACAGGTGCACAAATCTTCTCAGTTCCGTTCCATCATTCGGTCGCAGAGGGATACATGTCTTACCTATGTAGGTGTCACAGAACCCCTCAAATAGACTTTTGACTACACACATGCCC
Source organism: Calotriton arnoldi (assembly GCA_963921515.1). Lineage (NCBI taxonomy): Eukaryota > Metazoa > Chordata > Amphibia > Caudata > Salamandridae > Calotriton > Calotriton arnoldi. The sequence continues at coordinate 337,358 of CAWUFW010010726.1, read as the reverse complement.
TGTATTATGAGCAGAAAGGAATACATACACCTTCTTGTACAGAAACTTAGAGAGCATGCAGTCTGAAACACAGGTATTGTACTATTTATAGGTTTCTTTTTATGTATCATGTCACTAGGAAAAGGCACAGACACATGCATTAAAGCCTTTGAAACATGGTGAGACTTACAACAGTGACATGGGAAGGGTTGCTGTTTTATATTTGGCTAGGCCCAACATTCTGAGCAGTCAGTGAATAGTGAAGCTGCAAGAGAAAAGGCTCTACTATTATACTCATCCAATCACTGAGGCACTACTCTTGTACTCAGTCATTCACTTAGGTACAACCCATGCACTCATCCAATCACTCACGCACTATACCTGCACTCAACCATTTACTCAGGCACTATGCATACACTCCTGCATTCTCTCAGGTACTATCCATGCACTTATCCAGTCACCCGGGTACTTCCAATGCACTCATCCAATTACTCAGGCACTACCCATCCACTTACCCAATCATTCAGGCACTACCCATGCACTCATCCAATCACCCAGGCACTATCCCTGCACTCATCCAATCACTGAAGCGCTAATCTTCAACTCAAGCATTCACTTAGTCACTAATCATGAACTTATGCATTCTCTCAGGCACTATGCTTGCACTCATCCAATCACCCAGGCACTATGCATGCACTCATCCAATCACGCAGACACTACCCATGCACTAATCCAATCATTCAGGCACTATCCTTGCACTCATCAATTCATTCAGGCACTATGCATACACTCCTGCATTCTCTCATGTACTACCCATGTACTTATCCAATGATGCAGACACTGCTCTTGCAGCCATCCAGTCCCAAAGGCAGTACCCATGCATTCATCCAATCATTCAAGCACTATCCTTGCACTAAACCATTCACTCAAGCACTACACATGGTCTCATTCTATCACTGAGACACTACCCAAGCACTCATCTATTCTCTCAGGCAATACCCATGAACTCATCCAGTCACCCAGGCACTACCCATGCACTCATACAATCACTAAACCACTACCCATGCACTCATCTAATTACTCAGGCACTACCCATGAATGTATGCATTCTCTCAGGCACTACGTATGCACTCATCCAATCACCCAAGCACTATGCATGCATTCATCCAATCACTCAGACACTACCCTTGCACTCATCCAATAACTGAAGCACTACTCTTCAACTCAAGCATTCACTCAGGCACTAACCATGAACTTATGCATTTTCTCAGGCACTATGCTTGCACTCATCCAATCACCCAGGCACTATGCATACATTCATCCAATCACACAGACACTACCCATGCACTCATCCAATCATTCAGGTACTATCCTTGCACTCATCCATTCACTCAGGCACTAGCATGCATTCATCCAATCACTCATACACTACCCATGCACACATAAAATCACCCAGGCTCTACTATTACATTCAACCATTCACTCAGACACTACAAATGCACTCATCCAGTCACCCAGGCACTACCCTTGCACTAATCCATTCACTCAAGCACTACCCATGCACCCATTCAATCACCTAGGCACTACCTTTGCACTCATGCATTCACTGAGGCACTACCCATGCACTCATCCAATCAACCAGGCACAACGCATGTACTCATGCAATCATACATGCACTAGTCGTGTAGTCATCCAATCACCCAGGCATTACTATTACAGTCAACCATTCACTTCAGGCACTACCCATGCACTCATCCAATCACCCAGGCACTAGCCTTGCACTCATCCATTCACTCAGGCACTACCCATGTACTCATTCAGTCATTCAGGCACTATCCATGTACTCATCCATTTACTCAGGCACTACCCATGCATTCATCCAATCACTCATGCACTACCCATGCACTCATAAAATCACCCAGGCACTACCCATGCACTCATCCAATCACCCAGGCACTACCCATGCACTCATTCATTAACTGAGGCACTACCCATGCATTCATCCAATCATCCAGGCATTACCCATGCACTCATCCAATGAGCCAGGCACTACCCATGCACTCATCCAATCATGCAGACACTACCCATGCACTCAACCAATCATTCAGGCACTATCCTTGCACTCATCCATTCACTCAGGCACTACCCATGCCTTCATCCAATCACTCACGCACTACCCATGCACTCATCTAATTACTCAGGCACTGCCCATGAACTTATGCATTCTCTCAGGCACTATGCATGCACTCATCCAATCACCCAAGCACTATGCATACATTCATCCAATCAAACAGACACTATCCATGCACTCATCCAATCATTCAGGCACTATCCTTGCACTCATCCAATTCACTCAGGCACTAGCATGCATGCATCCAATCACTCACGCACTACCCATGCACTCATAAAATCACCCAGGCTCTACTATTACACTCAACCATTCACTCAGACACTACAAATGCACTCATCCAGTCACTCAGGCACTACCCTTGCACTAATCCATTCACTCAAGCACTACCCATGCACTCATTTAATAACCTAGGCACTACCTTTGCACTCATGCATTCACTGAGGCACTACACATGCACTCACCCAATCAACCAGGCACAACGCATGCACTCATGCAATCACACACGTACTTGTCGTGTAGTCATCCAATCACCTAGGCATTACTATTACAGTCAACCATTCACTCAGGCACTACCCATGCACTCATCCAATCTCCCAGGCACTAGCCTTGCACTCATCCAATGAGCCAGGCACTACCCTTGCACTCATCCATTCACTCAGGCACTACCCATGCACTCATTCAGTCATTCAGGCACTATCTTTGTACTCATCGATTTACTCAGGCACTACCCATGCATTCATCCAATCACTCATGTACTCATAAAATCACCCAGGCACTACCCATGCACTCATCCAATCACCCAGGCACTAGCCTTGCACTCATCCATTAACTGAGGCACTATATATGCATTCATCCAATCATCCAGGCAGTACCCGTGCACTCATCCAATGAGCCAGGCACTACCCATGCACTCATCCAATCATGCAGACACTACCCATGCACTCATCCAATCGTTCAGGCACTATCCTTGCACTCATCCATTCACTCAGGCACTACCGATGCCTTCATCCAATCACTCACGCCCTAACCATGCACTCATAAAATCACCCAGGACTACCCATGCACTCATCCAATCACCCAGCTACTAGCCTTGCACTCATCCATTTACTCAGGCACTACACATGCATTCATCCAATCACCCAGGCAGTACCCTGGCACTCATCGAATGAGCTAGGCACTACCCTGGCACTCATCCATTCACTCAGGCACTACCCATGCACTCATTCAATCACTCAGGCACTACCCATGTGCTCATCCAATGACCCAGGCATTACTGAATCACTCATCCAATCACTCAGCCAGTATCCTAGCACTCATGCATTCACTCATTTACTACCCGTGCACTCATCCAATCACTCAGGCACTACTCTTGCACTCAATCATTCACTTAGGTACTACCCATGCACTCATCCAATCACTCATGCACTCATAAAATCACCCAGGCACTACCCATGCACTCATCCAATCACCCAGGCACTAGCCTTGCACTCATCCATTAACTGAGGCACTATATATGCATTCATCCAATCATCCAGGCAGTACCCATGCACTCATCCAATGAGCCAGGCACTACCCATGCACTCATCCAATCATGCAGACACTACCCATGCACTCATCCAATCGTTCAGGCACTATCCTTGCACTCATCCATTCACTCAGGCACCACCCATGCCTTCATCCAATCACTCATGCCCTAACCATGCACTCATAAAATCCCCCAGGCACTACCCATGCACTCATCCAATCACCCAGCTACTAGCCTTGCACTCATCCATTTACTCAGGCACTACACATGCATTCATTCAATCACCCAGGCAGTACCCTGGCACTCATCGAATGAGCTAGGCACTACCCTTGCACTCATCCATTCACTCATGCACTACCCATGCACTCATTCAATCACTCAGGCACTACCCATGCGCTCATCCAATGACCCAGGCATTACTGAATCACTCATCCAATCACTCAGCCAGTATCCTGGCACTCATGCATTCACTCATTTACTACCCGTGCACTCATCCAATCACTCAGGCACTACTCTTGCACTCAATCATTCACTTAGGTACTACCCATGCACTCATCCAATCACTCATGCACTATCCTTGCACTCAACCATTCACTCAGGTACTAAGCATACACTCCTCCATTCTCGCACGTACTACCCACACACTTATACAAAAAAGTAATGCATTTTTTATTTATACAAATAAATTCATTCACTGAGATGATATCCAGATCAGCAATATCTATGTACCATTACACTAATGGTCATAATCTGAATACCCTAATTCTTATTTGCGAATCCTTATTAGACTATTTTGTCCATTTATTTTATTACTAAAGAAAAAATGAATAAATAATTCTTATTTGCGAATCCTTATTGGACTATTTTGTCCATTTATTTTTTTACTGAAGAAGTAATTCATCTCAGTGAATGAATTTATTTGTATAAATAAAAAATGCATTACTTTTTTGTATAAATAAATAATACATTGCTTTGTTTGGAAGTATTGAATGTCAAGATCCTGGGATATTAAGTATAGAATGGAGATAGGCAGGACTCAACATAATAAAGTTGTCAAGATGTTTGTTGATGTAAATGTACTGATTAGTGTTTATATGTATATTTTTTTCTTCTTGCAGCCCTGATGACGTCCAGCACAGGACGAAACACGTAGGCTGTCAAGACCGTTTTATATTGAACATGATACTGTCTTTTTGAGATTGCTGGAATTAAACGGAAACATTTTCATTACAACTGGAACCTGGCCTGTCGATTGTTCTTTGGACATATGTTAATTATGGACTGATATAATTGGGGATACTGAGAATACGCTCCTTTCACTTAAATCACTATTTGTCTTTGAAATAGTGGCCTGAAGCGGTGGACCACTGAGAGTAGAGCGTCAACACCAAACTACTTTAATAATTTAAATTGTGACTAGTGCACACGTGGTCTATGCCCTCATCGCTTATGTTGTATTATGTTATAGTTAGCTCAGCTAACTATAGCAGCTGAATTTCTTTGGTTTCGTATGAGTAAATTGTCAGCCTAACTACAACGTTCCTGTAACCTGTGGTTTTTTCAGTGAATATCTAAGGTTTTTTAAATGCTAATTTCTAACTATAACGTCCCTGAAAACACATGCGCACACACACACACTGTACATACACTGGCCAGTAGGTAGTTATAGTTAGGACCTATTTCCAAAGGAAAAGCATTTTTTGTTTTGCTAATAACTTTGGTGCCATTTGTAGAATCTTCATGAAATATTCAAAACTAGTGTGCCAGTCACTTCAGCTGCTGTCTGGATTGTTTTGGGGTGGTTTGTCAAGCAGGGGCAGAGAAAAAGGGGGCCCAAAAATGTGTTTTGACCATGCAATTTCCCATAGGGATTTCAGATACGAATATAGCCCGAACCGCTGAACAAAATTATACCAAATCTGGCAGAAAGCTATTTCTTGGTCCATAAAGAGTACTTTTTGGAATTTAAAGAGTGCTTTTTTCAATTTGGTGTACATCTGTTAAGTAGTTTTGGAGTTATTAAAGTAAAAAGATTTATGCATATCTAGAGAAGCGGATCTACCGTGGAGGAACCACGGATCCATGTGCCAATAGCAATGCCATGATTGGCTGACCGCAACCTGAGAGAAAAGTTGCACCTGCCATTTTGTGATTTGGGATACGGTTCCCGGGGGAAATAAAGTACAAATAAAATGTAAGGTGGTCAGGATAGAGGTATCCTGACCCCATGGGACTGATAGAGGAGTCTGTGATAGACCCCTCATAGGGAAGAAATTGTGGCAAATTGTTTTTTTACACATGCAAGGATCCATGGATCCCCTGCAGTGCTCAGCACAGCCCCACCATGTGAATCTGCAGCGGGTCCAGACCTCAATTAAAAAAATACATATACCTACTCACTGATGCACTCACACACTCTCTTACATACCCACACAGCCACTCACATACCCCCTCACATATCCATAACCCGCTCACACACCCATAGTCATTCAAACACCCTTTCACACACCCATACAGTCACTGATACATTCACTCAAAGACCCATCCAAAGAACCACTCACTCACACACCTATACAGGCACTCACACAGATACTCACACAACCCCGTACATACCTATGCAACCACTTTCATACCCCCTCACAGACCCATGCAGAAAACCACTAACACACCCACTCACACACAGCCAGCTACACACCCAGTCATGCACCCACCCATCACACACTCATGTGCCCACTTACATACTCACACACCCACTTAGAGACCCAGAACACCACTCACACACCCACTCACACACCCATTCAGATACTCACACATCCAGTCAGACATCCATACAGCCACTCACACACCCTCACGCACACCAATACAGTCACTAATACATCCATTTTGAGACTCAGAGAACCACTCACATACCTACTGACAGACCCACATAGGTGCTCACACACCCACCCACTCACATACTCACATACCCACTCACGCACCCAATCAGACCCACACAGGCACTCACACACCCAGTCATATACCCAGAAAACCACTCACACACCCATTTACACACTCATACAGCTACTCACACACCCAGTCACACATCTATATAGCCACTCACACACCAACACAGTCACTGATACATCCACTCAGAGACCCAGAGAACCACTCAAACACCCACTGACAGACCCACACAGGCACTCCCACACCCACCCACTCTCACACTCACACACCCACTTGCACCCAGAGCAATCTCACTGACCTTGTCAGTGAACTGCTTCCCTTCCAGCACAGCTCCGCCTGGTAGCTGCTTCCTCTGATCTTTGCAGGTTTGTGAGTTCGAGGCCCTCCTCTACCCACAGGCACCCGCCTGTGCCTCATCCCTACTGGTCCAGTGGGGAGCATCTCTGCTCTGCTGCTGCTCTGCCCTATGTCTCTCTGTTTCTGCTTTTTTCTCCTCTGATCACTTTTTACCTTCCTTTCATATTTTCTGCTTTTTGTCACTTTCTTTCACCGTTGTCACTTTTTCACTGTTTGCACCTTTTTCCCCTCCATGTTCCGGCTGCTGCTCACACACTGTGACCCCGCCCCCTCAAGCTCCTTTCCTGCTTCCTGCTTTCCCGCCTCCCAGCTGTCCAGCCCTCCCCCTCACACTACTTAATGGCAGCCGCTGTGCGGCCGCACTGCTGGCACATCAAAGGCAAGCCGATCAGCGCCCGTCCATGCCTGGACCGTACCCAGCACCATGCACCCTGGTCCTCAGACCATCCACCATTACGAAGCCAGCACCCTCCACACCCTCAACACCAGACGCTACTCCGCCTGCGACCTAGCATCGCCGAACAACACCCAGGGCCTATCTCCTGCCACAACTACCGCAACACCTTCGCCTGCCACCGCACACCAAACCAACCCATCGCACAACCGACAAAAACTGGCTGTATCCTAATCAACACATGCTCCCTCCGCAAACATGGTGTGGAGATCTGTGATCTGCTTGACTCTGTCTCCCCGGACATTGCCTTCCTCACAGAAACTTGGAGGAACGCCACCTCAGGCCCGGACATCACCATTGCCATCCGAGATGGCTACAAAATCATCCACAAGGACCATTCCACCCGACCACAAGGAGGCATTGCCATCGTGCACAAAAACACTCTCTGCATCTCAACCAGCTTGGATGACAACTTGACCACCATGGACCACCTCCAACTCCACTTCCAGGTCCAAACCAACTCAACCACCACCCTCCACATCACCCTCACCTACAGACCTCATGGACCCCCCATTCAGCGGATTGCTAGTCGACTTCATCGCACACCACGTTCTCACCTCCACAGACTACGTCCTCCTCGTAGACCTCAATTTCCACCTGGACAACCTCAACGACCACAACAATAATATTGAATAACCTCGCCATCATCAGACTCAAGCAACTGGTCACCTCTCCAACCCACTCAGCAGGACACACACTCGACTCCATCTTCTCCGCAAGCAGCAACATCTCCTTGAGTCACCACTCTGAACTACAGTGGATTGACCACCACTGCATCCATTTCTCCTTCACCAAACCCATCGAAAACCAGCACGCTAAACACCACCCACGCAGAAGCTAGAACAAGGTCACTGAAGAGCAACTCACCACCACCCTCACCCCAACCCCACCACCGAAATCCACAGACACCAATACCTCTGCATGCAACCTCCACTCATAAATCTCCAACTGCGCCAACACACTGGCCCAATCAGGAAACCCTCAGGCAAGCAACCCTCCAAGAAAGCCAGCTGGTTTTCTCCCACCCTCCAAGAGTCCATGCGCACTTGCAGATGGCTCAAAAAAAGATGGAGATGCAGCAAGGCCTCAGAAGACCACGCAGCCTTCAAAACAGCATTCACCGAACACCACCACCTCATCAAATAGAAAATGGCCATACAAGAATGCATCAATGTCAATGCACACAACAGCAAATGACTCTTTCCAGTGGTCAAAGAGTTAATCAAACCCGGCACGGAGGTGACAGACATCCCACCTCCCAAGACCTCTGCGACAACCTCACCACCTTCTTCCACCGCAAGATCAAGGCAGTCTACGACAGGTTCACTAACCAAAACCCACCGCCCACAAGCGAAAACACCGCACCCAATGGACCCAGACCCTAGCAGACCCTACTCAACTGAACCTCCAACACCACCTACGATACCTTCAAGTTAATGAAGATCATCCACTCTGGAGCCCCCTCAGATTCCTGCCCCACCACATATTCAACAGAGCCAGTGCCTCCATCGCACCTGAACTCTGCAGCAAAATTACAGCTCCATCGAATCCACCACCTTCCCAGAAGACTGGAAACATGCCGAGATCAACCCCCTACTAAAGAAACCATCTGCCAAACCGATGGACCTCAAGAACTACAGACACATCTCCCTGCTCCCCTTCCTAGCTGAAGTCATCAAGAAGGCCATCAACACCTAACTCTCCGAGTTCATCGAATCAAACACCATCCTGTACCTCTTCCAATCTGAATCAAGAAGCAACCACAGCACTGAGACTGCTCTCCTCGCCACCACAGACAACTTCTGAATCCTAATTGACAGAGGCAAAACCATGGCCCTCATCCTCTCAGCTGCTTTCGACACCGTCTCCCATGACACCCTCTGTGATAGACTTCACGACACCAGCATCCGCGACAAAGCCCTCAACTGGAGCTGCTCCATCCTCACCGGCTGAGCACAGAGTCAGACTTCCACCTTTTCTCTCAGAACCCACAGAAATCAGCGGCAGAGTGCTACAGGGCTCCTCCCTGAGTCCCACCCTTTTCAACATTTACATAGCCTGCTTGCAACCATTGTCAGAAAACACAGACTCAACATCAACTCCTATGCCGACGACACCCAGCTGATCATCTCCCTCTCCGACAAACCCACAGTGGCCAAAAACAACTTCCACAGTGGAAGAATACAGTAGCCACCTTTATGAAGGACGGCAGCCTCAAGCTCAACTCAGTCAAGACCAAAGTCCTCATCCTGAGCTCCAACCCCCTTGCCTGGGTGGCCTGCAGTGTTCGGTACTCCCCCACATCCACGGACCACGCACTAAACATCTGCATCATCCTCGCTCTCAATTAACTGCTAGATCAACACCATCTCGTCCTGCTTCCACACGCTCCACCTGCTCTGATAGATCTTCAGGTGGATCCCCACTGAGACAAGGAAAACTGTCAGCCGTGCACTTGTCAGCAGCAGACTCGACTACGGCAAAGCACTCTACTCTGGAACCATAAAAAAACTCCAAAAGAAGCTGCAAAACATCCAAAGGGCCTTCGCCAGACTCATTCTGAACATCTCTTGCTGCAGCGACATCACCGACCACCTGAGAGACCTCTACTGGCTCCCGGTCAACAAAAGGATCGCCTACAAGATCCTCATGCATTCCTACAAAGCCCTCCACAATGCTGTACCTGCATACCTCAACCACTGCCTCTCCTTCCACACCCCCACCAGACATCTCCACGGATCCGCAGGACCACCACTGGAGAAATATCCTTCTCCTACCTCACTGCAAGGACATGGAACTCCCTTCCTCTGCATCTCAGGTAATCACCATCTCTGCCTCAATTTAGGAAGGACCTCAAGACCTGGCTCTTCGACTGAACAGCAGACCCCCCATAGCGCTTTGAGACCTTTATGGGTGAGTAGTCATGCTCTACAAAACCCTGATTGATTGACCCACTTACACACCCACACACCCACTCACACGCCCATACAGCCACTCACACATCCACTCAGAGACCCAGACAACCACTCACATGCCCACTCAGACACCCACACAGCCACTCACACACCCAGTTAGAGACCCAGAAACCGCTCACATATCCATTTACCACTCATAGAGTCACTCACACACCCACTTACAGATCCAGAGAACCACTCATACATCTACTCACAGACCCACACAGGTACTCACACCCCCAAGTACACACTCGTACAGCTAGCGATACACCCAATCACAGACCCACACAGTCACTTGCACACCCACTCACACATCCAGTACATACTCACACACACACTTACACACAAACACAAAACCACTCACACGCCTATACAGCCAGTCACACACCCATTCAGAGATGCAGAAAACAACTTGTACACATATTCACATGCCCATACAGCCACTCACACACCCACTTACAGACCCAGAGAACTAGTCACACATCCATTCACAGACCCACACAGGCACTCACACACCCATGTATACACTTATACAGCCAGTCACACACCTACTCGCAGACCCATACAGCCATTTACACACCCACTCACACACTCACCACACACTCACACAAATACTCACATACATACTCATACACCCATACAGCCAGTCACACACCCATTCAGAGACCCAGAAAACAACTCTCACATCTAGTCACACACCAATACAGCCATTCACACACCCTCTTACAAACCAAGAGAACCACTCACACACTCATTTACTGACCCACACAAGCACTAACATACCCACCACACATTCACACATCCTGTTACACACCCATACAGTCACTTACACAGTCACTTACAGACCCACCCAGGCATTCATCCACTGACTCACACACCTATCATAGAACCACTTATATACCCACACAAACACTCACACACCTATTTACACACCCATATAGCTACTTACACACCCACTCACCGATCCAGAAAACCACTCACACACCCACACAGCCACTAGACAACTACTCAAACACCCACACAGTCACTCTCATACCCAGTGAAGCACCCAGACTGCCACTAACATAACCACTCACACACTCATATTGCCCCTCACATATCCACACAGTTACTCACACAGCTACTCACACACCCGCACACAAGCAGTGATACATCTACACAAATTGTAATAGATATGTTTATATTAAATGTGTTGTTGTTTTGTATTGAATGTGTGCTTTTGGTTGGGAACGTATCTGCGGATCTGTCATGGATCCACCTGCAAAATAGCCTGCATGCCGCTTATTTATTAGAAAAAAACATTTGAAAACAAAAAGAAGCAGTGTTTGGGAAAATGGTTGGCTTGGAAAATAGTCTTTGTGCTTATGGTGTATAGATGATAATTACACATAGAACAGGATGCAGTCTTTTAAGTTGTTGAGGAACACCCTGTTGCCTGTTCTGTGAAAAGGACTCTGTCTTTTCGATATATTCTGTCCATGTAGAAGCATATGTTGTTATAGTATACAGAGCCCATATTGTGGTCTCGGAGAAATGCAGAAACAGCTTTATTGACATGTTTTCTGGTTTTCGCTATCTGCGGACAAAATTTGGTTGACCACTGCCACTTCTGTCTTTGGCAAATCTTGGAGAACACCAAGGCCGTTTGTGGGAAAAGCGACATTATTTTAGCAAAGGGATCCTTTATTAAGTTTTCCATTCCTACCCCAGTAATAGTGCCTAGGTCATTGCCACCACAGTGCATAATCATGAGGTCTGGATGTTGACAATCCGCAATGCTTTCTACTAAAGGCAGCAATTGATGCCACTTAAAAATTGTCTGGCCACCCCAAGTAGTGTCTATATTAGGTAAACCTAGGTCCCTGTCAATGCCACTCTTTCTAGCACTCTCTCTGGCCCAAAACACAAAACTATGGCTCAGAATCCAGACTCTGACCATTTTGGAGACAAGTATAAGTAGCATACGGGAAAAGGCTGCAGCAGAATGAGGCAGTTTTGAAGACGAAAGGCAGTTACAATCGAGGACAGCAAGTAAAACATAAAAAGAACATATTTTATTTGATAGTGGAGATGTGCCGGGAACTAAAATTAGATAGTGACTTTAAGAAAAAAAGTAACTAAATCTGTGATTGCCTTTGGAAAAATAAATAAAAGTGATGTTGTTCAGGTTATGCTTGGAATTGTAAACAGTCAACCACACCTGCTACAGTTTATGTGAAACTAGTATGCTGTTGAGAGAAATTGCCATATTTCATACTTGAGATTTGCAGTGGAAAGCAGATATTAACAGATATTAAAATAAAATAGGTTTTACAAGTATGTTAATTAGGTGTACAATAAAAAGATATTTTTAAAAACCTATGAGTGTATATGCGCTGAAAGAAAATGTGTAGCTTCTAGACACTACACTAAAAGGCAAAAAAGAAAGAAGTTTAAATGAGAACATTAACTAAAAATATTGGACCAAGTTCACAAAGGGCCTCCGCACTCATGGCGGAGACCCTGCACTCATGTTAGGGGTCCAGCACTCGTGGCGGGACCTCCACATTTCAGTTTCTCATTGCGGAGGTCCCGCTATGACTGCTGGCCCACCACCATGACTGCAAACCCCCTCCACGACTGGTGGGCCTCCACCATGATTGCGAAGGCCCTTTGTGAATCAGGTCCATAGTGAGCAGCAAAGGAGGACGAGGAATTAATATACTGAAAATATAGTTATTTCATTAAGCCAGTATGAATAAATGTGTTAGAAATTAGATGTAGGGGCTTGCTTATAGTATGCAATTTAATAGTATGTAATTTGCATCCACTCACACAGTCACGCAGACATTTACACACCTAGTTACACTCCCACAAAAACACTTATATGCCCACCACTCATATAGCCAGACAGTGACTGACACACTCAGTCACACACCCATAAAACCATTTACACATCCATTTGCTCACCTATACATCCACTTACATAGTCATGCATATACCCATACAAGTACTGTCACACCAACTCACACACTTATACAGCCATTCATGTACCCAGAACTCAGACAGTCAAGTACACACACACTTACACACCCATACACCATGTTATACACCCGGTCACCCACCCATACAGCTACTCACATACCTATTTAAAAAACCATGCAGCCACTCACACACCCATTCAGACAGTGATGGAGGCACTTACACATCCACTCACACACCCACACAGCACCTATGTATCCACCACTAACAGAGCCACTTGCACACAAAGTTAGACACCCAAACACCTAGCAAACAAAGCCAATCGCCAATCCATACAGCCACTTACATACCCATTTAGATACCCATACAGTCACTAACACTCACAGTCACCCACACACATAGCTACTTACAGATCCAGTGATACCAGCGACACACCCAGAGAGGCACTGATACACTCACTCACATATCCACTCAACCACTCACACACCCAGTCACCCACCCATACAGCCACCCTTATACCCATTTATGCACTGATACTCAGACACTTACACAGCATCTTACACACTGACATAACCACTTATGTAACTAATCACTTGCTTATAGTATGTAATCTAATAGTATGTAATGTAAAGTTAAATGCAGTCTATATTTGCTTTTCAGATATCCACTTGTGCTTAAAGAGGAATGGGAGATGAAATGGTGGGGTGAAAAATAAATTAATAATAATGCTTGTTGACAGCATCCATAAACTAGGCAACAGATTAATTTTTTTGTGCAACTGACATATGGCATTTGCCACAATGAGTGACCATGTCTTGCAGTTTTGGTAAAACAGTGGGGATGGTAACCATCTGTTCGGGTGGTAAGTGTCCCACAGATTGCCTAGCTGCTGCTGATGATGCTCCACCTTCCCTCTCTCTCATCATCCTGTCACATGTCCTTGTATGTACAGTTTTCAGATGTTTCCACATAGAGGATCTGCCATGTGAGTACTTCTTCCCCATAACTCTTGACAGTTTTTTGCTGCATATATTGCATTGGACTATTTTTGCAACAACCTTCATTTCTCCTGAAGGCATGGAGAAATATTTGCAAATGTTGGAGGACTTCTTTCGAGGTGGTAAGTCTTCTTCTTCTACATACTGCTCTTCCCCTTCTCTTCTATCTTCTATCTTCAGCAGAAGACATGCTGACTTTAAAACTCTGTACCTTTGAAGGAAAGTTGTGGTTTTCAGTCTGTCTCTAGAGAGATGTAAAACACAAATAACTGATTTAGAGTGTGGTTTTCAATATGAATGGGTGGAGACTTACTGTATCCAATGAGAAGCTGCAGTTTGGGTGTGATCCAGGAATCACAGCAGATCGCAGTGGCACTGCGGCTGATCCGCAGATTCACCAAGCTCATAAAATAAATATGTTGTGAAACACATATAGGCTTCCAAATATTAATGTATGAATGTGGTTTTTCTGATGTAAATGTTAACCCCTTTGCTGCCAGGCCTCCCCTCCCCCCACCGTGCCATGCCTCTTTTTGGCTATTTGGGATAGTACGCGCTTAGGCCCCCATAATGTCCATATAAAGTATCCATGCCAAATTTGCGTCCTTTTCTTCCAACATCCTGAGGATTCTAAAGGTACCCAGGGTTTGTAGATTCCAGTAGAGAGGACTGAGAAATCAGACAAAATACAGCTAAATTCTGGGTATTTTGGAAAAAATGGCCCAAAGGGCTGCAGAAGAGAGCATCTGTTTTTTTCCTGCAAATGGTATCCACAAAGGGTTTGTGGTGCTAAAATCACCACCTTCCAGATTTCAGGAACAGGCAGCCTTTTGTCAGAAAACCAACATTTTCTGACAAACTTTTCCACACTGTTTTGGCATTTTACTGGGACATAGCCTATTTTTCCAATTTTTTGTGCTTTTAACTACCTTCCAGTTAGTGGTAGAAATGGGTGTGAAACCTATAATGGATCCCGGACAGCTATACATTTTTAAAAAGATGACAGAATTCTGAATTCAGCAAGGGGTCATTTGTTGAGATCCTTCAAGGCTTTCCTATAAAAAAGGAATATTGAAATTGTGTTGAAAAAAAACAGCCATTTGTGCCTACATTTTCACCTGTAACTTTTTCTAACTATGCTAGATTTTTTAAAGTGATATACCGTTATGTCCGAAGGGCCTTTCTGGTTGCAGGGATATATCAGGCTTGTAGGTTCACAAAGATCCCGAGTTACCCATAGCCAATAACTGAGCCACACCCTGCCATGTTTTTTCATTGTGTCCCTAGTACACAGAAATTCATTTGGTAAAATATAAAGAGTGAAAAATAGGTATCAAGGAAACCTATGTATTTCTGAAATTGGAACCAGATATGGAGTTTAGAAGCAGTAGTTATTTGCACATCTCTGAATATGTGGGTTGCCATACCAGCAGGTAAATTAGGGGGCATTTTTCAGAATGTCTGCCTTTTTACATTTGGATGGCAGAAATGCATAGAAAGCCAATGGGCAACAACTCTTTTTCTACTATCCTGTTCCTCTAAGTCTCCCAATAAAAACGGTACCTCACTTGTGTGGGAAGGCCGAGTGCCCGCGACAGGAACAGGTCAAAAAACACCATGGACAAATCACATTTTCCACAGAAAATTGACCCTTTTTTTGGAAAGTGCCTGGCTGTGGATTTCAGGCCCTAACTCAGCCAGTACCTAGGGAAACCTGTACATTTTTTAAAGCTAGACACCCTGGGGAATCTAGGATGGGGTGAAATGTGTGGCTGTCACCAGGTTCTGTTACCCACAATCCCTTGCAAACCTCAAACGTTGTAAAAAAAACACATTTCCCTCACATTTCTGTGATGGAAAGGTCTGGAATCTGTAGAGAGCCACAAACTTCCACCCACCCAGCATTCCTCCAAGTCTCCTGATAAAAATGGTAACTCACTTGTGTGGGTAGGTCTAACGCCCGTAATAGAAATCAGCCCAAAACACACTGTGGACACATCTCATTCTTCCACGGGGAACAGACCCTTTTTTTGCAATGTGCCTAGCTGTAGATTTTGGGCCCTAGCTAAGCCGGCACCTAGGGAAACCTAGCAAACCAGTACATTTTTAAAACCAGACACACAGGGAAATGCAGGATGGGATGACATGTGTGGCTCTCACCAGGTTTTTTTTACCCAGAATCCCTTGCAAACCTCAAACTTTGTAAAAAAAAAAACATGTTTTTCTCACATTTCTGTGATGGAAAGTCCTGGAATCTGTAGGAAGCCACAAACTTCCACCCACCCAGCATTCTCGCAAGTCTTCCGATAAAAATGGTACCTCACTTGTGTGGGTAGGCCTAGTGCTTGCGACAGGAAACGGCTCAAAATACAACGTGGACACATCACATTTTTCCACAGAGCCTTTTTTTGCAATGTGCCTTGCTGTGGATTCTGGGCCCTAGCTCAGCCGGCACCTAGGGAAACTTAGCAAACCTGGTCATTTTTAAAAACTAAACACTCAGGGTAATGCAGGATGGGGTGACTTGTGTGGCTCTCACCAGGTTCTGTTACCCAGAATCCCATGCAAACCTCAAACTTTGTCAGAAAAAACATATTTTCCTCACATTTCTGTGATGGAAAGTTCTGGAATCTGTGGGGAGCCACAAACTTCCACACACCCAGCATTCCCCCAAGTCTCCTGATAAAAATGGCACCTCACTTGTGTGGGTAGGCCTAGTGCCCGCGACAGGAAACGGCCCAAACGGAACGTAGACACATCACATTTTTCCACAGAAAATTGATCCTTTTTTTCAATGTGCCTAGCTGTGGATTTTGGGCCCTAGCTCAGCCGGCATCTAGGGAAACCTAGCAAACCTGTACATTTTCAAAAACTAAACACCCAGGGGAATCCAAGATGGGGTGACTTGCATGGCTCTCACCAGGTTCTGTTAGCCAGATTCCCATGCAAACCTCAAACTCTAAAAAAAATGGCATTTTCCTCCCATTTCTGTGATGGCAAGTTCTAGAATCTGTGGAGAGCCACAAAATTCCACCCACCCAGCATTCCCACAAGTCTCTTGATAAAAATGGCATCTTACTTGTGAAACGGCCCAAAACGCAACGTGGGCACATCACATTTTTCCACAGAAAACAGACCCCTTTTTTCCCAATGTTCCTAGCTGTGGATTTTAGGCCCTAGCTAAGCCGGCACCTAGGGAAACCTAGCAAACCTGTACATTTTTTAAAATCAGACACCCAGGGAAATCCAGGATGGGGTGAATTGCCTGGCTCTCACCAGGTTCTATTACCCAGAATCCCTTGCAAACCTTAAACTTTGTCAAAAAAGCACAATTTCTGCACATTTCTGGAAATCTGTGGGTAGCCACAAACTTCCACTGACCCAGCATTCCCTCAAGTCTCCTGATAGAAATGGCACCTGACTTGTGTGGGTAGGCCTAGTGCCCGTGACAGGAAACAGCTCAAAACACATTACACTTTTCCACAGAAAACAGACCCTTTTTTTGCAATGTGCCTAGCTGTGGTTTTTGGGCCCTAACTCAGCCGGCATGTAGGGAAACCTAGAAAACCTGTACATATTTGAAAACCAGACACCTAGGGGAATCCAGGATGGGGTGAATTGTTTGGCTCTCTCAACGTTCTGTTGCCCAAAATCCCTTGCAAACCTCAAACTTTGTATAAAAAAACACATTTTCTTCACATTTCTGTGATGGAAATTTCTGGAAATTGCGTGGAGCCACAAACTTCCCCCACCTACCTTTCCCCCAAGTCTCCCAATGGAAATGGTACCTCACTTCTGTGGGTAAGCCTAGTGCCCACAACAGGAAACGGCCCAAAATGTAAAGTAGATACATGAGATTTTTCCACAGAAAACTGACCCTTTTTTTTTTAAATATTCCTAGCTGTGGATTTTGGGCCGTAGCTCAGCCGACACCTGGGAAAACCTAGCAAACCTGTAAATTTTTTTAAATCCAGACACACAGGGGAATCCAGGATGGGGTGACTTGTGTGGTTCTCACCAGGCTCTGTTACCCAGAATCCCTTGCAAAACGTATTGTGGAGGCATCAAAAATGATCAATCACAAAACGACCTGGTTTTGCAAGGGAGTCACCTGCATTTTTTGTCCCGGGCTCGGCGGCCATGTAGGGAACCCTACCAAACCCAGACATTTCTGAAAACTAGAAACCCAGGGGAGTCCAAGGATTTGTGGCTTGCATGGATCACCCACCGTTTTCCTACCCAGAATCCCATGCAAACCTCAGATTTTGCTACACAAAATCTAATTTTCCTCACATTTCTGTGTGATAAAGTTGTGGGATCACTGGACTGAGACAAATTTCCTACTGCCCAGTGTTCCCCCAAGTCTCACAATAAAAATGGTACCTCACTTGTGTGGGTGGGCCAAGTGTCCACGCCAAGTGTCCACCACCGGGAAGGGCCCAAAATGTATTGTGGAGGCTTAAAAAAAGGAATAATAAAAAAAAAACTGTTTTTGCAAGGGGTGATTGATAATTTTTGGTAAGAAAACTTGTTGGGATCCATGAGAGGGACACCACCTTGTTCTCCCCTGGGTTTCTACTTTATGAAAATATCGAGAATTGGTAGATTTTCCCTAGAGACAATGTACACCCTGGCAGAGAAAGCCAGAAAATGCAAATATTACTTCACAACCAACTATGTCTCAAGTACACCCACATACTGTTTGGATTTGGCACGAGGGTGGGTGAAGGTTCACAGCATAACATTTTATTAACAAGAGATTTCACAAAAAGAAAATGCACTGTTAATAGTTAAAAGGTTACAAACCTGAACCAATGACTCACAGCTTGTGAGCTGTAAAGGCATGACAATGCACCAACCTCTTTACAGGCCATTCAAACACCTTTCATTCGTGACACTCACAAGACTATTCACACTGCCAGCCATGAGCGCAGCACATTACAACACTCATATAAACAGGCAGCACCATTCAAGAGACCATCACTTTCATACGCTCGCATGCCTGACACAGCAACCACACCAGCTGACGGAGTGTATGGACTGGTGTTTGGCTAGCAGTGTGTGTAGTGACCAGTAGCAAGTCACTACTCACACACTGCCAGCCAAGCGCCAGTCCACACACACTGCCAGCCAAGCGCCAGTCCACTCACACCACCAGCCAAGCGCCAGTCCATGCATACCGTCAGGCAACCACCAGTCCTTGCACACTGCCGGCCAAGTGCCAGTCCACACACACCGCCAGCCAAGCACCAGTTCACACACACCACCAGCCAAGCACCAGTCCATGCACACCACCAGCCAAGCGCCAGTCCACGGACACCACCAGCCAAACGCCAGTGCGCGCACACTGCTATCACATTTTTTATGCAAAAAAGAAAACACAAACCAATTGGCAATAGATACAAAACTATAACTACAAACACAAGAGCTCTAACTAAATACATCACACTTATGCCAACCATGAAGTCTGAATAAAAAATATAAAATGATACAGACCAGTCAGTTTACTTTTACGCTCACAGTTGCAACCAAAAACTCCATTGCGTGTGTTACAATTTAAAACATTTGGGCACACACAGCCCAGGATTAGAAGGACAATAGGGGCAGTGCATACAACTCTCCTTCCGCACACCTCTTTGGGCACAGACTCTATATTTCTTAGCGGGAAAGTCTTTTTTTTAGCCTTGGGAGGAAGGTGATCAGGAAAGTGGCGATCTTTCAATCTAGCCACATCCTCCACCACTACTTCTCTAGGAACTCGTACCTGTCCCACTAAAACAAGGCTGCCTATCAGAGACTGCTGAAACTGAACAAATGTCATCTTTGAATCTGGAGAGCAATCCTTAAATACAAAAAAGGCATTGAGAGCCAACTTCTTATACCAAACATTCACCTTACAAACAGTAGTGTAAGGTTCCAAACTCTGATCTACTTGATCTACACCACCCATGTGCTTATTGTAGTCTAAAATGCACACAGGCTTGCACACTTCAGCAACCTGACCCCAAACAGTCACAGGTGAAGTACTTTCATCATCGATGATAGTCAGCATATAGACATCTCTCCTATCAGAAAATTTCACAGCTAGAAGCTCATCACAACCAAGGCACTGCACTGTCCCATCACAAGTTTTTTGCAAACTAGCTCTTTGGGGTAACCTTTACGGTTAGAGCAGATTGTGCAACAAGCAACAGTGTCCACTTTGATCAATTCCCTGAACACTGGCATACCAGTGTAAAAGGTATCTACATATAAATGGTGACCATTGTTAAAAAGTCCTCTACTAAGTTCCCACACATTTTTCTCTGTAACTCCGAAAGTGGACGGACACCCAGGGCAGTTAATACTGGAATCCCTACCAGTGTAGACCCTGAAATTATAGACATATCCAGTACTACTGTCAGACAGCATATACATCTTAATTCCATAACGTGCCCTCTTGGGAATGTACTGCCTAAAAACCAATCGGCCCTTGAATAGGACCAAAGACTCATCCAAAGCTATTTCTTTCCCTGGCACATAGACCTCTTAAAATCCATCTACAACGTGATCAAGGACAAGCCGAACCTTAAAAAGACAGCCACAATCAGGCTGCTCTCGGGGCAGAAGAAGAAGCAAATACCGATTACGACTCATGGTTGCAGGAAATATAGCTGTTGCCATCAAGGGATCAGTAGACCAATATGAAGAGAACAACGTCTTCCTTATCAGGCCCATCAAAAAATTTAAACCCAAGAACTTCTTCAGCTCATCCAGATTTGTGGGAGTCCACAGGGTAGTTCTAGAGTGGGGCTTAAATCTGGCACTGTTGTCCCTCAAATACTGTTCAACATACAAATTAGTCTGCTCAACAATCTCTGCCAAAAATACATCGTCCATAAACAACTGAAAGAAATGTATAGGCAAAAAATTTCCACAATTCACTCTACATCCTGCAACACCACTAAAGATAGGCAACACAGGCTGCGTCATGTTTGGGTCAACCCAGAGTCCAGCACTTCCAATGGGAAGCCTTGCAGCCCCGGGCTGCAATACAGATGCTTGTTGCTGCACTACCTGCACATCAGTGTACTCCTCTAAAACAAGCACTTCATCCGCACTGAGAGCAGCTTCATCTGCACTAGGAGTAGCTTCATCATCAGAGGATTCCTCTCGGACAGAAAATGTACTGCCAGTATCCTGGCCTTCCTCCTCTGCCTCATATGCAGAGTCAGTCTCATAATCATCCTGCGGCTAGCCATAATCAGCCGCGGTCCATGCAGGTAGAGCAGTGGGGCCAGGTTAGGGGGGATTTCGAGGGACGATGCTGAGGGGAAATTAATTATTTATTTAATTTTCCCTCTGCATCGTCCCTTGAAATCCCCCCTTACCCGGGCCCACCGCCCCACCGCTGTTACCTGAACGGACCGCGGCTGGCCATAATCCTTACTAAGAGAAGTAACTTGACAAATAAGTCAACAATACCCAACATTGTGTAAAAGGAGTAATAAACAAAGTGTGAATTTTTATAAAACAAAAAGTAAAACTACTGGCATATAGCAATTGCAAGGTAAAGTCAATCAATACAAAGCACGCAAAGACCTATATACTATAAAACAATACCACTCACTTGCTAAAGTCAGCTAGACTTACCAGCACCAATAAAAACACACTGGAAAAGAAAAACAAAAGAAAATTACTCACAAGGAAACACAATACACATTGTGCACAAATACAAGGAAAATTTCACACACATTCAAACAGAAGCTAAATAGGCTGCTATTATTACAGCATTTCCAAAAAACACATTCATGCAGGTCATTGATACTAATTTGGAGTAAACAGTATAAAAAACGTTTTCTTACCAAACACTTGCAGCTACACAAACAGCAGATCTACCGGTGCCGAAATCACAACCACGAGGAAATCAAAACTTTGCACTAGAATAAAAAGGAGAGAAAAAAAACATTACAATCACCAACGATGACAAAAAATAACAGTTAACATTATCAAACACTATGAAGTCTGCCCATCGCCATCCAAATGCCAGCCACACACACCACCAGCCAACTGCGAGTCCACTTGGGGGCAGATGGGCCTAAAGATACCCTTGCACAAGGGGTCGCTCCCAAAACATTTAGCATACATAAAAATAATCTCTGGTGGTCTAGGGGCCAATGGGCCTAAAAATATAGGGGGGCAGAAACGGCCAAATTATCAATGCCCCAAAAGGGGGAGCAGCCCTTGCCCAAGTAGTCGCTCCCACTAAACATAATGTTATAGTTAAGCTCAGATTTTACTCACACAAAATCATGGAAATTCAGCAATTATAGTTACCCGAGCTAACTATAACTTATACCACCGCAATGCACAGCTTATGGTTTCACATATTATATCAATCATGATATGGCCAGTGCCATCACTCATGACATCTGAAATGACATCACTGATGACACCATCCAGCAATGTAAACTTCAATATACTTCATAAAATACCATTTACATATTTTAAAAATAAGAAGACGGCACAGGTGAGAGATGTACAGCACAGAGTTCACTGTAACCTTATCAACAACTAAACGCACCTAAGAGACAGTTCTCAGTGGATAGTCCTGTCTCTTCTGAACCACAACTCTAAAAACTAATGACCAAAGTAAAATGTCTAACCATATAGGCTAGCCTATTGAAAACCACAACAACACTATTTGTGAACCTGGAAAAAGGTTTTAGTTCAAATGGCAGATTTACTCAAATCACTACAACATACCACCAGTAGAGAGGTCTTAGAGGATAGGCCACAGTCTCACAAACCACTAGTAAAATTATTCTTCGTCCTGGAGAAAGGTGTGAATGTCCTACTACACTGAGCCATCACCCTAGAGAAAGATCTTAGTGACAGATGAATTATTTGCAGTCTACTACTACAGTCATTCATTACAAAGGAGAGAGGTCTAAGGAAACTGGTCAGTATGTAATAAAACAGAACTACACTCAGCCATCACTGTGGATTGAAGTCTCAATGAACAACTTAGACTGTAGCAAAACACTACCCTACACATACATCAGCAGGGGACATGTGTCAGTGTAAAGGCTAGCTCACTGACAAATAGTACACCCGCTTTAAAAACAGGATTATCGATCAGATGACCTTTGTTAGAAATAGCATCACTTGTGGGGGGGCGCACGACCCAAGATGGCCGCCTGACTCCTGAGCTCCGCTCTGCCTCGGGCGCTGCTGGTATAATTATGGCGGTTTTCGCATAGCTTTTCTTTTGAAGTGGGTGCCCATTGGAATATGAATACCTGCTGCATGTGAAGCTGCTATCTCCTCGCTGCCATGCTCAAGGCCGGACCCTAATCTCACCAGGTGATTGTCTAGGCTGCCTAGCGGGCTTTATTTTGTTTTTCACATCTTGATGATATCTCCTCAAAGCTTGGCTAATTTAGATCAGTGATATTATTTTTGCACTATATTTGATTCTCCCTCTCATTTTTGCCATATTGGATGTACTTTTTCACGGGGAGGAACAGTTCTTTAGAGGGATTTCGCTACCAATTGAGTGCTATATGCCCATTATTGTTTTTAACCTCAAAAGTTTTTCCTGGCTTTACTAATTCGGTTCATGGGCAGGAGAAAGAAGTTATTGCACTCTACCAAGAGACACACCATAAGCGAACTCTCCTCCGTATCTACTCATACTGTTCCTTCCATTGATTGTCTGCATCCCTCTAGGGATATGGCTCAGTCTGTCTCATCTCGACCTGCGGCTTCGCCGATTTCTGCACCTAAAGTACAGCTATCATCTTCTGCCAATAAAAGGCTCAAGCAGGACCCTCCCTGTCTGCCTAAATCTCTGTCCCCTGTATCTTTGGACGTTGTTTTGGAAGAAATACGTGCGCTGAGACCTTTTGTTGAGGAAACAAATACTCGCTTACAGAATCTGGACAATAAATGGTCGTCCATGGATTCTCTTTTATCCTTGGTGGAACATCAGGTCAGCGACATACAGGATTCATCTGCCAGAATTACTTCTTTGGAGAGAGAGGTTTTATTACTTAAAAAGTCTGCTCAAGATCTTAAAAATAGAAATCGGTGCAATAATCTTCATTTATATGGCCTTTCAGAGGGCATTGAGGGAGACGACCCTGTTACTTATTTTTACTAACTTTCTTCCATAGCTTCTGGACCTTCCTGCATTGACCAAATTAAATATCTGCTCCTTTAAAACCCAGCGGAGTAATTCTTTTGTTTTTGAAATTCACTAATCTACTATAAGTCTTAAATGCAGGCAAGCTCAAGAAACAACTACTTTGGTCTGGCGCCAGGCTGTTTTCATCTCAAGATGCCTCTATATCTACTTCTAAACGATGGAAGGAATTCCTAGATCTTTGCCCCGCGCTTCGCACTCTTAGTGCACGCTATGGCCTATTCCATCCTTGTCTGTTTAAGGTTATCTTTCAGAACAAGACTTCTTCATTTGAAGGTTCTGCTGATCTAAGGAAGTATATTCACTCTCACTCTACAACCTCGATGGAGATTGCTGGTCCCTCCTTCTTTATCACTTGAATTTAATTGTTATAATTTGCAGCGTTTGATCTTGTTATCTGCTTTTGTGATCTCATTGATTCTTTAATGTTATTGCAGGTTTCTTGGAATCCCTGTGCACTCACTTCCTGTTCGTGTTAAATGGCATCCAGGTGTGGCGCGTTGTCCCCTGTCACATGTGCTGTCTTCATTTGTCTGTCGCCACTCCTTATTTTTCCCATCTTCCTGTGAAGGTACGTATTACAGTCATCAGGTTCTGACATGTACTGTCTCTTCTTCTGGTTTTTGTTCTTCCCTTCCTTCCTTCCCTATTCTACTCCTTTATTCCTTTTCCGTTTAATGATATTATTGCAGTGTTTTCCTTCTCCACTTTCTTCTTCTCCTATTTACTCTCTTCGTTGTTACACTGTTGATCGTGTAGGTATAATGTGTTTGTTTTTTTACATTCTGAGTTGTTTCATGGAATGTGAAAGGTTTTATTAATCCTATTAAGAGACAGAGAATTTTATCCCATCTTGCCTCCTATAATCTAGATTTCTTTTTTTTCAAGAAACATATCTCAAGGAGTCAGAGGCATTAAAGTTGAAAAGGGGTTGGGTAGGTTCCGTTTTTGTCTTCCCCACTTCCACCAAGAAAAACAGAGTAATTATTTTATGTCATAAAAAATTAAAATGTAAAGTTTTATCCCAGGAGACTGATTCTAAGGGGAGGTGGTTGTTAGCTATATTGCTCATTGATAATATTTCTTTGACGGTATCTAATGAATATGGCCTGACCCAGCCAGATTATTCATTTTTCGCCTACTGTTGCAAAAATGTACTCAATTTAGGGATTAATTTTTTATTTTGGGGGTGATTGTAATCAGATTATTGATCCTTTTATCGATCATCAATCCCAAGTTTGCTTTATTCCCCATAAATCCCATAAACTGTTTCTCAATACCATATGTCAGACACACCTTGTGGATGCATGGAGATTATGTCATACTGATGCAATAGACTTTTCTTTTTTCTCTCCACCTCATGGCTCCCTTTCTCGATTAGATTATATCTTTCTTTCTAAATCTTTAACTCAAAATCTTATTGAACCTATTATTATTTCTGGTCATGCTCTGGTTGTTGCTGATTTTGATTTGCTCCCTTCACAACCCAGGTCCTCTCTATGGTGCTTAAATAATTCTCTTTTACAGGACCCGCTTTTTTCCTCTTCATTTATCTCTTTTGCGGATGAATTTTTTCTGTTGAATAGCGACCCAAATCTCTCTCCTCATTTATTATGGGACTCTTTTAAAGCCACAGAGCGCGGCTTTATTATAGACAGAGGGGCCGATTCCGATTCGGGCCGGAAAAAATACCGACCGACTCGATACGGGAATTTAGTCCGACCGACTCGGACCGGCGCCGTACTACCCGGGTAGTACGATGAAATGCATGTGAAATCCGACCGACTCGGACGGAATACAAAATGACCGACCGAGCCGGACGTAAACAAGCCATCCAGCCGGGAAATCACGCGAAACGAACCGACCGACACGCACCCGGATTGAACCCGAACGAAACGTACCCGCGAACTCCGACCCGCGTAGTACGATGCTATGCGTGCAAAACACGACCGAATCGCCCGGAGCACAAGCCCTACGACCGACACGTATACAAAACCCAGCCGAAGCAACCCAATACTCCGCGACCGACTCGTACGCCGCATATGAAACCTAGCTGACACACAGCGGGAACGAGTCGGACGAGATCGCACCAGACAACTTCAGCGTCCTACTCGGACACAAGAACGACTCCTACATGCACCAAAAACACCAAGGAATTTTTTTTTTAAAAAAGGGCCAAACAAGCAACCACAAAGCCAATAAATACAGGGAGGAAAAAAAAAATGGAACAAGGACACACCTCCAACTCCACCTACATAAAGGCCACAAATCCCTACCATGATCCTTTGCAAATTCCACTGACCTGCCAGCACAGAACACCATCACACAGCAACCACAGACACACTCACAGCTCATACATCACACAAGCCACACACCATTACCACACCTACAAATAGCACCCTGACACACACCCAGCTAAACCTACACTCACCCCCCCACTTGCACACACACATCAATCACCACCACCACCCATCACCATGCCCCCAAAGAAGAATCATAAGTTCCTAGACAGTGAATTGGAAGTCATGGTAGATGAGATCCTCAGGGTAGAGCCACAGTTGTTTGGTACATTGGTACAACAGACCCCCATGTCGCAGAAAACCAAGATGTGGGCGAGGATTGTCGACAGGGTGAACGCACAATCACCATGTTTGCGCACAAAGGAAGACATCCAGAACAGGTGGTATGATGTGCGCAGGAGGGTCCGGGACCTACTCAAAAAGGACTACCTCCTCAGCCAGCACACCGGCAGTGGCCCTCCTGCAAAACCAGTATACCTCAGGCCCTCGGAGGAGAAGGTGCGGGCCATCCTACCACCAGTAAGCGTATACGGACTAACAGACATCCCAGAGCCTGGTGAGTACACAACTAATGTACACAATATGGTGTGATCTCACAAAGTAATCAACGGCAAGTGCCCAATGTACAGAAATACTCGTACAGGGGTATCAATCTTATCAGACTCCCTTTGGCATTGACCCGGTCTACTCTCCATCTGTTGTCTGCCCGACTTTGCCGTATCGTGGTTCCATGAGCCAGCTGTCCACTGGGATGCTTATTTCCATTTTCATTTTCTCTTACTGTGTCGACGAGTATGTCTTCCCAGGACACTTGCCCAGTATGGACACAGTAAGTGTTTCACACAATCGGTTACCTTGCCCATTTTCTCCTCGCGAATGTTCTCGCTTGGGGCGAACAATAAAGCTGGCATGTTTTTATGTCCCCAGTCACACCATGCTTGGGGAGTTATGGGCCGTTTCACATTTATTTTATCTTTATTTCATTTGAGCTTGACCATGATGCTGACGCAATAGGCACTGTGGCACTATTCAGGAGCCTATGACAATGTACACATACATTATCGATTGTGACTGTGACATTGCATTTATGTATTATATGTGTTACACACGCGTCATGGGCCGCCGCACTAGGACGTTGTTTATTCTGATTTATTACTCAGCAGTCTGCGAATATGTATACTTACAAGAGAGTAGTTATCTATGATTTGTACAGATTGCTGCAACGTATTCCACATTTATCTAAGTATCCACCACTCCAACATGTCTGCCGTTATTATGATTTTCATGTCCCTTGTTTGTGTTCACCATTATTATTTCTTTCACTGGTTTGTGCCTTGCACGTTTCACGTGAACAAGGTTTCGTCAGAAATCGAAACGCATTGTGAATAAACACTTGGTTTTGAACCTATGAGAACGGATCCCCTTTTTTCCTGAGAGCGCGCTGATTCTTGGTTGTTTGTGATTGATTACCGGTACTCCGCTGGTGTGCATGCCACTCTCCACGGGTCCCAGCAATCAGGAAGGAGACTTTTTGCAGTTGAAATTTTCAGTGAGGATTGCAACTGGACCGGCCACAGCACACTGATATTTGGACGCTTGTTGTGACGAGGATCGAGGGCAATAGGACGAGTGCTGAGGTAAGCGGGTGCTCACATTTTCCGTCCCTAGACCGGGGCGGGGTAGGATTGACAGCGGAGGCTGCACGTCTTTTCTCGCCTCCCGGGGCAGCGGGGATGCAGGCTACCTGCGGTGCCTATTACTCACTTGCTCAAAAACGTTGACACGCTGGTCTAAGCGCACATTATTTTACCTATACGATCCATCCTACGAGTCGTGTACCTCCCGGGGGTGCGAATCGGACTACTGTTGGGCACCCCAGGTCGTATGGCAGAGGGAACCTGGTATTTCAGGGGGATTTAAAGGCACCGTTCTCTGACTATTTTTTCACCAAGTGTAGTGCAGCATGGAGGAGGAGGAAGAGAGGAGGCAAGCGGCCAGAGTATTGTTTACTAGAAGACAAGGGCCATCCACTAAAAGTGACAATATAACTACTACAGTCCAACCCACTGAAGACAAACTACGGAGGCTTGAAAAACTCAAAAGGACAGAAATTTCGAAGTGGTGGGAGGCCATCTCCTTGCAGAACTATGTTGATCAAGGGATGGCACCTCGAGGCCTTAGAATCTTCACCACTCCCACATATGAGACACCCAACCCAAAGATGCTAGAGGAATGGTCTGAGAATTCCTCGCAGAGCTCCAAACGGATGCTGGAGATCTTAATAAAATACGCGTGGATAGACCGTGAACTGATCCTCAACCAGATCAAAGAATTGATGGATGACCTTACCAATCAAATGGGAACAGATGTGTTTAACAAACACCTGACAACTATGAAAGTCAGGCTGCGCAAACACGAAGATGACATTAAAGCTCGCAAGCAGAGGAAACTTGATCGCGATTATGGTGATTATGAGAGCGGCAGAATCCTGACCTTCAGCCGCAAGTACGACCATCTTTACAACCAGCAGATCGCACAGGAAGACACCAGTACCAGTAACAAGACAACAGCAGTAGGGACAACAGAGGTCTCTACAGCCAGCGAAAGTGAATCGGACATATCAGTGAAAAACATCCCAGGAGAGGAACAGAACATCCGTCCACTTACTTTTTTAGATGAATATCGGACTCTGCGACGAGGCAGACAAACCACGTAGGACACCCCAACATCAAAGACAAGGGGCCAGAGAGGACGTGGACGGGGCAGGGGATGAGGAAACATAGGAACCGGAGAACAAGACTCAGACAATGCTGGGAGAAGAGGCAGAGGATGTGGCGGCATGGGAAACAAGACACGCGCCAGAAAAGTCTACTAATGGATATGACAATGGTGAACAAAACTATTATTAATCTCTCGAAAAGACCATTGAGTGACTTAGAAAAACGTACTCTTTGTTTGGGACTTTCTTTCTGCCTTTCTTACCCCTTTAACTATGTGGAGGCCAGGATTGACCTGTTCAAATATACTAGGAAGCTTAGCTTAAAAAGTGGCACAAGCTTAGGGGACCCTATGCCCGCAAGGTCACTAATACTAACCCCATCACTGGCAATACTGAGTTTAACATAGGGGACATAGACACACTCATTACCATGATTGAGTTGGGTGAAACAGAGTAAAGTCCGTTTTTATATAGCGCAGCTACTCACCCTTACGGGTCTCAAGGCGCTGGGGGCCGTAGTGGAAATTAAGTGAGCTATTGCCCAGAGTCACATGGTGCTGAGCTGAGCTGCCGCCGGAGCTGGGGATCGAACCGTGAACCCTGTGCTCCGAAGTCAGCTGCCCTGGCCGCTGCACCACACCTCTCCACTTGATATCCACAGAACAGGATATCAACCCCACTCAGTTACTTGATGAGTTACAGATAACCACTGATGCCTCTGCATCTTCTGGTTTCAGACCCAAATCATCTTTCCTGCCTAATCTCCCCCATGATAACATTGATACCTTCCACGACTGTGTGAGTAACGCATTTAACAACCTTAGGCACAAGCACAAGGGAACATATAACACGAGAGGGATGAATCTCACATATAACCAGAGGGTTGCCCTCAAGAGCCTCATGGATGATGACAACATTGTCATTCGCTCTGTAGACAAGGGTGGCAACGTTGTCATCCTGGATAGAGAACTCTATCTGGCTGAAGCTTCTAGACAGCTAGACGATATCAAATTTTACGTGCCCATTGCTTTTGATGACTACAACAAAAGCATTACGACCATGTGGGATAATCTTACCACATGGAAGGATAAGGGTTTGCTGGAATGGGAGGAGTACAGCTACCTCAAGAAAGATGACCCAGTACTCCTGGTACTGTACCTGTACACAATGACCCCGTTAGACCTCCCGGGCGTCCTAATGTGTCATCCAGAGGTAGTGTAGCTGAACATGTCTCCAAGTACGTGGACCATTTTCTGAGGGATCATGTCATCAGACTCCCCAGCTATCTTAGGGACACTAAGGACTTTTTGTACAAAATTAAAGACCTACAGTGGGATGAGGACTGTTGGTTCATCACACTTGATGTACACAGCCTCTACACCATAATTGACCACCAACAGGGATTGGAGGCATGTAGACATTACCTCAATAGCAGACCAGTGAGATTCCGGGAACATAGTCAGATGCTGTTGGACATGACAGAATATTGTCTGACGAACAACATCTTCATGTTCAACGGCATCCTGTTTAGACAAACGACTGGTACAGCGATGGGATCTTGCTTTGCTCCCAGTTTTGCCAACCTTTTCATGGGGCGCTGGGAGGAGGGCATCTTCACCAATCCGGCTCTCCACGACGACCTTGAACACATGTCAGTGTGGCTACGCTACATTGGAGAGGGCCGGAGGCAGGGGCGCACGAGTTTATCAAGAAACTCAATGTCAACGAGTGCAACATTGTACTCAGTGGCAGCGTCTGCAGAAACAAGGCAGAATACCTCGATGTCTGCCTTACCATTAGTGACAACCAGGTAAACACCACACTGTACAGGAAATCAACGGCAGGCAATAGTGTTCTTCATGCCCTCAGCAGCCATCCTGAGGCTCTCAAATGGAGCATCCCTTATGGAGAACTGCTGAGGGCAAAAAGGAACTGCAACACTGAGGAAAGTTACCAGCGCGAAAGCAACAACATCATTGACCACTTTAAGGAGAGGGGTTACCCTAGCTGGGTACTCACACAAGCCAGACAAAGGGCCGACAATGCGGACAGGGCTCAGACTATCTCTGATGAACCCATTACCCCCACTGACACTGAGGAGGATAACATCAGAGTGATCATGACATACAGCACTGACTCTAAAGACATCAAACAGATTCTATGTAAAAACTGGGCCATTCTCAAGTCTGACAACATCATAGGGAGTACCATTCCTGATAGACCCAGCGTAACATACAGAAGAGGGAGGAATGTCAGGGATATGTTAGTGAGGAGTGATATAACCATCTATCCCAGACGGTACGAACATGGTCTCAGTGGGTTTTTCCCGTGCGGCCATTGCAAGGCACGTAGGAACAGCAGGTTTCGCAAGCAGGTCAACTACAATGGGGTCTGCAAGGAGATAACCCAATTCCTCACAAGCAGCTCTTCCTTTGTGGTTTATGGCATTGAATGCACGTGCAAGCTGTGGTATCGGTAGTACCACCCTTATGGCTAGGAAACGCATCCTTGAACACAGCAGGGCCATCACCAATAATGATCCCAAATACCCAGTTGCACGGCATTTCAGAGAGAAGCACTTCTCCAACATATCAGACATGAACTTCTTTGTCCTGGAACAGATAGACCGCAACCCCAGGGGAGGGGACAGGGTGCTCACACTGAGACAGAGGGAGTCGAAATACATCATTGACTTTCAAGCCAAAAGTCCGAGTGGGCTTAATCAGGATGAGGAGCTAGCAGTGCACCTGAAAGAGAAATAGGGGTCTCCCATAGGTAGCGTGTGGGTTTGTGTCACTTTTCTTCAGTCATTCCAGCTTTGATAGATTATGGGGGTAGCCACACCTATCTCTTCTGGCTGCCATCTCATACTCATCCTCATACAACAACAGTTAACTACATGTGACACAATATTTTGTTCACTGTCTAGCTCAGTCCTTGACTGACATGGTCAGCATTTTAATCTTTTGTTTTTTTCTGTTTGTTTTACAGGAGGAAAGGAAGGGGCCCACTCACCTGCACTCACCTGCACGGGCCTCCTACCCTTTTCCCCGAGAGCATATTTTCACTGTGATTTTACTGGCATATGCTTAGAGACTTGTGGATGTTGTGGTACCTGCCCAGGCTGACGCTGTGATGACACTTGAGATAAGAGATTTATTGTGGTGCATACAGCAGCTAGAGTGACTTTATGCATTAGCCGTGATGAACTTCACATGAGGTTGATACCCCTGTACGAGTATTTCTGTCCATTGGGCACATGCTGTTGATTACTTTGTGAGATCACATTAGGTGGACTGAGACTCCCTTTGGCATTGACCCGGTCTACTCTCCATCTGTTGTCTGCCCGACTTTGCCGTCTCGTGGTTCCATGAGCCAGCTGTCCACTGGGATGCTTATTCCCATTTTCATTTTCTCTTACTGTGTCGACGAGTATGTCTTCCCAGGGCACTTGCCCAGTATGGACACAGTAAGTGTTTCACACAATCGGTTACCTTGCCCGTTTTCTCCTCGCGAATGTTCTCGCTTGGGGCGAACAATAAAGCTGGCATGTTTTTACGTCCCCAGTCACACCATGCCTGGGGAGTTATGGGCCGTTTCACATTTATTTTATCTTTATTTCATTTGAGCTTGACCATGATGCTGACGCAATAGGCACTGTGGCACTATTCAGGAGCCTATGACAATGCACACATACATTATCGATTGTGACTGTGACATTGCATTTATGTATTATATGTGTTACACACGCGTCATGGGCCGCCGCACTAGGGCGTTGTTTATTCTGATTTATTACTCAGCAGTCTGCGAATATGTATACTTACAAGAGAGTAGTTATCTATGATTTGTACAGATTGCTGCAACGTATTCCACATTTATCTAAGTATCCACCACTCCTACATGTCTTCCGTTATTATGATTTTCATGTTTCTTGTTTGTGTTCACCATTATTATTTCTTTCACTGGTTTGTGCCTTGCACGTTTCACGTGAACAAGGTTTCGTCAGAAATCGAAATGCGTTGTGAATAAACACTTGGTGTTGAACCTACGAGAACGGATCCCCTTTTTTCCTGAGAGCGCGCTGATTCTTGGTTGTTTGTGATTGATTACTGGTACTCCGCCGGTGTGCACGCCACTCTCCACGGATCTCAGCAATCCGGAAGGAGACTTTTTGTGGTTTAAATATATATATATATATTTTTTTTTTCAATCCAAATGCCCGAAAGCTTTTGAGAGGGCACTCGACAGCGCTCCTACCATCTGGCATCACATTGCAGCCTGCCTGAAAGTCCCGATAATTATTTGTTGTGCCGACGCGTTTCAAGGCTCAATGCCTCTTCTTCTTGGGCTGTTTATCAAACGTGACAGTGAGGGCTCACATAACCTTATTTCCGGCTTTATTTATTTGCATAATGGCCCCCAGTGGGCGTTGTTCAGTGTAATGTCTTTTGTTGCATGTTGGGAAACATAGTCCCTTATGTGAGCAAAAGTTTGTTTCCTTTAGTGGGATCGATGCACATTAATGATTAAAACTACTGTTATCCTATAGTAGGATTCAGAACTTTACTGCAGGCTTACTTCGCATTGGAGCGCTGTGCTATCATGATGTAGATTAGTTCCACTTCACAGCCTCTTCTCAGTAATCGATGGTGCTCCTCTCCACGGCAGGGCAGCCGTGCACATAATTTTTCCTTCCAAATGCCCGAAAGCTTTTGAGAGGGCACTCAACAGCGCTCCTACCATCCGGCATCACATTGCAGCCTGCCTGAAAGTCCCGATAATTATTTGTTGTGCCGACGCGTTTCAAGGCTCAATGCCTCTTCTTCTTGGGCTGTTTATCAAACGTGACATCAAGGGCTCACATAACCTTATTTCCGGCTTTATTTATTTGCATAATGGCCCCCAGTGGGCGTTGTTCAGTGTAATGTCTTTTGTTGCATGTTGGGAAACATAGTCCCTTATGTGAGCAAAAGTTTGTTTCCTTTAGTGGGATCGATGCACATTAATGATTAAAACCATTGTTATCCTATAGTAGGATTCAGAACTTTACTGCAGGCTTACTTCGCATTGGAGCGCTGTGCTATCATGATGTAGATTAGTTCCACTTCACAGCCTCTTCTCAGTAATCGATGGTGCTCCTCTCCACGGCAGGGCAACCGTGCACATAATTTTTCAATCCAAATGCCCGAAAGCTTTTGAGAGGGCACTCGACAGCGCTCCTACCATCCGGCATCACATTGCAGCCTGCCTGAAAGTCCTGATAATTATTTGTTGTGCCGACGCGTTTCAAGGCTCAATGCCTCTTCTTCTTGGGCTGTTTATCAAACGTGACATCGAGGGCTCACATAACCTTATTTCCGGCTTTATTTATTTGCATAATGGCCCCCAGTGGGCGTTGTTCAGTGTAATGTCTTTTGTTGCATGTTGGGAAACATAGTCCCTTATGTGAGCAAAAGTTTGTTTCCTTTAGTGGGATCGATGCACATTAATGATTAAAACCATTGTTATCCTATAGTAGGATTCAGAACTTTACTGCAGGCTT
Source organism: Calotriton arnoldi (assembly GCA_963921515.1). Taxonomy (NCBI): domain Eukaryota; kingdom Metazoa; phylum Chordata; class Amphibia; order Caudata; family Salamandridae; genus Calotriton; species Calotriton arnoldi. The sequence goes on along the minus strand of CAWUFW010010726.1, from coordinate 302,309 downwards.
ACTTCGCATTGGAGCGCTGTGCTATCATGATGTAGATTAGTTCCACTTCACAGCCTCTTCTCAGTAATCGATGGTGCTCCTCTCCATGGCAGGGCAGCCGTGCACATAATTTTTCAATCCAAATACCCGAAAGCTTTTGAGAGGGCACTCGACAGCGCTCCTACCATCCGGCATCACATTGCAGCCTGCCTGAAAGTCCCGATAATTATTTGTTGTGCCGACGCGTTTCAAGGCTCAATGCCTCGTCTTCTTGGGCTGTTTATCAAACGTGACATTGAGGGCTCACATAACCTTATTTCCGGCTTTATTTATTTGCATAATGGCCCCCAGTGGGCGTTGTTCAGTGTAATGTCTTTTGTTGCATGTTGGGAAACATAGTCCCTTATGTGAGCAAAAGTTTGTTTCCTTTAGTGGGATCGATGCACATTAATGATTAAAACCATTGTTATCCTATAGTAGGATTCAGAACTTTACTGCAGGCTTACTTCGCATTGGAGCGCTGTGCTATCATGATGTAGATTAGTTCCACTTCACAGCCTCTTCTCAGTAATCGATGGTGCTCCTCTCCACGGCAGGGCAGCCGTGCACATAATTTTTCAATCCAAATGCCCGAAAGCTTTTGAGAGGGCACTCGACAGCGCTCCTACCATCCGGCATCACATTGCAGCCTGCCTGAAAGTCCTGATAATTATTTGTTGTGCCGACGCGTTTCAAGGCTCAATGCCTCTTCTTCTTGGGCTGTTTATCAAACGTGACAGTGAGGGCTCACATAACCTTATTTCCGGCTTTATTTATTTGCATAATGGCCCCCAGTGGGCGTTGTTCAGTGTAATGTCTTTTGTTGCATGTTGGGAAACATAGTCCCTTATGTGAGCAAAAGTTTGTTTCCTTTAGTGGGATCGATGCACATTAATGATTAAAACCACTGTTATCCTATAGTAGGATTCAGAACTTTACTGCAGGCTTACTTCGCATTGGAGCGCTGTGCTATCATGATGTAGATTAGTTCCACTTCACAGCCTCTTCTCAGTAATCGATGGTGCTCCTCTCCACGGCAGGGCAGCCGTGCACATAATTTTTCCTTCCAAATGCCCGAAAGCTTTTGAGAGGGCACTCAACAGCGCTCCTACCATCCGGCATCACATTGCAGCCTGCCTGAAAGTCCTGATAATTATTTGTTGTGCCGACGCGTTTCAAGGCTCAATGCCTCTTCTTCTTGGGCTGTTTATCAAACGTGACATCGAGGGCTCACATAACCTTATTTCCGGCTTTATTTATTTGCATAATGGCCCCCAGTGGGCGTTGTTCAGTGTAATGTCTTTTGTTGCATGTTGGGAAACATAGTCCCTTATGTGAGCAAAAGTTTGTTTCCTTTAGTGGGATCGATGCACATTAATGATTAAAACCATTGTTATCCTATAGTAGGATTCAGAACTTTACTGCAGGCTTACTTCGCATTGGAGCGCTGTGCTATCATGATGTAGATTAGTTCCACTTCACAGCCTCTTCTCAGTAATCGATGGTGCTCCTCTCCATGGCAGGGCAGCCGTGCACATAATTTTTCAATCCAAATACCCGAAAGCTTTTGAGAGGGCACTCAACAGCGCTCCTACCATCCGGCATCACATTGCAGCCTGCCTGAAAGTCCCGATAATTATTTGTTGTGCCGACGCGTTTCAAGGCTCAATGCCTCGTCTTCTTGGGCTGTTTATCAAACGTGACATTGAGGGCTCACATAACCTTATTTCCGGCTTTATTTATTTGCATAATGGCCCCCAGTGGGCGTTGTTCAGTGTAATGTCTTTTGTTGCATGTTGGGAAACATAGTCCCTTATGTGAGCAAAAGTTTGTTTCCTTTAGTGGGATCGATGCACATTAATGATTAAAACCATTGTTATCCTATAGTAGGATTCAGAACTTTACTGCAGGCTTACTTCGCATTGGAGCGCTGTGCTATCATGATGTAGATTAGTTCCACTTCACAGCCTCTTCTCAGTAATCGATGGTGCTCCTCTCCACGGCAGGGCAGCCGTGCACATAATTTTTCAATCCAAATGCCCGAAAGCTTTTGAGAGGGCACTCGACAGCGCTCCTACCATCCGGCATCACATTGCAGCCTGCCTGAAAGTCCTGATAATTATTTGTTGTGCCGACGCGTTTCAAGGCTCAATGCCTCTTCTTCTTGGGCTGTTTATCAAACGTGACATCGAGGGCTCACATAACCTTATTTCCGGCTTTATTTATTTGCATAATGGCCCCCAGTGGGCGTTGTTCAGTGTAATGTCTTTTGTTGCATGTTGGGAAACATAGTCCCTTATGTGAGCAAAAGTTTGTTTCCTTTAGTGGGATCGATGCACATTAATGATTAAAACCATTGTTATCCTATAGTAGGATTCAGAACTTTACTGCAGGCTTACTTCGCATTGGAGCGCTGTGCTATCATGATGTAGATTAGTTCCACTTCACAGCCTCTTCTCAGTAATCGATGGTGCTCCTCTCCATGGCAGGGCAGCCGTGCACATAATTTTTCAATCCAAATACCCGAAAGCTTTTGAGAGGGCACTCGACAGCGCTCCTACCATCCGGCATCACATTGCAGCCTGCCTGAAAGTCCCGATAATTATGTGTTGTGCCGACGCGTTTCAAGGCTCAATGCCTCGTCTTCTTGGGCTGTTTATCAAACGTGACATTGAGGGCTCACATAACCTTATTTCCGGCTTTATTTATTTGCATAATGGCCCCCAGTGGGCGTTGTTCAGTGTAATGTCTTTTGTTGCATGTTGGGAAACATAGTCCCTTATGTGAGCAAAAGTTTGTTTCCTTTAGTGGGATCGATGCACATTAATGATTAAAACCATTGTTATCCTATAGTAGGATTCAGAACTTTACTGCAGGCTTACTTCGCATTGGAGCGCTGTGCTATCATGATGTAGATTAGTTCCACTTCACAGCCTCTTCTCAGTAATCGATGGTGCTCCTCTCCACGGCAGGGCAGCCGTGCACATAATTTTTCAATCCAAATGCCCGAAAGCTTTTGAGAGGGCACTCGACAGCGCTCCTACCATCCGGCATCACATTGCAGCCTGCCTGAAAGTCCCGATAATTATTTATTGTGCCGACGCGTTTCAAGGCTCAATGCCTCTTCTTCTTGGGCTGTTTATCAAACGTGACATCGAGGGCTCACATAACCTTATTTCCGGCTTTATTTATTTGCATAATGGCCCCCAGTGGGCGTTGTTCAGTGTAATGTCTTTTGTTGCATGTTGGGAAACATAGTCTCAGGCAGGCTGCAATGTGATGCCGGATGGTAGGAGCGCTGTTGAGTGCCCTCTCAAAAGCTTTCGGGCATTTGGATTAAAAAAAATATATATATGTCATTTGAAAAAGGCTCGGACGAGCCGAAACGTTATGGCGGCATTGAAGATTAAATAAACATAATTGCACTTACTAATTTGGTCCGTGTCCGTTGTTGCAGGGAAGAACGTTTCAGTTCAATGCGGAAAGCAGTGATATATATATATATATATATATATATATATATATATATATATATATATATATATATATATTATTTTTTTAACTCCTCCATTTTAAATTTCCTTTGGAAAACTACATCATTCAGCTTCAGCCTTCTCCTGACTACTATTGTTCCACCTTGTCAAATTGCTTAGAGTATGGTTGTGGGCCACAGCTATATCTATTGGGCTAAAGAGGCTGCAAAAAAGAGAGGTATTGACAGGGACTTGGTTTTGCCAAATGTGCAGATTACTTGGTTTGGCCAGAGAGGGTTAAAGTTTCATCAGTTGCTGGCTTTGGTTAAATACATTGTGGATTCCCAAACCCCTCCCTTCATGATTCTGCACTGTAGTGGCAATGAACTAGCCACATTGCCTGGGGAAGTGCTGGAAATCCTAATGAAAGATACCTTTCCAGAACTGATGTCACTTTTCCCTCACACAGTCTTGGTGTACTCTAATAGATCCCAAAGACAGAAATGTAAGTGGTCACATCAATTCTGTCCACAGATTCACAAAGCCAGGAAACATGTTAGTAAAACTGTTTCTGCATTCCTCAGAGACCATCGTATGGGCTGTATCTATAACAACAATCTGCGTTTTGACATGCTTTGAATTTATAGGAATGATGGAGTGCACTTTACAGATGAAGGCAACAGGGTGTTTCTAAGTAACCTGAAACTCTTGATCTGGTCTTATGTGTAGCAGCCATATACACACAACTAACACTACGGCTCTTGCCAGAGCCACCCGAGTACCTGAAATATTGTGAAGTGTTTTTCTAAAGGTATTTTTTTTCCTTTAGTTTTTGGGGATCTTTGCGATGATGTCATGATCCCCGCGGACACATCGCGAAGACGGAAAACAAAAGCAGACATTCAATGGACACCAACACACCCAAAACTAATATGTAAAGAAATCCATTCTGAACATTGCCCTACACACATTACTCATTCTTTCAAAGCATGCTTAACCTCATATTTTTGTACTAAGTTTCTTTAAAAACCATCTTTCAGACCAATTTTCTGTTTTCGCAGGTATTCAGGACATCGCAATGACGCCGTTAACTGTGACGATCGCGCCTTTTCCATAAAGTGAAAACACATATATGCACAGACATTACAGTATTCTACACACTTGAGGTTTATTACTGTACACTTCAAACTCATGTTTTTCTACTGTATTTCTAGAACAACCATCTCTAAAACCTATTTTCCGTTTTCACGGTAACTCTGGAAATCGCGATGACATCGGTAATCGCGATCCCCGCGGGTACGTCGTGAAAGCGGAAAGCAAAAACAGGATTTTAATAGCCACCACCACATTAAAAAATTATAACTAGATAATTAATTCTTACCATCACAGTAGATAATTCACTATATATGTAAGTCTATAAAAGCATTTATCAGAATCTGAAAATAATATAATGTGTATTAATGATTCACTGACATATTTTTTTAATATGTTCACCAATATTTGCGATGATGTCGATAGTTGCAACATCCTCGTGATGGTACACGGGGTGGCCGTGCTGGCGGTTGCGATGCCGTCGCAGATATTGTGCGTGATTAAAAAAAATAATTTTGGACACATAACATATGTCACTAACACCTCAATTTCTCAACCATGGGGTCAGAGTATCTCCACCCTGACCCCTTATATACACAAATTTTTAGCGGCGGGAACTGTTCCCGATAGATAAAATGGCAGCCGCAACTTTCTATTCAGGTTGCGACCAGCCAATCAGAGCATTCCCATTGGCGCGTGCATTCGTGATTCATCGCAAAACCACAGTGAAATATCAGCGACCAGAGATATCACTATAAATTTCACCCTAAATTTCTCAGAAACAACTGAACAGATTTACACCAAATAAGCAAAAGGCACTTCCTTGAACTGACATCTACCTTCCTGCCAAATTTGGTATAAGTCCGTGCAGCGGCTCGGGCTGTAGAGGTGGCTAAAGGTTCCTATGGGAATTAATATTACAAATCCAACCTTATTTCACACCCCAAATTCTCGGTCCCCACTGCACAGATCACCCCAAACTTTCTAAATCAATAGTACCTACGTGACACTTTTTGGGCAAAATTTCATGCAGATTGGTCAAACTACGCCAAAGTTATGGCCAAGTCAAAAAATGCTTTTCCTATGAAAACTAGGTCCTTACTATAACTACCTACTGGTGACCAACCGTAGGTAATATTTGTGTGTGTATATATATATATATATCCTACTGGCGGTTTGCCAGTAGGTAGTTATAGTTAGGACCTAGTTTCCATAGCAAAAGCGTTTTTGGACCTATCTATATCTTTGGCACTGTTTGACAAATCTTCACGAAATTTTCCCAAAAAAGTGCCCGGTGATTCTTGTTGTGAATTGAAAGTTTCAGGGTGATAGTCAAGCGGGGGAGAGAAAAAGAGGGGGTCAAAAAAGTGCATTTCCTATGTTAATTCCCATAGGTATTTTAGATACAATTACAGCCTGAACCGCTGAATGAAATTACACCAAATTTGATAGAAAGGTAGATCTTGAGCCAGTAAGTGACCTTTTTGTGATTTGGTGTAAATCCATTCAGCCGTTTTCGAGATATTAACTGAAATCCAAATATATATATAGGGGTGCTGTTTTTCCATGGATCCTCTTCAGATCCTTTTTGGATTCGCGAGTCCACACGCCAAAAGCAATGCCGTAATTGGCTGCCTGCAACCTGAGAGGAAAGTTGCGGCCACCATTTTGTTAATTGGGAATCGGTTCCCATTGGGGAAATTAAAGTTAAAAAGCGATGGAAGGGGTCAGGGTTGAGATACCCTGAACCCATGAGACTAATTGAGGGATCTGTGAGGGACCCCTCATGGACAAGAAATTGTCCAAAAACCTTTTTTTACGATGCAAGGAGCCGCGGATCGTTCGCAGATAATCTTTGGCTCCTGCCCAGAACCTTCCTAGATCCTCTTGGATTCGGGTGGATCCACGGATACTGACCCCAGTTTGAAAAAAAAAGCATACACACTCACAGATCCACATATCTACTCACACACTCACTCACACACCCACTTGCATACTCACACAACCACTCACACACCCTTACAGCCACTCACACACCTACACAGCCACTCCCATACCCAAACAGCTAGTCACACATGCACTCGCATAACCACCATACATTCACACACCCACTTACACACCCACAAAACCACTCACACACCCACTTACACACCCAGGTTGCAAAGACATTATAGATAGAAAATAGCATTAAAAAATTATAGAAATTCACTGAAAAAAACAAAGCTTACAGGGACATTATAGTTAGGAAGTAAAATTTAAAAAACCTTAGAAATTCACTGAAAAAAACAAAGGTTATAGGGACGTTATAGTTAGGTTCAGATTTTATAAAATGCAAAACCATATGAATTCAGCAGTTATAATTATCTCAATTAACTATAACTCATGCCCTCGCCATGCACTGCTAATTACCCCACATATTGAATCACTCATTTGTAGTGAAATTATTGATGAGAAAATTGCGCATGGTGGGGGCACGAGTTATAGTTACCTAAGGGCATGAGTTATAGTTACTTGAGATAACTATAACTGCTGAATTTCTATGGGTTTGGGTGTATAAAATGTGAACCTAATTATAACGTCCCTGTAACCTTTGTTTTTTTCAGTGAACTTCTAAGGTTTTTTACATTTTATTTCCTAACTATAACATCCTAGTAACCTTTGTTTTTTTCAGTGAATATATATATATTTATGTAATATAATATATGTATGTAATCCTTGTGTTTGTTTTGTTCGACCTAAGTTGGCAGGGTATGCCCAGACGAGGGTCCCTTGCTCACTTTGCTAATGGATTCAAGCTTGCTTGGTTAATGAGGGGTGTTACCCCTGAAACCGGTCCCAGGATGCTTGTTTCCGGTCCAGGGAGGACTTGGCCTGGCAGTTCGGGCTGGACTGTTCCCATGAGGCACAGGGTCAAGACTGATTTGCATATGGCTGGGTCCAAACTGGGGCGGCGAAGTGAGCTAAAGAACGATGATGGATTCAACCCAGATCTGTGACTGGGGAGAGTGTCTGAAAAGCTTCAGCACTCCATCCATCATCTCCTTGTGTTTGCTTTATAGTCCGTTGGATTCATTTGTGTATAATAGGTGTTAGTATGTTACTTCTACCTTACCACCTCTCATCATCATCAATCTAGGGACACAATCAAAGATCTCAACAAAGTAGAATTACCTTGGTGGTATAGCTGAAAAGGACTTACAACTGGATAATTCTTATCTGCAGTTTTTATGGCATGAAAGTGTGCAGCACTCTTTTATGTACTTGCAAAATTATACTGCCAATATACTCTTTTGACAGGGACAAATCAGCATGTACACTGCATACTCTGGTTTACAGGCAAGGTTTTTCAAAATCCTTTTACGTTGTTTCTGAGTGGGGATGTATAATACCTTGCATACCTCACTGTGTTTGCTGAATGAGCATTTCTTAAATCATCTAAGCCCAGTAGCTGATGGTTGCCAATTTTTTGGGATGCTGTGAATTCACTACTGACTAAATGATCTTTCATTAATTTAACTTAACTGTAGGCTATTAAATGTCTTTTGGAATTCTTATTTCAGCAATCAAATTCTATCTCTTCCTTATGATCATACTCATTGCATTATGTTGTGTCCTGCAGATCATTAAAATTCAGAGTTTACTATCCCCTCTTCCGTTTCGGACCAAAAAGTAAATCTCTTTTAAAGACACTTGGTGGACTTATATGTTGTAGTTGTTACGCTTCCACATCTCTTTAATCTTTAATCTTTTATTCACACTTTCTTGGTCCTTTTGATATGAGCAGGGAGAACTACAACTATGTATCGCTCTTAAAAGTTCACAGAAGGAATGTTTTGTTTTCGTGGTTCTGAGTGAAAATTTGGTGCATATAAACGCTGTTGAATGAAGTTGGTTATCTGAAGATAATGTTCACATTTTGTTTATCAACAATTGTTGCTTTTACGTTTACGTTTACAATTTCTATACAGTGACATTTAAATTCCAGTCATTGCTAATAACTTATTTTATGAATAGTTGAACTATATTCCATATCACAAATAATTGGTCAATTAAATTGGTATGGAGCACCTGTTCCTCCCACAATCCCTTATGCAAATTCATATAGCTGGTAGTGAAACAAGTGCCCATAGCTGTACCTTGCAGTTGTCTGTATAGTTGACAGTTAAATGTAAAGATGGTTTCTGTTACACATAAATGCTGAATTTTAAGCAACATCAAATTGTGCCTATATTTCACAGATTGTTGGCTGGTTGAGAGTCGAGAGGCAGTGGGTTGGAGAACACGCTATTCATGAGCAATTTTCTCCAGTTGGTAAGAACCTTGCCTAGTTAGTAATAAGAATGTGACCAATGTTTGTGGAAGAGGATCGCATGATCTGTTAATACATGTAATGTGCTGTGCATGACCAGGAGAAAGTGTTGACAAAAATGTAGCTTTAAAATGACCGAAGCAAATATTAAGAGGAGGCAGAAAGTGGATCAGAAATATTTAATGAACTGGACAGCACTTTTATTGATCCTAATAGAGTTCTCACTATCTCTATGGATACTATGTATACACAACTCAATTTAGGTGAAACATTTTTAAAAAGCTAGAAAAATTGAGAAAATCAAAATGACTAAATGGTGGGAAAAGCAGGGCACTGCAGAGCTATATAGATGTGGGGACAGTACCACACAGCCTACCTAGACTACTAATCCCTAACTATGAGCCCAGAAATGTAATTAGAATGGGAACAGTACAACACAACAACATCAATTAATATAGTAAAAAATTGGTGAAATATGGAGTCATTGATAGAGAAAAAACACCTAATGGATTTTATGTTATGAATAAAGAATAATCGAATTAATCTGATAAAGAGACTGAAGGGAAATTTCAAAAAGAGAAGGAAGCAAGATTGACAGCAATTGAGGATAATATAAAAAAAAAGCAGAGAAGTACCAGATAGACTAAATCGATTATATTACTGGAAGAGTGTGTACATTCTCCTGATGATTTGATTATGTCTGGAAGGAACAACGTAATGAACATAACCAACATGCAACTATTGAATCAGGATCAGATGCAAGCTCAGAGACAAACACACGTATCAGAAGGCGTAACCAATGTAAACAGTGATGAAAAGTATGCTTTTTAGAGAAATTCAGGATGATCCAACTCAACAAATAACAGGATACATGAAGAAAAAAGAAGACCTCGAAACAAATGAGAAAAATAAAGTGTAAGAGAGGGAGACTCGGAAATGCAAAGCGGAAGTCAATTGAAAACCAGAATGAGGAGGGGAAGAGCAAAGTGAAGGTAATGAAGAAACAGGAAAACATTCTCTTGACACCAAAGAAAATGGAGATGAATGCAATAATTAATTTGCGTGAAAGATCAATATCCGATGCTGACAACCAAATATTAGTACTAGGTCTGTCATACTGTGTAGAAACATGTTTTGAATATGCCCAAACTCAGATTAACAACTACGTAATTATACGAAAACACTTTACTTTACAAGAACAAAAACCCAAAAAACATAAGTGGAGGAATGTAAGTAATTCCAGTAGCAATTTGGAAATTGATGATCGCAAAGTAATGAGAACATTGGCCAGTCTATCTCATGAAAATGAAAAGCAGAAGTATTGAAAAACAGAAGTATCATGTCACAGAATATATGGAGGTGGAAAACAAAAATTGTTCTCTTTGGGAGAAAGAAGGAACAGTAACTGTGTGGAAAGTCTGGGAAAAAAATTAATTGCACAACAGATGTCACCTTGCTGCATTACGCTGCAACAAAGTGAAAGGGCAGGAATGCACAGTATCTATGGCATACGGCACATTCCTGTCCTTTCCCCCGTGCTGGTGCCGTTTCGGCAGCCTAGCGCCAATGCAGCCATCCCTGCATCATGGTGAAAGGGTGCCTGCATTGCATGCAGGATTGTTTTTGTGGAGGAAAGGGCACCTTCCTTCACAAAATCAATCCTAGGACGCTTTTTCGCTTTCTGTCTGAGCTGCAGAATGCTGCAGACATAGAAAGAAGAACACAATAAGTAGAAATATAGTTATTTCTTCTTGGTGTGCCTCCCCTGGGGAGGTGTAAGGTTTTGGTGCATCCCCAGGTTTACATGGCCTTGTAAATCTGTGGATGAGTCAAAACTCATGGGTGTTGCATGGGAATACCCCCCGCAACACCCATGGAATGACTCCCTATCGCAGAGAAAGGCAACACAGCCATTTGTGCTGCCTTGCGTTACTCCATATCTATGAGGCCATTCAAAGTCATGCACAGTGACTTTGCGTGACCTCAGAAATATGATTTGGTGGTTTGTGCCACCATTGTGTCACAAAAGGTGATGCAAATGGTAGCTCAAAGACCTCATAAATATACCTCCTCTGTTCCACTATTCAACACTTTTCTATGTGACACAGCACTCCACTCTACTGTGCAAGACCCCATTCCAACTTATAACAGTTTACTACCTACACTACACCACTACATGCCACTCTACTCTATGACACACAAATACACTCTAAGGTACTTTACTTCATACTACGCTATGCACATCCACTCGACTCTACTTCACTGTACAAGACTTTACCTCAATTTACACTACAATACAACAATAGCTCCACTGTTTGACACACTACTGTACTCTATGCAACTCTACTCTACAACACTCTACTATACTAAGCCATTATTATTAATTAACACTTATTAAGAGCATGGCTACCCTGAGGCATCCCAGCACTGACGGCAGAAACAGGCATAGGGGAGCGGCTACCAGTTGATATTCTGGAATAGAAAAAACAAAACAATAGAGAAGGGGTCTAAGGGAACATTTACAGACCTAGCATGGATAAATTCCCCCAATTCAATACTACTTAAACAACAAGATATCCACTGGTCTAATCAACAAGAGAACACTTTTTTAATGTCTAAGAACCCCACTAGGCCTCTAAAAAGTATCAACCTCTTTACCGACACAAAAATATCTTTAAAAAGGATGGATTCCCATCACTCACCAATGGTGACATGCTTCATCATCTGGGTCTCCTCCTAGTGACACACTAGTGTCACCAAGGGCTGCGACCCTTCCATAAGGGAAGGGGAGCTCACGGATGTTTTATTGATATTTCAATAGGAGCGATATAACTCGCAATATTGGATCCTACAGATGTGAGCCAGAAATATGTATATGAGTGATAGGTGCAGTGCATATGAGTGAAAGGTAGTGAATTAAAATTGAGCGGTGAGAGAAAAAATATTTACTAGGTATCTCCCACTGCTCAAATTAAAAACAGTGCAATGACAGTTTTCAACAAATAACTGTCTATAAGTGAAATACAGGGGTCAACATGTTTCAGCCAATTGGATGCAAATAATCCTAGGCCTTCTTCAGGACCACAACAAGTTATTGCTACTGCATAAGTGTAGTACGTGATAAAGGTATATAAAAGAAAGAAAAGGTTGGAACAAATACAACCTCGTCACCTGTATTCAGGGATATACAAATCCTCTACATATTACGAAATGTCGATTGCATCTGAAAAAGGAATAAGATGACGGTATATTTGTAAAGGATACAATCAACTTAAAAGAGGCTTAATGAGCTCAAAGTACAAATCAATGCATAGTGACCTGCTTACTATCATCTATGTCATCAAGTGTTAAATAATCACTTATTATGTGCTTACCCGTATTGTACGAGGAAAGGACCTCACCTCACCTGGCCACGGCTCAGGAAAGGAGGCACCGCTCTGTGAAAGAATATATGAAGGAACAGTGTTTGTGGTCACCTTCTACTTTCAGTACTCTCATTCTTTACTATTTTAAAAGGTGCACAACGCACGCACATGACAACAGGAAAATAGCTAAAAAGATTGCTAACTTTAATGATGAACCTAGTCCGTCTATGTTATGATAGCCATCATCCGAAGTCACTACGTGACAATTTACCATTTGGCCAATTTCTCCGTGTTCGGAGAAATTGCTCTACTAAGGAGAGTTTTACTACCCATGCTAGCAAACTGTCAGCCCAATTACGAGAAAGGAAGTATCCTAAAAAACTGGTGCGACGCTCACTGAAACGAGCATTGAATAACAATAGAGAAGCTTTGTTAGATCTACCAGCGCCCAAACCCGAAATGACCAGGATTACTTTTGTTAAAACTTTCAGCACCATGTCCAATCGAATCCAAAGAAGTGTACGCAGGCACTGGCGTATACTGAATATTGGACACAAATCGATTCCACCTTCACTCTTTTCTTTCAAAAGTAGTATGAATCTTCGTGATCAACTTGTCCACACGAGACCTAAGACTAAATCACCACCAGGTGTGGGGACCCTGTGGGACCTTCCAGCAGTACGCGGTCATTATCGATGTGGATCATGTGCGGCATGTCCACAAACACAGCAGTCAAAATCGGTGGACATAGGTACCAACAAACCATGGATGCAGAATAGGTTCACCAATTGTAACAGTGATAAACTTGTTTATCTAATTACTTGTCCATGTAAACTGCAGTATGTGGGCATAACCACTCGAAAGGTGAAACTAAGGATCTTAGAACACAAGAGTACAGTGAGATGCAGAAAACAAGCTACACGACTCACAAGACATTTTTTGGAGGTTAACCATCATGCCGAAGACTTCACATGGACAGTCCTGGAACAACCATTCATCCCCACACGTCACTGATATCTCTAGGTTTCTATTCATTAGAGAACAGAAATGGGTCTTTAAATTACAGACTGATAAATCAGGACTGAATGATGAGATACCGTGGGTGGCTTTATGATCCTGAGGATATGATTAAATTGTTCCATTATTCAGTGGCACGTTATCATAATACCTTTGCTATTCAGGAAAGGCCGAATGCAATCACAATGGTCTTTAGGAATGGCTTAGTTGTTCATTGCCGAACCACGCAGTTATGACCTTTGATGTTTTTCCATTGGATCCCGGCACATTGGTCTATTATTTAGTTGCTTTGCCTTTTGACACCTCTGGGTGTGGAGAAAGTCCGAATGTAATCTTAACAACTTGGAGGAAAGGTCTTTTCCTGAATTATTCAATTATTCAATTATTCAGTTATGATCTCTGAATATTTGGCATAGACACGAGCAGATAGGTGTGTGACTTTGAACATACACTTACAGCATCTCTATCGTCTCTTGTGTCATTGGGGACCTTGTTTTTAGCATTTGCCTTGTAGATTATATTGTATATAATAATTTTTTTATTCCCAAGGCAATGCAGTCACAATGGTTGTGATGTGAGGCATAGTTACATACATAATACTGGCTGATTTTTTCACCATTTTTGAACAGACACCGTTTGTTAGAGGTTTCTTCTGACCTTGGTCTTTTTGGCCAGTTTTCTTGGCCAGATTTTTTCGAGCAAATATAGTGGAATGTTCCCCCTTTTGCGGTTTGCGAGGGCACGCTCTATGTTGTTACACAATTAATGTTGTCACTTATACGAGAATATAAAAAACTTGTACCTCGAACCTGCTAAAACGAAAATGGTATATTTGTAATATTGACATTATTTTGGCACTGTTTATTGTCTTCGGCATATTTGCAACCTTTGCCAAATTTGTTGTGTGAAGTTCTAGTTGTTCTCCATATTAGTAAGACATACGAGACTTGCAGGTTCTTTACTACATTTCCCAAGAACCACACTTTGCAGTTTCTTTACTACAATTCCCAAGAACCATACATTATAGTTCCGGCTCAAGTCACATGACCACTTTACGACCAATGAACTGCGCTTGACGTTTTCATTTCCTGGTTAGTAGTTACAGGTCTGGCCCAGTCATATGACCATGTTTAGTCCAATGAACTGCGTTTGACGTTTGCATGTCCTGGTTAAATAATGGCACCGCCCTGCGATCGGTACCTCCCCGAACGGCTTGTTGTAACCGTCCGAGGTACCGACGGACAGGTAAGCGGGAAGCGGGATGCGCGACATATTGCACAGTATAGCTCGCTGTTTACCGCGCGCTCACAACTTTCGAGAGTATTGGCCGTGGTGGGATAGTATTGGAATGCCCGTTTTTCGGCTAAGAACCAGCCTCCTGTCTATCCCTTTACCCGACCCTGTCTTGTTAAATTGGGGGGAGGCCGACTAAAGGGAATATACACATAATATATTTAACGCGAATTTACTATTCTCAGCAGTATCGGCCGTTCTGAGAAAGAATGGGATTTCTCGTTTTTGCGTTAAAAACCAGTATCCTGCCCGTCCCTTCACTTGACCCGGTCATGGATAAACAGGGGGATGTCGGCTACAAGTAATACACATGTAGTGTTTAGTGAGATCTATATTAGAGATTGGTTCACTTGGCAGACCGCACTACAGCCAGCAAGATGGCGATTTTAATGTGTTTTACATGTAGGTTTCTGAACATTGCTTCATATACGTGTCCGTAAATAGGCACGAAGATTTCTGAATCGCTATTCGCTCATTAGGTATCAATTTGCTCTAGAGTGAAGGAAATTATCCCTTCACGCACTGAAAGTGCACATAGAAGGGGTTTTACCAGGGGTGGGCGGAATTTGCGTAGTCGCGCTACGCAAAGCTCCGCGAAACGGTAAAAAATCTCAGCGAGAACGCATGAGTTCCGCGAACACGCGGAATTGCTTGTTCCACCCGTTCGCTGTGCTTTTTTCCTGTTCGCGAACGCTGTTTGCGTGCTCGGGGAGAAATATCTCGCAAACACGCATTTTGAAAGCGCGAACAAGCAAAAAATTCCGCGAAGCCGCGGATCGCGGAATTTTTGGCAATTTCGCGTTCTCCGCGGAACGCGAAATTAGCCAAATTACGCAAATTACGCGAGCGGAACGGAATTTACTGCCCAGGCCTAGTTTTTACATGAGTTTCTCATTCTTACATAGAGCGGATTAGATTTTCCATCATAGGTAGCATTTTTACATGAGTCATATAACATCTTTAGACGAACTAGATTCATCATTAAAGTTAGCAATCTTTTTAGCTATTTTCCTGTTGTCATGTGCGTGCGTTGTGCGCCTTTTAAAATAGTAAAGAATGAGAGTACTGAAAGTAGAAGGTGACCACAAACACTGTTCCTTCATATATTCTTTCACAGAGCGGTGCCTCCTTTCCTGAGCCGTGGCCAGGTGAGGTGAGGTCCTTTCCTCGTACAATACGGGTAAGCACATAATAAGTGATTATTTAACACTTGATCTCATAGATGATAGTAAGCAGGTCACTATGTATTGATTTGTACTTTGAGCTCATTAAGCCTCTTTTAAGTTGTTTGTACCCTTTACAAATATACCTTCATCTTATTCCTTTTTCAGATGCAATCGGCATTTCGTAATGTGCAGAGGATTTGTATATCCCTGAATACAGGTGACGAGGTTGTATTTGTTCCAACCTTTTCTTTCTTTTATATACCTTTATCACATACTACACTTATGCAGTAGCAATAACTTGTTGTGGTCCTGAAGAAGGCCTAGGATTATTAGCATCCACTTGGCTGAAACATGTTGACCCCTGTATTTCACTTAGAGACAGTTATTTGTTGAAAACTGTCATTGCACTGTTTTTAATTTGAGCAGTGGGAGATACCTAGTAAATATTTTTTCTCTCACCGCTCAATTTTAATTCACTACCTTTCACTCATATGCACTGCACCTATCACTCATATACATATTTCTGGCTCACATCTGTAGGATCTAATATTGCGAGTTATATCGCTCTCATTGAAATATCAATAAAAAATCAGTGAGCTCCCCTTCCCTTATGGAAGGGTTGCAGCCCTTGGTGACACTAGTGTGTCACTAGGAGGAGACCCAGATGATGAAGCATGTCACCATTGGTGAGTGATGGGAATCCGTCCTTTTTAAAGATATTTTTGTGTCGGTAAAGAGGTTGATACTTTTTAGAGGCCTAGTGGGGTACTTAGACATTAAAAAAGTGTTCTCTTGTTGATTAGACCTGTGGATATCTTGTTGTTTAAGTGATATTCTGGAATAGCCAGGTTTTAAGACCCTTCCGAAAGGTGAGGTGGAATGTCTCTGAGCGCAGATTCAGGGGAAAGGAATTCCATTGTTTGGCTGTGTTGTATGAGAAGGAGCGACCCCCGCTACGCATCCTTTGAATTTTAGGGATGGTGGCTAGATTTAAATTCGTCGAGCGGAGTAGTTTCCTTGGCCGGTACGCCGTAATAAGTGACTGGTTGATGCGGGGGCCTGTTCCCATGAGGGTCTTGTGGGCAATGCATAGGGCTTTGAATGTAATCCTCTCCTCTATCGGCAGCCAATGTAGGGTCTTTAGACTGGGCATGGCTGACTGCGTTCTGGTTGAACCCAACAAAAGTCGGGCGACACAGTTCTGTGCCACCTGAAGCTTCCTTAAGGTAGATTTAGGTGCTCCTAGGTACAATGAGTTGCCGTAGTCCAGGCGCGAGAGGACTAAGGCCTGGACCATAATTCTCCTTGCCCCCATGGGAAGTAGGGGAAGGACTTTCCGCAGCATTCTAAGAATGCCGTGACAGACCCCTGACACTGCCACTGCTTGCTGGTCGAATTTAAGTGACTTATCAAGCCACATGCCCAAGCGCTTTATTTTAGACTTCGGGACCGGGGGGGCCCCAGACAGGTAGGCCATGACAGTTTGAGCTCCTTATTGGATGTGTTACCTAAATACATGATTTCGGTTTTGTCTCCATTAAGTCTGAGACACGAATGTTGCATCCAGGTCACTACCTTCTCCAGGCAGGATTCTAGGTCAGATGGAGCATTAAGCGGGTGATTTAGAGATAGCACCAGCTGAGTGTCATCCGCGTAAGTGACAACTTTGACCCCATACAACTGGATGACCTCAGCCAGTGGCCTCATATACACATTAAAAAGCGTGGGACTCAGGCTGGATCCCTGAGGAACTCCATAGCTGAGCGATAAAGTCCTGGAGGTGGATTCCACCGCAAAAACCTGAAACGTTCTGCCATTGAGGAAGGATTGAATCCAAGAGATGGCTCCACCTGACACCCCAGCCCTCCTAAGCCTTTCAATAAGGATGTCAAAATTAACCGTGTCGTAAGTGGCACTAAGATCAAGGAGGATACTGGCCGCTGCTCCTCCCTGATCGATTATCTTTTTAGCTTCTTCGACCACGGCAATAAGAGCGGTTTCCGTTCCATTTTGGGGACGGAAGCCCATCTGGGAATGGTGCAGGAGCTCATGGGTTTCAAGAAAAATGACAGTGCCGAGTTTATATGCTTTTCCAGGATCTTACTAAGCATGGGTAGCAAGGATATGGGCCGATAGTTGCTCAGAGCTCCCGGATTTAGAGTAGACTTTTTCAACAGAGCTTTCACCATGGCGTGTTTCCTGGCCGGTGGAACAAGTCCATTGGTGATAGAGAGATTTATCACATCCCGTATGACCGGTAGTACCACATCTTTCACCTTACACAAGATATGAGGGGGGCGGGGACTATAGGAGAGCCTGATTTTATTTGCCCAAAGATGTCAGATATAGTATCCATGTCCAAAAGTGGAAATTACTCCAGAGTGTGCTTGGGGTAATCCACATGCCCATTTATGTTAGAAACGTCTTGATCGATGTCATTGGTCATTGGGGTGAGATGATCACTGGGCCCTGGGGAATCTGGAAATGTGTTGTATATAGTCTGAATTTTTCCCTGGAAGTATCCAGCGAGTTCATTACATCTTTCGGTAGTTATACCTGTAGAAGTATCCGGGGGAGGGAGCTCCATAAGTGTCTTGGCGATACAGAAAATTTCTTTCTTTAGGGGCATTAGCTGCTGAATTGATTTTTTCTGCGAAGTAGAGTGCCTGCGTCTTTTTAATTTCAGCCTGATAACATTTTATGGACTCTCTATATATCATTTTACTGGTCTCACTAAAGTCCTTCCTCCATTTCCTCTCTAGCTGTTTGCAGGTCTGTTTAAGCAATCTAAGTTCAGGAGAGTACCAAGGAGAGATTTTTTCTCTCATCCTGCGATGGATGTTTTTAACAGGGATGACTGTGTCCAATGACGACTCTATCCAGTGAGTAAAAGTCTTGGATGATAAAATAATATTGGAGTCAAGTGTGGGTTTAGAGTTTTTAAGTGCTGTCGACCAGGCCTCAGTAGAAAGTTTAG
This sequence comes from Calotriton arnoldi, assembly GCA_963921515.1. NCBI lineage: Eukaryota > Metazoa > Chordata > Amphibia > Caudata > Salamandridae > Calotriton > Calotriton arnoldi. Next base: position 283,599 of record CAWUFW010010726.1, on the reverse strand, counting down.
ACCAAGGACGAGTTTTCCTGGAGCTGTACTCCTTGAAAGCACTTCGAATGGGTGTCTTCAAGGAGAATGGGATCAATGAATGGTCAGACCAAGGCAGGGGAATAGGTGTCTCTACTACCAGCTCCATGATGTTAGTAAATATGGGATCTAAGGTATGACCTTTGCTATGTGTGGGCCCTATAACTTTTTGTATTAATTGAATTGCAGCAAGGTCTTGGTTGAGTCCCAAGCCATCTCCTTTGCTAGGGTCCTCAAAGTGTAAGTTAAAATCCCCTAAGAGCGTAAGGTTAGTTGATGAACTTGCTAGAGAGGCCGCCACTTCCGGCAGCGAATTAAGGAATTGTCCACCCACCCCTGGTGGTCGATAAATGAGAATACCAGAGAAGGTGAATGTGGCAGTAAGTAGGATAGAAAAAAATAAACTTTCACAGTCGGGGACAGGGTTAGGTTCAACTCAGCATTTAAAGGAATCTTTAAAAATGATGGCAATGCCGCCTCCTTTTTTTCCCTCACGGTCTTTGCACGAGATGTTATACCCGGAGGGCAGTGTGCTGACCACATCGGGTGCAGAGTCCTTGTGCATCCATGTTTCTGTTAGAAATAGAACGTCAGGTTTGGTGTCCTCTATAAATATATTTAGCTCCCCTGGGTGTTTAGGCAGAGACCTACAGTTGAGAGAGAACATTTTATGGATGCAATAGGCAGGTCCCTCTGTCTGCGTTTCTAGAGTTGTGCCGAGCGTAAATGGACAATGATTACATGAAAAATCCCCATTGACTGGGGACAAGGAATGGAGGCAGCAATTATTACCTAAGTCCCTTATCCCTCGAATTTGTGAAGAGGTATATGTAAGTTTTCCTGTCGACCGAAGAACAGGGGTTCTGGTCCCTGGACCCGGTCGGGCGCGGACGGGCACGCCAGAGGCGCGTCCGGCCTACCAGCTGGCTTTTCAAGAGTGCTGCCCAGAAGAGAGTCCTGCTAGCCCCGCCTAGTCCTGCCTCCTTCTCCCACGGCCCCTCCACACAAACGGAGACCGCGGTGGAACGGGGGTCGTCGAGAGCGTAAAGTGTACACGTGCTAAAGTAAGTTACTTTTAAAATAAAATCACTCGTTAAAACAGGTTTAAAAATCCGAATAACAAATTCCCAGCTACCTTCTCAACCGGTTTTGCCACCATTCTCTGACACTCCTGTCTAGTCCCCTAAACTCCACTGTACAACACTGTACTCCACTCTGTGCCGATTTGCAATACCATAATCCACTATATGACACTGTATGCAACTCTTTGTTTGCCAATGTATCCCGTTTAACTCCGCGCTATTCAATGACACAGTACTGAACTGTATTCCACTACTCTATTCTGTGCTACTTTATTCCATTGTACTCAGAAACACTGTATGCCAAACCATTGTACCACACTCTGTATTGCACTGTACACCACTCAACTCTACAAAACTCAACTAGACTGTATACCACTGCACTCTACTGTTGTCTATATCACTTTCCAATACTGTACAACACGCCTCTACACGCTACTGTACAACACAGTACTCTACTCCACTATTTTCCACTCTACTACACTTTATCCCACTCTATGCCACTCTACCATACTCTGCTCTACGCCGCTCCACTGTCCAATACTCTACTCCACTGTCTGCAATTCCACTCTACAATACTGTACTACACTCTACACCACTCTACTCAACTCTATGCCCATCCACTCTAGTCCACTGTACAATTTTGTGCTCCAATCTATGATACTTGACTCCACTACATGAGACATCATGTCACTAGACTATATAACACTTTACTACACTGTATGATACACCACTACACCCTGTTTTACTCAACTCTATCCCAGTCTACAATACTTCACTCTATGACAATAGACTTAAGAACACTCCCCTCCAGTATACCGTAGGACACTCACATAACAACTATCGACTCACGACACCGAACTCTACGAATCGAAACACATTTTTATTTAAATTGAAAAAACCTTGAAATTCAATGAAGAAAAACCAAAGGTTAAAGATTAGTTATAGTTAGGAAAACGTTTTTCCCTATACAAACCAAACTTAAACTACACAAACTTTAAAAATTCTAGAGTTATAGTTATAAATGTCATTTACAATTTATCCACTACCTTCAAATTATATTAAGTAGGGCACCTTGTCAGCTCTCTAACCATACAACACTAACAATAACTCAACACTCTACCATACAATGTGTGGTCACAAATAATGATACTCCACTGAACAACAATAAACTATATGAGATTCTCCGCCAGTCTACTGTACGACACTGCACTCAACAATATTGAATTGTACAACACTCTATTCCACTGAACTCCACTCTATGCCAGTGCACACCACAACACTCTGCTACACTCTATGCCACTCTACGATACTCTACTCAAGGACACTCCACTCCACCACAGTCCATTTCATGACACTCCAGTTGACAACACTCCACTATACAATGCTCAATTCTACTTTTCGACACACCACTGCACTGTACAACACACTTCTCCACCCTACAATACTCCACTCCACGTTACGACACACCATGCCCCTGCAGTATATAACACTTTACCCCACTGTATGCTATGTCACTTCACTCTACTTGACTCCACTCTATTCCACTGTACAATACTGCACTTTATGAAACTACACTGTACAACACTCTCCTTTACTGTACTATACTACATTCCACTTTACGACACTCCAATGAATGACACTCCACACTACGGTTTGAAACCTATTTTTATTTAATAAAAACCATTAACATACAATGAAAAAGGCAAAGGTTAAGGATAACTTATAGCTAGAAATGCCTTATGTATTCTTTCTATACAAACCCAACTTAAAATACACAAGCATTGTAAATTATAAAATTATAATAATAACTACAATTTATAATTTATGCACCACCTTCAACTCACCATGTTGCGCAACTCTACAACAGTCTTGTCACCTCACTCACCACACCACCTTAAATATAACTCATGGCTTTTCCATGCACTGGTTATAACCTTGCATACTACATCACTTATATCATGTGAAATCATAGAATTTATAACACTTATAACTTCACAAATGACATCATTTGTCACCGCACTGCATGGTAGAGTGGTGAGTTATAGGTAGTGTTGTCTGGTTAGTGAACTGAAAAGAGTGCACTACTTAAAATAATTTGAAGGAGGTCGTAAGTTGTAAATGGAAGCTATAACTATAACTGTAGAATTAATAAAGTGTGTGTAGTTCGAGCTTCGTTTGTATAGGGAAAAAATGTTTTCCTATAACTAAGCTTCTAAGCTTTAACCTTTGGTTTTTTTCATTGGACATATATATATATGTACACCTGTGTACGTGTATATATATATATATATTACCTACTGGCGGTCGCCAGTAGGTAGTTATAGTTAGAACCTAGTTTCCATAGGAAAAGCATTTTTTGATTTGCTAATAACTTTGGCGTCGTTTGACGAATCTTTCTGAAATTCTCCAAAAAAAAGACTATCCAGGTCAGCTACTATCCTGAAAGTTTGGGGGTGATTCGTCAAGCGGGGGCTGAGAAAAAAAGGGGGTCCCAAAACTCGTTTTCCCCATGTTAATTTCCATAGGGAATTTTGCGACGAGCTACAGCCCGAACTACTGAACGGAATTACCCCAAATTTGGCAGAAAGGTAGTGCTTGGATCAGAAAGTGAGCTTTTTTTAAAATGGTGTAAATCCGTACAGTAGTTGCTGAGAAATTAGAAAAATAAAAGTTTCGATATCTGGGCGGAGCCTAAGTCGCGTGCGCGAGCTTCACTGTGATTGGCTGCTAGTAGTCCAAACCAGGAAGTGTTGGCAGCCATCTTGTGGCTCGGTAGAAGTGAGTCACCCGAAAACAGAGAAACAAAGGTATAAAACAAGAGAAGGGGGCAGGGTAGAAAAACCCTGACCCCCTAGGCCTGCTCAGGGGGTCACAGAAGGACCCTCAGGGCCAAAGAAATCATTTAAAAAAATAATAATAATATCGGCGCAATTCGCGCTGGGGTCGCGGGTTCCCGCGTTTTATTTTAATGAGGCCCTTGGGTTGGCTAGGTTCCGGGGGCATTTCTTAAAAAATAATAGCAGGGGCTCACAGGGATTGCGGGTCCCGCTGGGGTCCGCGTAGCCCGGGGCTTCACTCATGTTGGGAGGGGGGTTGCGCAGCCCCCCTCCTGGATCCCTCTATGTGCTTATAACTTTGGCGTCGTTTGACGAATCTTTATGAAATTATCCAAAAAGTTTCTTTTTTTTTGATTAGCTCCTATATTGAAAGTTTGGGGGTGAATGGTGTAGGAGGGGCTGAGAAAAAAGGGGGTCCCAAAACGTGTTTTCTCTATGCAATTTCCATACAAAACTTTACAGAAGACTACAGGTGAAACTGCTGAACAGAATTACGCCAAATTTGGCAAGGAGAAAGGTGATGGTCCAGAAAGCACTCTTTTGTTTAAATGGTGTAAATCCGTTCAGTAGTTTTTGAGAAATATCAAATTTTACGATATGGATATTTGAGAAGTCTGACATCTGATTGGCTGAGGGGTTACAAGCACGAGCTTGCGGCTCATTGGCTGTGAACGGTTGAAACCAGGAAGTGTTGGCAGCCATTTTGTGATTTACTCCGTCAGCTCACATCTCTCCGTGTAGAAGCCATTGGGTTCGTAGTTTTACCTCTGCGAGGCAACACTGGCATCTGTGTCTGTGTGAGATATGCCTTTCACGCTGCCTCTCCTCATATCACAAGGTCGCGGCTATGCCTTTAGAAGCCCATCCGTCAGCTGGGAGCTCTGTGAGTTAGTCTGTCGGTACGATCCTCTACACTACCCAAAGACTACCCAAACACCACTGCACTGTCGTAAACTCTAAAATACTACTCCCAGCACGATCTCCTACACTACCCAAACACCACTGGAGTGTCGTAATCTCTAAATCACTACCCCCAGCACGATCTCCTACACTACCCAAACACCACTGCACTGTCGTAAACTCTAAAACACTACCCCAGCACGATCTCCTATACTACCCAAACACCACTGCAGTACCCTAAACCCTAAACCACTATCCCCAGCACGACCCGTACAGTACCGAAACACCACTGCACTACCCTAAACCCTGAAACCCTACTCCCAGCACGACCCCCTACACTACCAAAACACCACTGATCTACCCTAAACCCTAAAAGACTACCCCCAGCACGACCCCCTACACTACACAAACACCACTGCAGTACCGTAAACACTAAAACACTACTCCGAGGACGACCCCCTATCCTACATAAACACCACTGCACTACCCTAAACCCCAAAACACTACTCCCAGCATTACCCCTTACACTACCCAAACACCACTGCATTGTCGTAAACTCTAAAACACTACCACCAGCACGATTCTTACACTACCCAAACACCACTGCACTACCTTAAACCCTAAAATGCTACCCCCAGCATGAACTCCCAAACACTACACAAACACCACTGCACTACTGTAAATCCTAAAACAGTACTCCCTGCATGACTTCCTACACTACACAAACACCACTGTGCCACCCTAAATCCTAAAACACTACTCTCAGCACGACCCCCTACACTACACAAACACATCTGCATTGCCGTAAACCCTAAAACACTACTACCAGCATGACCCCCCTACACTACCCAAACACTACTGCATTGTCGTAAACTCTAAAACACTACCCCAGCAGGACCCCTACACTACAAAAACACCACTGCACTACCTTAAACCCTAAAACACTACCCCCACCACGACCCCCTACACTACACAAACACCACTGTACTACCCTAACTCCTAATTCACTACCCCAGCATGACCCCCTACACTACACAAACACCACTGCGCTACCCTAAATCCTCAAACACTACTCTCAGCATAACCTCCTACACTACACAAACACCACTGTGCTATTCTAAACCCTAAAACACTATTCCCACCACGAACCTCCAAACACTACACAAACACACTGCACTACTCTAAATCCTAAAACAGTACCCACAGCACAACCCCCTACAGTACACAAACACCACTGTACTACCCTAAAGCATAAAACAGTACCAGTCCGTCGGTTCGCAGGTCTGCGAGCCGTCGTGTCCCTAGCTGTACATGTGCGAGCTAGTCCGTTAGGTGATAGGTGTGTCTCTGCTAGCAGGGCCATTGGCTCTTTGGTGTCCCTTTGTGAGTTAGACCCGAGCTCTCCCTCTGCGAGCCAGCACATTGGTGTGCATTTGCGAGCCGACGGCCCGTAGCTCTCCCTGTGCGAGCCGAGCCCACGGGCCGCAGCTCTCCATCTGCGGGCCTGCCCGACGGCCCGCAGGTCTCCCTGTGCTAGCCGGATCGCAGCTGTCACTCTGCGAACCGATATTAGGAATATAAGGTGGCTCTAAAAAGAGCCCTTGTGTTTATTTGTTGGAGCTACATATAAGTGTGGATGCACAGCTTCAGGTTATTCAGAAAAACTCGATTTCCCTGATCTGTGAAGTGTACTCCATCACTTCTGTAGATATCAGCCATATCAAAACGTATGTTGTTGTTGTAGATCGACCCCATTCTATGGTCTCTGAGGTATGCAGACACAGCTTTGTTGACATTCTTCCTAGATTTTTCAATCTGAGGACAAAATTGGTTTGACCATTTCCACTTCTGTCTTTGGCATATATTGGAATATACAAAGACAGTTTGAGGCAAAAGCAACATCAATTGTCGAAAGGTGTCCTTCATTAGCATTTCCAAACCTACACCAGTCAATGTGCCTAGGTCGTTTCCACCACAGTGCACAATCATGAGGTCAGGGTGTTGGAGATGCAAACAGGTTTTAACTAAAGGCAACAATTGGTGCCACTTCAATCCTCTCTGTCCAAACCATTTAATGTCCACATTTTGTAAACCTAGGTCTAAGTCAATACGTCTCTGTTCTGCATACCTCTTGCACCAGAAAACATAGCTATGTCCTACGATCCACACTAGCATTTTGAAGGTATGGCTGGGAAGTATGGATAGATGTCTGTAGCTCATGCACTCCGTTTGTAGAATAAGAGATATGTTTAAAGATGGGGAACTACTGGTGAATTTTTAACCTGCACGTGCCGTTAAATGTTCGAGAAAATGTTGCAAAAAAATATTGTTAGGTTTAAAAAAAAGATGAACTTTTAACCTGCACGTGCTGTAGAATGTTCTAGAAAGTGTTGATAGAATACGTTGAACTTCTCACCTGTATGTGTCCTTAGATTTAAAAAAAATTATTATATGGGAAGTTCAAAAATAACCAATAGAGAGAAGTTTTGCAATTTGAAAAAATCAAGGAACTATTCTGATTTGTTCTTTACATGTATTTATGTGTGGAGCAACAGGGAAATTGTGCCATTACTGGTTCCATTCTTGACGAGAGCGGTGCATTATATGTACTGTGTGACAAAGAAAGAATTGCATACGTTTGTGACATTTGGAATCTGCATACCAACTACGAACGTAAGTTAGAAATTAAGAAGGTGTGTTATGTGTTGTGTAGTAGTGGTTAATATTTGAAGCGTTATTTTTAACTCTGAAAGTATTTTTTATTTCTAAGTAACAGTGTTAGTGAAGTGTGGTGTTTCACATTGGTTCTAAAAGATGTATAAAGTGTGACTAATTGTTAAAGAATTACTTTATATATGTTTAGGAGTTTTTCAGATAAAAAAAATGTAACTTATCTTCTGTAAAAGACTGTATGGTTTTAAAAATTATATGTAGCGTTTATTTGGATTTGTATATGTATTGCAATGAGATAAACAGAATGTCACACGTTTCCAAATTATTCTTAGTCTGAAAATAGTGGGGAAGGGGTTATAGTAGAAAATGTATATGTTATTAACTTAACAGAGATGGAACAAAAACCAGAAATGTTATGTGGACAATTTGTGGTCTCATTTTTTACATAAAGAGGTAGATTTCAATATCAGTTAAGACTGGTGTGTTACTGGGAGGCTTTGGATTTTGGTGTTGTTATGAAATGCAAGTTCTTGAGGAGCGTTTCTTCAGAAGACATTTTTTATAAATATGTGAGAGATAAAAAATAAATGAAAATGTTTTATGTATATTTTCTGCATGATTTTGTTGACAATGCTAAAGTAAATGTGATTATTAGTGAAGGTAATTGTCAGGGTGTGTTTGTCTGCTGAATATACGTAGGCCTTTAAGTGGTTCGGGTCTTGTCGGTACTGAGCTCCGTCATCCGTTTGAGACAGTTGCCAAATATATAATCCCAGTTAAAGCTGTTAATATAGGTATAGTAAAGGGACGATCCATAAAAAGTTTGGCAATTACACCTTTATTTACTCTGTCTAGCTCTCACCACCATTTTGTGCCCCCAGAGGTACTGTTTATAAAAATGATCTAATACAGTTCTTTGTATTATAAAAATAGCACTTCTAAGTTTATTGCTATATTGTTAGGGTTTGTACTATATAGAGAATGGTGCAATCAGTTTCATTGGTATAAAACTGCACTGTGTTATGTTGGAAATATTAGATATGTATAGGTTGTGATGTTATATTTTACACTGTGAGGTACATTTGAATATAAGTGAAGACAGGTGTTATACTGCGAACCCGTTGAAAATGTGCACAGATTACATGGAGAGTAAATGGACAAAGTAAACGTACATGTTGCTTTCTGTATGTATGCATGATTAGAATCATTTGATGATGCTTTAAGATATAATCTAAATAGTGTTTGTGCTTTACAATTGGGTATACTGCACCGTGTCAGTAGTTAGTGACTAGATACTGCTACGAAATAAAGGTGGAGAGGGGCGTTTCTTTACAAGAGATATTTTATCAATGTGTGAGAGATAAAAAAGAAAAAAAAATGTTTTAGTAAATTTTCTGTAAGATTTGTTCACAGTAGGAAAGTAACTGTTATTATAAGTGATGGAAATTGTTAGGTTTTGTCCCTGTGCTGAACATACGCAGGCCTTTAAGTGGGCCGGGTCCTACCGGTACTGAATACTGCTACCGCTTTCAGACAATCGTCATTTTTTTATCCCACTTAAAGCCCTGAATATATGTATATTAAAGGAATGGTACAATAAAAGTTTAGGAATTACACCTCCGTTTACTCTTCTCATCTCACATTCTCCATTTTGTGCACTCAACAGTAGTGTTTATAAAAATTAAGTTATAGAGCTTTATATAGTATAAAAATAGCACTTATACTTTTATTTGGGTGTTGGTGGGATCTGTAGTGTACAGAGAAGGTCGTAATGAGTTTGAATGGTACAAAAGGGACGTGACATATGTTTAAAAGATTACATGGTTTTCGGAATAAGCTGTCCCTCTGTGTGTCCTCGGGCCCGCAGTTGTACCTCTGCAAGCGAACACTGGAAATATACCGCAGCTCACTCTCTACGAGATAGCTACTTCACGTTCCCTCTCCCAACATCACCGTCCCGCACCTATCCCTTTATAAGTGGACGGCCCGCACCTCTCCCTATACTAGTCGGCCCCCGGCTGTTCCTGTGTGAGGTGGCCCGCAGCTGTCTGTCTACGAGCCAGCCAGTCGGCTCGCAGCTCTTCCTGTACGAGCAAGTCCTATCACACCAGATCATGGGCTTCTATTGGAATTCACAAGGGCATATTATCAAGCCCATTATTGCCGCTTTAGCGGCAGTTTCCTGCCGCTAAAGCGGCAATAATTTTAACGCCGTTCTTGATAATATGCCCCGTATGCCTTTACAAGCCGACGTCCCGCACCTTTCCCTATAGTAGTCGGCTCGCAGGTGTTTCTGTGCGAGCCGGTCCGCAGCTCTCTCTGTTTGAGGCGACGGACCGCAGCTGTTTGTCTATGAGCCAGTCAGTCGGCTCACAGGTCTTCCTCTATGAGCCAGCCCGCCAGCTCGCAGCTGTCCCTCTGCAAACTACAGGTCGGCTCGTAGTTGTTCGTCTGCGAGCCAGGTTGCTGTTGTATCTCTGCAAGCGAACACTAGAAATATACTGCAGCTCTCTCTTTACGAGATACCCACTTCACGTTCACTCTCCCCACATCACCGTACAGCAGCTATTCCTTTAGAAGTGGACGAGCATCACCTCTCATTATACTAGTGGGCCCGCAGCTCTCCCTTTTCGAGCTGACGGTCTTAACTCTCCCTGTAGGAGCCAGCTAATTGGCTCTGAGGTCTTCCTCTACGAGCGAGCCCGCCGGTCCGCAGCTCTCCCTCTGCGAATGACCGGTAGGCTCTCTGCTCTTGCCCTGCGAGCTGTCGGGCCCACAGTTGTACCTCTGCAAGCTAATACTGGAAATATACCCCAGTTCTCTCTGCGAGATACCCCCTTCACGCTCCCTCTCCCCACATCACTGTCCCGCACCTATGCCTTTGGAAGGCGACGGCCCGCAGCTTTACTTATAGTAGTCGGCCCGCAACTGTTTGTGTGCGAGTAGGCCGGCAGCTCTCCTTCTACGAGCCAGGCAGACGGCTCACAGGTCTTCCTCTACGAGCCAGCCCACCGGCCCGCAACTGTTCATCTGTGAACCGGTCCGCAGCTCTCTCTGTACGAGCCAGCGAGTTGGCTCGCAGTTTTTCCTGTATGAGCCACCCACCGGACCGCAACTGTTCCTCTGTGATCCGGCTTGTAGCTCTCTCTGTACGAGCCAGCTAGTCAACTTGCACATGTTCCTCTAGGAGCCAGCCCACTGGCTTGTAGCTCTCTCTCTGGGAACCACTGGTGGGCTCTCAACTCTTTCTCTGCCAGATAATCCGCAGTGGTACCTTTGGAAAGCAATACTGGAAATATAGCGCATTTGTCTCTCTACAAGATAACCGCTTTACACTCACTCTCTCCACATCACTGTCCCGCACTTATCCCTTTGGAAGCCGACGGCTAGCACTTTTCCCTATAGTAGTTGGCTCGCAGCTGTTCCTGTGCTAGCTGGTCCGTACAGACCATTGTCCTTCTGCGAGCGGACGGGTCGCTGCTGATGCTCTATGAGCCAGTTTCTCGGAGCCGGCCCGCAGCTCTCCCTGTACGACCCAGTTAGTCGACTCGCAGGTCTACCTCTACGAGCTAGCGCTCCAGCTCGCAGTTCTCCCTCTACAAACCATCGTTCGGCTCGCAGCTGTTCGTCTGCGAGCCGTTTGGTGCGTAAAAGTACCAGTGCAAGCTAACACTGGAAATATACTGCACTTGTTTTTGCGAAATATCGCATTCATGCTCTCTCTTTCAACATCACCGGTCGCAGCTATCCGTTTGCAAGGGGACGGCCCGTAGTTTTCACTATAGTATTTGGACCGTAGCTGTTCCTGTTCTAGCCAGGTCGCAGCTCTCCCTTTGCCCGGTATGCAGTTTAGCAATCGTACTGTCAGTGCCATGCACTTTGTCCAATCATCCATCGAGCAGTATCTACTTATTCTATCTCTACGTCAATATCTAAGCACTTATAAATTCAATATGAGCTCTGTTTGCAGCATTGTAATCATTTTAGTTAATAGTAATGTACTTATAAAATGGCGTAGCTACTAACACTAGTATAGCTACAATATTCTGTGCAGTATGTATGCAGACCTCTAACCAGCTACAAAGTATGGAATGTTACAGTTTCTAATCATGTTGTTACACAATCAGATGTGTACTACTAATGCTGTGGTCTAGTATCTTTCACACTACTCATAGAGTACCAGAATTATGCAGGTAGTACTGTTCCATTGCGGAAATCATTGATGTACTTTCTTTGTATGTATTTTTATAATTATATATGTGAATATTTTTATAATTATACATTTGAATATTTATATATAATTATTTTAATTATATTAACCTGTTTTCAAAACTTTTATTTTTTTACAGATATTTTGCATCATTATTAAGAAAGAGATACAATGACGAGAAAACAGCAAAGAAAAAGAAAAGAAAGAAAGGAGGTTTATTTGAAAAAAAAAGGAAAAGAGATATTAGATCCAGTACAACATGGATGTTCAAAGAAAAAGTGTTCTGGTAAGAAAAGTAAAGTTTTTTTGAAAAAACTTGCAAAAACTGTTATTAATTTTTAAAATATAGAAGAGACAGACAGAACAAAAACAGTGAAACAAAAGCGAAAGAAAATTTTTCATAAAAGTGGAAAATTGGATTATTGGAAAAAGAATTATGTTGGATTATGTAACAAACAATTTTCAGAAATTCGAAAACGAATATATAAAAGTAGAGTACTCCAGAATTTACTAAAAAATGTAAAATATATAAAAGGAGATCAGCATTTTACAGACAAGAAAAGGAGATTCTAAGTGTTATTGAAAAAGCTTTTGAATTAAAAAGAAGATTGTTTATCTTAATTTTAAAAAGATTGAAGACTTTAAATACAATAATGGAGTGTATGAAGGACAAATGTAAGAGAAAAAGAATTGTAAATAGAACAAATTTTTGTAAAATATTTTCCGGGAATGGAAGCATACTTCTAGTACGGAACCTTTTTTTAATGAAGAAAGTTATTTTCAACAAAATTGTTTAGTGCATGCAGTTGATACCTGTGGTCATTCTTATGAGGTGCGAGATGGTTGTCCAATTCAGAAAGAAAATCTAGTTCCTAGAAATGTTGAAGAATTAATAGCTGAGGAAGTTCAAGGGAGACGTACCCAGGCTCCAGTGTTTACATGGCATTGTAGTAGTATTTGTAGTATGCGTCAGCAATCTATTGATATTTTACTAAAATTCTTAAGAGAATATGGAAGAGAAACTGTGAAACTAAAGATTAAGATATTACAAGGACTGGATCCTTGCAAAGTGAGAAAAAATTCAGGGTTGCAAGGTCATTCTCTGGCTTGTCTTTCTAGGAAAATGTGTCAAAGCCGTTTTCATCATTTGAGAATGTTAGCAGTACATCATTCAGAAATGCGGAAGTTAGTTAGAAGATTATACTACGTGAAAAGTCCTGCATTATGTCTAAATGAAATTAATACAGCTCTTTTGCATGGTTCAGTTTTGGATGCAAAAAAAGTATGTGATGATATAGAGTTACTGTTGTAATCTTCCTTCCTGTTTCCCCCTCTCCCACTCCTTAGTACATTCCCTCCTCCTTTTCCCCCACTCCCTTGGAACGTTCCGCTGAAGTTCGCCTTAGAATGTTGGCATGTTTCTGGCAGTTACGGAGAGTGGATGACAGAATAAAGACGTTTGTACTCACTCTGTGTCAGAGTACTTCTTTATAACACTGGCGACGATTTGGCGCAGGGGGCAAGCTCTGTCATTTCCCCTTTCAGTACTCTCTCCATTCCGTACATCAACGTGCTGGTTCTGCAGTTCTGCATTGCTCCGTCTGCCACCCTGTGTCCAGGGTCCTCTGGTTCACCCCTATCTGCCACCTGCCTGATGTAACCGAAGCCTTCTCCACGCCTTTCCTAGTCCCTGTGAAGACTCTTCGGTCTGGCTGGAATCTTCTTCGCCTGCCTGGTGGACTCGGAGGTCACGAGGGAAGTCTGCGGGAATCCTGCTCTGCTAACCTGTGCCCCAGAGCTCTTCGTTCCATCGATTCCCTGCCAGACCTCGTCTGCCTGAGGTGACTCGGAGTTCACGGAAGGAAACGGTGCCTCTCGACCTCAAGTTTTCCTGTTCCCTTGCGCCTGCGCATCATGAGGTAAAATCATTCCTCTTTCGGTGGTGCACTTTCGTCTCTCTCGCCAAGACCACCGCCACGCCTGCGCTCCTTGAGGTAAAACTTTCCTTCCTCTCAAGGCGGAACGTTTCTTCACTTGTCAGCTTATAAGACCGAGGAACTGTGCATTTCATACCTTCTTACTGCCTGTGCATACGTTCTTCCCAGTTCAGTGCCACCGCTTCATGCAGTCAGCTCCACCTTTTATGGTCACTCCTTTCACCATGCAAGCCTGTGCGGGCACACGCTATTTGCAGTGATACGCACACCTCTTTCCCTTCAAACTTTTGCACTGTGTGTGCACCTGTACACGGTGACACGCACACCTTTCACTATAATCTCGCCACTGTGTGTGCACTCCATTTTCGGTGACATACACACCCTTATGTTAACATTTCATCATCCCTGCCTCACCCCTCAGTAGTGTGCGCACTTCTTCGGTGACGCGCACACCTGCACTCCCATTTCAAGTGCTTTAGTGTGTACCTCAAATGGCCTTACTTTCCTCAATGTGCAGAGCTTATTGCGAATTGTGTTGACTTACTTCCTCCTTTCTCCTCGTCATTAGCGTTCTTCATTTGGAGGAACTACGAGTCTTGCCGACCCTACAGTTCGTTGTGTACATCGTCTGACAAAGACCTGAGGTACTGTGCATTCTCTTCCTTTTAATCCCATTGGATCAAGTACAAGTTTGGACTTACTTACTGGCAGTACTTCTTTTCTATCTAGTGTTGATTATCTGTGCACACCTATACTAAGATCTCTAGTGATCCAAGTGCATCCTATGCGACAGTACATGTTCTGGTTTTAATGTGATTGTCAGTAGTGGGGAGTACCATCTATGTTGACTTGCTTACCTGCAGTACGTCTGCTCTACTAGTGTTGGTTAGCTGTGCACTGATTTCTCCGTGTTCACTCTGTGATTCTTATAATAGTTTTTTGGGCAGGGTATTTGTATTAGCATCTTCTACCTTTACCATGGCTGTACCAGCTATGAGTCAACCACCCTCTTTTCTTAATGAGATTGGGGAACCGGAAATCCACTGGAAGGAATGGATTAATTTGTTTGCTTCATACCTTATCGCCATAGGTGGCGAAAGGTATTCTGCCGTTCGCAAACAACACATCCTATTACATAACTTAGGTATTCAAGGTAGAAAGATATACGACACCTTACCTGAACCGGAGCTAGAAGAGGGAGAGGAGGATATGGATGAGTTTAAAGTTACCTTTTTGAAATTAGAGACACATTTTGGTGACAGGATAAATGTAGTCTTGGAGCGGCATAAATTCTTTACTCGTATCCAAGGGAAACAAGAATCCGTCACCAACTACATAGCGGCACTCAGAGGTCTAACCATGTTATGTGATTTTGGGGAACTCAATGATTCCCTTATCAGGGACCAATTAGTCAGGTGCACCAATAATAGTCGCATACAAGAAAAACTCCTGGCAAAAAACCCTACTCTAAAAGAGGCTTGTAGCATAGCACTATCTATAGAGCACACTGCTAAGTGCATCAAGGAAATGAAAACTCCTAATGAACTAGTTGCTAATGTTCTCAACACCAGTAGTGCACACGACAGTTGCAATGTTACGGAAATACTTAAAGTTAGACCTGGAGAAGTCAACGTTAACAAACCAGTCAGAGTAACCGAGGGTTTAAAATGCTACAGATGTGGCAGCAGCGATCACCTTGCGAACAATATTCGTTGTACTGCCCGAAATGTGACATGTATAAGGTGTAACAGGAAGGGGCACTTTGCTAGAGTTTGCAGAGATGGGGAGAACAGTCAGGTGAAAGTGGTTTGCAGTGAGGGGGACCTATCCCCCAAGTATGTATTTCAAGTAAAAGATACCGACAATGACGCCTCTCCAAATCCTCCTGAATATACTAAGTATCCTAAATGTACCATTCATTTGAACAGTAAGCCCCTGGTTGTGTTTGCTGATTCGTGTTCCCCTTTTACTTTAATGAATCTTGACGATATTAAAGATCTGTTTGACATCTCTAGTCTGGATGTGTTGGAACCTGACATTTCACCAAAAGGATACGCCAGAGAAACCATTCCAATAGTGGGGATGGTGAAAATGCTTATAAATTTCAAGGGGAGATCTACATGGGGAAAAGTGTACATTGTAAGAAAAGGTTCAAATCTGTTGGGCTGGCATCATCAAAAGGAGTTGGGGATCATGCTTGATCCAAATAATAAAGACCAAGTACTCCTCGTGGAATCCCCTATGTTACCAATTGCTGTGGAGCGGGAGGTGGGAACCAACGAGATTGGTAAGGAGCATACTGAATTGTGCCCAGTAGCAGTGCCAAGTATACCATGGACCAAGCTGGCCATGGACGTAATCGGTCCCATGAACCACTTGAGAGTCCAAAAGAGATTCATGTACTCATTGACTACACCTCCCATTGGATCAAGTACAAATTTGTGTCATGCACCACGACAGGTGTTCTCATCGAATTCTTAAGAGACTCATTCACCAGTGAAGGTGTACCAGAAACTTTAGTCATAAACGAGGGTATCAAATTCTCTTCAACTGAAATGATGGAATTCCTAAGTGAGCTGGGCATCAAGCAAGAGAAAACTGCCCTACCTTGTCACATGACCAACTGCCTCGTTGAAAGGACAATCCGCATGATTAAAGGACACATTCTATTAGCCCTTATCAACAGTCACGATGTGGATAAGACTGTAAGAGAAAGAATATGGACATATCACACCTCTCCCAACTTGGTAACGGGAATCTCCCCTTTTGCCTCCATCAGGGGAAGAGGACCAAGTGCTAATAACAATCCCCTATGTTACCAATACACTAGAAATCAGCTATATGACCGCAAACACAGAGTCCGTGATCTCAACTGGATGTCGGGGACTCTTTCGAGCCATTATAGCAACCAAAGAAAAAGTAGTCCCAGTAAACAATAATACACACAGCTATGTAACCACATAAGCGTTGTTCAGATTGACTTGTTCAGATTGACCCGTCACACTCCAGGGGGATATCTTTGTTGTTATGGGCACTGACTCCACGGTCCACACCTTTCGTTGGCTCTAGGGCCTTTGCACATTTACTGTTCCGGTTGCATTGTGGTTCCTTCTTGTCCGTGTTCCTGCCACATTATTTTGTGTTCAGATTAACTCTGTCAAGCATGGAAGGGAACCCATCTGGTATCTTTAGCACCTACCTGTTCTTTGGCCGTAGGGAGATGTGTTGTAATCTTCCTTCCTGTTTCCCCCTCTCCCACTCCTTAGTACATTCCCTCCTCCTTTTCCCCCACTCCCTTGGAACGTTCCGCTGAAGTTCGCCTTAGAATGTTGGCATGCTTCTGGCAGTTACGGAGAGTGGATGACAGAATAAAGACGTTTGTACTCACTCTGTGTCAGAGTACTTCTTTATAACAGTTACGTTTCTTTGCCGCTCAAGAGGAGTGTAGAGAAAGTGAGACTTTGATAAGTGTAGGTGTTGAAGAAGAGGTGGAAGATACTACTGATGTCAAGTTTGAAAAAGAAATAACAAAGTTTAAAGTAGTTTCTGGTGAAAATCCCAACTATGGGGTCCATTACGATGACTGGCGGATGCACCGCCGCGATGCTGGCGGTGGGAGAAAAAGCCATTTACCGCGCACCGGCAGCGGTCCTCAAGCCCACCATATTAGGATGCCTACATATAGCCCATTTCCCATCCGCCGTGGTGCAACGCCGACCGCCATCAAAGTGCCCCCGCCACCGCGGCGCTGTGAGCCAATGAGCACACACCGCCGTGCGTAATGACGTCCCGTACGCCGAAGATATTACGATGCTGGAAACAGGGCAGCGTACTGCGACGGAGAAACTGCACAGCTACAGACGGCGGAGACACCACAGCGGAGACAGAAAAGAGACCCCCGGAACACACCGCGATGGACCCAGCACTACACGCCATCCCGGTGCTGTACATGATACACCACCTGCAAGCCATCTACGGCCGCGGACGCATCCGAAGGTATGTACAGACACAACAGTGCAAGCAACACAATACACAGGTCAAGGGTCGATAAACGTAGCATGGGCACACCACACACCCCTGTGGGGACAGGCACACAGCCAGCACTGCACACACACATGTCCCACCTAATACAAAAACCCCTCGCTACATACTGCTCACCCATGTACCGCGATCATCAACAAATGGCCCGGTCACGTCACCGCCGCGGTCATTGCGCAGGAAAACATGCACACAACCCAGAGCCCAGAGCCCAGAGCCAGCGCCTGACATGGGCACTGTACAAATAGCACAGACCCACATCTTAAGCCACAACACACTAGCCCACTCCCTCAAGGGACACCACATGTGCCTCTCAAGTGCCACTCCTGCACAACAACCACACAACTGAACCCACACCATGCCCCACATCCCAACAACTGCATGAACAGCCACAACAGGACCCTTTGCACAGGAACACATAGCACAGAGGCACAGGCCACAGCCAACACACACACAACAACAACAACAGCACACACAAGGCAACAACACTGAGGCCAGGCACAAAATATACAAACACACAGATGAGGAGCAAACACTCCACTGCACACACTATCTGACAAGTCACACACACACACACACCACCCTGACTCACAGCTACATACACACACCATATGCCAGCAGTAATGGAGGACAACATATAGAACAGCCAAAGTGAGGTGCACACAAATGGGAGGGCAGGGACACAACCATCAAGTATGTGTGAAGCAGATGTAAGACAAGAGGCATGTGAGAACACACACAGTCCACCACAGCACACATGGTTGCCACAGTGAGCCAACACAAACCACGCTCACCTCAATGCAACTACTCAGGGAGACAGCAAGGCCACCCATGTATAGGCACAGGGAGGAAAGGAAGGCCCTGAACTCAAACAATGACCAGCCACACATAGGCATCCAACTACTGGACAAGAGAATGGCTGCACCACAACACACAGGGCCGAGTGACACACCACATGACTGCCAAGCACAAGTAGGATATGTCACACATACCTCCTCTCACAACAGCACCACACAATACTGACATGTGCACACAACACAACCCCAGGCTGAGCAAGTACACATACAGGCACACCACTCCAGGGTGACACATGGGAGTAGTTGACAATGCAGGTGCACACACATCAACAGGCACAACAAAGTCACCCCCCTCACACCATACACCTCTCCACCACCCAAGTGCACACATTAGAAGTAAGCCATGGGACCTGGATGACTCATCACCACAAGATGTACATACACCTACACTGCTTGCCACACAGAAAGGAAGCTCACACAGACACCATGACCCTGACCTGCATGCCTGTAAGCCTGTGCCCAAACTCCCAGCCTGTGCTGCCATTGCCCACAAACATGATATGTGTCCAACATAGATAACATGAGCAAAGAAGGATGATGACAACAGGATGTCATTGCCAACCACCTGCACTGCACCCATAAGTCTCAGAGTCAGGTAGAAATGAAGTCCCTTCCACCCCTGCCCAATAATTGAAATGTGAGACAACCCATTGGCAATGTGGAAGTGGCATACTGAGCATGTGACACAGTAAACCATGCACACACAGAAACAACTTTATTCAGGAAGGACACTGACACAACTCACAACAGGACCAACTGTGTTTATTCACATTTTGCATAGTGAGACAACAAATTTGGGCAACAGCAAGGCCAGTGGCCATTTCAATATGCACAGCATTTACATGAGAAGCTGCACAGGCAGGGGGCAAACAGCAGTGAACAAGGCCAGGGGCCACTACAATGTGCACAGTAGGGACATCAGAAGCTGCACAGGCAGGGAGCAAACAGCAGTGAACAAGGCCAGGAGCCAGTACAATGTGCACAGTAGGGACATCAGAAGCTGCACAGGCAGGGAGCAAACAGCAGTGAACAAGGCCAGGAGCCAATACAATGTGCAAATGAAGTCCATGACAAGCTGCACAGGCAGGGAGCAAACAGCAGTGAACAAGGCCAGGAGCCAGTACAATGTGCAGATGAAGTCCATGACAAGCTGCACAGGCAGGGAGCAAACAGCAGTGAACAAGGCCAGGGGCCAGTACAATGTGCAGATGAAGTCCATGACAAGCTGCACAGGCAGGGAGCAAACAGCAGTGAACAAGGCCAGGAGCCAGTACAATGTGCAGATGAAGTCCATGACAAGCTGCACAAGCAGGGAGAAAACATCAGTGAACAAGGCCAGGAGCCAGTACAATGTGCACAGTAGGGACATCAGAAGCTGCACAGGCAGGGAGCAAACAGCAGTGAACAAGGCCAGGGGCCACTACAATGTGCACAGTAGGGACATCAGAAGCTGCACAGGCAGGGAGCAAACAACAGTGAACAAGGCCAGGAGCCAGTACAATGTGCAGATGAAGTCCATGACAAGCTGCACAGGCAGGGAGCAAACAGCAGTGAACAAGGCCAGGAGCCAGTACAATGTGCACAGTAGGGACATCAGTAGCTGCACAGGTAGGGAGCAAACAGCAGTGAACAAGGCCAGGGGCCACTACAATGTGCACAGTAGGGACATCAGAAGCTGCACAGGCAGGGAGCAAACAGCAGTGAACAAGGCCAGGAGCCAGTACAATGTGCAGATGAAGTCAATGACAAGCTGCACAGGCAGGGAGCAAACAGCAGTGAACAAGGCCAGGGGCCAATACAATGTGCAGATGAAGTCCATGACAAGCTGCACAGGCAGGGAGCAAACAGCAGTGAACAAGGCCAGGAGCCAGTACAATGTGCAGATGAAGTCCATGACAAGCTGCACAGGCAGGGAGCAAACAGCAGTGAACAAGGCCAGGAGCCAGTACAATGTGCACAGTAGGGACATCAGTAGCTGCACAGGTAGGGAGCAAACAGCAGTGAACAAGGCCAGGGGCCACTACAATGTGCACAGTAGGGACATCCGAAGCTGCACAGGCAGGGAGCAAACAGCAGTGAACAAGGCCAGGAGCCAGTACAATGTGCAGATGAAGTCCATGACAAGCTGCACAGGCAGGGAGCAAACAGCAGTGAACAAGGCCAGGAGCCAGTACAATGTGCAGATGAAGTCCATGACAAGCTGCACAGGCAGGGAGCAAACAGCAGTGAACAAGGCCAGAAGCCAGTACAATGTGCAGAGTAGGGATATCAGAAGCTGCACAGGCAGGGAGCAAACAGCAGTGAACAAGGCCAGGAGCCAGTACAATGTGCAGATGAAGTCCATGACAAGCTGCACAGGCAGGGAGCAAACAGCAGTGAACAAGGCCAGGAGCCAGTACAATGTGCACAGTAGGGACATCAGTAGCTGCACAGGTAAGGAGCAAACATCAGTGAACAAGGCCAGGGGCCACTACAATGTGCACAGTAGGGACATCAGAAGCTGCACAGGGAATGTGTGCAACTGTACCATGCCATGCCCAGCCACTGAGTCATGGGGCTGACAATGGCCACCACAGGCACCGCCGTGGACACACAGGTGTGTGAGGGGGACCACCACTCAGATGGGGATGTCTGTTTGGCTTGGAGCTGACTGTGTGTTGGGGTCAGTTGGAGGGCTGCCCTGGGCAGTGAGAGGAACAACTGTTGAATAGCCATCTCTGCTGTGGGAAGCTGGGGGGCTGCTTGGACCAGGTGGGGTAGTGGCACGGGGAGGTGGACTCATGCTCTGCTGAGACACAGTGTGTGCAGGAGATTGTAGAGGGGTGCCTTTCCACTTCTTGGGGATCCTGAAAGGCTTCCCTGTCTGGGTATTAATGGGAACTGGTGTGGACACAACAGGTGAGCCCACCACCAAAGCTGATTCTGGTGCGGATGGTGACTCTCCCTCTGGGGACATGCTGGATCCCGCTGTGTGCTTGCCGGGGGCTTTCCGCCGCCCTGCCTTCCCCTGTGTACTCGGTTTGCCCCCTACAGTGTCCTCCCGTGCTGGCTTCACAGGGCTTGGGATGGGAGTGGAGGTCAAGGGTGGATCACCCATGGGGCCCTCATCCTGTGTAATGTTTGCAGGCAACACCTTGTCAGTGGGTGCAGAAACGTTCATCTTGCCTCTGTGAGCTGGCTTTGGGACAGGGGAGTCTTTGGCGGGGGAGGACGGTGAGGCCTGTGACCCTGAGGCTTGCTTCTTTTCTTTGTGGCCCTTGCTGTCACCTGACGGACTTTTCTCCCTGCGCTCTGGGGTGGCCTTACTCTTATGTGGTGATGGTGTCTGCGCCCTAGTCTGCCTGGGCTGCTGCTGCTCCTGTTTGCTGCAGGTGCTGTATCGGGACTTTGGGGTCTGTTTAGCATTGTCACTGTCGTCAGAGGTGCACAGTGACACAGGGCCGGACAAAGGGATGGGAACCGCACTCTGACTATGTGCCTGTTGCAGGGCTGCTGTCACAGTTGAGGGTAAGGACTGCACAGTCCGGTGGAGCCCACCCACGTCGGAATGTATGCCCTCCATGAAAGCTAGCACCTGCCCCAACTTTTTGTCGTGGTCTTGGAAGACATTGAGAAGTGCTGTCTGCCCCACACACAGCTGGCGCAATAGCTCGACTGACTCAGCACTGAGGGCAGCAGGGCTCACATGGGCTGGGGCAGCAGTGCCTGTGGTGAAGGTGACTCTTCTCTTCCTAACCGTGCCGACACGGGCAGCACCAGTGGAGGTTGAAGGGAGGCTGGGCACTGGACGCTGTGTGGCCGAAGAGGAGGCTGAGTCCCCGTTCCCTGTACCCCCCAACATGGATGCGTCACCGTTGGCGTCTGATGATGTAGAGCTTTGTGTCTCCGGCTGTGAATCCTCTAGCAGACTCCTGTCCCCCTCCTCGGCGCTGGTCACATCTGTGTCAGTCTGCTCCGGTGCGGCTGTTGTATTGGATGCCTCACCACTGGTGTCCGTCCCCTGTCCCTCTGTGCACACGGGAGATGCTGCATGGGAGAGAGATGTACTGTTAGTTGAGTGGCATCAACAGAAGTAACATGTGCAAGCAAATCTGCATTACAGAAGATTAGTACACCACGTTGCATGACACCCTGTGAAAATATATATCTTGCCACCCCAATTATCAAGCTAACGGTGCATGTCAAACACAAATCCAGCCATGAGTGACTCACACAGCACACCATACTGCCGGTGGCTCACTTCAGACACATCCACAAAATGCCCTGTGCACACACACTGTCCTGATGGGGCAAGGATGAACCCCACAACATGGTGCCAATTATCTACATGGATGGAGCGGTAGGGGACCACACAGACGCAGACCACAACATAACATTCCACAATGGCCCTGCGCTCATGCCATCCACCATGTCGTGTTCACGGGCACAAGTACTGTTCCACATTGGCCTCAGGTGACTGAGCGGCAGAAATCTGAGGTCAGGCATTGCACACATTCATTGAAACACACTCAGAATAAGCACACTGCCATTTCCATCCATGTGAATTCACACACTACCCCACTGCAGAAGGTACCTGAAGGCCACAACTCCAAATGCAAGAGAGATGCACAGTGCTAACCTGACTTCATGAAGCACAGGTAGGGCAAATGCATGGCAGATACACCCAGCACAGAGGCCACTGACAAAACATTGCACCACACTACCAACATCACATATCTGACAATTTGCACAGTCTGTGGATACATGCACCCACCCCCAGCCAAAGGCAGCCTGCAACACATCCTCACCCCTAGCTTGCTGCTGATGCTCCTTCAATTGCCTGTCCAGCTCAGGTTGTGTGACAGCCAGGATGCGGGCCATTAGTGGTGTCATGCTGCGCCTAGACAACCTGCCAGTCCGAGGGAGCAGCCCCAGCGTCATCTCGGCCACGTTCTTGCTCAGCCAGCAGATGTCGTCCCACCTCTTATGACAGTGGGTGCGCCTTCGGTTTGACACACCCAGATCTCGCACTCTGGAGGCAATGGCCCTCCACACGGCTTTACGCTGGTGGACCTTCAGCTGCAGGCATGGGAGACAAAAGGGGTAAAACATCATTGACACAGTGTACAATGCCAACACAAAGGAAATGCAGTAGCACGACAGTGACTTATCCCTAACTCCAGCAACAACTGTAACAGATGCAAAAATGCTTTGAACATGGTACAATGTCATTGGACAATCAGCCGTACATGCATGCATGTGGGATGGTGGACACAGTACCTCCACATCCCATTCACATGCAGGATACCAACACAGCAAGCAACGTGTAGTCTGCCCACATCTACTGTCCATAGTCACCTGCAACTAGACATAGATAAGATAGTAACACATGGGTAGTGTTGTGGGACTCACTGTGTCCGACACTGCGCAGACCTAAGTGTCCTAGCCCTGTGGAAGACTCACTGTGTCTTGGAACCCACATAGAGTGACAACAACTGTCATACACACACCCTTCTCACACGGCTGCTCTTGTGCAATCTACAGGGCTGAGATGGGACTCAGATGAAGAGGCGTGAACAAACAACACATGGAACACATTGTACATGCAGTGATGTGTACATGTGCCATTCTGCGGGGACTGTGCAGGCCAGGTGGTCTGACACTGAGAGGGAAAATTGGGAGCAACACAGCCATTCACACAAGCAATCACTGGCCTGACTCCTGCATCACCAAAATGCTGCTGCACTGTATGGCTGACACTACAACACATTTCCCTCAACTCAGGATGTGCATGCAGGGAAACGTGTGAAAGAGCACACAAACCCCTTCCCGCTGAAGTAAGCATGCAAGGCAGTGCATGTCAGAGCCACACACCCACTGACACATACAGAAGCACCTCCACCCCACGTGTGGCCACCCTGCACTCTCACTCACAGTCATGGAGACTTACCACAACATTAGGGGCACCATAAAGCCTTGGGTACTGTGCAAGTACCCCATCTACCAGGACCTCAAGCTCCTCGCTGGTGAAGGGACTGGCACGGATCTTCTGAGTCCTCAACATCACAATGGACAGGTGGCAGCAGCAGCAGGTGGAGGGTGGCAGTCAGCAGTCCCTGGAGGCAGCAGCAGCAGGTGGAGGGTGGCAGACAGCAGTCCCTGGAGGCAGCAGCAGCAGGTGGAGGGTGGCAGTCAGCAGTCCCTGGAGGCAGCAGCAGCAGGTGGAGGGTGGCAGACAGCAGTCCCTGGAGGCAGCAGCAGCAGGTGGAGGGTGGCAGTCAGCAGTCCCTGGAGGCAGCAGCAGCAGGTGGAGGGTGGCAGACAGCAGTCCCTGGAGGCAACAGCAGCAGGTGGAGGGTGGCAGACAGCAGTCCCTGGAGGCAGCAGCAGCAGTTGGACGGTGGCAGACAGCAGTCCCTGGAGGCAGCAGTAGCAGGTGGAGGGTGGCAGTCAGCAGTCCCTGGAGGCAGCAGCAGCAGGTGAGGGGTGTCAGGCAGCAGTCCCTGGTAGCTGTGGAAATGTGTGGCACCCTCCCACACATATATTGGCCCCTGGGGCTGTGTCAGTGGTCCCAGGGCACTGCAATTGGTGTACCAGGTCTGCCTCATTCAAAATCATCCAATGTCCGCCTCCGCGGTGGCGGTGCACGCCTACCGCGAGTTTCAAAATCGCATCCGGCTACCATGATGGTGCTTCCCATTGGCTGCAAGGGCATGGTCCATGGCGGTGACACACCGCATGGGCCAGGCGCGCGCTACCGTGGTGGTGCATCTTTCGAATGCTTCCAGTGATCGGCTCCGCTGTGGCGGAGCACGCCTACCGTGACTTTCAAAATCGCATCAGGCTACCGCGAGGGTGCTTCCCATTGGCTGCAAGGGCATGGTCCATGGCGGTGACACACCGCAGGGGCCAGGCGGTAGACACCGCGAAATGGGTGCCATACAGTGCCTATGGTGACCGTGAGTTGGGTAGCGGTGCATGCTAACCGCCATTTACACATACTATTGCGGCGGTGACTACCGCGATTGTGTCTGGGGCATTGGTGCTCACAGTCCGCAGGGGCCAGGTGGTAGGCACAGCGAAATGGGTGCCATACAGTGCCTATGGTGACCGTGAGTTGGGTAGCGGTGCATGCTAACCACCATTTACACATACTATTGTGGCGGTGACTACTGCGATTGTGTCTGGGGCATTGGCGCTCACAGTCCACAGGGGCCAGGTGGTAGGCACCGCGAAATGGGTGCCATACAGTGCCTATGGTGACCGTGAGTTGGGTAGCGGTGCATGCTAACCGCCGTTTACACATACTATTGTGGCGGTGACTACCGCGATTGTGTCTGGGGCATTGGCGCTCACAGTCCGCAGGGGCCAGGCGGTAGGCACCGTGAAATGGGTGCCATACAGTGCCTATGGTGACCGTGATTTGGGTAGCGGTGCTTGCTAACCGCCATTTACACATACTATTGTGGTGGTCACTACCGCGATTGTGTCTGGGGCATTGGCACTCACAGTCCGCAGGGGCCAGGCAGTAGGCACCGCGAAATGGGTGCCATACAGTGCCTATAGTGACCGTGAATGGACTTGTGGAGTACCTTTGATGCACCTATGGTGTCATCCAGCTGAATGCATAGGCCAACATGTACAGTGCCCAGTGTCTCCCACATTGAAAGACCCTCATGAGGGCAAATGCTCAAATGGAACATGTCACTCCATGTCACCTACACATCACATATATGGGTCTGCGATACATTGCATGGGCACATACACTTGCACATGTCACATGTGCTGTGTAATGACATGTAGACTGTCCAGTTATCGTGTTGCATTGCATATGTAGATGATGGTCATTGTCTGTGGGTGCAATGTAATGCACAATGCTGTGTCATTGTCTGGACTAGGGGCATCACCGACTGTCCCATTGTGTACTGCACCTGCACACACGTGTTCACCACGCTCAGCTGGTGGTCAGTGTGTAGTTGATGTGTGCCATGTGCAACCTGTGTTGGGAGGTGTATCAGGGACAACAACATGGTGTGTTATGGTAGTATTGCAATTTGGAACATATGCTGGGGGTCATACTCACAGGTGTGCCCACACATCTGTTAGCATGTCACACTGTGCATGCCAATGAGCCGGAGGGGTGCACAGGTAATTGCTGCGGGTAAGGGGACAGGTGTACAAGTAGTGTGCGTGATGTGCACCCACTTGTGATGTGCTCTGTCTGTCAATGGTGCAGTGTGTAACACTTGGGAATGTGTCTTTGAACAATGGACTGTCATGCACATGTCATGGTGTTTTGCATTGACATCTGTGCACTTCCATCTGTCCTAGGAGGAGGAGGAGGCCCAATATCCATCGTCCTTTCACAGTGCTTGCAGACATGGAGGATGAGGAGATAATCCGCAAATTCAGGCTGGACCGACAAACCCTGCAGACCCTATGTGGCATGTTGGAGCCCCACCTGCAGCCACATCAGACATATCCAACAGCTTTCACCGCAACATCTAAGGTGATGGCATGCCTGCATTTCTTTGCGACAGGCTCATTCCAGCACACGGTTGCAAGCGCAGGCGGGATGTCCCAACCGATGTTCAGCATGGTGCTGAGGGATGTACTGTCGGCTATGATGCTCTACAAAGACAGATATATTCATTTCCCCAGGGGGCCTGAGTTGGTAGCTGTGAAGGGTGATTTCTATGCCCTTGGACATATCCCCCATGTCATTGGTGCAATTGATTGCACACATGTTGGGCTTGTGCCACCACAGGCACGTGAACATGTGTACCGCAATAGGAAGCATTCACACTCGGTGAATGTTCAAGTGGTGTGCCTGGCGGACATGATCATATCACACGTGTGTGCCAAGTTTCCCGGCTCAGCCCATGATGCCCACATCTTGCGCAGCAGCATTGTTCCTCAGCTGATGGCCAATCTGCTTCCTGAGCATGCATGGCTTATGGGTGAGTATGCATTGTGGATTAGAGTGGTGTGTGTGACATGCTGTTGTGTGGCATTGTGGGACTGCAAGGTTAATCTGTGTTTCTCACACCCAGGTGACTCAGCATATCCTAACCGCCCATGGTTGCTGAGCCCATTGCGGAATCCCACCACACCAGCTGATGTGTGATATAATGATGCCCATGGGAGGACACGGTGTGTGATAGAACGTACATTTGGACTCCTCAAGTCAAGATTTCGCTGCCTGGACCGTACTGGAGGTGCCCTGATGTACACGCCAGGGAAGGTGTGTCAGATTGTGGTGGCATGCTGCATGCTCCACAACCTGGCCATTCGCAAGGCAATACCCCTGATCCAGGATGAGGATGATGAGCAGCCAAGGCCCCCGCCTGCAAACCAACCCGGATCAAGTGACGAGGGCAGTGGAGAGGAGGAAGGTCTCGACATGCGGCAACAGCTCATCACCCGCTACTTCACGTGAAGGTGAGTGATGATGTAGGAGGGACAAAATGGTCTGATGGTGTTGCAGTTGCTGTGAGGGTCTATGTGAGCTTGGTGACTGCAGCCTTGTGTTGACTCATTGCCGCATACCAATGTGCGTGTGATTGGGTAGTGTGATATAGATACAGGATGTCTCTTTGGTGACTGTTGCCCTGTGTGATGTTTTCAGGTTTGTGTACCTTGTTGACAAGTGTTGTGTAATGTGTGCGATGCCACACCCATACAAGTGACTCTTGTTCTGCTGTTTTCCCTAGGTCCCATCAGCATCTCCTTGCCTACCTACATTCCATTCCCCTGGACCATGTCCTACACATTGAAGGTTGCACATCCTGTATTAAAGACGGAGCAGACACAACAACATGTGTGTAAGGTGTATTTAATTACAATTGTGACATGTGAGGGTTGACAAAATGTACAGGGTGGTGAATTTGAGAAGTGAGTTGACAGTCATGGTAAATGAGATACTTGAGTAGTCCCCACAATGATGTGGAGACCCAGTCCAACAGATGGATGCCATTCACATGGCAGTGTGGGGAAGGATTGTCCAACAGGTGAATGCAGTGGTGCAGTCGTCTGACATGGCTGGCTCTGGGATTTGCGTTTGGCAGGTGCTTTGGCATGTGAGTCCTCCTGGCCTTTCCTTGGACGGCCCCTTTTGCACTTGAGTGGAGGGGCCACTGCTGCAGGGATAGTGGTGTCTGAGGACTCACCCCCCTGTGGACGCAGGGGAGGATGATGCAGTGTCACCCTGCTGCCCTTCAGGGGGAGGCGGAGATGTTGAATGTTGCGCTGGTCTGTCCCTCAGAATCGCCACTTGCTGCCCAAAGAGGTCCACAATTTGTCCTATGCGGGTGTCCATGGACCTCATCAGCAGGAGGAGCTCCCGAGAATCTTCCTCAGACAGGCCCGTTCGTCCCTGGGCCTGTTCGTATGCCCCAAGGACTCTGTCAATGTGTGCCAGGGCTTCGGTCCCAGGATCAGTTCCCCTCTGCATGACCCTGTCCCTCAAACCTGCACTGCTGCCACGGGCCTGTCCGGTCCTCAGATTGGCCCGCTGCATCCTCTCCCTGGCCTCCACAGTCGATGTTGTGGGCTGGTCATCCCCTGGGTCAGGGAGGGTGTTGCCGGCAGCTATGGTGGTGGTGGTGGTGGTGGTAGTGGTTGCCACACAGGCCGTGACAGCAGGTGTCTGTGGAGGTACATGAGTTGCAGCTGATGTTGTTGTGGGGACAATGGGTGCCTGGGACTGGTTGTGGGCTGGCACACCAGATGGGCCGTCTTGGAGCTCCTCATCCAAGGAATCCAGGGAGTCTTCATCCAGGAGTCTCTGTCCCGGGGGTGGTGACTGGGTCGGCAGGTTTGTGGTGTCGTCCTCTGCAGTGAGTTCTTGGTCACCTGTGGGTGAGATGAGGAATGGTCATTGTGTTGCACCCAGCAAAGCTTGTGTTAGCAGTGTTACATCAACTGTTTGTTCATCCAGCAGTTGTTCACTGTTCAAATTTGCAGTCAGCCACATCTAGTGATGTGTTAAAAGCTGTTGCGGTACATGCATTACTTGTCCATATTGGGAGTTGTCAAAACATGACATGCACAATTTACATATTTTTCATTGACAGGTTCATGTTGGCATCCAGTTATTGATCAATCATGTGTCATCCAGTTAAGCGTATATGTCACTTGTTGAGCCCTTGCAGCGGTTTTCTATGCACATTGAGTGAACATTGTAGTCTAATGCATACCTTTTCAATGTGTGTGAACATATCTGTATTTGCAGTTCCAGCCATGCTTTAGTTTGCCTTAATTTGGTCCTAGGTGGTCTGGACCACTGCTACTGTCAGATGGCATGTAGTGGTGTGCATGGTTGTACTCTGAGTTCCATCTACATGTGTTACTGACTTTCACACTTTGGTTGCTGTCACAGTTTCATTTCCTTCGGTGTGTGCACACTATAGTTGACAATGCTATCTGGGTGTGCAGTTGTGCATTGAGAGGCCTGGTGTCCTCTACCACCATGTTTGTTGAAATGCATATCTGGCTGCATGTAGTGCCTGGTGATATGTTGTGTTTGTTGTTTTTTGGTTGTATTTGTGGAACCTCTCTGTGTGTGTGTGTGATGATGGCTTCCATCTTGGTCCAGTGTGGGACAAGTCAGCGTGATATGTCTACCTACCAGTTATTTGGGAGTGGACATTGCAATGAGTGACACATGCATCTTAGTGCGAGGGAGTAATGTGTCTTGGGTGCTGGAGGTCAGGTGGCCCTGTGTGAGTTGTTGTGCAAGCTTCACACACCCACACACCCCGACCTGTGCGATGCGGTTACCTACCTGTGATTTGAGTGGGTAGCATACAATGGCTGCCACAGGATTCTGATTGGGGGTGTAATGTCACATCCTACATAGGGGTGGAATAGCATGCATGGTGGTTTTTGTGTTACAAATTGCCAAACACACTACACCGTCTCACTGTGAAGATGGCTACCTACCGTTTGCAGTGAAGGTGAGCAATGACATGGCTATGTGCCTTATGAGTAATTTTTTGAAGGAATGTGTGTGTGGTGAGCAGTATGTGTGTGTGGCTTTCAGTACCCATACATTTCAGGTTACATTTGGACATGGGGTATAGCCCCCATCACTGTTGTCCCAACTATCTGGGTGTGGGGTTCACTCCCCCCAAATTGTAAACCGCAATAGGGCATGGGGTATAGCCCCCATCACTGTTGTCCCACCTATCTGGGTGTGGGGTTCATTCCCCCAACATTTGAAGGCACAATAGGGCATGGGGTATAGGCTCCTATCACTGTGGTGACATACAGCAGGGTGAACATCGCACCCAGCAAACATTTCAACACCATCATGGTTCATGGTATTTGTGGGCCGGAGTACATGAGCACAGTACATGTGAAGCACTTGTTCGGGGACATCCATACACTTACATGTTGTGGACAACCGTGGTGTGTGTGTGAGATATACTCAGCCATGTGCAGACAATGTATGCTTTTGGGGCCAGACTATACCAGCACTGTTCAGACAGACAGTGTGAGATGTGACCATTGTCAATGCATACACACATTGGTGGTCCGAAGCAGACACCTTTGAACATTTTAGTCTGACGAAGTGCTGTTCTGCAATTCAGTGCAGCACTGTGGTAGCTGGGTCTGTTGCAGGACATTTTGGATGTGCATAGTTTAGCATTGGGAGTCCCAGCTGCAGTG
Organism: Calotriton arnoldi; assembly: GCA_963921515.1. Lineage (NCBI taxonomy): Eukaryota > Metazoa > Chordata > Amphibia > Caudata > Salamandridae > Calotriton > Calotriton arnoldi. The sequence goes on along the minus strand of CAWUFW010010726.1, from coordinate 252,396 downwards.
TAGTTTTTAGGTAAACACCACCTCCACGGTTTAAATTGCAACACTGTGGTATGATATGGGTGATTTGCACATTGCCAAACAACCTGGCAGACACTGCTGCAGGGCAGCATGCTCGTTGTCAGTGTTGCAGTGTGTGATGACTGGCAGAGTAGACACAATGTGTGTGATTGTTGAACAGAGACTTGTGCATGCTGACTACAATACAACTGTTTTGCATGATTAGTGTGGGTAACTGTGGATTAAGTGTCATGGTGTCATCTGTGGGTGCACATACCTCACATGCCTATGTGTGGTACAAGTACTCCATCATGCTGAGCTGTGGGAGTAGGGGGCCTGTTGTGAGTTGTACTGCTGGGTCACCAATGACAAGCACCACTCCTGGTTGACATGGTTACCTACCCGTAATTTTGATGATTGACATTCCATATGGGCCACATGGTTGTGTGTGTGTGTGGAGTGCTCCATCATACTCAGCTGTGGGAGTATGTAGCCTGCTGGGAGTTGTGGTGCAGGCTTCCCACCCACCCACACCCCTCCAAGTAAGGATGGCTACCTACCTGTTAGTTTGAGGTGAGCAATGCAAAGGCTGACACATGGGGGGAGGACTCCATCCTGCTCAGCTGTGGGAGTGTGTGGCCTTGTGGGAGTTGTTGTGTAGGCTTCCCACCCACCCACACCTCTCCAAGTAAGGATGGCTACCTACCTGTTAGTTTGAGGTGAGCAATGCAAAGGCTGACACATGGGGGGAGGACTCCATCCTGCTCAGCTGTGGGAGTGTGTGGCCTTGTGGGAGTTGTTGTGCAAGCTTCCCACCCAGCCACACCCCTCCAAGTAAGTATGGCTACCTACCTGTTAGGTTAAGGTGTGCAATGCAATGGGTGGCACATGGGGGGAGGACTCCATCTTGCTCATCTGTAGGCAAGGTGGCCTGCTGGGAGTTGGGATGCAGGCTTCCTACCCACCCACACCCCTCCAAGTAAGGATGGCTACCTACCTGTTAGTTTGAGGTGAGCAATGCAAAGGCTGACACATGGGGGAGGACTCCATCCTGCTCAGCTGTGGGAGTGTGTGGCCTTGTGGAAGTTGTAGTGCAGGCTTCCCACACAGCCACACCCCTCCAAGTAAGTATGGCTACCTACCTGTTAGGTTAAGGTGTGCAATGCAATGGGTGGCACATGGGGGGAGGACTCCATCTTGCTCAGCTGTAGGCAAGGTGGCCTTGTGGGAGTTGGGGTGCAGGCTTCCCACCCACCCACACCCCTCCAAGTGAGGATGGCTACCTACCTGTTAGTTTGAGGTGAACAATGCAAAGGCTGACACATGGGGGGAGGACTCCATCCTGCTCAGCTGTGGGAGTGTGTGGCCTTGTGGGAGTTGTAGTGCAGGCTTCCCACCCACCCACACCCCTCCAAGTAAGGATGGCTACCTACCTGTTAGTTTGAGGTGAGCAATGCAAAGGCTGACACATGGGGGAGGACTCCATCCTGCTCAGCTGTGGAAGTGTGTGGCCTTGTGGGAGTTGTAGTGCAGGCTTCCCACCCAGCCACACCCCTCCAAGTAAGTATGGCTACCTACCTGTTAGGTTAAGGTGTGCAATGCAATGGGTGGCACATGGGGGGAGGATTCCATCTTGCTCAGCTGTAGGCAAGGGGGCCTGCTGGGAGTTGTAGTGCTGGCAGCATATACACATGTACCCATGTTCATGTTGCTAGCTACCTTTGGGGTGCATCAGGGGGTGTGCCTGTTGAATGTGTGAGAGATGTGTTGTGGAGAGTGTGGTGCACGTGAGAACATTTGAACCTAGGAGGGATAACTTTGGGGTAGTGCAAGACAGTACATCAGTGTGAGGTTAGGCATTTGTTAGTACTTACCAGCCTCAAGTCCCCCGGGTATTCCTGAGAGACTTTCTGGATGTATTATGCCAAGCACCTTCTCCTCCCAGTCGGTGAATGTTTTGAGTGGAACAGGAGGGCCACTGCCTGTCCTGTGAGTCAGCTCATGGTTCTTGGCTCTCTTCTTCTTGACCACTGCCTTCAGATCATGCCAGCGCCTCATAATCTCATTTCTATTGCGTGGCACGGTCCCTACTGCATTTATCTTGTCTACAATCCTTCTCCACATCAGCGTTCTTGTGGCTGGTGGTGTCTGTTGGACCAGGTTCCCAAACAATTGTGGTTCTACCCTGATTATCTCATCCACCATGACCCTCAACTCACTCTCAGTGAATTTGGGCATTTTTTGTGGTGCCATGGTGTGTGATGTGCAAAGGTGTTTGAGGTGCAGGTGTTGAAGTGGTGGTGGTGGTGATGTGTATGGTGTGTGATGTGCACAGGGGTTGTGGGTACAGGTGAAGAAGTGGTGATAGTGGTGGTTATGTGTGTGTGTGTATGTTGTGCTGCTTTGCCTCTCCTTTCAGCTGTTGTGGATGTGCCTTCAGGTCTGGAGTTTTGCAAAGGATTGTGGTCTGGTAGGGGGCTAGATTTATACTGGGCTCTGGGTGTGTCAGGATGGGGTATTGGTAGCAGGTGTGGTGTGTGTGTAGTCCTGGGATTTGTAGTTTTTGAGTTTGCCAGGGCGGTGTGTCTTTGGGGTGTGATACTTATGTTTCTGGTGCATGACTTGTTTGGTTGGTGCACTTTGTGGCCATGTTGTGTGTGTTTCTCGTGACCGCCATTTTTTTCACGGAGCGTACGGGGCGGTGGGTATTCTGCAGCGCTTCCGCGGGCTATCTCATTACTCACTATTGTCGACCGCGGCGGTCGGGAACAGCGGTGTGGACCGCGGTGATGTCGGGAATATCATAATTTCAATGGCGGTGTCTCCGCTGCGGTTGCGGTCGTTTAGCCTGTTACTGCCGCGAAACGACCGCCGCGGACGGCTTTTGCCCTTCTCCGCAGGCGACGGGGGGTTTCTCGGCGTTCCTTCCCGCCGCGGTCGGATTTTTACCACCGTGGATCCTAATCTGGACGGCGGTTTTCCCACAGTTGAGGCGGGTGGTGATTTTTCACTACCATGGCGGTCGGCTTGCTTTTCTGACCGCCATCGTAATGAGCCCCAAAGTTTGTATTTGTTGCCGACGTACTTATTATAAAATTCAAACTAGGAATGTAGATGTGTTTTTAAAAAGTGAAGAGGAAAACAATGATAAATGGAGAGAATTTGCTGCTTATCTGTTTGTGGAAGGTCGTTTTGAGTTAGGTACTGTACAATGCATTTGTAAATATTGTTATAATAAATTAGAAGAAAACAAAATGCCAGCTAGAGCTGTCCATAATGACTTAGAATTAGTACCTATACCTCCAGACCTTAAAGATTTAAATACATATGAGGCTATCCTTATACAATCTGTGCACCCTTTTCAGGCTATAATTCGTATGGAGCCTAAAACAGGGTAGCTGCCTCCAACAGATCTACAAAGAGGTTTAAAAGGAAGAGTTGTGTATTTACCTATAGATTTTAAGAAAAATGTTGAAACTGTTGGTGTAGAAAGAGAGGATACTGAACCTGTAGTCATTCTTGTTAATGGTGTACCCACAAAGAGTCAGAAAATATGGCAAGAGTTAGTAGATGTCACGAAAGTCCAAAAGGCTACATTATATCTGGTGCAAAACAATATTTACTATAAAAATGTAAATGTAGAAGAAGAAGAAATGACTTTAGAATATGAAACACACATTTCAAGTGGACACATAGAAAAAGTGGAGAACTCAAGAAAAGAAGAAATTTATGAACATTATACTATACACCCTCTACATTCAAAAGAACTGATAGGAGATACTATTGAATTGTTCCAGATGAAAAAAACAAAAGGAACTCCCATGAGTGTGTGGGAAAAAAGTTTGGAAGCTCGTTGTTTTCCACAGCTCTTCCCTACTGGAAAAGGTGGACGATATGATGAATGACGAGTTCAGATTCCAGCTGCAGAATATCGTACTTTACGATTGTACTCAGAAGATCCAAGATTTCGTCAGTGTATTCCATATTTGTTTCATCTTTTATTTGAGAGTGATCTGTCCGCACTTTCATATGCAGTCAACCATATATTAAAAACGGGAACGCATCTTTCACATATTTCTGCAAAGCAATTTATGGACAAAGTTGAAGAAAGAGACGAACATTTAGAATCACAGTTAATTAATTTGATGGCATGTCAACGTGGCACTAATGAATATTGGTATCGACGTCATGGGGAACTAAAATGTATGTTAAGAAACTTAGGAACCCCTACGTGGTTTGTTACACTTAGCTGTGCTGAGTACGCATGGGATGATTTACTGGATTTTCTACGAGAAGCAAATTCAAATATAGAAAATATTGAATTGAAGACACCTGGAGAACTGTGTTCCCTAGATTCTGTAAATGTTTGCAGATATTTTAATCATAGGTTTGAAGCTATGATGTCTTTTATCTGTAATAAAAAAAAATCCACTGTAGGAGAGTAGGATCTGCTTCACATGGGTACCCCCACTTTTTGCTGATGCTTCACTGGTTTTCGACATTAGTCTGGCTGGGGCCCTGCTATTCAGAACCCCAGCCTAGCTGTTTCCTCTTTAAAAGGGTCTCCATGTGCCTTAGGCACATCACTGATTGGGATCTGGAGTGCCCTTATAAGTCCCTAGTATATGGTATACTATGTACCAAGGGCATAGGTACCTCAGAGGACCTGCCAGGGGCTGCAGCATATATTATGCCACCCCTGGAAGGCCATCCAAACTGACACCACAGGTCTGCTACTGCAGCCTGGGTAAGGTGGTGCAGGCACCCCTTACTGTGGTATAGGTTACCTATATCACTAAAAGCATACACACATATAAACCTATAAGTCACTCCTAAGGCAGGCCTTATCAATCCTAAAGGCAGAGTGCATGGTTCCTATGTGAGAGGGTGCCCCTGCATGAGCAGGGCCCCTCTGCAGCATTCGGAGACCATCTCTGATGCTGTTTGTAATGCAGCCTGACCATATACTCTTAAGCGCATTATATCCTCGCGGTAAAATGCTAACTTTGGAATGGCTGCACCTAAACATGTCGTGTTTGGTGTCAAACATCTTGGAATACTACCCCCACCAATCCTGGCGGCGGGGGTAGCATTCCACCCTTCTAGAGGGAAAGGCATGTTAACTCTGACGAGTCCGGTAACTTCTTTCCAGAGCCCTGGCATCACAAAATGGATGCTGCTGCCACAGACACGAGTCTGGCCTCCTGCTGCTGGACGAAACTCCAGCAGGGGAGGCCTGGACAATAGGTTTCCTGTCCCAGGGAGGTGTGACCACCTCCCCAGACAGGACAATGTGTATTGGGGCTGGGCGGGAGCACTTTCGGGTGCTTTGAAGTCCTGCACTGGGGGCACATTTGGTGTCCCTGTGCATACCCCAGTTCAAACCGGATCAGGGGCTCGCCGCCCCTGCTTTGGCGCGAACTGGACAAAGGGAAAGGGGTGTAGCCACCCCTCTGCCCTGACCCACCCATAGGTGGGGCCACAGAGTAGTCCATCCCCTATTTTTAGAATAAAGGTAGGAACCCAGTCCTTAGGACTTTAGATTATACCTGGACGAAACTCTGAAACTGAATCCTGGAACTTCGACGCTCTACTCACGATTAGAGGACTGAAGAATCTCCCTTGGGGTCAAGGAGTGACTCCCCTGCTTGGCAGGCACCAAAGAAGCATCTGTCTGGTTCGCATTTCTGAAGCTCCCGTCGGACGCCGAAGTCATCGCATCACCAGAGGTAGATTCTCAGACTTCCCCGAGGCTACCCTGAGTCCCCAGCAAAGCTGAGGCCCGTGGCTATCGTGGGTGACTTGAGACCGTGACCCCTGGACACCGAGCACACTTGCAAGTGCACCATCTTCTGGGTCTCCCAAGAAGTCGTGCTTTGGGCTCCGAGTAGCCCTAGCCTCCAGCACCACCTGCACTGAAGATCACTGGCTTCCACTCCACTAGTGTCCTGTAAGCCAGCTCCACGTGCGGCGTCACAAGGCTCCTTCGCGGTCGCTAGCCCGTTGGCTAGTAGCCCTTAACGAAGGCCAATCTTTTCTTTACTTGGCATCCTGGTTGCTCCAGGCCTGCCCTCACTTACCCTCGCTGGGTGAGTTCCACAGACCTTGCTGGTCTGCACCATCGACGATCTTCATCTTACTCGAGATTTGCCGTTGCCAAGGCTTGTTGGGTCCAATCCGGTCGCCAACACCTCAGCACTCGACAGACATCGAGCACCAGCCCGAATCCTGCTCCTGGTTGCCGACAACGCCTCCCGGACCTCGTGGCTGAAGAGTCAAGACGACCGTCACTGCACCTGAAGCACTCGACATCGGTGGGCATCTGTCCATCGTCTTCCTGGTCACTGGCTAGTGACCCAGACTCTGTCCCCTCTGCTTTCAGGTTCTTCAGAACTCCGATCCACTCTTGGATCCACCCGGACACTTTTCTCCTGGTCGCCAGCAGCACTTTGCAGCAGATCGCCATACGAAACGACGACGAAACCCGACCCCGAAAGGCACCTATGCACCCGGCTTCCTGGGTGAGGTAACACGAGTACTCCGGTGCTCCCGTGGGTAGAGACTCTTCAAAGTCCTAGATCTCAAAGGGTTTTGTCCTAGTCCTCTTTTAAGTGTCCCTTTCCTCTATTTTCCCGATCCCGACTTTCTCCATAGAAGTTAACGGCGTATCGCGGTTGTGTATTTACACTGCACGCGTCCCCGTGGGTCCCCTGTGTCACTACCTTGGGTGGTTCCTTGTGGTCCAAGCACTTCTAGAGGCTCTAGGCCTAGTGTCTAGTTCAGTCGTGGTTCGCATACCACTTTATTGGTATATGGTTTGGTACGCCCTAGGGCCCAAACGTGTATTTGTGCTATTACTGTGATTTAAGATCTTATAACCTATGTACTTCAAACTCTAGCCTCATAAAGAGACTAGAGGGGTGTGTTTAGTAATAAATACATATATTTTGAATATATACCTGGTGTGGTGCTCTTTCATTTGGTCACTCAAGAGATTATAGACTGGTAAAACAAGCTGCTTTACATTCCTTCAAGACTTAGCCTGAAGGCTGCTCTCCATAGCTACCACTAGGATAGCTTTCAATAAGGTTGTCTTTAACCTATCTACCATAAGAGTCGATTTGGACTGGTGCAAGGTGCCCACTATAATTAGTGGACAGCATATGCCAGGCCAACTTCTCACATCCACCTATTGGCGAAGTTATTGATTTTTTTGGGAGAAAAGAATACCAAGCTAGAGGTGCTCCTTATATACATATGCTTTTATGGATCAAGGATGCACCTAAATTTGGAACTGATTCGGATGAGACTGTTTTGTCTTTTATTGAAGACTATGTTACCTGTGCGATTCCAAAAACAGGAGGAGAAAATATCTTAAGACAGCAAGTTTTACGGTTTCAGAGTCATCGATGTGGAAAGTATTGCCGACGGAAATATAAGTCAAAGGATACATTTTACACAAAATGTCGAGTTGGCTTTCCACGTCCAGTAATTTTCAAAGGAAGAGTGAACAGTTTTATGTCAGCAGTGAGGCATACCATCACTCGAAAATCACCCAAAAATACTTATAATTTAAAAAGAACAGAAGAATCGAAGTACATTAATGATTACAATCCGGTGATTTTGAAGATGTGGAATGCAAATATGGACATACAATATGTTGCAGATAACTCAATTGCTGTTGCTCGCTATGTCACGTCATATATTACCAAGTCTGAGAAGACAGAATTGAAAGAAATGTGGGAGGAAATTTCACAGGAGAAGACACTTAGCAAAAATTGTACAGCTTCAGCTTGAAGATGCTTTCACATCGAGAAATTGGATCTTACGAATGTTCGGATCGATTGACATCTGCAAGTTTATATTCAAAGTCAAGAGGGATCATCTGGATAAGTCTTGGTCTTGCTGCAGCACGAAATCGAGTTTTGAAATCTGTACAAGAAATTGAATACTTGGCACTGAATGAACCGGAAAGTACAGATATTCTGAAAACAAATATGTTGGATACGTACTATCCAAATAGAAGTCCATACCTGGAAAACATATGTCTATATGAAATACTGCAACATTATAGTTTTAAAAAAATGTCACAGAAAATATAAATGAAGGAAAATACGCTGTAATTGGATCTGAAGGATGTTTGGTAAAGCATGACAAAGGAAATCTGATTAATCACAGGAAATTAGGTTGTGATACTCCAGATAAAAGAGAGTTTTTCTATTTAGCTCTTCTGCAGCTGTTCAAACCTTGGTGGACTGAAATGGAATTACTTGGACATTGTGACTGCTATGACGATTCTTTCAATGCATGTAAAGATAGCATTGAATGTACAATTTTTCCAAATTATCTCCAAATGTTGAACGAAGAGATTAATCAAGAAAGAACTATTGCAGCTGAAATAGCTAGAGATAGTTCTCAAGATATTCAGAGTTCTGCTCCACAAAGTCAAGATCCACTAGGAGAAGCCATACTTGAAAATGAAGCGGCAATAGCAATGAGTGAAGTGGAAACGGTGATGCAGTAAGCACAACAGGACAATATTGATTTGGAAAATTTAGAGGAACATCTGAATTCTGAACAGAAAGAAATATATCACCAAGTTACACAACAGATATAACATGGATTACTGCATGAAAAGAATGATTGCCAATGTACATCATTTAGACCTATTCTTATGTACATCAGTGGACAAGCTGGAACGGGGAAAAGTTTCTTGATTAAATGTTTGTCAAGTTATCTACAGAAAACAACAGATTCACATTTGTCTTGTGTTGTAACTGCTCCAACAGGGTTAGCAGCACACAACATTAAAGGGATTACATTACATCGTCTTCTTATGTTACCAGTAGAACATGAAAATAAATTGGAATACCACAAGCTATCTGGAGAAGCTTGTTTCGAAGTTTCAAGAGTACTAAAGAAAATGAAACTTCTGGTAATTGATGAAGTAAGCATGGTCTCAAACTTAATGCTTGCGTTTGTACATTTGAGGATGCAGCAGATTTTAAAAACAAATTACGATGTTTTATTTGGAGGAAAACATGTAATTGTATTTGGTGATCTACTACAACTCACACCTGTGAAAGGCCAACCGGTTTTTAAGACCCTTCATCATGAAGATACTAAAAAATCATTGGGAAGTATTGGAAATGTAAACATTTGGACTTCTTTTGAATATAAGGAACTTACTAAGAACATGCGACAAGCAAATGACAAAGATTATGGAAACATTCTTCAAGATATTAGAATTGGTGTCTTAACAAAGGATGGAAAAAATGCTTTAGAAAGTCGGCTACTAAAAAACTTGTTTCCAACAGAAAATATTGCTGCTGAAACAATCTACCGAAGAATTGCAGAAAAGGAATCTATAATTTGCCATATGCCAACACTGAAAGAATGCTCTACATTCAATGAAGAACTGTTGAAACTGGAGAATGAACCGATAATGAAAATGGTAGCTATTGATAAAATAGAACATGAAGGAGTAACTATTCTATTGTCAGAGAAATTGCAGTTAAAATTAGACTCTTTGGAAAAATCCCTATCTAAGACTGCTGGTTTGGAAAAGACCTTATATGTCTCTGTAAACTGCCGGGTAATATTACGACGTAATTTAGATGTTGAAAAAGGTTTAGTAAATGGAGCAATGGGGAAAGTTGTTGACTTTGTTAGTTATGCAAATAGAGATGAGATTGAATTTTTGAAGATTAAATTTGATCAGATTGAAGAGGTGAAACAAATTGGACGCTGTTGTGTTCGTTTCTTGCTTGTAAAAGATTTGTATGTTCGTAGAAAACAGTTTCCTGTTTGTTTAGCATATGCAGTGACTATTCATAAATCTCAAGGTTTAAGTGTAGACAATGCTTTGGTAAATATTGGAAGTTCTGTGTTTAAAGAGGGTATGGCGTATGTTGCATTGTCTCGAGTAAGAACGTTATCCGGATTGTATTTGATTGATTTTGATGAGCAAAAGGTTAGTGCAGATGTAAATTGTGTAAAAGAGTACAATAGGTTAAGAAGACTCTATGCTCCTAATTTAGGTGAATATCCTATTTATGAAAAACGTTTTATGTGTCCAAAACGAAAATATGATAAAGATTATACTGAGGTTGCAAAGAAAAAAAGAATTGAAAAGAATGACGAGTCTGGAAAGAAAATAGAAGGGAACACGGTTGCTAATATTGTAGGATATCAGTTAGAAAATAGCTCAGGTATCAACTGTTATGCTAATGTAATTGCAAACGTTGTCTTTTTTTTAGAAAATCTACAGCATGCAATTATTGAAAATCGAGAAAAAAGATTTTGTTCTTTGTACATTATATTTTTGAGAAGTTGAAAACTGATAAAATGAAAATCCATACTGCTTCTGATGTGCGGAATCTTTTGGATATATGTTCTGGTTCTTCACAATTTACACAGAATGTACAGCAAGATGCTCAGGAATTTCTTAGGTTTATGCTTGCAGTATTAGAAGATGAAGGTATACAAATTAAAAATCTGTTTGGACTACGTTACAGATGGGTTCATAGATGTGACAGCTGTTCATTTTCATTTACCACTAAAATAGACACTGAACGATTCATATATTTGACAATGCCAGATTTGAAAACAATGTCTTTCAACGAACTAGTAAAATCAGCTAATCAACATATGGAATGTACTCAGTGCAAATCGGAAATGTTGTCAACATTATTTATAGAAAGATGTGGACAATATATTATTTTAATGCTGCAACGTTGTAGAGCAGATGGAACAAAATTGGAAACCAAAATTAAAAATTTTGTGGCAGGTCAAGTGTCAATTTCAGTGGCAAATGTCATTTGAGATGTCATCAGTGATGTCATCAGTGATGTCACTGACCATGTCATGAATGATGTAATATGTGACGTCATCAGCAGTGCATTGCGGGGGCGTGAGTTATAGTTAGCTGAACTACCTATAACGGCGGAATTTCTCTGGTTTTGTATGAGTGAAATGTCCAACTAACTATAACGTCAATGAAACCTATGGTTTTTTCAGTGAATTTTAAAGGTTTTTTAAATGCAAATTTCTAACTATAACGTGCCTGAAACCTATGGTTTTTTAGTGAATATATATATATATATATATATATATATATATATATATATATATTAACACAAATCCTTCCCGTGGATTAAGGAGGTCCAGGCACTCAATGCTTCTTTAAAATGTATTGCTCGGGTGACAACAAGTCACAACAACGGTCTCACAGGACGCGTTTCGGCTTATGCCTTCATCAACATATTCAACGCCATTTGGACAAGGTATTTATACTCTCATACACATTCCAGGGCATATTTTCTCAATGGAAAGGGAAGAGTTGCGCCAAGTACTTACAACTATTTTCCCCAAGGTTTTCCGCCCAAGTGGGCTGGTACCCCTCATTAACATGTAATACATGCATAAGTAAAGACACAACAGACAATAATAAGCAAAGAAAAACAAATTGTTGTCTGCACAAATAACAAATTAAATAATATGAGGTTATAGACTGAGAATACTGTCACTTTTCAGATTTAGTACGAAAAATGCATACTAAATGGAGGCGCTGGATACGTTCTGGTGTTGGGTACCCATATCAATAGTCACAGGCATCTCGCCCCAGCGGGCCTGTAGTATAATGTGGATCTTAATGTTCTTCTCAGTCTACCCTGAATACTGAACCTCTTTCTACCCGGTAAATGGAACAACAATAAAACACTTTAACTGTGGAATCCCACTTCGAGCAAGTTTCAACCAAAACAGCTAACAGAAGCTGCAGACAGTCACTATTTAATCTTATAATGTTTATTCTATGCAAAATAAGCATTCCCCTCTGTGAACAAATAGATGCACATACAATTCTTCATCTGCATTGAGCCCTCTAGGATCTTTGCTGTCGAATGGCAAAATGTACTTGGATTCTAAGATCCTTAGGGCCAAATGTACGACCACCCAATTTGCGACTCGCAAATTGCATTGCAATTGCAAGTCGCAATTTGCGAGTCGCCAGTTGGGATGTACAACAGTGTCAGAGACACTGTTAGCAATTCCCAATGGGGTCGCAAAATGCGAGGCTCATGAATATTAATGAGCCACTCACAATTTGCAACCCCATTGGGAATGGCAGGCCTTCCCAGGTATGGTGGCCTGCTGGGCTCAGCAGACCACCATGTCTGGGACTGCTTTTAAATAAAGCAGTTTTTTTTTTAATGCAGCCCGTTTTCCTTAAAGGAAAACGGGATGCATTTTAAAAAAACAAAAAAAACAAAACGTTTTCGTTTCATTTTTTAAGGGCAGGTAGTGGTCCCTGGGACCACTGCCTGCCCTTAAAAATATTTTCCGAGCCAGTCACAAAGGGAAGGGGTCCCCTGGGGACCCCTTCCCATTTGCGACTCCATTACCACCCTCTTGAAGAGGGTGGTAATTTGCGAGTGTTTTGCAACCGCAATTGCGGTCACAAAACATTGGTACATGGCTTTGCGGTCGCTATTAGGAAGGGAACGCCTCTTCCTAATAGCGAGTCGCAAAACCTATTTATCGAGTCGCAAATAAATTGCGACTCGCTAAATAGGCTTTGTACAGGGTCCATGAGGTTTTTGCATGTGCAAACGGGTCGCAAACCCTTTTGGGCATTCAAAAACAGGTCGTACATCTGGCCCTTAATTTCTTCTCTCGGTTACCACCTCTTTCATCTACTCTGATTCTGTCAATCGCACTATAGGTCAGGTCTTTAATATCTCCATTATGACTGATCTGGCATTAATATAAATATATATATCAATCCGGATCTTTTAAAGCACTACTACTCACCAGTGAGGGTCTCACGGTGCTGAGTGGGAGAGGGGCTGGGTCTGTGGCTTAGTCAGAGAACCAGGTCTTTAGGCCCTTCCTGAATTGCCACAGCAATGGTGATTGCCTTAGATGCAGAGGCAGGGAGTTCCAGGTCTTCGCGGAGAGGTAGGAGAAGGATTTTCTTCCAGCTCTGGCCTTGCGGTTCCATGGACGGTGGCCAGGGCCAATTGAGCAGAGGGAGATGTCTGGTGGGAGTGTAGAAGGAGAGGTGGTGGTTGAGGTATGCAGGTCCGGCGTTGTGGAGGGCTTTGTAGGCATTCGGGAGAAGCTTGAAGGTGATTCTCTTGTTGACAGGTAGCCAGTGAAGGTCTCTCAGGTGGCCAGTGATGTGGTTGTGGCATTGGATGTTCAGGATGAGTCTGGCCGAGGTGTTTCTGGATGGTCTGCAGTTTTCTTTGGAGTTTCTGGGTGGTGCTGGCGTAGAGTACATTGCCGTAGTCGAGTCTGCTGCTGACGAGCGCATAGGTGACCATTTTCCTGGACTCTGTGGGGATCCACTTGAAGATCTTACAAGGAGGTGGAGAGTGTGGAAGCAGGAGGACAAGATGGCATTGATTTGGCGGTTCATTAAGAGCGAGGAGTCCAGGATGATGCAGAGGTTTCGAGCATGGTCCGTGGGTGTGAGGGGGATTCCAAGCGCTGCAGGCCACCAAGAGTCATCCCAGGCAGAGGAAGAGAAGCCCAGAATGAGGACTTCGGTCTTCTCTGAGTGAAGCTTGAGGCAGCTGTCCTTCATCCAGGTGCCGACTGCCTTCATCCAGTCGTGGAAGATGCTCTTGGTGGCTGTGGATTCGTCTGTGAGGGAGAGAATCATCTGGGTATTGTCGGCATAGGAGATGATGTTGAGTCTGTGGCTTCTGATGAAGGGTGCAAGCGGGCAATGTAGATGTTGAAGAAAGATCCCTGAGGCACTCCACAGCTGATCTCTGAGGGTTCTGATTTGAGTAGTGGAAGTCTGACTCTCTTTGTTCGGCTGGTGAGGAAGGAGCGGATCCATTCTAGGGTTTTGCCACGGATGCCGGCATTGAGGAGTCTTGCATAGAGGGTGTGGTGGGAGACAGTGTTGAAGATGGCTGAGAGGTCCAGGAGGATGAGGGCTGCTGTCTTGCCTCAGTCGAGGAGGGTGCAGATGTCGTCTGTAGCAGCGAGGAGAGTGGTCTCAGTGCTGTAGTTGCTTCTGATGCCTGATTGGGAAAGGTCCAGGATGTTGTTCATTTCGACAAACCTGGAGAGTTGGGTGTTGATGGCTTTTTCAATGACTTTGGCTGGGAAGGGGAGCAGAGAGATGGGTCTGTAGTTTTTGAGGTCCATCGGGTTGGCAGAAGGTTTCTTCAGTAGGGGGTTGATCTCTGCGTGCTTCCAGTCTTCGGGGAAAGTTGCGGACTCGATGGAGCAGTTTATGGTGCGGCAGAGTTTGGGTACGATGGAGGTGCCGGCTCTATTGAAGATGTGGTGAGGGCAGGAATCTGGGAGGTTCCTGAGTGGATGCTCTTCATGAACCTGAAGGTGTCGTCAGAGGTGAGAGTAGTCCGGTTAGTCAAGGTCTGCTGGGGGCTGGAGCCATTGGATGCTGTTGTTGCGGGTGGGGTGGGGGAGTCTTGGGTTGAGTAGCTGTCATAGATCTCCTTGATCTTGCAGTGGAATAAGGTGGGGAGATTTTCGCAGAGGGGGGATGTCTGCTTTCTCTGTGCTGGGTTTGGTGAATTCTTTGACCACGGCCAAGAGTTCTTTGCTGTTGTGTAGATTGGAGTAGATACGTTAGTTGATGGCTGCTTTCTTTTTTGTTCTGATGAGGCGGTGGTGTCCGGTGATGGCAGATTTGAAGGCTGCATTATCTGCAGTGATCTTGCTGTTCCTCTATTTTTTCTTGAGTCATCTGCAGGTGTGCCTGGACTCTTAGAGGGCAGAGGAGAACCAGCTGTCTTTCTTGGAGGGCTGCTTGCTTGAAGGTTTCTTGAGGGGGCTAGTGTGTTGGCACAGTCTGAGATCCAGTGGTGGAGGTTGCATCCTGAGGTGTTGGTGTCCATGGATGTCTGTGGTGGGGTCTTGCTGAGGGAGTTGGTGAGCTGGTGTTCGGTGACTTTGTTCCAGCTTCTGCAAGGATCGCGGTAGGTGTGGTAGCATACGGTATATATATATATATATATATATATATATATATATATATATATATATATATATATATATATATATATATATACACATATATATATTATTGGGAAAACAAAAACGCTTTTCCTATGGAAGGTCCTAACTATAACTATCTACTGGCGGCCGCCAGTAGATAATATATATTTATATATATATATATATATATATATATATATATATATATATTATCTACTGGCGGTCGCCAGTAGATAGTTATAGTTACAACCTATTATCCATAGGAAATCCGCGACATTCTATTTGAAATAACTCTCTTGCCGGTTGACGTATCTTCGCAAAATTTTCAAACTTTGTGGCCCGCTCCGGTCCGCTCCTACCCTGAAAGTCTCGGGGGATTCGTCAAGCGGGGGCCGAGAAAAAGGGGGTCCCAAAACGCGTTTTCCCCATGCAATTTTCCATAGGAAACTTTAGACACGGCTACAGCCCGAACTGCTGAACGGAATTACACCAAATTTGGCAAAGAGGTAGTTCTTGGTTCAGAAAGAACCCTTTTGTTAAATGGTGTAAATCCGTTCAGTAGTTGCTGAGAAAATCAAAAGTAAAAAGATAGTGATATCTATGGCCGAGTAGGGTCCGCGTACCCTCCCGATCACGAGCTGCATGTTAATTGGCTGTCAGCTGGCTGTCAACATTCCGATTCAGGAAATGTTGGCAGCCATTTTGTCCCTCGGTAGAACCGAGGGACAGAAACAAGTGCGCAAAGCGCACAAAGGGGGCAGGGTAGAAACACCCTGACCCCTAGGTTTGCTCAGGGGTCCCACAAGGACCCCTGAGCAAAAAAAATAAAAAAATTTTTAAAAATCGGCAGGATGCGCTCAGGGTGCGCGAATCCTGCCGAAAAAAAATCGAAGCGCGGTCTCCCGCGCTCGATTGGATTTGCCCTCGGGTGGCCCAAGTCCCGGGGGCATGGTGGGGGGATAATTTAATGTGTGGGGGCCTCAAAGGGCCCCCAAGCCCGGGGACCGCCACCCCCCGGGGCTTTTTTAAAATGGTGCGGGAGGGCTCTGAGCCCTCCCGCAGCCCCGGGGACCACCACCTCCCCGGGGCTTTTTTATTAATTAAAAGACCTGTGTGGGGGGCTCCAGCCCCCACATGCCCGGGGACCGCCACCTCCCCGGGGCACTAAACATTTAAATATGGGGGTCCGTTACGGACCCCAGAGCCCCGGGGACCACCACCTCCCGGGGCTGTGAACTGAATGGGAGGGGGCCGCGCGGCCCCCTCCTGGAGCCCTTGATGGCCCTGGGGACCGCCACCCCCAGGGCCGGCTCCTGCAGTGTCCCGGGTGCCTACCCCCGGGACACTGTAGTTTGCTATGGCAGGACGGGAGCCTCGCGGCTCCCGTCCTGCCATTGCAAGCTTGCTTTGGATATTGGAAGAGAGCAGGGAAACCTGCTCTCTCTTCCAATATCCAAAGCCGATA
Organism: Calotriton arnoldi; assembly: GCA_963921515.1. Taxonomy (NCBI): domain Eukaryota; kingdom Metazoa; phylum Chordata; class Amphibia; order Caudata; family Salamandridae; genus Calotriton; species Calotriton arnoldi. Next base: position 235,952 of record CAWUFW010010726.1, on the reverse strand, counting down.
GCTTTCCACATGGGGAGCAGCATGTTAGCTGCTCCCCATGTGTAAAGCAATGCCGGCTCCCGTAGGACACGGGGAGCCGGCGGGACTGTGGGGGATTGGGGACCCCCACAGTCCCCAACGAGAGGGCCAGCCCCGGGGATGGGGTCCCCGGGGCAAGTAGTGGCTCGGGAGTGGGGCCACGCGGCCCCCTCCCCAAAAAAAAAAAAAAAAAAAACGGAAAGGCCGGCCCCGGGGATGGGGTCCCCGGGGCCTTAAATGGCCTGAGGAGGGGGCCACGCAGCCCCCTCCCTACGAAAAAAAAAAAATCGAGGCCATGCCCCGGGGATGGGGTCCCCGGGGCCAATACAGGCCCAGGGAAGGGGGCCATGCGGCCCCTTCCCGTTTTTTTTAAATTTGTAATTAAAAAAAGGGGTAAGGCCCTGGGGGATGGGGTCCCCAGGGCATAAAAACTGGAAAAAGGAAGGGGGCCACAGAGCCCCCTTCAGGGGACAAACATTATTTTTTTTTTTTTAAACGATCGGGCCCGCAGGCCCCGCCCCTTCCTTCACCACTCTGCAAACGCGCCCCTGGCGCGTTTGCAGAGGGGAACGACTCCCTTGAATACTGGGGGTCCCTGGGGGACAACTAGCCCACCAGGAACCTCCAGTATGCGCCAGGGGCTGCCTTGCAGAGAGGTGTACAGAGGCCACGCCCCTTTTACACCTCTCTGCAACGCAGCTCTGTGGCGCTTTTTGGAGGTATATGGTGGGCTAGTTGGACTCCGGGGACCCTCAGGATTCAAGGGGACTTAATTCCCCAACTTAAAACGCGCCACGGGGCGCGTTTGCACAGTGGTGAAGGGAGGGGGCGGGGCTTCAGGTGACATGTGTGGCTCAATGGTTAGAGCGGCAGACCCTGATGCAGAGATCTGGCCCAGGACCAGGGTTCAATTCCCGCCTCGGCGGGTCTTGGGCTCAATTTCCTCGGACCTGATAATTCTCGCCTCGGTGCCTATTCTAATCATGGGTCCCACTCTGCAACTCTGGGCAATAGCTTGCTTAATCTCCACAACGGCCCCAACAGCGCTGGGATGCCTGGCTTCACCCTGGGGGTGCCCAGGAGTGGACATTTCACAGGGAAAAGCCAGGAAGGGTTCCACAGCGGTATGCGTACAGCGCCTGGACACCCCTTTGGGGGTATGGGTGCGCTTTACAAGTACAAATTTCATTTCATTTCATTTCATGTGTGCAAACAGGCCCCGTGGCGCATTTTAAGATGGGGAATTAAATCCCCTTCAATCCTGAGGGTCCCTGGGGGCCAACTAGCCCAACAGGTACATCCAGAAAGCGCCACAGAGCTGCGTTGCAGAGAGGGGTAGAAAGGGGTGTGGCCTCTCTACACGTCTCTGCAACGCAGCCCCTGGCGCATATTGGAGGTTCCTGGTGGGCTAGTTGGCCCCTAGGGACCCTCAGGATTCAAGGGGACTTAATCCCCCAACTTAAAACGCGCCACGGGGCGCGTTTGCACAGGTGTCACCTCAGGCCCCGCCCCCTCCCTTCACCATTGTGCAAATATTCTTCTAAAATCATCCGAAATACGAATTCCTATTTACTCACCTGTTATAAGGAGAGATCTCAGTGCTGCATCTTTCAGCCCAGTACTGGTCCTGAAAAGTAATTTTAACCGTACTTACCAGTAACTTGAATTTCCTTCCATAGGATATCATTGCCTGCTTTTTGTTGAAAAAGTTTCTAAGTGTTGATTTTTGAAACATACAAATATTCCTCTAAAATCAGCCGAAATACGAATTCCGATTTACTCACCTGTTATAAGGAGAGACCTCAGTGCTGTATCTTTCAGCCCTGTACTGGTCCTGAAAAGTAATTTTAACCGTACTTACTAGTAACTTGAATTTTCTTCTATAGGCTAACATTGACTGTTTTCACTTGGAAATTCTTCTAAGTGTGGAGTTTTGGAACTTTAAAATATTCCTCTAAAATCAGCCGAAATACGAATTCCGATTTACTCACCTGTTATCAGGAGAGACCTCAGTGCTGTATCTTTCAGCCCAGTACTAATCCTGAAAAGTAATTTTAACCGTACTTACCAGTAACTTGAATTTCCTTCCATAGGCTAACATTGACTGGTTTCACTTGGAAATTCTTCTAAGTGTGGAGTTTTGGAACTTTATAATATTCCTCTAAAATCAACCAAAGTACGAATTCCAATTTACTCACCTGTTATCAGGAGAGAACCCAGTGCTGCATCTTTTAGCCCAGCACTGACCCTGAAAAGTAATTTTAACCGTACTTACCAGTAACTTGAATTTCCTTCATAGGCTAACATAGACTGGTTTCACTTGGAAATTCTTCTAAGTGTGGAGTTTTGGAACTTTATAATATTCCTCTAAAATCAACCAAAGTACGAATTCCAATTTACTCACCTGTTATCAGGAGAGAACCCAGTGCTGCATCTTTTAGCCCAGCACTGACCCTGAAAAGTAATTTTAACCGTACTTACCAGTAACTTATATTTTCTTCCATAGGAATCCATTGTCTGGTTTTCAGCAGAAAAGTTTCAGTGTCGATTTTCACAAACTACAAATATTCCTAAAAAATCGCCTGTATGACTTAAACGCATTCTTTCAACTGTTTACAGGAGATGCACCAGTGCTGGATCCAGGATCCAACACTGAGTAAGAAAAAGTAACGATAACAGTTTTTAACTTCTAAGTGAATTTCCTTCCATAGGATAACATTGGTGATTCTATGAGAAAAAGTTTCTAAGTGTGAACTTTTAAAGTACAATAATATTCCTTAAAAATCACGACTGTAACCAAAACGCTTTTACTCAACTGTTTACAGGAGATGTCCCAGGACTGAATCTAGGATCCAGTCCTGTGGTTAGAAAAGTAATCCATAAAGTAACTAATTGCATTTAACTAGAAATTCACATTGAGCTGAATGTTGCATTGTGTTTGAAAATGTGTTGCCCATTGCAACAACTGTAACTACTGTACTTAAAAGTCTATTGCCTATGTGCAAAGTATTTAAACTAAAGTAATTCATTCTGAGAAAGTATTTTTTGTAATGTAATGTATAATGTAATTACAATGTAATTTAAAAAATAAAATATTTACAAAAAAATTGTTTCTAAAAATTTGGAAATCAGTATGAAAAAAATGTATATAACAATTAATACATTTAAAAATTGTCATTTACAAAACCTTTGAAATTCACTGAAAAAACCGTAGGTTTCAGACATGTTATAGTTACAAATTAGCATTTAAAAAACCTTTGAAATTCACTGAAAAAACCATAGGTTTCAGGGACGTTATAGTTACAAATTAGCATTTAAAAAACCTTTGAAATTCACTGAAAAAACCATAGGTTTTAGGGACAGTTATAGTTAGTTGGACATTGCACTCGTACAAAACCCGTGAAATTCCCCGTTATAGTTAGTCCAGCTAACTATAACTCGCGCCCCGCAATGCACTGCTGATGACGTCACATATTACATCACTCATGACATGGTCAGTGACATCACTGATGACATCACTGATGACATCTCAAATGACATCACTGATGACATCATCCACGTGATAATCTGATGCACCTCCTCACACCCCAATATAACCTTTGATACACCCACTCTAAATTACAGACTGCCATTCGCAAAACCATAGACACTCCAACACCAATAACTACATACCCACTCACTGATTCTTAGGTCTACGCACACATCCACTCACTCACCCGTACAGTCACTCATACTTACGGTCACTCAGTACAGGACTATCATATGCACTCATACTCCTACATAGACACTCAAACACCGCCACTCATCCATAGAGGTACTCACACACCTAGTCAGTCATGCAAATAATTAAACACACTACCATTTACTCACCTATACAGTTATACACACACCAGCTCACTTACTCATACAAATAGTAGCACATTCTTACGCTCTTATACAATCACTGATACAAGCACACACTCATCCATACAGCCACTATCACAATCACTCACTCTCGCTTATAGCTATTTATATACTCCAACACACATATATACTGCCTTTCACATATGTAGTTACTCACACATGTACCACTGGGACATACATTCACTCACTAACACACTCTTACACACACTTACCCACCCATACAGTCTATCACAGATGCACTCTTGAAACCATCCACCCAGTGAATCACCCACTCACACATCTATGCACAGAGTTGCACACACCCCTCCCACACAAACACTCAGGCACCCATACAGATACTCAGACAAGCATTCAATAACTCATATAGACACTCATGTAGCTATTCACAAACACATGCAGCCACTTACACAGCAACAGACAGACGGATACAGACATTCACCCAGTTTAGTCACTAACCCATGCATTCAGTAAGATACGTTAAATCACTCACTTATAGAGTCAGTCACGCACCTACTAAATCATCCATACAGACACTTACACACCCACTCATTCTTCAATACGTCTTTTCCTATATATATTAAAAATATTTAAACTTTACAGAAACACACAGTCACTGGATGATGTCATCAGTGATGTCATTTGAGATGTCATCAGTGATGTCATCAGTGATGTCACTGACCATGTCATGAGTGATGTAATATGTGACGTCATCAGCAGTGCATTGCGGGCGCGAGTTATAGTTAGCTGGACTAACTATAACGGGGGAATTTCACGGGTTTTGTACGAGTGCAATGTCCAACTAACTATAACTGTCCCTAAAACCTATGGTTTTTTCAGTGAATATATATATTATCTACTGGCGGTCGCCAGTAGATAGTTATAGTTACAACCTATTATCCATAGGAAATCCGCGACATTCTATTTGAAATAACTCTCTTGCCAGTTGACGTATCTTCGCGAAATTTTCAAACTTTGTGGCCCGCTCCGGTCCGCTCCTACCCTGAAAGTCTCGGGGGATTCGTCAAGCGGGGGCCGAGAAAAAGGGGGTCCCAAAACGTGTTTTCCCCATGCATTTTCCCATAGGAAACTTTAGACACGGCTACAGCCCGAACTGCTGAACGGAATTACACCAAATTTGGCAAAGAGGTAGTTCTTGGTTCAGAAAGAACCCTTTTTGTTAAATGGTGTAAATCCGTTCAGTAGTTGCTGAGAAAATGAAAAGTAAAAAGTTAGTGATATCTATGGCCGAGTAGGGTCCGCTACCCTCCCGATCCACGAGCTGCATGTTAATTGGCTGTCAGCTGGCTGTCAACATTCCGATTCAGGAAATGTTGGCAGCCATTTTGTCCCTCGGTAGAACCGAGGGACAGAAACAAGTGCGCAAAGCGCACAAAGGGGGCAGGGTAGAAACACCCTGACCCCTAGGTTTGCTCAGGGGTCCCACAAGGACCCCCTGGGCAAAAAAAAAAATTTTTTTAAAAATCGGCAGGATGCGCTCAGGGTGCGCGAATCTTGCCGAAAAAAAATCGAAGCGCGGTCTCCGCGCTTCGATGTTAATTGGCCTCCGGGTGGCCCAAGTCCCGGGGGCATGGTGGGGGATAATTTAATGTGTGGGGGCCTCAAAGGGCCCCCAAGCCCCGGGGACCGCCACCCCCCGGGCTTTTTAAAAAATGGTGCGGGAGGGCTCTGAGCCCTCCCGCAGCCCCGGGACCACCACCTCCCGGGGCTTTTTTTAAATAATTATTAAACCTGTGTGGGGGGGCTCCAGCCCCCACACGCCCGGGGACCACCACCTCCCCGGGGCACTAAACATTTTAATATGGGGGTCCGTTACGGACCCAGAGCCCCGGGGACCACCACCTCCCGGGGCTGTGTACTGAATGGGAGGGGGCCGCGCGGCCCCTCTCCTGGAGCCCTTGATGGCCCTGGGGACCACCACCCCCAGGGCCGGCTCCTGCAGTGTCCCGGGTGCCTACCCCGGGACACTGTAGTTTGCTATGGCAGGATGGGAGCCTCGCGGCTCCCGTCCTGCCATAGCAAACTGCTTTGGATATTGGAAGAGAGAGCAGGGAAACCTGCTCTCTCTTCCAATATCCAAAGCGATTGCTTTTCCACATGGGGAGCAGCATGTCAGCTGCTCCCCATGTGGAACAGCAATGCCGGCTCCCAAGGGACGTGGGGAGCCGGCGGGACTGTGGGGGATTGGGGACCCCCCACAGTCCCCAACGGAGAGGAGCCAGCCCGGGGGATGGGGTCCCCGGGCAAGTAGTGGCTCGGGAGGGGGCCACGCGGCCCCCTCCCCAAAAAGAGAAAATTAAAAAAAAAAAAAAATGGAAAGGCCGGCCCCGGGAGATGGGGTCCCCGGGGCCTTAAAATGGCCAGAGGAGGGGGCCACGCTGCCCCCTCAAAAAATAAATATAGAGGCCATGCCCCGGGGGATGGGGTCCCCGGGGCCAATACAGGCCCAGGGAAGGGGGCCACGCAGCCCCCTTCCCGTTTTTTTTTTTAAGGTAATTTAAAAAAGGGGTAAGGCCCTGGGGGATGGGGTCCCCAGGGCCCAAAAAAGAAAAAGGAAGGGGGGCCACACAGCCCCCCTTCAGGGAGAAAAAAACCCCAAAAAACGATCAGGCCCGCAGGCCCCGCCCCTTCCTTCACCACTCTGCAAATGCGCCCCTGGCGCGTTTGCAGAGGGGAACAATTCCCCTTGAATACTGGGGGTCCCTGGGGCCAACTAGCCCACCAGGTACCTCCAGTATGCGCCAGGGGCTGCCTTGCAGAGAGGTGTACAGAGGCCACGCCCTTTTTACACCTCTCTGCAACGCAGCTCTGTGGCGCTTTTTGGAGGTATATGGTGGGCTAGTTGGACTCCGGGGACCCTCAGGATTCAAGGGGACTTAATCTCCAACTTAAAACGCGCCACGGGGCGCGTTTGCACAGTGGTGAAGGGAGGGGCGGGGCTTCAGGTGACATGTGTGCAAACAGGCCCCGTGGCGCGTTTTAAGATGGGTAATTAAATCCCTTCAATCCTGAGGGTCCCTGGGGGCCAACTAGCCCAACAGGTACATCCAGAATGCGCCACAGAGCTGCGTTGCAGAGAGGTGTAAAAGGGGTGTGGCCTCTCTACAGTCTCTGCAACGCAGCCCCTGGCGCATATTGGAGGTTCCTGGTGGTCTAGTTGGCCCCTAGGGACCCTCAGGATTCAAGGGGACTTAATCCCCCAACTTAAAACGCGCCACGGGGCGCGTTTGCAAAGATGTCACCTCAGGCCCCGCCCCCTCCCTTCACCATTGTGCAAATATTCCTCTAAAATCAGCCGAAATAGGAATTCCGATTTACTCACCTGTTATAATGAGAGACCTCAGTGCTGTATCTTTCAGCCCAGTACTGGTCCTGAAAAGTAATTTTAACCGTACTTACCAGTAACTTGAATTTCCTTCCATAGGCTAACATTGACTGGTTTCACTTGGAAATTCTTCTAAGTGTGGAGTTTTGGAACTTTAAAATATTCCTCTAAAATCAGCCGAAATACGAATTCCGATTTACTCACCTGTTATCAGGAGAGACCTCAGTGCTGCATCTTTCAGCCCAGTACTAGTCCTGAAAAGTAATTTTAAACGTACTTACCGGTAACTTGAATTTCCTTCATAGGCTAACATTGACTGGTTTCACTTGGAAATTCTTCTAAGTGTGGAGTTTTGGAACTTTAAAATATTCCTCTAAAATCAGCCGAAATACGAATTCCGATTTACTCACCTGTTATCAGGAGAGACCTCAGTGCTGCATCTTTCAGCCCAGTACTGATCCTGAAAAGTAATTTTAACCGTACTTACCGGTAACTTGAATTTCCTTCATAGGCTAACATTGACTGGTTTCACTTGGAAATTCTTCTAAGTGTGGAGTTTTGGAACTTTAAAATATTCCTCTAAAATCAGCCGAAATACGAATTCCGATTTACTCACCTGTTATCAGGAGAGACCTCAGTGCTGCATCTTTCAGCCCAGTACTGATCCTGAAAAGTAATTTTAACCGTACTTACCGGTAACTTGAATTTCCTTCATAGGCTAACATTGACTGGTTTCACTTGGAAATTCTTCTAAGTGTTGATTTTTGAAACATACAAATATTCCTCTAAAATCAGCCGAAATCCGAATTCTGATTTACTCACCTGTTATCAGGAGAGACCTCAGTGCTGCATCTTTCAGCCCAGTACTGGTCCTGAAAAGTAATTTTAACCGTACTTACCAGTAACTTGAATTTCCTTCCCTAGGCTAACATTGACTGGTTTCACTTGGAAATTCTTCTAAGTGTGGAGTTTTGGAACTTTAAAATATTCCTCTAAAATCAGCCGAAATACGAATTCCGATTTACTCACCTGTTATCAGGAGAGACCTCAGTGCTGCATGTTTCAGCCCAGTACTGATCCTCAAAAGTAATTTTAACCGTACTTACCGGTAACTTGAATTTCCTTCATAGGCTAACATTGACTGGTTTTCAGCAAAAAAGTTTCAAAGTGTTGATTTTCACAAACTACAAATATTCCTTAAAAATCGACAGTATGACTTAAACGCATTCTTTCAACTGTTTACAGGAGATGCACCAGTGCTGGATCCAGGATCCAACACTGAGTAAGAAAAAGTAACGATAACAGTTTTTACCTGCTAAGTGAATTTCCTTCCATAGGATAACATTGGTGATTCTATGAGAAAAAGTTTCAAAGTGTCAACTTTTAAAATACAATAATATTCCTTAAAAATCACGACTGTAACCAAAACGCTTTTACTCAACTGTTTACAGGAGATGTCCCAGGACTGAATCTAGGATCCAGTCCTGTGGTTAGAAAAGTAATCCATAAAGTAACTAATTGCATTTAACTAGAAATTCACATTGAGCTGAATGTTGCATTGTGTTTGAAAATGTGTTGCCCATTGCAACAACTGTAACTTGTACTTAAAAGTCTATTGCCTATCTGCAAAGTATTTAAACTAAAGTAATTCATTAAGAGAAAGTATTTTTTGTAATGTAATGTATAATGTAATTACAATGTAATTTAAATAATAAAATATGTAAAAAAAATTGTTTCTAAAAATGTAGTAAATCAGTATTTTAAAAATTTATATAACAATTAATACATTTAAAAATTGTCATTTACAAAACCTTTGAAATTCACTGAAAAAACCGTAGGTTTCAGACATGTTATAGTTACAAATTAGCATTTAAAAAACCTTTGAAATTCACTGAAAAAACCATAGGTTTCAGGGACGTTATAGTTACAAAATAGCATTTAAAAAACCTTTGAAATTCACTGAAAAAACCATAGGTTTTAGGGACAGTTATAGTTAGTTGGACATTGCACTCGTACAAAACCCGTGAAATTCCCCGTTATAGTTAGTCCAGCTAACTATAACTCGCGCCCCGCAATGCACTGCTGATGACGTCACATATTACATCACTCATGACATGGTCAGTGACATCACTGATGACATCACTGATGACATCTCAAATGACATAAACCGCATTTAATCTTACAGCTGCTTTGTGTTTCTACATTATTCTACTGTCTTAAAACGTCACTCTGGCACCTTTCTCTAAAGCAGAAGTTAAGATGTCGAATGCCAGGCAAGGAGGTAAACCCCCTAAGCAGCCTCTTTTTGTGGATGTACTTAAGCAGTCACAAGATGTGGTTGCCAAAAGATCTTCTTCTACAACAGAAGATTCAATACAAACTAACCTAACTTTGCAAGGTCAAACTATGGACCGCATATTGCAAGAAATTTCGGCGGTCAGTCGCAGACTAGAAGGCATGGATTCAAATATATCCTTTTTAACTGCAGAAACTAAAACAATTTGAGCAGATTTTGCACGATTTCACGCCAAAACAGAAGAGCTCGACCACAGATTAACAACTGTAGAAACTCGTCTAGACTCAGTACAAAATGGAGACGAAGAGCTCTTATTCCTGCGAAGTAAGCTGATTGATTTGGAGGATCGAAGTAGGAGAGATAATATTCGCTTTTTTGGTTTTCCGGAAAAAATAGAAGGCCTAAACACTAGAACGTTTCTCCGAAATATTCTTCCAAAATTAGTGGACATTGGGGCACATGCATCAAGCCTAAAAAAAGTCGCAAAATTTGCGAATCGCTAAATGATGGCGTTTGCGATCGCAAAATACCGTTTCGCAATGCATCAACTGCATTATAGCGAAAACTCAACAATTCGCAAATTTAAAGATTCGCAAAACAATCTGCGAATAGTATTAGCGAATCGCTATTTGCGCCCCCAAATAGCGATTCGCAAATAAGGAATCGCAAAATAGATGCATGAAAATTCGCAAATTGCGAATTACCTGAAATTCGCAATTTTGCGAAGTGCTAAATAAGAAGGATCACAACCAGGTGGTAATCATGAGTGCAAATCAAATACAGCTGAAAATCTACTTAAACCCATTGAAACACACCCAGAATGAGCTACCACATCTCACAATGGCAGGGATGTACCTGATGGCGAGGAGGATGAGGCTGCTGGCTGCTGGACACAGACGGAGGCGAATTAATGAGCGCATCTTGAGAGTCCGCATAACTTTGCTAGGACAGCAAGAGGATGAGATATACGATAAGTATAGGCTCAATGCAGCAATGATCCATGACCTGATCAATGAATTGGATCCCATACTGCAACGACAGACACGTAGGACCAATGCTATCCCAACGCATGTGCAGGTCCTATGTTGCCTACACCTACTGGCGTCAGGCAGCTTCCAGGGGGTCATTGCAGTAGCTGGAGGTGTGTCGCAAAACGCACTTTCAAGAATATTCAAAGCATTCCTTGATGCCATGATGGCCAGGATCGGCTCACACATCAATTTCCCCACCACCGCGCATGACCTTGCAAAAACAAAACAGGAGTTTTACCAGATAGCTCGCTTCCCACATGTTATAGGTTGCATTGATTGCACACATGTGGCAATATGTCCCCCTGCAGCACAGGAATATATATATAGAAATAGAAAATGCTATCACTCCCTTAATATTCAGGTTGTTTGCAATGCCAAAAACATAATCACTGATATAGTGGCGCAATTTCCTGGGAGTGCACATGATTCATACATTTTCAGGCAAAGTGGCATTCACACCCGTCTTGTCAGGGGAGAATTTGGAGAGGCACATCTGCTTGGTAAATATGTGTAAGTGATACTCACAGTCATTGTACGTATGCCAATGTCAAACTGCCACTGACCCTTTGCTTGCCTACATGCAGGTGACAGCGCATATGCCTTGCGTAATTACCTTCTGACGCCTTACCTCAATCCCACAACTGCCAACCAACAGAGGTACAATGCTGCACATATTTCGACAAGGAACATCATAGAGCGCACATTTGGGCTGCTGAAGAGCCGATTCAGATGCCTCCATAAGACTGGTGGAGCACTCCAATACAACCCTGAACAATGCTGCAAGCTAGTAGCAGCATGTGCCATGCTGCACAATATAGCAACGAGGGGAGGAATGGAGATCGAGGTGTCTGACAGCGACTCCGAGGATGAGGACCAGCAAGTGCCACTGCGCCGTGCAACACAAGGGGCAAGCGCAGCAGAAGGGCGCAGGAGAAGATTGGACATCACACAAAACTATTTCTGAGGTGAGTAATGAAGACACAAACAGTGTATATTACAATCACAGAACGTTTTATTCAAAGGAAATATGGCATGAGTGTCGGAGCACACTTTCAATGTGGCCAGTGGCACAGGATTCTTAAGTAATGGACATAAGTGTATTTGAAATAAATAATGACTTGTCAATCAGTCAAAAGGTCCGATCACATCCATGGTTACGTCACCATATCGGTATGTAATTGTATAGAGCAGGCTAGCGCTTTCTCCCACGAACACCCAGACGCCTGTCAGAGACAGCATCCTCATCCCTCATGTTGGAAGCTGAGGGGGTACTGCTGCGTGTGTTGCGTCTTCCTGCAGTGGCAACTGGCATAGCTATGCTACTCTAGCTTGCGGCCCCCTCACTACCCTCTTCCTGCGTGGACATGTTGGCCGCAATTGTGGTAGCATTCATCAGTTCCACTGCATTGGTTACCTGGTCCAGTGCCTTCGCCACATCCCCGCTCCAATGGCACATTTCTGTTTGCGTGGTCACAGACCTACGTGCCAGCAGTGCAGTTGATGTGGCCAGCCTATTGTTGGATTTGGCATAGCTTTTGAGGTGCTGCATTAGTTGCCGATGGTTTCTTCTCTGTGATGCATGTCCCTCCTGCATGACCTTGGTCATTTGCTGCACACTATCGCACAGTACTGCAATGTTGTCTGCCATCTTCCCAATTTGTAACTGCACTAAACGTGTGTTCTTGGTCTGCAGGCGCTGCATGCGGAGCATCTGTCCCTCAAGACCACCCCAGACATCATTTGGTTGCTCCTCCTGCTGTGTTCTGCGTGATCTGGCTCTTCTACGCCGGACACTGACATTACTTCTGCGGCCCTGTGTTTGTGGATTTGGGATGGATGTGGCTGGGCCATGCCTGGACTCATGTGGTGCATTTGTCTCATCGTCAGACTCCATGGTGACCAGTGGTGGGACAGTTGCCCTGCGTGTGTTTGGGGCACTGGATGGATTTGTTGGCAACACCGGTGTGTCCATATCCTCAACTGCGCTGGTGTCCTGTATGTCCTGGTTGTCACTATCCTCAGCTTCTACACGTTCTGCATCTGTGAGGTTTAACAGTGCAAAACAGCATTAATTTAAGTCTGGGATGTCATGTCACAGTGATCATTTTTTACTTTGACATTAAATTTGGAATATGTTCACTGTTCTGAGTTGTTCTTAGCCTATTTGTGTGTTTGACATTGTATATGCTTGACCTGCCTACATCTCCCATAATGCACTTCCCTTCATGGATACATTGTGTACTGGATGTTCTGAGTGTGCACTTGTGCTGTACTGGGGTGGTGTACTACCTTTATTATTTAGGTCAATGGTAACATGCAGTCATCCTACCTTCAGATGTGTTTGCTGCTCCTGACGTGTCTAGCTGTGTCACACCGACAACAGCTTCAGGCTGGATAGTGGATTCAACCATTTCCTCCATGGTAGTGTTCCCAGTGTCTATCGGTGTTCCCCCTCCTGTCTTCCTTGCTTCCTTCAGACGGGCAGCTATGCGCTCCTTGGCCCGACTGCGCATGTCGTACCATCTTTTCTTCAGGTCATCGATGGTGCGGTGTGTCACCCCACTGGCATTCACCCGGTTCTGGATCCGGATCCATATTTTCCTTTTCTCCTGCTCTGCCACTTTCAATGATTGTTTCCCAAACAGCTTATCATGGCTGTGGACAACTCCCTCAATGAGTGTGTCACTTTCTTTTTCTGAGAATTTCATTTTCCGCTTCCTGCCTGATTGGCTGTCCTCTGCTGTTTGTGAGCTTTCCATTTTCTTACAGTTAACAGGTTTTTCCAATTGCTCAATGCCACTGCTAGTTAGCTCCCAGAGCCAGCTCCCTCCTCTCCCTCTGACTGTGCACTGGAAATGGGGCTTGTGCTGCTCACTTCCTGGTTCTGATGTCATCAAGATGCATCACAAATGCGACTTCGCTATTTGCGAATTCGCTATTTGCGACTTCGCTATTTGCGAATTCGCTATTTGCGAATTCGCAAATATCGGATTCGCAGTAGCGTTTGCGATTATTAGCGAATCTTTATTTTTTCGTAAATTTGTTGTTGCATCTGTTTTTGCGAATCGTTATTTGCGAATCGTTAAAATTCGCTAATAAGGATTCGCAAACTTTGACATTGATGCATGTGCCTGATTGCTTTTGATCCTCCTTTGGAAATACAGCGTGCACATCGAATTGGTCCATTACGCAAAGACTCTGCAGGATATTCACGTCCTCTCATTGCTTGCTTTTTAAGACATGAGCAGACAAGGCAACTATTAATATCAGCACGCACTCATGGTCCATTCTCGTACAATGGGCATGAAATTCGTATTGCAGCTGATTTTTCTAGAGAGACTAATGAGCGACGCAAGGCTTTCCTCTCATTTAGACCTCAACTACGTCAACTAGACATCAAATATGGTCTTTTTGATCCTGCTCGTTTTCGTATTACCAAGGATGGAATATCCAAGGATTTTTACGATCCTGAAGACCTCCGTCTATTTATAGACAGCTGGAAACCGCAACAGATGGAAACTCAGCAATCCACTCCAGATCTATCACAACACAGCTCTTCTCTTACAGCATTGAACAATGAGCGACGTAATGTCAACAGTCCTCGGCAGAGAGGCAGAGATTTTGGAAGGTCTCTTCGAAGTCATGAAGATAAAACTGCAGCTCTTCAAACTGTATCTACCTTCACTAAGGAACAGCATAGGGATAAATCCCGTTCCCCCTTAAAATCTACTTCAGACGCAGAATGTGGATGATTTAATGCTTCTCTATAATCTTGCTGAAAAATTAGCCCTGTCTTCACACTTATTTCCTTCCAGGTGATCGACCAAACTTAAGGAACTCATAATACAGAGGGGGAGAAGAAAGCATTTCGTCAATGGGTTGTTAAGTATTACATTTATTGCACTGCTCTTTATTGTTCTCTTTTTCAATTTTTTCTATTACTACTTTTTGTTTCATTATATCTATTATATTAATTATATTAACTTTGAACATTAAGTTTATCTCCCTCACTGTTTCCATGTATCTGATGGATATCTTTTCTACTTATTAATTTACTTTAGGATTGTTATTTTTACAGCTCTACATGAAATCGCTCTTCTATTGTTGATAATCCCATTCTTTTAATCTTGAATATATTATCTGTTTATTTATATCGTTGCAACTCCCTCTTAATTTAATCCAATACTCCAATGGTTCAATAATATGTTTTGCAATTATACTATACTGTTATATTCTTTAGTAATAACATGATACGCTTCCTTATATGCATTATAATAATTCTCTTACCTCTCCATTTATCATTCACTGGATGAATATTATGATTAATGATTTGTTTACACTGTTTCCTTTTCTTTTTTCATTCTCTTTATTGTGCAATGTTAACAATGTTGGTTTTCAATAACAAGTTTATTGTTATACCTCTTCCCATATACATTGTAAGTATTCTCTGTATTTATTAATACATTTTAAGATTGTCATTATTCCACTCCTCAATGAAGTAGTTATTTTTATTGTTAATATTTCATCCTTTTTAATCTTCTTGTACTATTTATTTATTTATAAACATATTAATCCTTTTTTAACTCAAGGGTTCACCAATAGGGTTTAATGTTACAATATCATAATATATTGTTATGTTCTTTATTAATAATAAGAGTACATTTTATTCTATGCATTCTAATGACACTTTTGGCTCTATATTTGTCAACCACTGTTTCATTCTCCTGATGGGGTCCCTCCTCATGGCGGTGCTCCAGTAGTGTTTAGACCTGTGGTTAGAAGTTTTGAAGCCCCTTGTGCCATTTTATATTTGGGGCCCTTTCCTCTCTACTTCCCCTTTTTTGTCATTTGTACTACGTATTATTCCTTTTGTTGAACACAGCTCTAGCTATATTCACGCACATACTCTTTCAGTATCAATTAGTATTACTCATTTGGTCCACTTACTATTCACTTGATTTCTGTTACGGCCCAGGGTTCTTTCTATCTTCTTACCCCTCTTTTCTTTCCTTTTCCTTTTTCTTTCTTTTCTTTCTTCTCTCTTCTTTTTCTTTCTTCTTTTTCGTATTTTACTCCTTTCTTTCAGCGTATATTACAACACCATACCAAACCTTTAATTTATTGTGTCACGTTCTGACATCTCTAGTAAATTCTTATTGCTAGCCCTTTTTCCTATTTTTGTCCGGCATGGTCATCTCACTCAACCTCCGTGTAGTAACATGGAATGTTCATGGATTGACGCACTACATTAAAAGGAAAAAGACACTCTCTTATTTACAATCAAAACATGTGGATATAGCTCTCCTTCAAGAAACCCACCTTGATGCTAAATAATCTGAAAAATTGCGTAGAGATTGGGTGGGAAGGGTTATCCACAGCAGTATACGGAAGGGAGCAGATCCAGACGCGACTCCTACCCGCAAATGTGGAGTTGTGATTCTTATCCGTAAATCTTTACCGGTGACAGTCTTAAAAACTTGGATAGATCCGGATGGACGATATGCCTTTGCCAAACTACGAATCAGCGAAACACACATCTGCGTTGGCTCAATTTACGCCCCCACTGGAGCAAAAAGATCATTCCTTCTTCAACTGAACCGCCTTTTAACTGAGAGAGGTGCTTCCCAACTTCTTATCGGCGGAGATTGAAACTTAGTACGTGACCCAGTTCTGGAGAAAACAGGCCCTCTAGATAAGTTTAATGTGGCAGATAGAGCTCTAATGAACGACGTAGTGGTAGATAATGGTTTGGTAGATCATTGGCGTCTCTCTCACCCGACAGATATGGAATATACCTTTACTTCACCTGCACATGGTACGCTCTCTCGCCTGGACTACTTTTTAATTTCTCATAATGTAGTTCAACTGACACAGGACTCTCAGATATTGGAGGCAGTGATCTCTGATCATTCTCCAGTTCTACTTTCCATACAAACTGGTTTAGCCAAGCCAGGTCGCAAGCCCTGGCGTCTAAACATTCAACGTTACAGAACACCTAAAAATAAAATTCTATTGCAGTCTCATATTCAAGATTTCATATCCGTCAATCAAGGATCCGTTGACTCGAGCAGAACTCTTTGGGCAGCAGCAAAAGCCACTATACGCGGGCAGCTCATGAGAGATGCAGCACAAATTAATCGACAAAATGCTACTAGACAAAAAGAATTAGAGCAAGATATCTTGTCTTATACTTGTTTGAATACACTCAATCCAACACTTCCGCATCATAAATCCTTAGAACAAGCCCGCATGGCTCTGAATAATCTTTTTACTTCCAAGTCAGAGTACGCTCTGCATAGAATGAAAGGGAGGCATTATGAACAGGGGGAAAAAGCGGGTATGTTATTGGCAGCCCAGCCACAACAAAAACAAGCAGCCATGGCTATACCGGCTATTAAGTCAGCTGGAGGTGTTACGTTAACTAAACCTCAAGACATTGTTAACGAATTTGCCCGGTATTATCAATCTCTCTACACTGCAGAAACTCAACTTGACAATGATAAACTGGATACTTTTCTTACAAACGTGAACCTACCCTGTTTATCAGCTGAGAATAGAATTTTACAAGAGGGTGAACTTACCAAGGAAGAAATATCGCATGCAATTACTAACTTGCCATATCATAAGGCCCCGGGAGAAGATGGTTTCCCTGCAGAGTTTTATCGATGGGCAGGAACGGAAGTAATCGATTCTCTTCTATTTGTGTTTCGTGAAGCAGAACATGATTCCTCCTTATGCCTTATATCTAATAAAGCTATCATTGCTGTGTTACCCAAACCTGGTAAAGATCCTTTATTATGTGGCAGCTATCGTCCCATATCCTTATTGAATTGCGACATTAAAATTTTAGCTAGCATCTTTGCCTCTCATTTACGTAAGGTTTTACCATCTCTCATACACCATACTCAAGTAGGATTTGTTCTGGGGCGTTCTTCTAGGAACCATCTTCGCACTCTAGCTCACACACTATGGCATGCCAAAAATCTTTCCAATGACGCTTTAGCCTTGTCACTTGACGCAGAAAAGGCGTTTGATCGGATTGAATGGGATTATCTTTTTAAGGTGTTACAAAAATTTGGCTTGATTTGGCTTGGGTGAGCAATTCATAGACAAAATACGTCTGCTGTACAAAAATCCTTCTGCACAGGTAAACTGTGGGGGCTTTATATCAGACCCATTTCCAATCAATAGAGGCACTCGTCAGGGCTGTCCCCTTTCCCCGCTACTCTTTCTTCTAGCTATGGAGCCGTTGGCAGCCTCATTACGTCAATCCACCAATATTAAGGGTATTCCTCTTCCGACAGGAGATTCCAAAATCTATTTATACGCAGATGATATTCTCCTTACACTCACAGATCTCCCCACCTCTTTACCGTCTATACTACAAATCATAGATGACTTCTCCTCCTTTTCCGGATACAAAATTAACTGGAGCAAAAGTGAAGCATTACCCATTTCGGATGGGACTTCAATAGCGGCTATTCAAGGCTTTCCCTTTCAATGGCAACCTTCTTGCCTCAAATATTTGGGCATACTAGTGAACAAAGGTCTAGAGGGGATGGTTATGAATAATTTGAATCCCCTCATTGTTCAGATGCAACATGATTTAGAAAAATGGAAGGCCCTGGGACTCTCAATGTGGGGTAGAGTACAAGCCATTAAAATGGTTATTCTCTCACGTTTTTTATATGTTCTTGGTATGCTCCCTGTTCAGCTCCCTTTGACCATATTGCGCTCAATTGACTCTAAGATAAAATCCTTTGTATGGAACTCAGCTAAACCCCGTCTCTCAGCTTCAAAATTAAAGGCTTATTGTTCTTATGGAGGAATGGGCTTACCCTCAGTGGAACATTATACCGTTGCACTGCAGCTTTCTCAAATGTCATACATGCTTTCAAAAGCATCTGATATACCACAATGGGTACATCTTGAACGCTATCTTTCATTAACAGAAACAGGTCTTCCTGTCTTGTACGGCACTGAGTCTCGTCCCCGTGATTCCATATATCCCATTCTATCGGCCATGCGCGGGGCTTGGCAAAGGGCGCACCGCTTACTGGGCTCACATCCTCGTCTTCATAGAAGAGCTCCCTTATGGAACAATGCTAGCATCCGTATTAATAGACAATCAATATCTTGGCCTGCTTGGGAAATAGCAGGTATTTCTACCCTAGATCAACTTCTCTCCAACGGGGAATTTAAAACATTTGTCCAACTACAAGAGGAATTTCATTTGCCTGATATACAGCTTCCAAAGTACACACAGTTACGACAGTCCTTACGGAGGAGTCTAGGACCTCCACCATGGCTATTACATGATTCACCAATTGTAACATATGTCCATACCTGGGGAAAGATTAAAGGGGCTACATCTGGTTTGTATCAAACACTCACATTACATCTTTTTTCTCAACCTTTATCGCAACCCTTACGTACTAAATGGCAAACCCTATTATGAGTCTCCTATAACGATGATGAATGGTCTGAGATCCTTGATAACCTGAATAGGGGTGCATGTGAAGCACGATTGAAATTTTGTCTATTCAAAATTCTACATGATTGGCATTGGTCACCAACAAAACTACATAGAGCTGGCTTGCTTCCCCATTCTGATTGCTGGAGATGTGATAGTACATCTTGTAACATTTCTCATATCATTTGTGGATGTCTGGTTATCCAATCCTTCTGGAATTATATAGGTATAACCTTACATTCTACGATGCTTTTACAACTTCCACTTTCACATGCCACCATTCTTTTGCATGATACACATCAGTCACAAACACTTTCTAAACCTCAAACCCGACTTTTACACACAGCTTTAGCTACAGCAAAAATTTGTATACTACGGCAATGGAAATTACCTCAACCACAGTCGCAAGAAACATGGTTGGTGGCTATGATCCAAACAGCTTCTTATGAGCGTATCATCTACAACATACAGGACCAGTCTGATCTGTTTCTTCAAGTATGGTCACCTTTTCTAAGTCCAGATACTAATATTAATGATGATAGCCAATCTACACAGTAATTAATCCAAATCTGCTCTTATTCCCGCTCACTATTGGTGATCAGTTATTTTTAACGCATACCATATCTATTTACTATCTTCCATTGCTTCCGGAGACTCCTTCTATGAGTATTTATATATAATTTTGCACCTATTAATATACATATTTGTGCATATAGGTTCTTCTTCTCCCCTCTTTATTTCACATAATATACCTGCTGATCTTTCGTATATCCTTTTTGCACCTTTTCTATGCATTTTATTATTTCTTTTCTGTCCCTATCTTCTTCGTATTCTATTTTTCTTACTTTGTCTCCCCTGGATCCGAAACAATAAGACAATGCAGCTGTAATCTAATTTAATTTAATTTTATCTATATCATTAATCATCACTCTTTCCTTTTCTTCTCCTTTAAATCAGCACAGATATTTTATATCATGGTAAGTATTTATTCACACTGTCACTTAGAATGTCACTTCTTATATTTATACACATCAGGTGCAATTATTATTTTCTTTTGTGATCCCTTATGTTGCTCCCCTCTCCCTTTCAATCCCCTCCCTTTACCTTCCTTTTCTCATGGGCTCAGTATCAAATCAAATATTTATATATTCATATAATCTGGTTAATTATTAAGTAGCTTTATTATATGTCCATGTGCACCAACTTCTTTATCTATTTACTGTAAGACAAGACACAAGTTATTGTATGAAAGTTTATGCAAAAATTCAATAAAAAATTAAAACACAAAAGTATATGTATATAACTTTATTATGTATATTATACCAAGAGATTATTTTACATAATTGCAAATATCATATATTTGTAACTGCAATAAAGATATATTATTGTTAAATATAGTTTTCGGAAATCACGTCGGGTGCGCGTCGGCTGCGCGCTGCTTGCGCACCCGGTGCGCGAATCCCATGTGACTTCAAAAGAAAGTATTTCATTGGTTAAGAAGCTTTTGATTCTAGAACTTGCCGGACCTCACCCAATTTTTTCATTCTTTCAACTGCATCTATAGAGACACAGCTCTTGTGTTTTTCTCTTCTTCTTTGGATTTGTTTGGTGTTTTTTTTCATCAAAAAATAATGGCTGCTTCAAATCCAGCACAACAGCTTCCATCTGAAGATGAAGAAGAGTTGGAAGAACCAGTAAAAGTAAGATACAAAAGCATAGTATGGGTGTTCTTCTCAATTCCAGCTGGGGAGAAGAAAGTAAATGCACGTAAGGTTACATGCACAATTTGTGAGAAGGTCTTGTCACGAGGATCAGACAAAGAATATTCATGAGGCACCTCTTCGATGCTAAAGCATCTACAAACCATGCATCCACGGCGTCTTGCGAGGGAACAACAGCGATGAGACCTACAAAAACAGGCAACTCAGGACGACGGTGCAGGACCAAGTACATCATCTGGTTCTTCAGCTACAACAAGACCAAATATAATTCCTGAATTTGCTGGAGTGGAGCAGCATTGTGTGAAATGCAAAAAAGTATTATGTTACGGTGAACAATCAGTGGATGCCATTGTGTTTGCTATTAAAAACCACCATTGCTAATTTTTTTTTTTTTTAAATGACTTTCTAATTGCATAATGTTTACAAAGTTTTCACTGTTGATTCTCTTAATTTTTTCATTTTTTAAAAAAAACCACCCAAAAAATACAAAAAAGAGTTGAAACAGCACAAAAAATTATAAAAGAAAAAATGGTTCTTTTTAGAACCACCTATTTGGTTAAAAAAAGACAAATTAGTAAGTGTTGTATGAATTGTGGCAAGTGTAATATATGGAGAAGTGTATGGGTAGCGCATGCGTGATTGCATGAGTACATGGGTAATGCCTGGGTGATTGTCAGAGTGCATGGGTACTGGCTGGGTGATTGCATGAGTGCAGGGATAGTGCCTGCGTGATTAGAGGAGTGCATAGATAGTGCCTGATCGATTAAAGGAGTGCATGGGTTATGTTTCGGTGATTGCAAGAGTGCATGGGTAGTGCCTGAGTGATTGGAGGAGTGCAAGGGTAGTACCTGGGTGATTGGAGGAGTGCATGGATAGTGCTTGGGTGATTGGAGGAGTGCAAGAGTAGTGCCTGGGTGATTGAAGGAATGTATGGAAAGTGCCTGGGTGATTGGACGAGTGCAAGGGTAGTGCCTGGGTGATTGAAGGAGTACATGGATAGTGCCTGGGTGATTGCAGGAGTGCATGGGTAATGCCTAGGTGCATCGAGGAGTGCATCAGTAGTGCCTGTGTGATTGCATGAGTACATAGGTAGTGCCTGGATGATTTTATAAGTGCATGGGTACTGCCTGAAAGATTGGAGGACTGCATGGATACAACCTGGGTGATTGCAGAAGTGCAAGGATAGTGTCTGGGTAATTGGAGGAGTGCATAGCTAATGCATGGGTGATAGGATGAGTGCAAGGGTAAAGTCTAGGTGATTGGAGGAGTGCATAGATAGTGCTTGGGTGATTGGAGGAGTGCAAGAGTAGTGTTTGGGTTATTGTATTAGTACATAGGTAGTGCCTGGGTGATTGCATGAGTGTAGGGGTACTGCCTGGGTGATTGCATGAGTGCACACGTAGTGCCTGGATGATTTTATAAGTGTATGGGTACTGACTGGGTGATTAGAGGAATGCATAGGTAATGCCTGGGTGATTGAATGAGTGCACGGGTAGTGCCTGGGTGATTAGAGGAGTGCATACATAGTGCCTGGGGGATTTTATAAGTGCATGGGTACTGCCTGAGTGATTGAAGGAGTGTATGGGTAATGCCTAGGTGCATGGAGGAGTGCATCAGTAGTGCCAGGGTGATTGCATGAGTGCATAGGTAGTGCCTGGGTGTTTTTATAATTGCATATGTACTGCCTGGGTGATTGGAGGACTGCATGGATAGTGCTTGGGTGATTGGAGGAGTGGAAGGGTACTGCCTGGATTATTGCATAACTGCTTAGGTAGTGCCTGAGTGATTGCATGAGTGAAAGGGTAGTGCCTGTGTGATTGGAGCAGTGCAAGGGTAGTGCCTGCTTGATTATATAAGTACAGGGGTAGTGCCTGGTTGATTATATAAGTGCAGGGGCAGTGCCTGGGTGATTAGAGGAGTGCATAGGTGGTGCCTGGGTGATTTTATAAGTGCATGGGTACTGCCTGAGTGATTGAAGGACTGCATGGGTAATACCTAGGTGATTGCATGAGTGCAGGGGTAATGTCTGAGTCATTGGAGGAGTGCATGGGTAATGCCTAAGTGATTGCATTAGTGGGGGTAATGTATGGGTAATTAGGTAATTGGAGGAGTGCATGAGTAATGTCTGGCTGATTGCATGAGTGCAGGAGTAATGTCTGGGTGGTTGCATGACTGTAGTGGTAGTGCCTGGGTGATTGGAAGAGTGCATAAGTAGTGCCTGGGTGATTTTAAAAGTGCATGGGTACTGGCTGTATGATTGGAGGAGTGCATGGATAGTGCCTGGGTGATTGCAGCAGTGCAAGAGTAGTGCCTGGGTTATTCTATGAGTGCATAGCTAGTGCCTGGGTGATTGCATGAGTGTAAGGGTAGTGTTTGGGTTATTGCATAAGTGCATAGGTAGTGCCTGGGTGATTTTATAAGTGCATGGGTACTGACTGAGTGATTGAAGGAGTCCATAGAGGGTAGTGCATGGGTGATTGGAGCAGTGCATAGCTAATGCTTTGGTGATTGCTTGAGTGTAGGGGTAATGTCTAGCTGATTGCATGAGTGTAGGGGTAGTGCCTGGGTGATTGGAGGAATCCATAGGTAATACCTGGGTGATTGCATGAGTGCAGTCGTAGAGCCTGGGTGGTTAGAGGAGTGCATAGGTAGTGCCTTGGTGATTTCATAAGTGTATGTTAAGTGCCTGAGTGATTGAAGGAGTGCATGGGTAATGTTTAGGTGTTTGCATGAGTGCAAGAGTAATGTTTGGGTGATTGCATGAGTACAGGGATAATGTCTGGGTGGTTGCATGAGTGTAGTGGTAGTGCCTAGGTGATTGGAGTAGTGCATAAGTAGTGCCTGGGAGATTTTATAAGTTCATGTGTACTGCCTGAGTGATTGAAGGAGTGCATGTGTAATGACTAGGTGATTGCATGAGTGCAGGGGCAATGTCTGGGTAATTGAAGAAGTGCAGGAATAATGTGTGAGTGTTTCCAGGAGTGCAATATAATATTATAGTTTTAAGAACACAACATAATTTTGGAATTACATAACATTTTCAGTTTCCCTTTTTTGCTGTTCTCAGATTCTACGGAATTTCACCATACACAGTGATTTCAATGTAGATCATCATACAACAGCGGGAAAATAAAACAATCAATGAGATTGTAAAAACAAAACAAATCTGCGTTGAAAATAGTTACAACAAGTGTAACTCTACAGTTTCTAAATTACACTCTTCAACTACATTAAGGTGTCCATTACGATACCGGGCGGTAAAAAATCCGCCATCCACCATAGCGGTAAAAATCCGCCCGCCTACACGTCTGAATACCGACCGAGCAATTACGATCCCGCGAAGCGAACACCGCCCGCGGCGGAAAACCCCCCAAAAATACCGCCCGATCATGTCCGATTCTAAGTCCACCCGTCCGCCATGGACGCAAATACGCACGACAACCAAAAACCGCCCGCCCTGACGATCGAGACACCGCCCGTGAAATTAGGATCGCTCCGACATGAGCGCGGTAAATACACAAATACACCGCCCGCCATCGTAAACAACAGAGATGGAAATGGACACGGCGGAAGCCCTGGCGGTCATGTCCCTGCACAGAAACCATCCGCGGACCCAAACAAACACACACAACATGGCCAACAAGTCCACACAGCAAGCCACGCACAAATACACAAACACAGTACACATCCCAAAAACACCCCCCCCCTGGACAAACAAATAAACTACTAATCCCAGAACACCAGCCACAACACACCTGAAAACAACAGACCATCATGACACACCCACAGAGGTAAGCACACAAGCAGCCCCTTCACAGACCACAATCCCTTGCAACACTACAAAGCCAAGAAGAGAGGAGAGAACACAGCGACACAGCAAGGACAGCAGCACACCACAGATACGCACCCATCACACCCACCACCACCAGCACCAGCACCACCAAACACCAGCACCACAAATGACCTGCACATCACACAACACACACACACACCGCACCAGCACCACAAACACCAAACCACACACCATGGCAGCACACCGAATGCCAAAGTTCACTTCAACTGAGCTGACGGTCATGGTCGACGAGATCATCAAGGTACACCCACAAATCTTTGGCAACCAGGTCCAACAGACAACAGTAGCCACCAGAAATCGGATGTGGAGCAGGATCGTAGACCAGGTCAATGCAGTAGGGAACGTGCCACGCAACTGAGGCGAAATCACCTAGAGGTGGCACGATATGAAAAGGGAGGTCAAGAAGAAGGAGGCCAAGAATCGGCAGCTGGCTGACAGGACTGGCGGAGGTAATCCTGTGCTTTTCAAGAGCTTCAAGGCGTGGGAGGAGAAGGTGCGAGGCATCATACATCCGGAGAGTCTCACCGGAATACCAGGGGGAGTGGAGGCTGGTAAGTACAAACAAATGTATACCAGCACACCGCTATGTACTCAAATGCACTACCACTATGCCATAGCTCCGAGGGACAAACACCCCCATGTCCAGTACACAATACACAAGACATCACTCACACATGCAACAGACACTACCACACACTCAGCCCAAACCGACCAACTAACAAAACCATGGAGGCATGTGTACAGTCAGCCAGCACCGCAACTCCCACCAGGTCCCCTTGTACTCTAAAAATGCCAGAAGGAGCACTCACCACACCCACACCCATGTGTCAGCCATAGCTGCAGTAACCGACAAGTAACAGGTAAGTAGCCGGAACACAAAGTCAGTGGGTGGGAGGGGGACAGCTGAAGTACAACACACACCAGGCCCCTAGTCCTACAGCGCAGCAAGGTGGAGCACACCCCACACCCATGTGTCAGCCACTGCAGTGCACACCTTCAGCCGACAGGTAGATATCTCACCCTACATGGAGGGGTTTCTGTGGGAGGTAAGCCAGCACCACAACTCACAACACCGCCCCCACTCCCACAGACCAGCAACATGGAGCACCCCTCCCTCCCATAACCATGTGGCATCCATTGCATTGCGCACTCAAAAACAACCTATAGGTGGAAAACTGTACATGGCGGGGTGTCTGTAGGCATGAGGACTGTATTACGACTAACACATGGGACATGTCACGTAGCAGAGGAACACGCAGCACTGCTCCCTGTCACAATCATGTGACCAATGTGCACACGGACATGTATTACAGAGTCATACCCCACATGACCCATCACAAACACAGCAACACCTAAGGAGCCACGTCTGCATGCACAAGTCCCACTGGAGCACAGACCCACACGGCGGGCACCGTGCCACTCATCACACACATCAGCAACACCATCGAAGTCTTGTCCATGTAGTCCTTACTGCCTGTTACCCACACATCGTACAACAACGCCCATGTAAGTCCAACCTGCCTAGAAGTAACAGCGTGGGACCACAATAATGTACATACACACCACTGGACCATGAAACACACAGGCACATAATGCACATTCAACATATCATCCATTTAATCTGTCAGCCCCTGTGTCATGAAAGGTATGTCATCCGAACAGCTGGCCCTCATACAGTAGTTATGCAAAGATACCTGCCCATGACAAATAATGTGCCTGCAGTGACTGAAGCGCACGTCACACTGTGATTAACAACATACATAATATAGTCAACACCCCAAGAGCACTGCATTGATGCACATGGCCGAGGGTAGCACGCACACCAAGGAATTGGCCCATCTGCAATACGTCGTGTGGCACACAACCATCACACACTCACTACAATGCTTGCAGTGTAATGTCCATAAATGATAACAGTGAGCAGATATGCTGGGGATGTCAGACATACACACACCTTTGTCTCTGCACTGTCATGTTGCCAAAACACATGTCCCGTTCTGCACCCATATGTCACAGTATGTACCCCAAAACCATATTTCACCTCAAAAGCGTTGAGGGGGCTGTACCCCCTTTTCCCATCTGCGTTTCTAAGCGTTCCATTTGAACCCCTAAACCATATTTCACCTCAAAAGCGTTGAGGGGGCTGTACCCCCTTTTCCCATCTGTGTTTCTAAGCGTTCCATTTGAACCCCTAAACCATATTTCACCTCAAAAGCGTTGAGGGGGCTGTACCCCCTTTTCCCATCTGCGTTTCTAAGCGTTCCATTTGAACCCCTAAACCATATTTCACCTCAAAAGCATTGAGGGGGCTGTACCCCCTTTTCCCATCTGCGTTTCTAAGCGTTCCATTTGAACCCCTAAACCATATTTCACCTCAATATCGTTGATGGGTCTGGAGCCCGCATACACCCGAGCCACAACATGTAGGAGTATAGCAACACACACCCATCGGCATTGCTAATCCGTCCCGTGCCACATGTTCAAATCATACAGTTCCATTGCCTTGCCCACGCATACACACATCGTACATCCACACACACGCCTCTGGGAAACCTGTGCACGACAGTGCACGAACTGTGAATGTCAGACAACCAATACATACTTTGCTAGGTGCAACACATTAACCTATCTCATTCTCCCCACAGGTGCCGAACTGCTGGACGCTGGAGAGGGAGACAGCAGCCAGCACAGCCAGTCCGCAAGCCCCCGAACCGGACTCACGGATGTAGAGGAGCTGGACACCTCTTCGGACGTGGACCACCCAGCAGGCCCATCTGGTGTGGCAGGGCACAACCGCTCCCCAGGGCCCCTCCTACCCACCAATCCATCACCCAGGGCTGCTGACCAGTCACAGACCCCTGCTGCCACGGTCGATGCGGCCACCACCACCGCCGCAACCACCACCACCGCCGCAACCATCACCACCGCCGCAACCACCACCACCACGTCATCCCTGGCCACAGCCCCAGCGCAAGGGGTGGCCCGGCCGTCGGGGTCCACCCTGGGAGCCAGAACGAGGACCGTGGTGAGCAATGTGGCTAGTGGGCAGGTCGGTGGCAGCAGAACTGGTAGGAGGCGCATGGTCAGGCCAACGCCATCTGTGCCTGGGAGCCAAGCCCAGCCGCAAATCGACAGAGTCCTTGGGGCCTATGAAGAGGCCCAAGGAGAATGGGCCAGGTCAGCTAGCGACACGCGGGAGGTCCTTGGGGTGTTGAGGGCCATGAACGCCCATATGGGCCAATTCGTGGCCCTCATGGGCAAGCTGGTGGTGGTGGTGAGGGCACAAGCAAGGCCAGCAACACCACCTCCGCCATCACCTGCTGTGGCGCAGGGTCGTGCAGCATCGCGTTCCCCTGCGTCCACAGCGAGTGAGCACTCCTCAGCCACCACCAGCAGCCCACCAACACACCCCCCCCTTCCAAACGTGGAAGGGGCCTTCCGAAGAGGAAACAGGTGTCCAGAGAGGACTTCGCATGCACCAAACGCCAGTGAGTCAGCCAGCCACCTTGACCACCTACTGCATTGACTTGTAATACGATCCTACCCCACACTGCCATGTGAATGGCATGTGTCTGTTGGACTGTGGACATAGGACTAAATGGGTACACCTTGAGCATCACGCAGCCATGACCGTCAACTCATAGTCACTGCACGCACCACTTTTGTCAACACCTTGCACACAATAACATGTCACCGCTGTAAATAAATACACCTTGATCACAATCTGCTGTCTGTGCCCTGTGTTTATTCAACGATGTGCAACCGCCACCATGAGCAGAAATGCATCTGCTGTGTGGTATGTCGATGGGACAGGAGAGGCTGTAGGGACCTAGGGGTGAAAAACAGAACAAGAGTACATTCAATGAGTGTGTCACACACTCATCACACAGTACTTGTCACCAACTACAAGCAATGTACACACATCTCACAGAGCAACAGGGCACAATGCTACAGCCACTGTCAGTGGCCTACTAACCTGGACATGGACCATTGACACCCAGCACTCAGTGAACAAAATGCCTCCGTGACAGAGCACACATACACCTGCACAACTACAGCTACTTCAGCCGTCGTAAATGGACACTCACCGTCAAGTGAAGTAGCGGGCGATGAGCTGCTGACGCACATTCACAGCTTCCTCCTCTCCACTGTCCTCGTCACTGGACCCGTCCTGGTCTGCAGGCTGGGGCCCTGGATGATCACCGTCATCCACTATTAGGGGGATCTGCTTGCGAATAGCCAGATTGTGCAGCATGCAACAAGCCACTACTATCTGGCACACCTTCTGTGGGGAGTACGCCAGTGCGCCCCCGGTGCGGTCCAGGCATCTGAACCTGGACTTGAGGAGGCCAAAGGTCCGCTCCACCACACGTCTGGTCCTCCCATGTGCCTCATTGTAGCGGTCATCAGCTGGGGTCCGAGGATTACGTAATGGGCTGAGCAGCCAAGGCCCATTCGGATAAGCAGAGTCCCCTGGGTGTGAGGAATACCGAGATTAGTTGCAATTCCAACTGTCCCCAAGACAGCATCGCACACCAGGCACGCTACACGAGTACACATACTCACCAACAATCCAAGCACGGTCCGGTTGCAGATTTGTCATTAGACGTGGTAGGATGCTGTTGCGCATGATGTGCGAGTCATGGGCCGATCCTGGAAACTTCGCACACACGTGGGTAATGACCATGTCCGCAAGGCACACCACTTGCACATTCAGGGAGTGGGTGTGCTTCCTATTCCGATAAATGTGCTCCATGGCCTGTGGTGCTACAAGGCCAATATGGGTGCAATCGATTGCACCAACAATGTGGGGGATCCGTCCAAGGGCATAGAAATCACCCTTCACTGCCGCCAATTCACGAGCCCTGGGGAATCTGATGTGCCTGTTCCTGTACAGCATCATAGCTGACAGTACATCACGTAGCACCATGCTGAACATGGGCTGGGACATCCCACTTCCACTGCCCACTGTGTGTTGGAATGAACCAGTGGCGAAGAAATGCAGTGCAGCCATCACCTTAGCCGTGGGGGTAAATGCAGTTGGATACACCCTGCGAGGACGGAGGTGGGGTTCCAACAAGGCACATAGGCGATGCAGGGTGGGTCAGTCCAGACGGAATTTCCGGATTACCTCCACATCCTCCATGTCTGACAGCAATTGGTAGGGGCGATGTATGTTTGGTCTCCTCCTAGGAAAGATGGAAGTGGACACATGTCAAAGCAACACGCCACAGGGAATTTCCACATACACAAAACACAAATGACTGACCAAGCAATTGAATCACAGAACAGCTGACAAGTAAGGACAGCACAGCCACAATACACTTACACAGGTCCCCTGCCAATTGCAATGGGCAGTGACACACACCATTGCTATGAGCATGCACATGGGGATTTAGGCCTTAATAACTTGTAAGGCATGCTGATGGTATCAGACTGCATATTTGGCAAGCGGCAATACCACGGCAACATAACTAGCTGCTGTGCATGACACTGCTTCCGAGGCTGGGTGAGTATGGCACACACCAACAACGCTATGGACACAGGCTGAGCGGCCAAAACAAGTGGGACCTGTAGCACAAGGGGATATGAGACAGTCATTGATGTCCCTACTGCACCCTATGTACAGCACAGTACGGATCACACCTCCAGAAACATTGACAGGTGTACACATTGACAGCTCCATGCCAACACGGCTGTGTGATTGCCAATACACATCACAAGTGACACGTAACGTTGCACGTGCCAGGTGGCAGATGTACATAGTGAAAGATGGCATGTGTGTGCATATGCATATCCCATGCTCCCATGCCAATGTGTGCATGATGATATGCTAACAGACATGTGGAGGCTGGGCACTGGCCGTCACTGCCTATGCACACAGCATTTTGTGGCCCTGTCCATTGTGGACCTGCTCCCACACACAAATCATGGCCACACCTGCAGATGCATTGCGCACATCATACTGTGTGGTGCACATGGCATCAGCGGACTGTACCCGCCATGGGCCAGGCCCTTGCGGCCAACTCCAATGACCCTCGCGGTTGCACCCTGCGTGTTCCACTATGGAGGTAAGTGTCCCGGGCCAGCTGGGAGCAGGCCATCGTCTGCAATTGAAGCTGGCAGACATGGTACACAAATTGCAGCAGCTTGGACCCACTGAACCTGCCCCAGGGGGCTATATGAGTGTGGGAGTGAGACCGGCATTACCACAGCTACCTGGGACTGCAGCCTGGCATCCCTCAACAACACCTGCTGCTGCCACCTGGCCACCTTCACGTCGATGACGCTGAGGATATGTCCAGGTCCACTCACCAGCGAGGAGCTGGAGACCCTGGATTCCGAGCTCCACGCACACTGCACATGGCTATTCCTTGCGAAAGTTGTGTGTGAGAGACAACTGCAGTGTGTGTGTGAGTGCATGTGGGGGACACACATGTCGTTGATCCGCAGCACTATGAGTCAGAGCCTGTGGGGTTCAAACATGCACTGCTCACCATGCTGACTGCAGGTGGCAGGGGTATGTGAGCTCTCGGGCGCTTTGACATGTCTGTCCCTCCCGAGTGGTGGTACATGGCAACTTCATGTCAGACATCCAGTGACACAGACAATTGGCAATGCAGGTCTCAGTGCACTTTTTGCTTGTGTGAATGTCAGGCTGGGGCCATGCTGCCCTTCTCAGTCCCAGCAGGCCTGGCCTGCACATTGACCTCACAATGCCAGTAGGTGACAACACAGACTGCCTAGTGGGTTACATGTGTCTCCTGTTCAGGACCCTCCGGATAAGCGCAGACTCAGCCCTGTCGATTGGACACACCATGCCTCGTGATAGGGATGTGTGTGAGTTAGTGGCACTGAATGTGACCTCCGTTGTGGGGTGGGCCATGCACAGGGCGAGTACGTTGATTGTTGCGCAGTGTTGGTCACAGTGGGTACACCCACACAGATGTGTTGTCTTGTGATCTTTTGCTAGGTCCGCCTGACGATGGACAGTAGATGTGGGCAGACTACACATTGCTCGATGTGCTGTCTATATGCATGTGCCTTCACACCAGGCACAGCTGCCCCTGCACATGTGACCCCTGCTGCCCTCAGTGCTGGATCTGTTGAACTGATGCACCATCTGTGCGTGGGGCAGACAGCTCTCCTCACTTCCGTCATTGCCCATGACATCACTTTGCCGCAGGTGACATGGATCATGGAGGGCCCACATGTACGCGTGGGTGGACTACACAAGACTGTCCGATGGTTGTCACACCCAGTCAGTGCTTCGAATGGGAAGGATGTGGTGCTGGTACTCATTTTTATGTGTCGAGTGGGCGGGTCTAGGTGCGGGGCTACATGCAAGACATGGGAAGTTCATCGGCTTATCTACTAGTTGCAATACACACGAGACACGTCTTTTTATGACCACATCAGGGTCATTCCTTAAACTAACTGGAAGTCAGACAGTCATATTTTACCCTGTCCTCATAGCCTCCCCTCGCTCACCCAAATATGCGTTTGCACCTGAGAAGCCAGCGCATGCACAAGCAGCTCCAAGCTCGCCCCAGAGAGGCCAAGGAGTGAATGTGTGGGTCCAGTTGAACAAGTGGTCTGTCTCGCGGTATAATAAGTGGCGGGACGCGTACACATGCGTGGTGCCCCGACTCGAGACCCGGGCAACATTGACAATGCATGACAGGCTCCGCAGTCCGGATACACCACCTGCAACACACAGAGGCTGTAGCTGCCCTAGCGGCCCAGGCCGCGTCCAACTGGAGCTCATGGACCCACACATTCACTCTTTGGCCTCTCTGGGGCGAGCTTGGAGCTGCTTTTGCACGCGCTGGCTTCTCTGTTGCAATGGCATGTAACGTGTGTGGGAAAATAGGCAATGAGTGAGATGGTGCGAGCCACCTTCCGTGACGTCACTCCTGCTCGTGATGTGTGCGTCACCCCACTACTTCCATTTGACTTGTGCCATACTACATATTGAGGATGTGTTGCCTGCGTGATGTGACCAGGAGGAGCGCGCCATGACCTCTCACCCACCATGCTCCACTGCCATCCCGTGCCCTGGATTGCCTGTGCAGGTGGACAATGTTGGGGATACACCTGGTCGACAGGGGATGTGAGTGCCTTGGCAAGGGCCTGGCGGACGCACAGCAGTATCCAGCATGTCCACAGAGGGTGGGCTGACGTCTACACCTGATGCAGCATTGATCGTGTGCCCGCCTGTTGTGCACACACGAGTTCACATTCATCCCCAGACAGGTGGTCTTTACAAATTCCCAGGAGAGCGGTGATGTACTGCTCCGGAATCCTCCCAACACAGCGTGTTTCAACATTGCATGTGCGCACCTACCCGTCACATCCACCCACCTGAGCCAAGCGTAACTCCCGCTTCACATGACACATGTGTGTCTTCCACAGTTGTGCTACTCATTTGTGTTGACATCCAATGACAGTGGACTACATGGTCATCTCACGACTGCCGTGTACTTCACACACTCTCATCCTCTCTCATTCGTACTTGTGGAATGAATAAGCAGAGACACATATTTACTTCAAGCCATGTATTAGGACTTATGTCCTCTGTGATGCAGTATAGTGGACACTACTGGCAGCGAAATGCATGTGGAGGATATACTCAGCATGATTACACATAGCATAGGGTGTAGGGGTACATGTGATTAGTTGTTGACTGTGGGATGTGGGCTTCAGAGTTACAACTGCTTAGCCGTTGCTGTGCTAATGTGCATTTGCTAATTACTGTGGAGCTGCTGACTTTGACACAGACAGTATACATTTTGCCTACCAGACCGCTTGACATCATGGGCACAGTACATCTCAGTTCCATGTTACAGGTTTGCTGCTATAGTTACTCATACACACGTGCGTGAGGGGTGTCATCAGGGCATGGGCCTACGTGCATGCAACGGCGACCCACTTGTTGTTGCAATGTGGTGGCTACTGGACATGACACAGTCACTGGGGTCATGTTGTAGGGGGATGCACTTGTTGTCCATGCAAAAGTCCTGGCACGGAAGTTCAGAGGGAGGTGAGGTGACAGCTCTCACATACTACAGCCGACCGATTACTGTCCACTGACCGGTGCATATGTTCATGGGCGCAGGATACATATTATGGCATAGTTGTACGTGCAGTGTTGTCCATGTGGTTGCCATTCACAAATCCCATGCCTCTGCCTCCCCCTGTTCATGCAGAGTTACTGGATGTGATGAGGAACAGAGTGCATGTCCCGAAAATATCCGATATGTTATGTTATGTTAGCTGGGTATTTGTAAAGCGCACAGCTACTCAGTTGAGTTTCCCGGCGCTGACGACATCTAGGCGGGGCTGACGGGAGACACTGCTCCAAAGGAAGCCTATTGCTGAAATAGCCAGGTTTTCAGAGCCTTTCTAAAAGTAAAAAGATCCTGCATCTGTCTGAGGCCCAAAGGTAGGCTGTTCCACAGTTTGGCTGCATGCACCTGGAAGGAGCGGCCTCCTGTTCGAGCGCGGGTGAACTTGGGGATGATAGCCTGCTGCAAAGAGAATGACCTCAGAGTACGGCTAGGATAGTAGAACTGTACTCTTTTCCTGATATAAGAGGCACCTGTACCGTGAAGAGCTTTAAAGGCTAGAACGCCCGTTTTAAAACTGATTCGCTTACGGATCGGCAGCCAGTGCAGGGCTTTCAGATGGGGCGACATCCGTGTTCTGGGGCCGAGCATAAGAATCGCCCTGGCCGCAGCATTCTGAGCCACCTGAAGACGAGAGAGTAAATATTCAGGTAGTCCCGTGTACAAAACGTTCACATAGTCCAGCCTAGATACTATCAAAGCCTGGACTACAGTTTTCCTGTGACTGACTGGGAGAAGGGGCAGAAACTGCTTGAGCATTTTGAGCATGCCGAAGCATGCCCCTGCTACAGTTTGAACCTGATTTTTCATGGACAGGTTGTCATCCATTTTGACCCCTAGATTTTTGACTATCTTGACCGGGGATGTAGGAGGGGACATATCGGCCGGCCACCAGTCACGCCACACCTCGCAAGGGGAGGAACCAAAAAAAATGATCTCTGATTTCTCAGTGTTACACTTCAGTTGGTTCCTTTGTAGCCAGGAAAACACCTCCAATAGACAGGTGTTAATCAAGTCCCCTCTAAAGACATTGTCTTTGTCGCAGGTAAAGAGCAACTGAGTGTCGTCCGCATATGACACTATTTTTGCTCCGTGGGTCTCTGCCAAAAAAGCTAAGGGCGTCATATAAAGATTAAAAAGTGTCGGACTTAAGATCGAGCCCTGTGGGACCCCCTCCTGCATATGGGGGATGGGTGCAGCAAAAGGTGGAGACCAAACCGCTTGCTGATGGTTTTGTAAGAAAGAGGTGAACCATTGGAGTACCGTGCCCCCGAAGCCGCACTCCTGGAGTCTCTGCAGGAGTCGGTCTTGGGGCACGGTATGAAAAGCCGCCGATAGATCCAATAGTATCAATACGGCCTTACCGCCTTTGTCCGAGGTTTCTTTAATAACCTCGGAAACTTCCAGAAGTGCCGTTTCCGTGCTCAATCCGGCCCTAAAGCCAGACTGACTTTGATGGAGCACGGAATTAGTTTCGACATAGGCGGAGGTGACAAAATGCACATATTTTTCCAAGGTCTTAGTGAAAAAAGGAAGGAGGGATATTGGTCTATAGTTAGAGGCAATCTCAGGATCAGAAAGGGGCTTTTTCAGTAGGGGAAGAATCTTTGCCTTCTTCCACCTGTCAGGGACTTGCCCCGACTGAAGTGAAGCATTCAAGATTCTATTCACCGCCGGATTAATTATCTCCGCTATAGATGCCAGAACTTTTGCCGGGTACGGATCAGAAGGTGAACCGGATTTTAGAGATTTCATCAATTCTAAAGATTTATCCAAAGAAATAGGCGGAAACTGTGAAAAGGACAGATCTCTGCCATGGATACGAGGAGGAGACATTCCAGGCAGTCACCCTGAGCCGGGGACTGCCCGGGGAAAGAGTCCTGAATATTTTTAATCTTTTCGTAAAAGTAAGAAGCCATAAGGTTCGTCCATGCTTCAGTAGGGGTAAAAGGTCTCTCCACTGCACTTGGCGAAGAGAACTCCTTTACGATCTTAAATATTTCTTTACTTTTATTGGTAGCCGACTCAATTTTGGCAGAGAAAAATTTCTTTTTCTCCTCAAGTACTCTGTTAAAATGAGACTTCAACGCCTGTTTGTAGTTTATTTTATCCTTATTGTCAAAATTCTTGCGCCACGCCCTCTCCAAGCGTTTGCAACATCTCTTACATATCATGGCAGTGTAGTTAATGGTGTGGTGTTAGTTGCAGGTTGTATGGTATAGTTGCTGTACTGGTAACTGCTCAGTCCATGCGGAGCCAAGCATGGGTACGGTGTAGGACATCATTGTGCAATTGGGGGTATTGCGTCGGGGTCCGACGAATTGACAGGTTGTCAGGTATGCGATACCTTCCAGCAGGGCTTCCATGGCATTGGTGGTATACATGGATGCCATCCAATGTAGCGGATGGTGGCTGTCAAGGTGTTGGTCGTAAGTTGTCCCTTGTAGGAGCCTGATGGGACATGTTGGATGACATTCGATGAAACTGTGATCCAGAATACGTCGTGTGGAGGCACAGTGGTCCCATTGCAGTGTGGGTCCGATTGCAGCCACATACGCCATGCCCCCATAGGCTGAACAGATCCTGTCGTGGACGTCCAGGGGTTGAACAGTTGTACCAGGTCCGCCATTGGACATGCCGGGTTGGAGAGACATAAATCCACAGGACAGTGGAAGGGACACCTCCGACAGTAGAAGACGGGGATGACGCAGCTGAACAATGCGATGCGGTAAGTTAGTCGGTAAGTTACGTTCAGCAGAGCCAGATTTTCACATCCCAATATCTGTATCAGGTTATGTTTGTACACCTTCATCTGTCCGGCGTAGTTGGGTAGGTGTGGTGCAAGTGCCATTTTGCTGCAGGGCGATGTGATGGCGTGCTCCGGCTGTCTGTGCAGTCTGCAGAGTGCAACTCCGACGTTGCTGGGAATTCTGTAATGGTCGTAGGGAGGCAGGACTTGGGTTACAGTAGCTTGTGCGGAGGACACGGGCCCTCATCCCACATGCTTCTATGAATGGTCAAGGTCAGTGATGTCTGACTCCTTCCAGATAACTTGCTTGTGAACCACATGGGGGAGTGGTATTATTTATTTTTTCTGTTCGAAATGTTCTTTCGTGTTATGCGCTATCTGCCCAGTGGACGGTTCCCTCTGCATGCCTGTGTTGGGCTTTTTTTGGGGATAATGACTGTATTGTCCTGCTTGAATGGTTGAGCTGTGGTGTCGGTGTGGGTATGGAAGGCCATTCAGTGCTATCTCCTCTCCCGTGTGTGGGCGGCACGCTGCGTTTCCGCTATACGTTGGGCCTTGTGTGTGGGTGTTATAATTGGAGCCACCTGTTGTCGGTCCCCGGGATCTTTGATGTTACGTATTGCATGTCTTGGTATTGGGTGCAGGGTGGTATCGGTGTTTCTGTGTGGTACTGGCGTACCTTTTGCCGACGGGGTCCATATTCTGCTGGGTGATATTGCCGGCGCTGTGTGCTTCACCATGTTTTGCACACAGGGGTGTGTCCTAATTTGGCGTGACATCACTGACATGTTCGGGTCAGTTGTGTGACGTCAGGTTGGCATCAGTGAATTGCCGGTTGGGGACATGACTGTGGCAGGTCTGTCACGTGACATGTGCGTTCAGGGTGGGGCTGGTGTGTGGTGTTTGTTGTGCCCTGTGTTGTTTGTGTGCGGTGCATACATGGCGCTGTCGTTGGGCTCTGCGTTGTGTGCATGTGTGGCTGCGTCTTTGCCGCTGCGCTGCGGGGCCGTGACGGGAACGTTAGTTCCTGGTCCCAGGTAGTGTGTGCCCGGTTGTTACGAGTTGTTTCAATTTGCCCGGTGTGACATTTGTGGGTGCAGTGGTGGATGTGTCGTGTACACGCAGGGGTGTCTGGGGGGCCATGTACAGTTCTTCCGCCCTTGCACTGTGTGCGGTGTTTGCATGCCCTTGTTGTGTGTCTGCCTACCTGCGTCTCCGCGGTGCGTTGACTCCTAGGTTCTGCATCAAGTAGAGCATGGGGAGGGCCTGCAGTGCTGGATTCATGCTCGGGGGTCCGCCTCTTTGGTGTCCGTACTCAGCGATCGAGTTTCCGCCTTGGTTTCTCGTGCGGTGTCTCTTAGCCGTGGGAGCTGTTTGTTTGCGGCATCGTAATTTGTACGCCGGGCGGTACGTGATTTTGTCGGACGGTGTGTGTCCATTGGGCCGCGCCGCTACGTGAACGGGCGCACTTTGATGGCGGACGGCGTCGCTGGCTTACGGGCGGTGTTTGGCTGACTTTTCACATCCTAATTGGGCGGTGGGCCGCGGCGGGCGGACGGTAAATGCTGGTTTTTACATCCGACAGCACGGCGGTGGTGCTACCGCCAGACATCCTAATGGGCCCCATAGTCTTTTATTTCTCTCAAGTACATTTTGTAAAATATACACTCTCATTTACATCGCGTATAATATAAAGATCAAATATATAAACTACTTCTTTCAAACACAAGTTTTCAAATGCAATATGAATTAGCACAAACAATAATCCAAAAAGTAATTGTTCACATCTTCCCAATAGGCCAAATAATGTTTCCAAATGCATTTGCATTGAAAATATCCAAAACAAACTCGTTAATTCGTGTTCACATCTTCCCAATAGGCCGAATGATGTTTTCAAAACTTTGGCATCAAAAATATCAGATATGAATTTGGTAATTTGTAAGGCAACCTACATTTGAATTACAAATGGGCATCATTGCAATGGGTCCATCCTTTATTGCACTTTAAATACACAGTATAGTGTCCAGATGTTGTAGTAGGTCCATCATGGAAAATAATAGCCACTGCTCTAAAAGTTCTTCCTGAAATTGATACTTGACTTGCCACAAAATCTTTAATTTTGGTTTCCAATTTTGTTCCATTTGCTCCACAACGTTGTAGCATTAAAATTACATATTTTCCAAACCTTTCTATATATAATGTTGACAACATTTCTGATTTACAATGAGAACATTTTATATCTTGATTAGCTATTTTTACTAATTTGTTAAAAGACACTGATTTGCAATCTGGTATTGTCAAGTATATGAATCGATCAGTGTCTATTTCAGTGGTAAAAGAAAATGAACACTCTTCACATTTATGATCCCATCTGTAACTTAGTCCAAACAAATTTTCAATTTCTATTCCTTCATCTTCCAATACTGCAAGCATAAACATAAGAAATTCTTGTGCATCTTGTTGTACATTCAATGCAAATTTCAATGATCCAGTACATATAGCCAAAGATGCCGAATGCCAGAAGCAGTATGGATTTTAGTTCTATCAGTTACCAACTTTTGAAAAATATAATGTAGTAAAGAACAGAATCTTTTTTCTTGATTTTCCATATTTTCATGATGACGATCCTCTAGATAAAACACAACATTCACAATTGCATTAGCATAGCAGTTGATACCTGAACTATTTCTAACTGGTATCCTACAATATCATCAACAGTGTCCATTTTCATTTTCTTTGCAGTTTCATCATTCTCTTGAATTGTTTTCTTTTTTTGAATCTCAGTGGAATAGTTGTCATATTTCCGTTTTGGACACACTACACGTTTCTCATATACGGGATATTCACCTAAGTTAGGAGCATAAAGTCTTCTTAACCGATTGTACTCTCTTACACAATTTACATCAGCACTAATCTTTTTCTCATCAAAATCAATCAAATACAAACCAGATAATGTTCTTACTCGAGACAATGCAACATATGCCATGCCTTCTTTAAACACTGTACTTCCAATATTTACCAAAACACTGTCTACACTTAAACCTTGTGATTTATGAATGGTTACTGCATATGCTAAAGAAAGAGGAAACTGTTTTCTACGAACATACAACAGTACAACGTCCAATCTGTTTTACCTCTTCAATATGATCAAATTTAATTTTCAAAAATTCACTTCCATCTCTGTTCTGAAAATTTACAAAATCAACAACTTTTCCCATTGCTCCATTTACTAAACCTTCTTCTACATTCAAATTACGCCGTAAAATTACCCGACAGTTTACACATACATATAAAGTCTTTTCTAAACCTGCATTCTTAGACACCAACTTTTCCAAAGAATCCAATTTTGACTGTAATTTCTCTGAGAGAAGAATAGTAACTCCTTCGTGTTCCATTTTATCAATAGCTTTCATTTTTAATATTGGTTGTTTTTCCAATTTCAAAAGTTCTTGATTGAATGTAGAACACTCTTGCAGTGTAGGCATTAGGCAAACTATAGACTTCTTTTCTCCAATTTTTTGTATATTATTTCAGGTGCTATGTTTTCATTTGCAAACAAGTTCGTTAAAAGCCGACTTTGTAAAGCTTCTTTTCCATGTTTTGTTAAAACACCAATTCTTATATCTTGAAGAATGTTTCCATAATGTTCATCACTTGCTTGTAGCATATTCTTAATAAGTTCTTTATATTCAAAATGAGACCTAATGTTGACATTTCCAATACTTCCCAAAGATTTCTTAGTGTCTTCATGGAGAAGTGTTTTAAAAACAGGTTGTCCTTTTACAGGAGTAAGTTGTAGTAGGCCGCTGAATAGAATTACATGATTTCCTCCAAATAGAACATCATAATATGTTTTTAAAATCTGTTGCATTCTTAAATGTACAAAGGCAAGCATTAAGTTTGAGACCATGGTCACCTCATCAATGATTAGAAGTTTCATTTTCTTGAGTACTCTTGAAACTTCATAACAAGCTTCTCCAGATAACTTGTGATATTCCAACTTATTTTCATGTTCAACTGGTAGCATGAGTAATCGATGTAATGTAATCCCTTTAATGTTGTGTGCTGCTAACCCAGTTGGAGCGGTTACAACACAAGATAAATGTGATTCAGTAGTTTTGTGTAGATAACCGGTCAAAACTTTAATTAAGAAACTTTCTCCTGTTCCAGCTTGCCCACTGATGTACATTCGAATAGGTTTAAATGATGTGC
This sequence comes from Calotriton arnoldi, assembly GCA_963921515.1. Classification (NCBI taxonomy): domain Eukaryota; kingdom Metazoa; phylum Chordata; class Amphibia; order Caudata; family Salamandridae; genus Calotriton; species Calotriton arnoldi. The sequence goes on along the minus strand of CAWUFW010010726.1, from coordinate 195,225 downwards.
TTTGGCATTCTTTTTTTTCATGCAGTAAACCATGCTGTATCTGTTGTGTCACTTGCTGATATATTTCTTTTTGTTCAGTATTTAGTTTTTCTTCCAGGTTTCCAAACTCAATAATATCCTATTGTGCTTGTTGCATTGCCGTTTCTACTTCATTCATGGCTATTGCTGCTTCATTTTCAATAATTGGTTGTCCTAGTGGATCTTGACTTAGTGGAGCAGAACTTTGACTATCTTGAGAACTGTCTCTAGCTATTTCATCTGCAATAGTAGTTTCTTGTTCAGTCTCTTCATTTAACATTTGTAGATAAGTTGGAAAAATTGTGCATTGAATGCTATCTTTACATGCATTAAAAGAATCTTCATAGCTGTCAAAATCTCCAAGTAATTCCATTTCACTACGCCAAGGCTTGAAGAGTTGCAGAAGTGCTAAATAGAAAAGTTCCCTTGTATCTGGAGTTTCACAACTAAGGGGCCGATTCTGATGCGGGTTGGAAAAGCTTCCCGACCGAATCGGTTGGGAAATGGTGTCCGACCCACTCGGATCGGGAAAGTCCGACCGGCGGAGTAGGATGCATCCGGATGCTTCCAGATACGATTTGGTTGAACTCCCATTGACTTCAATGGGAACATTTGTTCCTAACCGCATCAGAATTGGGCCCTCGGTCGGGAAGACACGTTCCCGATCCGATTTGGAAGGAGCAAATGCCGTTAGGAGGCCTTCCTAACTGCATCAGAATCAGGCCCTCGGTCGGGAAGCTTTTCCAACCAGCATCAGAATCGGGCCCTTAGTATTCAATTTCTTGTAGAGATTTCAATACTCGATTTCGTGTTGCAGCAAGACTTAGACTTACCCAAATGATTCCTCTTGACTTTGAATATAAACTTGCAGAGGTCAACCGATTACATTCATAGGATCCAATCTCTCGATGGGAAAGCATCTTCAAACTAAAGCTGTACAATTTGTTACTAAAAGTCTTCTCTTGTGAAATTTCTTCCCACATTTCTTTCAACTCCGTCTTTTCACATTTGGTTATATATGACGTAACATAACGAGCAACAGCAATCAAATTATCTGCAACATACTGGATATCCATGTTTGCATTCCACATTGTCAAAGTCACTGGATTGTGGTCATTAATATACTTTGAATCTTCAGTTCTTTTTATGCTGTAAGTATTCTTCAGAGATTTTTGAGTTATAGTATGCCTTACTGCTGACATGAAAATATTGACTCTTCCTTTTGAAATTACTGGACATGGGGATCCAAAACAACATTTTGTATAAAATTTTCCCTTTGACGTGTATTTTCGTCGACAATATTTTCCACATCGATGACTTTGAAACCGTACAACTTGTTGTCTTAAGCTGTTTTCTCCTCCTTTTTTTGGAATGGCACAGGTAACATAGTCTTCAATGAAAGACAAAACAGTTTCATCAGAATCGGTTCTAAATTTAGGTGCATTCTTGATCCATAATAGCATGTGTATATGAGGAGCACCTCTAGCTTGGTACTCCTTTCTCCAAAGGAAACCAATAACCTCTCCAAGAGGTGGATTATTTTTATTGCAGATAAAAGACATTATAGCTTGAAACCTATGATTAAAATATCTGCACACATTTACAGGATCCAAGGAACAAAGTTCTCCAGCTGTCTACAATTCAATGTTTTTACATTTGAATTTGCTTGACGTAGAAATTCAAGCAAATCGTCCCATGTGTATTCAGCACAGCTAAGCGTTACAATCCACGTGGGGCTACCTAAGTTTCTTAACATACATTTAAGTTCTCTGTGATGACGATACCAATACTCATTAGTACCACGTTGACACGCCATCAAATTAATTAACTGAGATTCTAAATGATTGTCTCTTTGTTGAACTTTGTCCAAGAATTCCTTTGCAGAAACATGTGTAAGATGAACTCCTGTTTTTAATATGTGGTTCACTGCATATGAAAGTCCAGACAAGTCACTTTCAAACAGAAGATGAAATAAATATGGAATACACTGTCGAAATCTTGGATCTTCTGAGTACAATCTTGTCGTACGATATTCTGAAGCTGGAATCTGTACTGGTCGTTCATCATGTCGTCCACCTTTTCCAGTGGGGAAGAGCTGTGGAAAACAACAAGCTTCTAAACTTTTTTCGCATACACTCATGGGAGTTCCCTTCGCTTTCTTCATTTGAAATACTTCAATAGTGTTTCCTATCACTTCTTTTGAATGTAGAGGATGTATACTGTAATGTTCATAAATTTCTTCACTCCTGGAGTTGTCCACTTTTTCTATTTGGCCAGTTGAAATTTCTGTTTCATCTTCTAAACGTATTTCTTGTTCTTCCATATTTACAGTTTGATAATAAATATTGCTTAGTACAAGATATATTGTAGCCTTTTGAAGTTTGGTGACATCTACTAACTCTTGCCATATTTTCTGACTCTTTGTTGGTACACCATTAACTAGAAGAACTACAGGGTCACTTTCCTCTCTCTCTATACCAACAGTTTCAATATTTTTCTTAAAATCTAAAGGTAAATACACAACTCTTCCTTTTAGACCTCTTTGTAAATCTGTTGGAGGCAGCTTACCTGTTTTAGGCTCCATACGAACTATAGCTTGATACGGGTGCACAGATTGAATAAGAATGGACTCATACGTATTTAAATCTACCAGTTCCAGAGGAATAGCTACCAACTCAAAGTTGTTATGTACAGCTCTAGCTGGCATTTTGTTCTCTTCTAATTTGTTGGAACAATATTTACAAATACGTTGATCACTACTCAACTCAAAACGACCTTCCACCAACAAATAAGCACCAAATTGCTCCCACTTATCATTTTTTCCTTTTCACTTTTTAAATATAGATCAACATTCCTAGTTTGACTTCTATAGTGAGTACGTCGACAACAAATACAAAGATAGTTTGGTTTTTCACAAGAAAGTACCTTAAACTTTGTAATTTCTTCTGCAAACTTCTCAGTAGTAATATCTTCCACCTCTTCTTCAACACCTACACTTATCAAACTCTCACTTTCTCTACACTCCTCTTGAGAACCAAAGAAACGCAACTGTAAATCATTAGAAACTTTTTTACATCCGATACTGAACCATGCAAAAGAGCTGTGTTTATTTCACTTAAAGATAATGTAGGACTTTTACGTAGTACAATTTTCTTACTAACTTCCGCATTTCTGAATGATGTACTGCTAACATTCTTAAATTATGAAAAGTACTTTGACACACTTTTCTAGAAAGACAAGCCAGAGAATCACCCTGCAAGTTAGTATATTTTCTCACTTTACAAGGATCTAGTCCTTGCAAAATCTTAATCTTCTGTTTAACTCTTTTTTTACCATAATCTCGTAAGAAAATTCGTAATATATCAATAGATTCCTGTCGTATACTACAAATACTACTACAATCCCACTTATACACTGGAGCTTGTGTACGTCTCCCTTGAACTTCTTCAGCTATTACTTCTTCCACATTTCTAGGAACCATCTTTTCTTTTTCAATTGGAGAACCATTTTTTACCTCATAACAACGACTACTGGTATCAACTGCATAAACTAATGTATTTTGTTGAAAATAGCTTTCTTCATTAAAAAAAGGTTTAGTACTAGAAGTGTGCTTCCATTCACCCGAATTTTTTTCAAAAGTTACTTCTATTAACCAGTCTTTTTCTTTTGCTTTTCTCCTTCATAAAGTGCATTGTTTTATTCAATGTTTTCATTCTCTTCAATACCAATATAAACAATTTTCTGTTCAATTCAAAAGCCTTTTCGACTACACTTTCAATCTGCTGTTTTTTCTTGTAAGATGCTGATCTTTTTTTATATTTTTAACAATCTTTCAATAAATTTTGTAGTACTCTACTTTTATACATTCTCTTCCTGATGTCTTTATATTCTTTCATCCTTCTATCAACATAGATTGTTTTCCCATAACCTGATTTTCCATTAATTTGTCCTTTTTCGTTTCCTTCTGATTGGTTGTACAACTTTTCTTTCTCTTTTCCCCATTTTGAAAATTCATTACGTTCTTTAAAAGTCTTTTAACAAATTCTTTAGTTCTCTTACCAGAAGCCTTTTTCTTCAATATCACATTTTGAACATCATCTAATTTCTGCTTTTCTCTTTCCTTTAAATAGTACTGTTTTTTTCTTTTGATGTTTTCTTGCCATACTCAATCTTTATTACTAATAATGGTGAATATCTGAAAAAAAGAATAGTTTAAATATTTTCTAAAAATAATTTTATACTATTAAAATAATTATTTACAAATATTCTCATCTATAAATAAATAAATACTTTTAATTGCACTGCAAAGCTATGTAAGATACTGCACAATTCCTACAATTAGAAGACATCATAACCTCCACAACAGAATCACTGAGGACAACTAAAGGATTTCTCTACTACTAACCAAATCAAATCTGAAGTATATTCTGTCAAGTTTTAAGGCCTGCATGGTCTTGTGATTGAGGAATGTCTCTACTTGCACATGTATTCTCATATGTGTCATACATTCGAAGATGCTTTACATATAAAACAGAAGTATACATCTATTTGTATGTTTCTTTTATATATAGTGTACTAGCTAAAGGTACAGATTCATGCATGCATGGTTTCAGGAAGATGGTGAGACTTAAAGCAGAAACATGCGAAGAGATGCTGCTTTGTTTTTGGCTATATTCAATACCTAACTCTTGTCTCTTTCTGCACATCTTCTTTCCTCTTTCTGCACCCCTCTTGCCTCTTTCTATACCCCTGTTCCCCTTTTCTGCACTTCTCTTGTCTCTTTCTGCACCCCTCTTGTATGTCTCTGCACCTCTTTTGTCTGTTTTTGAACTCTCTTGCATCTTTGTGTACTTCTCTTCCCTCTTTCTGCACCTCTGTTGCTTCTTTCTGCACTTCTCTTGCTTTATTCTGAACCCCTCTTGCCTCTTTCTGCACCTCTGTTGCTTGTTTGTGCACTTCTCTTGCTTCTTTCTGTACTTCTCTTGCTTCTTTCTGTACCCCTGTTGCCTCTTTGTGCACCCTTCTTCCCTCTTTCTTCAGTTCTCTTACCTCCTTCTGCAACTTTCTTGCCTCTTTCTGCAACCCTCTTGCCTCTTTATGCACCTCTGTTGCTTCTTTTTGCACTTCTTTTGTGTCTTTGTGCACCCCTCTTGCCTGTTTCTGAACCTCTGTTTGTTCTTTCTGCACTGCTCTTGCTTCTTTCTGGACCTCTCTACGCCTGTTTCTGCAACTCTCTTGCTTCTTTCTTCAATTCTCTTACCTCCTTCTGCATCTCTGTTGCTTCTTTCTGAACTTCTCTTGGTTCTTTCTGCACCCCTCTTGCATACTTCTGTACCTCTGTTGATTCTTTCTATACTGCTCTTGCTTCTTTATGCACCTCTTTTGCCTGTTTTTGCAACTCTCTTGCCTCTTTCTGCACCACTCTTTCCTCTTTCTGCACCCCTCTTGCCTCTTTCTGCACCTCTGTTCCTTCTTTCTGCACTTCTTTTGTTTCTTTCTGCAGCTCTCTTGTTTCTTTATGCACCCCCTTGCCTCTTTCTCCACACTTCTTCCCTCTTTCTTCACCCATGTTGCCTCTTTCTGCACCTCTGTTCCTTCTTTCTGCACTTCTTTTGATCCTTTCTACACATCTCTTCTTCTTTCTGCACCCCTCGTGCCTCTTTCTGCACCCCTCTTCCCTCTTTTTGCACCACTCTTGCCTCTTTCTCCACCTCTATTGCTTCTTTCTGCAGTACTCTTACTTCTTTCTGCACCTCTCTTGCTTCTTTCTGCACCACTCGTGCTTCTTTCTGCACCCATCTTCCCTCTTTCTGCACCGCTCTTGCCTCTTTCTGCACCCCTGTTCCTTCTTTCTGCTCTTATTTTGTTTCTTTCTGCACCTCTCGTGCTTCTTTCTGCACCCCTCTCGCCACTTTCTCCACCCCTGTTCCCCCTTTTTGGATCTCTGTTGCTTCTTACTGCACTTCTCTTGCCTCTTTTTCCACCCCTCATCCCTCTTTCTGCACCTCTGTTGCTTCTTTCTGCACTTCTCTTGCTTCTTTCTGCACCTCTGTACCTTCTTTCTGCACTTCTTTTGTTTCTTTCTGCAACTCTCTTGCTTTTTTCTGCACCCCTCGTGCCTCTTTCTGCACCCCTCTTCCCTCTTTTTGCACTCCTCTTGCCTCTTTCTGCACCTCTGTTGGTTCTTTCTGCACTACTCTTGCTTCTTTCTGCACCTCTCTTGCGTCTTTCTGCACCACTCGTGCCTCCTTCTGCACCTCTCTTGCCTCTTTCTACAGTTCTCTCAAGTACTCTCTCAAGTTTTAAGATCTTCATGGTCTTCTAATTGAGATATGTATGAAATTGCACATGTATTGTGATATGTCTTATACAGCTCAACATGAAACACATATATAAAATACAGGTATACATCTATTTGTATGTTTCATTGATATATGATGTTACTAACAAAAGGTACAGACATATACATATATTCTTTTAAGAACATGGTGAGACTTTCAGTACAAACATGTGAAGGGGGGGCTGCTATATATTTGGCTAGGCCCAACACCCTATGTAGTCATAGAATGATGAAGCAGCAGCACAAAAGTGAGGTTTAAGGCATAGTAGCACAACGATTAGTTATAACGCTACTTTGTATGTGTCTGTAGAAAGCTACGCTTCAAGTATACCACATAATTTTCATTATCTGCTTCAAATGTGAAGAGCAATCTGTCAAGTTTTAAGGTCTCAATTGGAGTTGTGACTAAGGTATATCTCTACTTGCACATGTATTCTGATACATATTATGCCTCTGAAGATGCTAGACATATAAAACACAAGTATACATCTATTTGTATTTTACTTTTATATATGATATTGCTAGCAAAAGGTACAGACATATGTATAATTGGTTTCCGGGATATGGTAAAACTTACAGCTAAGATATATGATGGGTGTGTCTCAGTGATTGCATGACTCCATGGGTAGTGCCTGGGTGATTGTATGAGTGCAAGGGTAGTGTATGTATAACTGGAGAAGAGATTGGATACTGATTGACTGGTTACATGAGTGCAAAGGTACAGCTTGTGTGCATGGATAAGTGCATGAATAGTCCCTGAATGCATAGATACGTGCATGAGTAGTGCCTATGTGAATGGATGAGTACAACAGTAGTGCCTGGGTGATTGTATGAGTGCAAGGATACTGGCAGAGTAATTGGAGGAGAGGATGGATAGTGACTGGCTGATTGCATGAGTGTAAAGGTCGGGCACAGCCCGTGGTAGGAGTGCCGGTCGGGCGGTGATGTGGGGCGGGGGAGGGGCAGGGTGGGGGGTAGTAAACTACGGATTAAGGCCGAATACAGGTAAGTGAACATTTAAATAAATAAAACAAATTTCGTTGTGAGCGCTGCATCACCAAATGTGATGCAGTGCGTGCAACAAAATTCGCACTCCTACCACGGGCCGCGCCTGGCAAAGGTACTGCCTGGGTGATTTGATGAGTGCATCAGTAAACGGAATGTGTGCCGAAGTACTAACTGAGTGCATGGATAACTGCATGGATAGTACCTGAGTGATTACATGAGTGCAGGGGTAGTGCCTGGGAAATTGGAGGACTGCATGAGTACTGCCTCAGTGATTAAAGAAGTGCATAGTTAATTCCATAAGTGCAGGGGTAGTGGCTGAGTGCATGTATGAGTGCATGGGTAGTGCCTGGGTGATTACATCAGTGCATCAGTACTGCCTGGGTGATTGGAGGTGCAGGGCTAGTGCCTGGGTGATTGGAGGAGTAAATAGGTAGTGCCTGGGTGATTTTATAAGTGCATGGGTACTGCCTGAGTGATTGAAGAAGTGCATGGGTAATGCCTAGGTGATTGCATGAGTGCAGGGGTAATGTATGGGTAATTGAAGGAGTGCATGAGTAATGTCTGGGTGATTGCATGAGTGCAGGACTAATGTCTGGGTGGTTGCATGAGTGTAGTGGTAGTGCCTGGGTGATTGGAGGACTGCATAAGTAGTGCCTGGGTGATTGTATGAGTGCAAGGGTAGTGGCTGAGTAATTGAAAGAGAGGATGGATAGTGACTGGCTGATTGCATGAGTGCATAGGTAGTGCCTGGGTGATTTTATAAGTGCATGGGTAAATGGAATGAGTGCGGGAGTAGTGACTGAGTGCATGGATGGGTGCATAGATAGTACCTGAATGATTGCATGAGGGCATGGGTAGTGCCTGGGTGATTGGAGGAGTGCATGGATAGTGCCTGGGTTATTGCACGAGTGCATAGGTAGAGCCTGGGTTATTGCATCAGTGCAGGGGTAGTGCCTGGGTGATTGAAGGAGTGCATAGGTAGTGCCTGGGTGATTTTATAAGTGCATGAGTAGTGGCTGGGTGATTGGAGGACTGCATGTATACTAACTGGGTGATTGGAGAAGTGCAAGGATAGTGTCTGGGTGATTGGAAGAGTGCATAGCTAATGCATGGGTGATTGCATGAGTGCAAGGGTAATGTCTGGGTGATTAGAGGAGTTCATGGATAGTGCTTGGGTGATTGGAGGAGTGCAAGGGTAGTGCTTGGGTTATTGCATGAGTGCATAAGTAGTGCCTGGGTGATTGCATGAGTGCAGGGGTACTGCCTGGGTGATTGTATAAGTGCATAGGTAGTGCCTGGGTGATTTTATAAGTGTATGGGTACTGGCTCAGTGATTGGAGAAATGTATAGGTAACGCTAGGGTGATTGCATGAGTGCAGGAATAGTGCCAGGGTGATTAGAGGAGTGATTAGAGGAGTGCATAGGTAGTGCCTGGGTGTTTTTATAAGTGCATGGGTACTGCCTGAGTGATTGAAGGAGTGCATGGGTAATGCCTAGGTGCATGGAGGAGTGCATCAGTAGTGCCTGGCTGATTGCATGAGTGCATAGGTAGTGCCTGGGTGATTTTATAAGTGCATGTGTACGGCCTGGGTGATTGGAGGACTGCATGGATACTGCCTGAGTGATTAGAGAAGTGCAAGGGTAATGTCTGGGTGATTGGAGGAGTGCATGGATAATGCTTCGGTGATTGGAGGAGTGCAAGGGTAGTGCAAGGGTTATTGCATGAGTGCATAGGTAGTACCTGGGTGATTGCATGAGTGCAGGGTTACTGCCTGGGTGATTGAATGAGTGCATAGGTAGTGCCTGGGTGATTTTATAAGTGTATGGGTACTGGCTCAGTGATTGGACAAATGCATAGGTATGCCAGGGTGATTGCATGAGTGCAGAAATAGTGCCAGGGTGATTAGAGGAGTGCATAGGTAGTGCCTGGGTGTTTTTATAAGTGCATGGGTACTGCCTGAGTGATTGAAGGAGTGCATGGGTAATGCCTAGGTGCATGGAGGAGTGCATCAGTAGCGCCTGCCTGATTGCATGAGTGCATAGGTAGTGCCTGGGTGATTTTATAAGTGCATGTTTGTGGCCTGGGTGATTGGAGGACTGCATGGATACTGCCTGAGTGATTAGAGATGTGCAAGGGTAGTGTCTGAGTGATTGGAAGAGTGCATAGCTAATGCATGGGTGATTGCATGAGTGCAAGGGTAATGTCTGAGTGATTGGAGGAGTGCATGGATAGTGCTTGGGTGATTGGAGGAGTGCATGGGTAGTGCTTGGGTTATTGCATGAGTGCATAGGTAGTGCCTGGGTGGTTGCATGAGTGCAGGGGTACTGCCTGGGTGTTGTATGAGTGCATAGGTAGTGCCTGGGTGATTTTATAAGTGTATGGGTACTGGCTCGGTGATTGGAGAAATGCATAGGTAATGCTAGGGTGATTGCATGAGTGCAGGAATAGTACCAGGGGGATTAGAGGAGTGCATAGGTAGTGCCTGGGTGTTTTTATAGGTGCATGGGTACTGCCTGAGTGATTGAAGGAGTGCATGGGTAATGCCTAGGTGCATGGAGGAGTGCATCAGTAGTGCCTGGCTGGTTGCATGAGGGCATAGGTAGTGCCTGGGTGATTTTATAAGTGCATGTGTACAGCCTGGGTGATTGGAGCACTGCATGGATACTACTGCCTGAGTGATTAGAGAAGTGCAAGGATAGTGTCTGGGTGATTGGAGGAGTGCATAGCTAATGCATGGGTGATTGCATGAGTGCAAGGGTAATGTCTGGGTGATTGGAGGAGTGCATGGATAATGCTTCGGTGATTGGCGGTGATTGGAGGAGTGCAAGGGTACTGCTTGGGTTATTGCATGAGTGTATAGGCAGTGCCTGGGTGATTGCATGAGTGCAGGGGTGCTGCCTGGGTGATTGAATGAGTGCATAGGTAATTTGTGCCGGTGCTTTTCGGTGCTTAGCACCGGCACTTATTTATCAGGGCCGGGTCTACTCATCTGCTGCACCGCGTCACATTATGATTATTCACATGATATTGATTACCTGGCTACGGCTCACACTGACTCGGCGCAGAGTATGTTCTCAACGTCTCCCGCAGACTGTTGCAGCTGGCTGTGAGAGCCTGCCCTGAGCCAAGATTAAAGATTCAGCTATTATGGCATTGGTGCGGTGGGCGGGACACTGATCATTGGGCTGGATTTGGTTCTGCCGGGCTAGGGGCTGTGCGGCAGCGTGCGCAGATTTTATTCAGATGGCCACGCCCCGGCATGCCCCCAGTCCCGCAAGGCAGCCCGACGACGACGTTGAGGGCAGGCAGCAGCACCAGGCCAAGTTTATTTATATCGGGGTAGAAGTTAATAAAGGCAGAGTGTGCCCACCACGTAACTGACCGCAAGTAAGTACTAAATGGCGGTAGCCATAAACTGGTTATTACTGTCTGCCCCGTCCCCCAGCCTGTGGCGTAGCTTGCTTGGGCTGCCAAATGAGCCTCTTTGGTGTGACACTGCACCAGTGTCTGTGTTGAAACGAAATTAAGATTTTATTGACTGCGGCCCAGTGCACAAACATTATTTGCTGGCGCTAGTTCATGTACTGACTGCATCATTACTGAGGCTGCATTTAGTGCGTGCGCACATCTTTTACCACCTTCTTATGGAAATAAGATTGTGGACACAGTGTGTGTAATGTGTTGCGCATTTGTTGTGCTGACGCCGCTCCCTGCTTCCATGTCTGTCGAAAGCACTTTACTGCTCTAGAGGACGCCTGAGTGCAATGGTACTGGCCCGGCAGGTTTCCTTATTTAGATGGTTCTGGAGCAGGGCAGACATTTCTCAGTGACTCATCAAGAAGGTGACACAGAAGATGCGCTGTAGTTTGAAAAGCCAGAGGGGGCAGCGTGGACTGACTAGGGGCAGAACAGCACTGTTACAGGTTGCGACTCCAGTACATTGGCAGAACCATGACTGGGTTTACAATCGTCAAATAATAAAAGGCGGTGTGGATGAAAAAGAAAATGTTAGTCTGTCTGTGTGGAGTTCCAAGCCCTTGCAGGCCAGGCCAGGGGTGCACGTGCAGAGATGTGTGGGTGTTGGAGTACTGGGACAGGCTTGTATTAGAAAGTAATGGCACAGCAGCATGTGGGTCCCACTAAAGAAATGGCAGAGACGTTGCTGCTCTAGAACAGAACAGAACTGAGGTGCACTGCCAGCACTTTTCAATGCCCCAGGACTGGCAGCACACGCTGTGCTGTAGGGCAGGGTTGGGATGCACTGTTATAACTGTGTGACACTGCATGATTACTGAGGCTGCATTTAGTGCGTGTGCACATCTTTCACCACTTTCTTATGGAAACAAGATTCTGGACGCAGTGTGTGTAATGTGTTGCATGTTTGTTGTGCTGATGATGGCTTCTGTTTTATTGTGCTACAGTGTGCTGCTTTATTGCAGTGTGATCTGTGTTACAGGGGCGCGATGGAGACCTCTGGCTCTGCAGCCTCTGCGGTGCATGGGGCCCCACCATGACCTATAAAGTATGTGAATCACATTGGATTGCAAACTATGAGATGGGGCGCAAAAGGTGCTGCGCAGTTTGCCTTTCATGTAGTTTTGTCACGCAGTGATTTAGGATTAGCTGTCATGGGGAAGGATTAAGGAATGCTGTCTGGGATCCCTGACGAATCCCCAAAAATTATCTTGTCAGTCAAGCAGTGTTTGCTCAGTGAAGAGCACATTTCTGGGGCTGTCAAAGTATATTAAGGAACGGTCGAGCGGCTTACATTACCGACAAGTTATCCTAACTCGAGCCAACCTAAATGATGTATTGCTGTAATATTCCAGTTAATAGTTTTCCGAATTACTTTCAGTTTCAAATTCATAAATTGAATAGGAACAGAATTCTGTTTATAAAAAGCACACATGTATTATACGTGACCGTTTCACACACCATTTTTATATTGCTGATCACGTGTTTACTATGTTTGTCCTTAGTGTGATGTTTGGATTTTTTACAATCTTATAACTTCTTCAGTGATGTAACATTGAGGGCAGCACCAACACTCTGACAATTGTTCCAGCGCCACTGGCTTCGGTGCCTTTGTGTGACGTTTCCATGCTTTCTGGCCTGGGTGCCTTTGTGTGACATTTCCATGCTTCCTGGTCTGAGTACAGTGCGAGATTTCCATGCTTTCTGCCCTGGGTGCCTTTGTGTAACATTTTCATGCTTCCTGGCCTAGGTGCCTTTGTGTGACGTTTCCATGCTTTCTGGCCTGGGTGCCTTTGTGTGACGTTTTCATGCTTTCTGGCCTGGTTGCCTTTGTGTGAAGTTTCCATGCTTTCTGGCCTGGGTGCCTTTGTGTGACATTTCCATGCTTCCTGGTCTGAGTACAGTGTGAGATTTCCATGCTTTCTGGCCTGGGTGCTTATGTGTGACATTTCCATGCTTTCATCAGGCTTACATCTGGCTTTTAGCAGTGTCAGTTGAGGATGTGGGTGGTGCCAGTGGGGGAAGTGGGTGGAGCCAGTGGGGGAAGTGGGTGGAGCCAGAGAAAGGTAGGTGTGGCCTCCGACAAACATTTGAGCACCTGCACTTCATATTTTACAAATAAAGCACTGTGCCTGGGTGATGTTATAAGTGTATGGGTACTGGCTCAGTGATTGGAGAAATGCTTAGGTAACGCCAGGGTGATTGCATGCATGCAAGAATAGTGCCAGGGTGATTAGAGGAGTGCATAGGTAGTGCCTGGGTGATTTTATAAGTGCATGGGTACTACCTGAGTGATTGAAGGCGTGCATGGGCAATGCCTAGGTGCATGGAGGAGTGCATCAGTAGTGCCTGGGTGATTGCATGAGTGCATAGGTATTGCCTGTGTGATTTTATAAGTGCATGGGTACTGCCCAGGTGATTGGAAGACTGCATGGATACTGCCTGAGTGATTAGAGAAGTGCAAGGATAGTGTCTGGGTGATTGAAGGAACGCATAGCTAATGCATGGGTGATTGCATGAGTGCAAGGGTAATGTCTGGGTGATTGGAGGAGTGCATGGATAGTACTTGGGTGATTGAAGGAGTGCAAGGGTACTGCTTGGGTTATTGCATGAGTGCATAGGTAGTGCCTGGGTGATTGCATGAGTGCAGGGGTACTGCCTGGGTGATTGCATGACTGCATAGGTAGTGCCTGGGTGATTTTATAAGTGTATGAGTACTTGCTGGGTGATTGGAGGAATGAATAGGTAACGCCTGGGTGATTGCATGAGTGCAGGGGCAGTACCTGGGTGATTAGAGGAGTGCATAGGTAGTGCCTGGGTGATTTTATAAGTGCATGGGTAATGTCTGAGTGATTGAAGGAGTGTATAGATAATGCCTAGGTGACTGCATGAGTGAAGGGGTAATGTCTGGGTAATTGGAGAAGTGCATGAGTAATGTCTGGGTGATTGCATGAGTGCAGGAGTAATGTCTGGGTGGTTGCATGAGTGTAGTGGTAGTGCCTGGGTGATTGGAGGACTGCATAAGTAGTGCCTGGGTGATTTTATAAGTGCATGGGTACTGGCTGGGTGATTGGAGCAGTGCAAGAGCAGTGCCTGGGTTATTCTATGAGTGCATAGGTAGAGCCTGGGTGATTGCATGAGTGCAAGGGTAGTGTCTGGGTGATTTTATATGTGTATGGGTAATGTCTGGGTCATTGGAGGAGTGCATGGGCAATGCCTAGGTGATTGCATGAGTGCAGGGGTAAGGTCTGGGTAATTGGAGGAGTGCATGAGTAATGTCTGGGTGATTGAATGAGTGCAGGAGTAATGTCTGGGTGGTTGCATGAGTGTAATGGTAGTGCCTGGGTGATTGGAAGAGTGCATAAGTAGTGCCTGGGTGATTTTATAAGTGCACGGGTACTGGCTGGGTGATTGGAGGAGTGCAAGGCTAGTGCCTGGTTGATAATATAACTGCATGGGTAGTGGCTGGGTGATTGAAGGAGTGCTTCGGTAATGCCTGGGTGATTGCATGAGTGCAGGGATAATGTGTGAGTGTTTGGAGGAGTGCATGAGTAATGTCTAGGTGATTGCATGAGTGCAGGGGTAATGCCTGGGTAATTGCATGAGTGCAGGGGTAGTGACTGGGTGATTGCATGAGTACAAGGGTAGTGCCTGCATGATTGTAGGAGTGCAAGGCTAGTGCCTGGTTGATAATATAACTGCCTGGGTAGTGGCTGGGTGATTGAAGGAGTGGTTCGGTAATGCCTGGGTGATTGCATGAGTGCAGGGATAATGTGTGAGTGTTTGAAGGAGTGCATGAGTAATGTCTAGCTGATTGCATGAGAGTAGGGGTAGTGTCTGGATGATTGGAGGAATCCGCGCTGAGAGCCGCATTGGGGTCGCAACTCCAAAATAGAGAGAAAAAAACCCGCCCCACTTCCATTATTCAGTATTCGCCCCAGGGACCCCATCCCCGGAGGAATTACCTCTATTTTTTCAAATAATACTAAACATTTTTTTAAACAAAATACGGGAGAGGGGTCACGTAGCCCCCCTTCCCTGGGCCACTATTGGCCCCGGAGACCGCAAGCCCCAGGGCTTGGACAGCATTTTTTTTTCTTATTTTGGCGGCCCCCCTCCTGAGGCCAATATTGGCCCCGGGACCCCATCCCCCGGGGCATTGCCTCTTTTTTTTTTTTTTTAAAGAATAGTACGGGAGGGGGGGCGCATGGCCCCCCTTCCCTAGGCAACTATTGGCTCCAGGGACCCCATCCCCTGGGGCCTGGCCACACATTGGGGACAGCGGGGGGAGCCCCAATGCCCCAGCGGTCCCTGCCGGCACCCCGCCTCCTGCAGGAGCCGGCATTGCTTTTGGACAAGGGGAGCTGCTGACATGCAGCTCCTCTTGTCCAAAAGCAATCTGCTTCGCTTCATGGAAGCGAGAGCAGGTTTTCTGCTCTCGCTTCCACGAAGTGAAGCATAGTTTGCAATGACAGGGCGGGAGCCGTGCTCCCGCCCTGTCATTGCAAACTGCAATGTCCTGAGGGTGGGCACCCTGGGACATTGCCGGAGCTGGCCCTGGGGGGTGGCGGTCCCCAGGGCCATAGAGGGCTCCAGGAGGAGTGCCAGGCAGCCCCCCTCCCAAAGTAAAACATAGCCCCGGGGAGGTGGTGGTCCCCGGGGCTTGGAGGGGCCCGTGAGGTCCCCCTCATAATAAAGAAAGCCCCGGAAAGGTGGTGGTCCCTGGGGCTTGGGGGGGCCTGTGAGGCCCCCTGCCCATAATTAATCATAGCCCCGGGGAGGTGGCGGTCCCTGGGGCTTGGGGGATCTGCGAGCCCCCCATAGTTAATTTAGCTCCGGGGAGGGGGCTGTCACCGGGGCTGCGGGGGCCTCCGCAAGGCCCCCACATAAATATTAACAAACACCCCCGGGACCTGGCCCACCCAGGGGCTCATTAAAACGAAGCATGGGAGTCCGCGCTTAATTTTTTTTAAATTTTCTCGGCGGGATTCGCGCAACAGGCGCGACTTCCACCGAAAAAAAAATAATGCTTTTTTTGGCCCTGGGTGTCCCTGTGGGACTCCCTGACCAGCCCTAGGGGGTCAGGGTGTTTCTACCCTGCCCCCTTTCCTTCATTTATAACCTTTTTTTACCTTCTTGATGTGACTCAGTTCAACCAAGTCACAAAATGGCTGCCAACACATTCTGGGATGAAGTCCACTTGTGACCTTAGGTCCTCAGGACACAAGAGGACCTCATCGCCCCACCAACAGTGCTCCAAGAAGCACGTTTGCAGAGTGGTGTAAAAAGGGGCGTGGCCTCGGACCACCTCTCTGCAACGCAGCTCTGTGGCGCATATTGGAGGTACCTGGAGGGCTAGTTGGCCCCCAGGGACCCTCAGTATTCAAGGAGAATTAATTCCCCATCTAACAACACGCCAGGGGGCGTGTTTGCACAGTGGTGGAGAAAGGGGGCGTGGCCTCCGGCGAGATGCCGTTTTTTTTCTTCATTTTTTCTTTACTAGTGGGGCTGTGTGGCCCCCCTTCTTTTTAATTTTTTGGGCCCTGGGGACCCCATCCCCCAGTGCCTGACCCCCATTTATTTAAAATAAAAAATAAAAAATAAAAAACGGGAAGAGGGCCGCGTGGCCCCCCTCCCGAGGCCAATTTCGGCCCAGGGACCCCATCCCCGTGGCATGGCCAGACTTATTTTTTATTTTTTCATGAATTTATGTGGAGGGGGCCGCGTGGCCCCCCTCCTCATGCCAATTATGGTTACCGAGTCACAAGATGGCTGCCAACACTTCCTGGTTTGGAGTGTTGGCAGCCAATCAGAGTGAAGCTCATGCCCGGGAGGGTTTGCGAACCCTCCTCGGTGCTCAGATATCGATATTTTTTTTTTTTAATTTCTCAGGAACTACTGAACGGATTTACACTGTTGTATTCCGCTTTAGGGGTCCGTATATAGGCTTTCCTGAATCATGTCCTTATATAGGCACAATTCGCCTTGCCCTTATATAGGCATAGAATCCCTGTCCTTATTTAGGCATTAACCGTGCACTCCAAATACAGGCATGGTCACCGACATCCGTCCACCCTAACGTCACAACGAGTTCTTAGAAACCAGACCCTTAAGCTTCGGGAGTTCCCCTAGCACAGGACTATTGATTTCTCCAAGAACTCATCTATTATGTATGAACCAGTATACCTTAAGGGTTCATTCCTGACGTCTTCCTATGTCCGACTTCACGTCAATGCTAACATTCCTCGACACCTACCAGGTATAAATATACCTTCCCTTGCCCAAGCAAGTTAGAGGAGACCTCGACTTCAGAGGAGCCCGTATCCCGGCCTGACGCACTGAGAAGACGCTGTCATTCCTGCACACAGACGAATCCAGCTTCCAGTGTTCTGACTCCCTTCGCGGGGTGTTAGAGTTCCAAGATCCGGCAGGAGATTCCCACCTCTCTCATTCTCAAGGTATGGAGCTGACTAGATCCTAGAGGGACTCTTGGCATACTAGACTGAACATACTCTTAGTCTACCATACTAGGGAATACTCCACCTACTTCTACTCTTCCCTACACCTAGTCTAGGTTAGGGACACTGGGGTAGAACTAGCTTAGAGACGCATCGTATGAGTACTCGCATTCTTAGCTCATGTTATTTATGTACGTGAATATATGCTAAAAGATAATGCTACTGCAGTATTATTTATTTCTACTGCTTACGCTGTACATTATTTATCTTGCATACTGTCTTGTGCTCATAACAGCACATATCTCTTACACGAGAAACAAGACTGTTCAATAAAACCCATTTTATTGAAACGCCCGTCTTTCCTTTCTGTGTAACTCTGCAGAAACTAAGCATGCACGATTGAATGAGTGAAACTGTTATCTATTGTTTCCACGATTCTGAGATATGTTCCGCTTCTAAAGGGAAACAAAGTTGTCATGTTTTTCGGTTGCCAGAAACTACTCCCTTCTTGTTCTCAAGGAGTTTCTAGTGGCCTCTGAGCTAGCTGGCACAGGTAATTAAGTTTAATATAATCGATAGGGACATACCGACCTTAGTCCTATGTCAAACCTATAGGTTATATTATTCCAATTCGCAGAGCCTATTAGGGAAATAGGAACTACACTACATGGCGCCCAACGGTTTGGTAAGGCAGTAATTTAACGCTAGATACTGAGTAACTCATTCGTGCTTTTCTCAGAGACCCCTACTCACATACTCCATAAGACGTCCGGAGTGGGTAGGGTTAAATATCCGCCATAACTAAATAGGGAAGCACCCTATAAATTTGTTGTTTGGTTTGTTCAACGTTGAAGGATACAGTGTTCCAAAATATTGTGCACCTTATCTTTTTGTTTCCTTGAAACTTGTTCTACATTTTTTCAAAAAACAAAATGCCTGACTACGACAACGGTGACGTTGCGGGTCAACCAGCTTTAACAGCTTATAACATTACAGGTTTAAATGAAACCGAGGAGGGTGTTATAGACATCCATCCAAACTTAAGAAGAGCCATCACTCTAAAACTTATAAAACACGGCCTACCACCAAGGGGAGGTAGAGCACTTTTCGTGATAGAGGCACACGAATCCTTTCAGACAGAGGTATTCTATTCATGGGTCATATTTCCTGAATCAAATTCAGTAACAAAAATGTTTCACTTCTACAAAGAAGATGATCCACCAGAGGAATATATTCCTTTCGAGGATATTGAAATTCCACTAACATACCAGGAGCATCAGCTCTGGTTTAAAGGCGCCCTAAAACATCACAAAAACATTACCAGGCTCGGTCCACTAGGTAGACCAGGAGCAACATGGCCGATTCTAGCCGGCTACACACCTCATCCTGACATCGAAATAATGTCAGATGAGGAATTACTTACTCAACTTACAGAGTTAATAAAAATCTACAGACAACTAGTCCAATATGTCATGCGGACTCTCACAGTCCAACCACCATTGACACTTCCAAATCAAACTCCTCAACAGGGGAACACATTAAAAATTACACCACAGACTCTATACGCAGTCATGGGAAAAATGCCCACAAAACGTGAGCAAATCCCGTTTTGGATAGCTCAAAAAATTACTCAAATCGAAGCAGTATTTCCAAATACTAGCCCGTATGAGAAACACAGAATCCTAACCATCTGTTTACCGATGGGGATCACACCACAACTGGAAGACTGCACCACTTGGGGCTCAGTCTTTGCTGCCATCTATACTAAAACACATGGTGTTCCGTCAATTGCAGTAATACCAGATGTCCTGAAACAAATTCAAAATGAATACGGGGCAGAGCCTGCTCTAAATTTAGGTATGAAATTACTGAAAAATTTCGACCAGGTCTCAACAATAATATTATCTAATATTAAAGGGGAGGCAGCAGCAGTGGCGATCCGCCAACGATTAAGGGAATTCGATGTTACAGAACATCAAACTGAGCTACCCAGAATAATAGAACAATCATATGCAGAATTAGGCAGAGATAGTTTGGGTGGAAGACCAGTGAAGCCAAAACTATCTGAAAGTTCTGAGAAGGACTCTATTAAACAAACTCCTACAAAATTCAAACGAGAAACGTTCTCAATCCCGAGGTAGGTCTCCTCAAAAGGAGCCCTCTGAAAGGAGGTATAACCTCAGGAATAGGGATAATTTGAAAAAGCCTGACAGGTTTCAAGATACTGATACACGTTCCTCTCGTACCTTTCAGATCTCGTCACAGACATCGGAAAGAAGAGGACGGTCAGAACATAGAGAAGAACGCGTGAAATCAAAAAACGACAAACACGTTCCGAAAAATAAATCAAAACCTCAATTCTCAAAGAAGAAGGTAGCAGGCCTGAAGGTCAGACATGCCAAGGATACTGAGAACACAACTCAAGAACGGAGAATGGGCTCAGATAATGCTGGACAGTGCGGCAGAAGTCACAATAGCTCGCCAGAACCTGAAGGAACTTCTGGAGATAGTGGACTTGAATGAGTACATTACAGTTGAGACTGTAGACACCAGGGTTAGTACTCCACAAACAGTTATATGAAATAACACTCCGGATGGAGGGAGACATACCCAGACAGGTGAAAGCACTCTTTTGGGAAAAACTTTCAAGGGGCTATGACATACTTCTAGCAGAAAAAGACTGGCCACCACAATTTGTCAGGGAGTGCCCACATGGCGAGGACATTATTATGCCTGCCTTCTCTAACCATTTTCCAATTCATCTAAAATATACTTATGCCAGGAAATGGGCAGTTGCCCAGGCCCCAGCATTATACAAAAATCATGTAGGATGGGATGAGGATTCACCTCACCATAAAATATATCTGAAAAATGAACCTACTGCACAAAGGCAGTATTCAATAAAGAAAGAAGCTAAAAAACAGGTCAGGGAGATCTTAGATCAACTTGAATACCAAGGGGTGATTGAAACATGCACCTCTTCAATGAACAATCCTTTGTTTCCTGTCTCCAAACCAGACAATACATATCGTCTAGTTTTGGATTACAGACACTTAAACACTTGTTCAAAAACATTTGCAGTGCAAAATGCACATAGTACAGCATTAATGAATAACATTGTGCGTAAAAAATACAAGACCACATTGGATATCTCAAATGGTTTCTTTTGTCAAAACATAGCACCTGAAAGCAGGTACTTAACAGCTTTCTCAATAATGGGGACTCAGCGTCAATTTTGTCGACTCCCACAAGGGTTCAAGAACAGCCCGGGGTTATTCTCAGCGAGGGTAACGGAGTTACTACAAATTTATGATAATGAGGCATTGTCATATGTCGATGATATCTATCTGACAGACGATGACCTGGATAAACACTTGAATAGGGTGAGCACCATTATACTGGGCTTCGCCTCTGAGGGCTACAAATTCAACTTTAAAAAGTCCCGAATTGCCCATCTCAATGTCCTTTTTCTGGGATATGAGCTTTTAAGTGAAGGCAAGAGCTTGGCAGCCAACTTTTTAGAAAGGTGTGCGCTGCTCCAACCTCCAAAGACGCTGAAAAATTTACAATCCATCCTGGGTTTCCTAAATTTTGGAAGAACTTACATTCTAAATTACGCAGAAAGGGTTAAACCTCTGTACGCATTAATCAAACCTGATTTTTCAATCAAAAATTGGACACAGGAACACACAGAAATCTTGCATTCACTTCAAGCTAACATGTTAGCAACAAATTACTTACAAACATGCGTAAGTCAACGCAACTTAGTGATCCCAATAATTTCGGGTCAATGCGGATTCACCTACTTAACATTTAACGAGGGTGAAAAAGTACCAATTGCATACAAATCACACTTGTATACACAAGCAGAAATGCGCTTCACTTCAACTGAAAAAATTCTGACAGCAGTTCAAACCACTGTAGCAAAAGAAAGAGCTCTAGCCCAAGGGAAACGCATTATTGTCGTAACTCCCGTACCGGCCTTAGAGGCGGTAACTAAAGCGAGCATTCCAAATGCTAAAGCTTTACATCCGAGATGGATACAATGGGTTAATTCTCTTGCTGCAACAGATGTTGAATATGTTTTTGATCCTGATTTAAAAACACAAGCGTTCCTGCAATATGAACATGAATGTCCTCTGCCCACTGAGATTCTGCCTCTCGATCAGTACGAATTTATAATTTACACTGACGGATCCGCACAACCCGCAACAGGGAGTAAGCAAGCTTACAGTGCAGCTTGTGCAATCGTTAAAGGTCGCATGCGAGATGGCAAATTCAGACCTATGGTCACAAAAACCCAATCTCTAGGAGATTGCACAGCTCAGCGAGCTGAACTGCAAGCATTCAAACTGGCACTTGAAAGTACAGATCGAGAATTCCCCACACTCATAGTGTGTGATTCTTTCTACTGTGTACAGTCGTATAATGAATATATATAAACTTGGCTTGAAAACGGGTTCAAAGATGCAAAAGGTGGCACAATAAAGCATAAAACGCTTTGGGAACAAGTAGTTCAGTTAAAAAGCGAACTACCAAAGGCTCACGTGATCCATACACTGAGTCATCAACGTGATGGCGTTCACGTTGCAGGGAATTCATTGGCCGCAAAGGGGGCTGTTCAGACGGCTTCCATAGCTGCGATCACTCATTCAAAAACGAAAATAGACAGTGAGATAATGTTGGCTGTCAATGCTTCAAGCAAAGGCAGTGGTGCAGCGTTACCAAAAAAGTTTCCACTCAAGTACTCTTATGTAATTGATGTGAACAACGTTCCTTTTGCTCGAATCCCTGGAGTGGGGGATAGGGTAATTTCAAACATGGAACGTAGAGCAGCTTTGATTTATGAAACACATTTGGGGGAGGGTCTGTCGCATCAAGGGATCTCTAAAACAATATTGACATTAAAAGAGATGTACTGGTGGCCTGGAATGAATACAGAAATACACATATTCATCAACAACTGCTTAGACTGTAAGTTACAGCGAGAAAGCCACCAGACACCATGCTACGAATGTAGCTGCCCAGCACAGACACCATTGTTAGACAGCATTAGACTATCTATGCTCAAGCATCCATCTGGACAAATGCATTCCCACAAATACTGAATCAAGGTTCCTATGGATATGGCCGCAGCGCTCGGCTGACGCTCGAACCGTTATAAAAGATTTGCGACTCTTTATCGGCACATACGCAATAGGCATGCTACATTCTGACCAGGGCCCTGCGTTTAGCTCTCGGGCTTACAAAGACGCCATGGCCAATCTGGGCGTTGCATTGCGGTACTCCTCTCCGTTTCATCCTGAGGGAAATTCTGTAGTGGAAAGGAAAAACCGGGACATAAAGCAGTCTATAACAGCTAGGGTATTAGGTTCGGGTGATGGGTGGGTCAAACATCTTTATGGGGTCCAACGCTCATTAAACAATTTGCCAAGAAGTTCTCTAGGGGGGGGTCACTCCATATGAGGTCCTATTTGGGACAAGAATGTGGGTGCCTGTTCTGGAATGCAGTGGCACAGTGGTGGAAAATAAACCCTTTGATATCAAAGATCGTTTGGCTGTTTTACAGGACTTAAACGAATTAAGAACGAAACAAAGCAACGTATTCCTGCAGCCAACCACCACTGGGGAAAAACCGGCGGTCCCAGCAAGGCCTGTCTGGATTCCAAAAGTTGGGGATCTAGTCAGAGAAAAGATTGCGGACAAGAAGGAATTTGGACCTTCATACAGACAACCAGTACCTGTCCTAGCCGTACACGGAACAAGAACAGTACTTCTGCCGCCCCTTGCTGGAAGAAAGGAGAAAAGATTTGTGTCCATCGACCTCATCAAATCACAGTATGTGGCCAATACTAAATAGTAGGCCTCGTGGACTCCGACCTAGTAGCACACACACTCCTCTCGCTACTATCCAAGAGGTTCAGACTGAAAGACTGATAATCATCGAGACTTCAGCAGTAACAGATGAAGGACTGAGCAACAATGCTATGGAACTCATCCCTCTTGAAACACAAGTAACAGTTCGTCCAAATACACCTGTCTACACCAATGTAACAAGTGATCAACTGGTTCCAGCGATTTCTACAAATCCTGATGCAATTCCAACAATTGACAGAACTGCTTCTGGCTACTTCATTAACTTTGATACGTTTTCTGAGGATCCGAGTGAGCCCGAGACGTCGCCAGCATCAAAAACTTATAAACAGCAAGTACAAGACTTTTTGCATTTTTGAAAAAGACTTATCTAGTTTCACCATGGATTGAACTTTGGGTTATTTCTGGAATATTTTTCTTCCTGCTTTGGCTAGCTTTGGTTATGACTATGAGCGTGCTTATAAATGGGAGATACATCCATTTGGACATTGAAAGAAAAGAAGTGAACTTACTTTTGAAACCTCACAAATCATCCCATCGTGAAACAAGAGACTTGTCTGCAGTGAACATCACAGCCGTTCCTATACAGGATGGTATAGTGTGGGACAAAACAGATTTTGATATCTTTAGCCCGACGGAACATTTGAACATTCCACATTTATTTAAAATTTCACTAAGTGACTTTGTTTCTTCCAGTACCTTTTCAGATGATTGGGACTTTGAAACTGTGAATAATATAATGTTTGACCTAGAAAAATCTGCTGCAGTTTCTAATAATGAATATTTAGAAGGTTCATCAGACTATGAACAGCTGTATTGCTATAACCACTATGGTCATCATTTTTTGCATAAATCTGCAACACCTAGAAATGTGTTTATGTTTAACCAATGGGAGCATTGTCCTACACCACCAAAAGGTAGTTCAAAAACATTTGCTAAAAAGTTTCCATATTTTTCAGGATACAATACATCTGATCCAGAAACATTTTACTACAAAAATGTAAACAAAACAGGACTGAAAATTATGTTAACTAATACAAAACAGATTTACTCTGCAACATTTATTGCCCAACTGTCTAGACAGGGTTTTGACTTATGGAAAGACACAATAGACACAAAATCTGTCTGGGGTACTAAAGATTGGCAAGTGCAGGGGATAGAAGTTTTATTTAGAGCCTGTATCGTCCCTCAACAAATAATGTTTTTGAATGACACGGTCCAACAAACGTCTTGCCTTGGGTTAGCCAAGATTAAAGACATGAAAAATCCTTCTGTACTAACACCTGCAAGTGATAACAATACACAGGCAGCAGTTACAGTTGACACCATACTACAACTCAACAGAACAAATCCTGATTGGAGAAAATGGTTGATCTGGCCCACAGACACAAACAACTGTCAAGACAGATTCCTGAATAAAACACAGGGGTTTTCTATTCACAGGCCAGACCCAAGATATGTCCAAAGACAGCATCCGGGGGTAGTAACAACATACAGTGTAGGAAAATTATGCCTCGATTGGCTACAAAAATCTACACTTAAGGATGTGAAACAGCACTTATCTTTACTTAAAGAAGACGCAGACCTTAGGGAATTCTTGCTTGGACCAAGAAAATCGCGTCATAAACGTTTCATATATGCCGGCATCTATGCTGCTTATAATGAAGCATGGAAGGTGTCACAGATGGAGGCTGCAGAACAAATACGTGAACTTGATCGTATTAATTTGGAGAAAACTCTCTCTGTGGTCGACAATGGGTTAACAACTTTGTCCTCCAGAATTTATTCATTGGACAGTATTGTATCCTCTGCTATCGACATACTGGAACAAGATTTAGCCATGTTACAGCAAGGCCAGTCTCAGTTACGTTCTATTATGTTATTAAGCTGGACGCTGCAATGTTTGCGTGCGGGCTATGTGCCATGGCGTTTTATCAACACGTCGGCTCTGTTTGCAGAATACAATCTAACTGATAAACAGATCGAACTGGCACAAAGGGGAGCAAAGTATACAGTACTGAGCATTGAAAAACTTGAAAAGTTACCATTCATAGTGGCAGAAAAACCAGCTACAGAATGGCTTATTCATGGCAAAATTAGTCTACCTGTGACTACTTTCCAGTTTCAGTATTGCCTTAAACAGATGCAAGCAGGCAAATATGAAAGGTTGGGTAAAGAATACATTAAGACATCCTGGAATTTACCTTACACCTATAGATGTTGGAGTGGGGATCGTGAAGTGTTTCTAAGCGGTACACACTGTGAAGTTGCACTAAGCGGTTCACTGATTTGTCAGGACATTTCTTTACACGGGGCTTGTAATGGTTCTGTGGCAAACTTGTCATGCCACCAGCAGGGTACACCAGCTGCTGTGATGAATCCAACGTTTGGACAACTTTCTAATGGGAGTTACCTCATGTTGAATGATCAGAGCTGCTGTGGCATGTTGCCAGGCATCCCATATCTAGTAATGGTCAACTCCAGGGTCACTTGAGGTATGCAAGTAGTGTTTGCCCCAAAAGACACAGTCAGGGAGTCGCCTTTGTGGCCTTCGTTGAATGTCTCTTTTATTCGATTTGATACTTTAAGCAGAATGAAAGCCATGCTTATACAACAATCAGTGCCTTTGACCACGGCCAAAGAAACCTATGATCTACAAGTTGCAAGGACTTCGGCTGAGATACAAGCTTTAATTCGTACAAACTGCCTTATACATTTCGTAGAAATGATAGGACGTATCTTTAACATGTCTGATACAAGTGGAATTGTACATGTATTTAAGACCATCTGTTCCGGACTATTAGCACCTTTCCAGGCTGTCCTCGGAATCATCCCAAACTTCGCACATTCGGTGTTTGGTGGTGTGCTGTTAATTCTAGCACTAGTTGCAGGAATTCTGTTTGTATTCCTCCTACTACGCTATGGCAAGCCTCTTCGCCAACATCACTCCGAGCGATGTGGAGAGAGCCCTCCTTGAATGGAAATGCCGTGAGCGAATAGTACAGCTTTTGGGCATGCCTCGTCTACGGGAACTTAATACAACGTGGTTCCTGTCATTCAGACCAATCTGGCAAGATTGCATCTTACCTGTTCTACGCTGCCTGTTTTGCGGTGAAGAATGTGTGCTAGACACCTGTCTAACACTCCCATCAGTCATGCCAACAGATATCGATACTCTGCTGGACCCGATAATGGCCCATGCTGTGTGTTGTCCCCAGCGGCTTCCAATCCTGATGGCGGCATTCATTGAGATGTCACAGACGCTTCCGGCTGCTGCTGAGGTACGAGATGGATCAACGGGCACACAGGTAACAACGGACGCGAACATTGCATCTTCTGCTGAAGACGATGTTTCTCATCTCTGTGCAATTAACATTCTGAACGAGGTGTTCCAAATGTCACCGACTTCGGTGGATGATATTTTGGCTACGGAAATAGATGAACTAATGTTTACGCCAGACCCCTGCACTGACTTTGATTCGGCTCACAGTGTACCAGGGCAACAATGAAATTTGGCCTTCGTATTTTTCAAAACTTGGAACTTTTCCCAGAATTGAACTTTTTTATTTTTTTAACTTTTTAAATGACATGGCAAATGAACAATCTGCTTACAGTAGAACTAGTCTTATAAAACGGACTTCTTTGAATACTTCCAGGGACACATTGTCACCTTACTTGTCTACCATTTCATTTACTTTCATGATACGCAAATGGCTTTGATTGTAAGAACTTATCGACCATTTCATCATATGTATATATTCCTGTTTCATTCACGTTGCATTCCACTTCTGTTATATGCTTAGAATGGAAACAATGCTTAAAATGTACAGTACCTATTGCATTTCAACAGTTTTGAGCTTCTTTTAAAATGCTTTTAGAAATGTTTTTAGCAATATGTGGTACTCAATTTTATGTTTAGCATTTTAAAATGTTTAGCATTTAGTCTTATCGTTCAATAGAAGATGGAGTGGGTGTTGTATTCCGCTTTAGGGGTCCGTATAAAGGCTTTCCTGAATCATGTCCTTATATAGGCACAATTCGCCTTGCCCTTATATAGGCATAGCATCCCTGTCCTTATTTAGGCATTAACCGTGCACTCCAAATACAGGCATGGTCACTGACATCCGTCCACCCTAATGTCATAACGAGTTCTTAGAAACCAGACCCTTAAGCTTCGGGAGTTCCCCTAGAACAGGACTATTGATTTCTCCAAGAACTCATCTATTATGTATGAACCAGTATACCTTAAGGGTTCATTCCTGACGTCTTCCTATGTCCGACTTCACGTCAATGCTAACATTCCTAGACACCTACCAGGTATAAATATACCTTCCCTTGCCCAAGCAAGTTAGAGGAGACCTCGACTTCAGAGGAGCCCGTATCCCGGCCTGATGCACTGAGAAGATGTTGTCATTCGTGCACGTAGACAAATCCAACTTCCAGTGTTCTGACTCCCTTCTCAGGGTGTTAGAGTTCCAAGATCCGGCAGGAGATTCCCACCTCTCTCATTCTCAAGGTATGGAGCTGACTAGATCCTAGAGGGACTCTTGGCATACTAGACTGAACATACTCTTAGTCTACCATACTAGAGAATACTCCACCTACTTCTACTCTTCCCTACACCTAGTCTAGGTTAGGTACACTGGGGTAGAACTAGCCGGCTATATGAGCACAAAGCGGGTTATGATCACTAAAAATACTCTCATCAATAGAGAAACCTGTGATCCACAACTGCAAGGGGGAGGAAATTAATATGTAGTCAATAAAAGATCCTGTCCTAACCCCTTTGTAGGTTGGAGTTAAAAATTTAATGTTTGGGGCCACGAGAGCCATCAGACACACCATGTTGAACTCCTGGATCATGTTGTTAATCAATTCCCCTTGTGTGTGGTGATCAAAATGGAAACCACTCCTTCGCGGGCATCCCAGTTCAGATAAACAGGACACCGCAGGGTTACCACATGGGTGAGCATTAAAATCCACAGAGACCAAAAAATCAGAAACTGGGAATCTATTAGGACGTCTAAAAAAGGAGCATAAGGCAGCTATATTACAATCACGTACGGGGCTGGATACTGCATTATAAAAATTAACCAGTCCCCATCTGATGCCTCTGGTGTTAAAAAATAGCACCAATATCCCTCCACACCGAATAGGAACAACCTGGATCTGGCTGTCTAAGGCCACAGATACATATGTGACTAAGCCCCCTTTAGCTCTCCCACTGGAAGACGGGGTAGCGGGGACAAAATAAGCCTTATATCCTTCTAAAAACAAATTACTTTCAACCAGCCAGGTTTCTTGAAGACTGATTATCTTAAACTCTTTTAAGAAATTGACTAAAGAGGGATCTCGAAATTTAGTTGCCAGCCCAGCAATATTCCAAGAGATAAAATTGCGAGAGGTCACTACACTTGGCCTCCCCACGGCATCAACTAAAGGCACTGCATTGTGACCACCCCCTGACTCCTGTGTTACTATTGGCAATAGTCAGTCGCAGTCTTCTAGTCCACTTAATGCAGAAAATCTGTTTTGTACTTCCAAAAAAGGAGTAGTGGCCGGCTGAACCTGCGGGAAGAGTGGTTGATGCATTCTAACTACTGTCTGTGCGGCTGGTACGGAACTATACAACCTTCCTGGTCCAGTATTTGTCCTTACATTATAGTCAATAGGACATGTGGAAACCCTGGGCTTATAAAAAAAACCCAAGGGGAGAGTAAGAATGTGCTAGTATTTGTATGAGTAAGTGAGCTGGTGTGTGTATAACTGTATAGGTGAGTAAATGGGTGTGTGATTAATTTTTTGCATGACTGACTAGGTGTGTGAGTACCTCTATGGATGAGTGGCGGTGTGTAAGTGTTTATATAGGTGTATGAGTGCATATGATAGTCCTGTACTGAGTGACTGTAAGTATGAGTGACTGTCTGGGTGAGTGTATAGATGTGTGTGTGTGTAGACCTAAGAATCAGTGAGTGGGTATGTTGTTATTGGTATTGGAGTGTGTATGGTTTTGAGAATGGCAGTCTGTAATTTAGAGTGGGTGTATCAAAAGTTATATTAGGATGTGAGAAGATGCATCAAATTATCTCATGGATGATGTCATCAGTGATGTCATTTGAGATGTCATGAGTGATGTCATCAGTGATGTCACTGACCATGTCATGAGTGATGTAATATGTGACGTCATCAGCAGTGCATTGCGGGGGCGCGAGTTATAGTTAGCTGAACTAACTATAACGGGGAATTTCTATGGTTGTGTACGAGTGAAATGTCCAACTAACTATAACTGTCCCTAAAACCTATGGTTTTTTTCAGTGAATTTCAAAGGTTTTTTAAATGCTAATTTCTAACTATAACGTGTCTGAGACCTATGGTTTTTTCAGTGAATTTCAAAGGTTTTTTAAATGCTAATTTCTAACTATAACGTGCCTGAAACCTATGATTTTTTAAGTGCATTTCAAAGGTTTTTTAAATGCTAGTTTCTAACTATGCCTACAGAGGTAGGACATGTGAAGAAAGAAGAAAAAACGCACAGAAAGAAGCAAAAGAAATGCAGAAAGAAGCAACAAAAGTCCACAAAGACAAAGAAAAGTGCAGGAAGAAGCAAAAGATGTGCAGAAAGAACCAACAGAGGAGCAGAAAGAGGCCTTGTTGCAAAATCATCCTGTGCCCACAACTTTTTCAGACAGGTACTGGTGGTAACTGACTCTGACTAACCAGAGTCAGTGCTATGCTAAAAGACACTTAGAATACAGTGAAAACACCTACATACACTAGGGAACACTATGCGTTGGGGTACCCCTGTGATTAGCATGACCTCCTCTGTAAGTCCCTAGTACATAATAGGGCAGGGGGATTAAAACTACCTCTTAAAACGCGCTACAGGGCGTGTTTGCACAGTGGTGAAGGGAGGGGGGCCTGAGGTGACATGTGTGCAAACGCGCCCCGTGGCGCGTTTTAAGTTGCGGATTAAGTCCCCTTGAATCCTGAGGGTCCCTGGGGCCCAACTAGCCCCCCAGGTACCTACAGTTAGGACCACAGAGCTGAGTTGCAGAGAGGCGTTCCGAGGCCACACACCTTTTTTCAACTCTTTGCAACGCAACTCTGTTGTGCTTACTGGAGGTACCTGGTGGGCTAGTTGGCCCCCAGGGTCCCTCAGGATTCAAGGGGAATTAATTCCCCAACTTAAAACGCACCACAGGGCGTGTTTGCGCACATGTCACCTGAGGCCCCACCTCCTCCCTTCACCACTGTGCAAACGCGCCCCATGGCGCGTTTTAAGTTGGGGGATTAGGTCACCTTGAATCCTGAGGGTCCCTGGGGCCCAACTAGCCCACCAGGTACTTCCAGTAAGCACCACAGGCCTGCGTTGCAACGCCTGTAACAAATTGTGCAGTTGTGTTTAGGTAGTGAAGGGGGTCGTGCGGGGGTAGTGTTTTAGGGTTTAGGGTAGTGCAGTGGTGTTTGTGTAGTGTAGGGGGTCATGCTGGGGGTAGATTTAGGGTTTAGGGTAGTGCAGTGGTGTTTGGATAGTGTAGGGAGTCGTGCTGGGGGAGTGTTTTAGGGTTTAGGGTAGTGCAGTGGTGTTTGGGTAGTGTAGGGGGTCGTGCTGGGGGTAGTGTTTTAGGGTTTAGGGTAGTGCAGTGGTGTTTGGGTAGTGTAGGGGGTCGTGCTGGGGGTAGTGGTTTAGGGTTTAGGGTAGTGCAGTGGTGTTTGGGTAGTGTAGGGGGTACTGCTGGGGGTAGTGTTTTAGGGTTTAGGGTAGTGCAGTGGTGTTTGGCTAGTGTAGGGGTTCGTGCTGGGGGTAGCTTTTTAGGGTTTAGGGTAGTGCAGTGGTGTTTGTGTAGTATAGGGGGTAGTGTTTTAGGGTTTAGGGTAGTGCGGTGGTGTTTGTGTAGTGTAGGGGGTTGTGCTGGGGTAGTGTTTTAGGGTTTAGGGTAGTGCAGTGGTGTTTGGGTAGTGTAGGGGGTCGTGCTGGGGGTAGTGGTTTAGGGTTTAGGGTAGTGCAGTGGTGTTTGGGTAGTGTAGGGGGTACTGCTGGGGGTAGTGTTTTAGGGTTTAGGGTAGTGCAGTGGTCTTTGGGTAGTGTAGGGAGTTGTGCTGGGGGGAGTGTTTGAGGGTTTAGGGCAGTGCAGTGGTGTTCGGGTAGTGTAGGGGGTCGTGCTGGGGGAGTGTTTGAGGGTTTAGGGCAGTGCAGTCGTGTTCGGGTAGTGTAGGGGGTCTTGCTGGGGGAAGTATTATAGGGTTTAGGGTAGTGCAGTGGTGTTTGGGTAGTGTAGGGGGTCATGCTGGGGGTAGTGTTTTAGGGTTTAGGGCAGTGCAGTGGTGTTCGGGCAGTGTAGGGGGTCGTGCTGGGGGTGGTGTTTTAGGGTTTATGGCAGTGCAGTGGTGTTCGGGCAGTGTAGGGGGTCGTGCTGGGGGTGGTGTTTCAGGGTTTAGGGCAGTGCAGTGGTGTTCGGGCAGTGTAGGGGGTCGTGCAGGGGGTGGTGTTTCAGGGTTTAGGGCAGTGCAGTGGTGTTCGGGCAGTGTAGAGGGTTGTGCAGGGGTGGTGTTTCAGGGTTTAGGGCAGTGGTGTTCGGGCAGTGTAGGGGGTCATGCTGGGGGTGGTGTTTCAGGGTTTGGGGCAGTGCAGTGGTGTTCGGGCAGTAAATGGGGTTGTGCTGGGGGTGGTGTTTCAGGGTTTTGGGCAGTGCAGTGTTGTTCGGGCAGTGTAGGGGGTCGTGCGGGGGTGGTGTTTCAGGGTTTAGGGCAGTGCAGTGGTGTTCGGGCAGTGTAGGGGGTCGTGCAGGGTTGTGGTGTTTCAGGGTTTAGGGCAGTGCAGTGGTGTTCGGGCACTGTAGGGAGTCAAGCTGGGGCTGGTGTTTCAGGGTTTAGGGCAGTGCAGTGGTGATCGGGAAGTGTAGGGGTCTTGCTGGGGCTGGTGTTTCAGAGTCTAGGGCAGTGCAGTGGTGTTTGGGCAGTATAGGGGGTCTTGCTGGGGCTGGTGTTTCAGGGTTTAGGGCAGTGCAGTGGTGTTCGTGGCAGTGTAGGGGGTCGTGCTGGGGGTGGTGTTTCAGGGTTTAGGGCAGTGCAGTGGTGTTCGGGCAGTGTAGGGGGTCGTGCTGGGGCTAGTGTTTCAGGGTTTAGGGCAGAGCAATGGTGTTCAGGCAGTGTAGGGGGTTGTGCTGGAGGTGGTGTTTCAGGGTTTAGGGCAGTGCAGTGGTGTTCGGGCAGTGTAGGGGGTCTTGCTGGGGTTGGGTTTAAGGGTTTAGGGCAGTGGTGTTCAGGCAGTGTAGGGGGTCTTGCTGGGGGTAATGTTTCAGGTTTTAGGGCAGTGCAGTGGTGTTCGGGCAGTGTAGGGGGTCTTGCTGGGGGTAGTGTTTCAGGGTTTAGGGCAGTGCAGTGGTGTTCGGGCAGTGTAGTGGGTCGTGCTGGGGGTGGTGTTTCAGGGTTTAGGGCAGTGCAGTGGTGTTCGGGCAGTGTAGGGGGTTGTGCTGGGGGTGGTGTTTCAGGGTTTAGGGTAGTGCAGTGGTGTTCGGGCTGTGTAGGGTGTCGTGCTGGGCGGTGGTATTTCAGGGTTTAGGGCAGTGCAGTGGTGTTCGGGCAGTGTAGGGGGTCATGCAGGGGGTGGTGTTTCAGGGTTTAGGGCAGTGCAGTGGTGTTTGGGCAGTGTAGGGGGTCGTGCCGGGGTGGTGTTTCAGGGTTTAGGGCAGTGCAGTGGTGTTCGGCCAGTGTAGGTGGTCTTGCTGGGGGTGGTGTTTCAGGGTTTAGTGCAGTGGTGTTCGGGCAGTGTAGGGGGTCTTGCTGGGGGCGGTGCTTCAGGGTTTCGGGCAGTGCAATGGTGTTCGGGCAGTGTAGGGGGTCTTGCTGGGGCTGGTGTTTCAGGGTTTAGGGCAGTGCAGTGGTGTTCGGGCAGTGTAGGGGGTCTTGCTGGGGCTGGTGTTTTAGGGTTTAGGGTAGTGCAGTGGTGTTCGGGCAGTGTAGGGGGTCATGCTGGGGCTGGGGTTTCAGGGTTTAGTGCAGTGCAGTGGTTTTCGGGCAGTGTAGGCGGTCGTGCTGGGGCTGGTGTTTCAGGGTTAAGGGCAGTGCAGTGGTGTTCGGGCGGTGTACAGGGTTGTGATGGGGCTGGTCTTTCAGGGTTTAGGGCAGTGCAGTGGTGTTCGGGCAGTATAGGGGGTCGTGCTGGGGGTGGTGTTTCAAGGTTAAGGGCAGTGCAGTGGTGTTCGGGCAGTGTAGGGGTTGTGCTGGGGCTGGTGTTTCAGGGTTTAGGGCAGTGCAGTGGTGTTCGGGCAGTGTAGGGGGTCGTGCTGTGGGTGGTGTTTCAGGGTTTTGGGCAGAGCAGTGGTGTTCGGGCAGTGTAGGGGGTCGTGCTTGGGGTGGTGTTTTAGGGTTTAGGGCAGTGGAGTGGTGTTCGGGCAGTGTAGGGGGTCTTGCTGGGGGTGGTGTTTCAGGGTTTAGGGCAGTGGTGTTCGGGCAGTGTAGGGGGTCTTGCTGGGGGTGATGTTTCAGGGTTTAGGGCAGTGCAGTGGTGTTCGGGCAGTGTAGGGGGTCTTGCTGGGGGTAGTGTTTCAGGGTTTAGGGCAGTGCAGTTGTGTTCGTGCAGTGTAGGGGGTCATGCTGGGGGTGGTGTTTCAGGGTTTAGGGCAGTGCAGTAGTGTTCGGGCAGTGTAGGGGGTCGTGCAGGGGGTGGTGTTTCAGGGTTTAGGGCAGTGCAGTGGTGTTTGGGCAGTGTAGGGGGTCGTGCTGGGGGTGGTGTTTCAGGGTTTAGGGCAGTGCAGTGGTGTTCGGGCAGTGTAGGGGGTCATGCAGGGGGTGGTGTTTCAGGGTTTAGGGCAGTGCAGTGGTTTTCGGGCAATGTAGGGGGTCGTGCTTGGTGTGGTGTTTCAGGGTTTAGGGCAGTGGTGTTCGGGCAGTGTAGGGGGTCTTGCTTGAGGTGATGTTTCAGGGTTTGGGGCAGTGCAGTGGTGTTCGGGCAGTATAGGGGTCTTGCTGGGGGTAGTGTTTCAGGGTTTAGGGCAGTGCAGTGGTGTTCGTGCAGTGTAGGGGGTTGTGCTGGGGATGATGTTTCAGGGTTTAGGGCAGTGCAGTAGTTTTCAGGCAGTGTAGGGGGTCGTGCAGGGGGTGGTGTTTCAGGGTTTAGGGCAGTGCAGTGGTGTTCGGGCAGTGTAGGGGGTCGTGCTGGGGGTGGTGTTTCAGGGTTTAGGGCAGTGCAGTGCAGTGGTATTCGGGCAGTGTAGGGGGTCGTGCACAGGGTTGTGTTTCAGGGTTTAGGGCAGTGCAGTGGTGTTCGGGCAGTGTAGGGGGTCGTGCTGGGGCTGGTGTTTCAGGGTTTAGGGCAGTGCAGTGGTGTTCGGGCAGTGTAGGGGGTCTTGCTGGGGCTGGTGTTTCATGGTTTAGGACAGTGCAGTGGTGTTCAGGCAGTGTAGGGGGTCGTGCTGGGGCTGGTGTTTGAGGGTTTAGGGCAGTGCAGTGGTGTTCGGGTAGTGTAGGGGGTCGTGCTGGGGGGAGTGTTTGAGGGTTTAGGGCAGTGCAGTCGTGTTCGGGTAGTGTAGGGGGTCTTGCTGGGGGAAGTATTATAGTGTTTAGGGTAGTGCAGTGGTGTTTGGGTAGTGTAGGGGGTCGTGCTGGGGGTGGTGTTTCAGGGTTTAGGGCAGTGCAGTGGTGTTCGGGCAGTGTAGGGGGTCGTGCAGGGGGTGATGTTTCAGGGTTTAGGGCAGGGCAGTGGTGTTCGGGCAGTGTAGGGGGTCGTGCAGGGGTGGTGTTTCAGGGTTTAGGGCAGTGCAGTGGTGTTCGGGCAGTGTAGAGGGTTGTGCTGGGGGTGGTGTTTCAGGGTTTAGGGCAGTGGTGTTCGGGCAGTGTAGGGGGTCATGCTGGGGGTGGTGTTTCAGGGTTTGGGGCAGTGCAGTGGTGTTCGGGCAGTAAAGGGGTCGTGCTGGGGGTGGTGTTTCAGGGTTTTGGGCAGTGCAGTGGTGTTTGGGCAGTGTAGGGGGTCGTGCGGGGGTGGTGTTTCAGGGTTTAGGGCAGTGCAGTGGTGTTCGGGCAGTGTAGGGGGTCGTGCAGGGTTGTGGTGTTTCAGGGTTTAGGGCTGTGCAGTGGTGTTCGGGCAGTGTAGGGGGTCATGCTGGGGCTGGTGTTTCAGGGTTTAGGGCAGTGCAGTGGTGATCGGGAAGTGTAGGGGGTCTTGCTGGGGCTGGTGTTTCAGAGTCTAGGGCAGTGCAGTGGTGTTTTGGGCAGTATAGGGGGTCTTGCTGGGGCTGGTGTTTCAGGGTTTAGGGCAGTGCAGTGGTGTTCGTGCAGTGTAGGGGGTCATGCTGGGGGTGGTGTTTCAGGGTTTAGGGCAGTGCAGTGGTGTTCGGGCAGTGTAGGGGGTCATGCTGGGGCTAGTGTTTCAGGGTTTAGGGCAGAGCAATGGTGTTCAGGCAGTGTAGGGGGTTGTGCTGGATGTGGTGTTTCAGGGTTTTGGGCAGTGCAGTGGTGTTCGGGCAGTGTAGGGGTTCTTGCTGGGGGTGGTGTTTCAGGGTTTAGGGCAGTGGTGTTCAGGCAGTGTAGGGGGTCTTGCTGGGGGTGATGTTTCAGGTTTTAGGGCAGTGCAGTGCAGTGGTGATCGGGCAGTGTAGGGGGTCTTGCTGGGGGTAGTGTTTCAGGGTTTAGGGCAGTGCAGTGGTGTTCGGGCAGTGTAGTGGGTCGTGCTGGGGGTGGTGTTTCAGGGTTTAGGGCAGTGCAGTGGTGTTCGGGCAGTGTAGGGGGTCGTGCTGGGGGTGGTGTTTCAGGGTTTAGGGCAGTGCAGTGGTGTTCGGGCAGTGTAGGGGGTCATGCTGGGGCTGGTGTTTCAGAGTTTAGTGCAGTGCAGTGGTTTTCGGGCAGTGTAGGCGGTCGTGCTGGGGCTGGTGTTTCAGGGTTAAGGGCAGTGCAGTGGTGTTCGGGCAGTGTACGGGGTTGTGATGGGGCTGGTGTTTCAGGGTTTAGGGCAGTGCAGTGGTGTTCGGGCAGTATAGGGGGTCGTGCTAGGGGTGGTGTTTCAAGGTTAAGGGCAGTGCAGTGGTGTTCGGGCAGTGTAGGGGGTTGTGCTGGGGCTGGTGTTTCAGGGTTTAGGGCAGTGCAGTGGTGTTCGGGCAGTGTAGGGGGTCGTGCTGTGGGTGGTGTTTCAGGGTTTTGGGCAGAGCAGTGGTGTTCGGGCAGTGTAGGGGGTCGTGCTGGGGGTGGTGTTTCAGGGTTTAGGGCAGTGCAGTGGTGTTCGGGCAGTGTAGGGGGTCTTGCTGGGGGTGGTGTTTCAGGGTTTAGGGCAGTGGTGTTCGGGCAGTGTAGGGGGTCTTGCTGGGGGTGATGTTTCAGGGTTTAGGGCAGTGCAGTGGTGTTCGGGCAGTGTAGGGGGTCTTGCTGGGGGTAGTGTTTCAGGGTTTAGGGCAGTGCAGTGGTGTTCGTGCAGTATAGGGGGTCATGCTGGGGGTGGTGTTTCAGGGTTTAGGGCAGTGCAGTAGTGTTCGGGCAGTGTAGGGGGTCGTGCAGGGGGTGGTGTTTCAGGGTTTAGGGCAGTGCAGTGGTGTTCGGGCAGTGTAGGGGGTCGTGCTGGGGGTGGTGTTTCAGGGTTTAGGGCAGTGCAGTGGTGTTCGGGCAGTGTAGGGGTCATGCAGGGGTGGTGTTTCAGGGTTTAGGGCAGTGCAGTGGTGTTCGGGCAATGTAGGGGTCGTGCTTGGTGTGGTGTTTCAGGGTTTAGGGCAGTGGTGTTCGGGCCATGTAGGGGGTCTTGCTTGAGGTGATGTTTCAGGGTTTAGGGCAGTGCAGTGGTGTTCGTGCAATGTAGGGGGTTGTGCTGGGGATGGTGTTTCAGGGTTTAGGGCAGTGCAGTAGTGTTCAGGCAGTGTAGGTGGTCGTGCAGGGGGTGGTGTTTCAGGGTTTAGGGCAGTGCAGTGGTGTTCGGGCAGTGTAGGGGGTCGTGCTGGGGGTGGTGTTTCAGGGTTTAGGGCAGTGCAGTGCAGTGGTGTTCGGGCAGTGTAGGGGGTCGTGCACAGGGTGGTGTTTCAGGGTTTAGGGCAGTGCAGTGGTGTTCGGGCAGTGTAGGGGGTCGTGCTGGGGCTGGTGTTTCAGGGTTTAGGGCAGTGCAGTGGTGTTCGGGCAGTGTAGGGGGTCTTGCTGGGGCTGGTGTTTCACGGTTTAGGACAGTGCAGTGGTGTTCAGGCAGTGTAGGGGGTCGTGCTGGGGCTGGTGTTTGAGGGTTTAGGGCAGTGCAGTGGTGTTCGGGTAGTGTAGGGGGTCGTGCTGGGGGGAGTGTTTGAGGGTTTAGGGCAGTGCAGTCGTGTTCGGGTAGTGTAGGGGGTCTTGCTGGGGGAAGTATTGTAGGGTTTGGGGTAGTGCAGTGGTGTTTTGGTAGTGTAGGGGGGCGTGCTGGGGGTAGTGTTTTAGGGTTTAGGGCAGTGCAGTGGTGTTCGGGCAGTGTAGGGGGTCGTGCTGGGGGTGGTGTTTTAGGGTTTAGGGCAGTGCAGTGGTGTTCGGGCAGTTTAGGGGGTCGTGCTGGGGGTGGTGTTTCAGGGTTTAGGGCAGTGCAGTGGTGTTCGGGCAGTGTAGGGGGTCGTGCAGGGGGTGGTGTTTCAGGGTTTAGGGCAGTGCAGTGGTGTTCGGGCAGTGTAGAGGGTTGTGCAGGGGGTGGTGGTTTAGGGCAGTGGTGTTCGGGCCATGCAGGGGGTCGTGCTGGGGGTGGTGTTTCAGGGTCTGGGGCAGTGCAGTGGTGTTCGGGCAGTAAAGGGGGTCGTGCTGGGGTGGTGTTTCAGGGTTTTGGGCAGTGCAGTGGTGTTTGGGCAGTGTAGGGGGTCGTGTGGGGGTGGTGTTTTAGGGTTTAGGGCAGTGCAGTGGTGTTCGGGCAGTGTAGGGGGTCGTGCAGGGTTGTGGTGTTTCAGGGTTTAGGGCAGTGCAGTGGTGTTCGGGCAGTGTAGGGGGTCATGCTGGGGCTGGTGTTTCAGGGTTTAGGGCAGTGCAGTGGTGATCGGGAAGTGTAGGGGGTCTTGCTGGGGCTGGTGTTTCAGAGTCTAGGGCAGTGCAGTGGTGTTTGGGCAGTATAGGGGGTCTTGCTGGGGCTGGTGTTTCAGGGTTTAGGGCAGTGCAGCGGTGTTCGTGCAGTGTAGGGGGTCATGCTGGGGGTGGTGTTTCAGGGTTTAGGGCAGTGCAGTGGTGTTCGGACAGTGTAGGGGGTCATGCTGGGGCTAGTGTTTCATGGTTTAGGGCAGAGCAATGGTGTTCAGGCAGTGTAGGGGGTTGTGCTGGAGGTGGTGTTTCAGGGTTTAGGGCAGTGCAGTGGTGTTCGGGCAGTGTAGGGGGTCTTGCTGGAGGTGGTGTTTCAGGGTTTAGGGCAGTGGTGTTCAGGCAGTGTAGGGGGTCTTGCTGGGGGTGATGTTTCAGGTTTTAGGGCAGTGCAGTGGTGTTCGGGCAGTGTAGGGGGTCTTGCTGGGGGTAGTGTTTCAGGGTTTAGGGCAGTGCAGTGGTGTTTGGGCAGTGTAGTGGGTCATGCTGGGGGTGGTGTTTCAGGGTTTAGGGCAGTGCAGTGGTGTTCGGGCAGTGTAGGGGGTTGT
The DNA here is from genome assembly GCA_963921515.1 of Calotriton arnoldi. Classification (NCBI taxonomy): domain Eukaryota; kingdom Metazoa; phylum Chordata; class Amphibia; order Caudata; family Salamandridae; genus Calotriton; species Calotriton arnoldi. The sequence continues at coordinate 156,513 of CAWUFW010010726.1, read as the reverse complement.
GCTGGGGTGGTGTTTCAGGGTTTAGGGCAGTGCAGTGGTGTTCGGGCAGTGTAGGGTGTCGTGCTGGGCGGTGGTGTTTCAGGGTTTAGGGCAGTGCAGTGGTGTTCGGGCAGTGTAGGGGGTCATGCAGGGGGTGGTGTTTCAGGGTTTAGGGCAGTGCAGTGGTGTTTGGGCAGTGTAGGGGGTCGTGCAGGGGTGGTGTTTCAGGGTTTAGGGCAGTGCAGTGGTGTTCGGCCAGTGTAGGTGGTCTTGCTGGGGGTGGTGTTTCAGGGTTTAGTGCAGTGGTGTTCGGGCAGTGTAGGGAGTCTTGCTGGGGGTGGTGTTTCAGGGTTTAGGGCAGTGCAATGGTGTTCGGGCAGTTTAGGGGTCTTGCTGGGGCTGGTGTTTCATGGTTTAGGGCAGTGCAGTGGTGTTCGGGCAGTGTAGGGGGTCTTGCTGGGGCTGGTGTTTTAGGGTTCAGGGTAGTGCAGTGGTGTTCGGGCAGTGTAGGGGGTCATGCTGGGGCTGGTGTTTCAGGGTTTAGTGCAGTGCAGTGGTTTTCGGGCAGTGTAGGCGGTCGTGCTGGGGCTGGTGTTTCAGGGTTAAGGGCAGTGCAGTGGTGTTCGGGCAGTGTACGGGGTTGTGATGGGGCTAGTGTTTCAGGGTTTAGGGCAGTGCAGTGGTGTTCGGGCAGTGTAGGGGGTTGTGCTGGGGCTGGTGTTTCAGGGTTTAGGGCAGTGCAGTGGTGTTCGGGCAGTGTAGGCGGTCGTGCTGTGGGTGGTGTTTCAGGGTTTTGGGCAGAGCAGTGGTGTTCGGGCAGTGTAGGGGGTCGTGCTGGGGGTGGTGTTTCAGGGTTTAGGGCAGTGCAGTGGTGTTCGGGCAGTGTAGGGGGTCTTGCTGGGGGTGGTGTTTCAGGGTTTAGGGCAGTGGTTTTTGGGCAGTGTAGGGGGTCTTGCTGGGGGTGATGTTTCAGGGTTTAGGGCAGTGCAGTGGTGTTCAGGCAGTGTAGGGGGTCATGCTGGGGCTGGTGTTTGAGGGTTTAGGGCAGTGCAGTGGTGTTCGGGTAGTGTAGGGGGTCTTGCTGGGGGAAGTATTGTAGGGTTTAGGGTAGTGCAGTGGTGTTTGGGTAGTGTAGGGGGTCGTGCTGGGGGTAGTGTTTTAGGGTTTAGGGCAGTGCAGTGGTGTTCGGGCAGTGTAGGGGTCGTGCTGGGGGTGGTGTTTTAGGGTTTAGGGCAGTGCAGTGGTGTTCGGGCAGTGTAGGGGGTCGTGCTGGGGGTGGTGTTTCAGGGTTTAGGGCAGTGCAGTGGTGTTCGGGCAGTGTAGGGGGTCGTGCAGGGGGTGGTGTTTCAGGGTTTAGGGCAGTGCAGTGGTGTTCGGGCAGTGTAGAGGGTTGTGCAGGGGGTGGTGGTTTAGGGCAGTGGTGTTCGGGCAGTGTAGGGGGTCGTGCTGGGGGTGGTGTTTCAGGGTTTGGGGCAGTGCAGTGGTGTTTGAGCAGTGTAGGGGGTCGTGCGGGGGTGGTGTTTTAGGGTTTAGGGCAGTGCAGTGGTGTTCGGGCAGTGTAGGGGGTCGTGCAGGGTTGTGGTGTTTCAGGGTTTAGGGCAGTGCAGTGGTGTTCGGGCAGTGTAGGGGGTCATGCTGGGGCTGGTGTTTCAGGGTTTAGGGCAGTGCAGTGGTGATCGGGAAGTGTAGGGGGTCTTGCTGGGGCTGGTGTTTCAGAGTCTAGGGCAGTGCAGTGGTGTTTGGGCAGTATAGGGGGTCTTGCTGGGGCTGGTGTTTCAGGGTTTAGGGCAGTGCAGTGGTGTTCGTGCAGTGTAGGGGGTCACGCTGGGGCTAGTGTTTCATGGTTTAGGGCAGAGCAATGGTGTTCAGGCAGTGTAGGGGGTTGTGCTGGAGGTGGTGTTTCAGGGTTTAGGGCAGTGCAGTGGTGTTCGGGCAGTGTAGGGGGTCTTGCTGGGGGTGGTGTTTCAGGGTTTAGGGCAGTGGTGTTCAGGCAGTGTAGGGGGTCTTGCTGGGGGTGATGTTTCAGGTTTTAGGGCAGTGCAGTGGTGTTCGGGCAGTGTAGGGGGTCTTGCTGGGGGTAGTGTTTCAGGGTTTAGGGCAGTGCAGTGGTGTTCGGGCAGTGTAGGGTGTCGTGCTGGGCGGTGGTGTTTCAGGGTTTAGGGCAGTGCAGTGGTGTTTGGGCAGTGTAGGGGGTCATGCAGGGTGTGGTGTTTCAGGGTTTAGGGCAGTGCAGTGGTGTTTGGGCAGTGTAGGGGGTCGTGCAGGGGGTGGTGTTTCAGGGTTTAGGGCAGTGCAGTGGTGTTCGGCCAGTGTAGGTGGTCTTGCTGGGGGTGGTGTTTCAGGGTTTAGTGCAGTGGTGTTCGGGCAGTGTAGGGAGTCTTGCTGGGGGTGGTGTTTCAGGGTTTAGGGCAGTGCAATGGTGTTCGGGCAGTTTAGGGGGTCTTGCTGGGGCTGGTGTTTCATGGTTTAGGGCAGTGCAGTGGTGTTCGGGCAGTGTAGGGGGTCTTGCTGGGGCTGGTGTTTTAGGGTTTAGGGTAGTGCAGTGGTGTTCGGGCAGTGTAGGGGGTCATGCTGGGGCTGGTGTTTCAGGGTTTAGTGCAGTGCAGTGGTTTTCGGGCAGTGTAGGCGGTCGTGCTGGGGCTGGTGTTTCAGGGTTAAGGGCAGTGCAGTGGTGTTCGGGCAGTGTACGGGGTTGTGATGGGGCTAGTGTTTCAGGGTTTAGGGCAGTGCAGTGGTGTTCGGGCAGTGTAGGGGGTTGTGCTGGGGCTGGTGTTTCAGGGTTTAGGGCAGTGCAGTGGTGTTCGGGCAGTATAGGGGGTCGTGCTGTGGGTGGTGTTTCAGGGTTTTGGGCAGAGCAGTGGTGTTCGGGCAGTGTAGGGGGTCGTGCTGGGGGTGGTGTTTCAGGGTTTAGGGCAGTGCAGTGGTGTTCGGGCAGTGTAGGGGGTCTTGCTGGGGGTGGTGTTTCAGGGTTTAGGGCAGTGGTGTTCGGGCAGTGTAGGGGGTCTTGCTGGGGGTGATGTTTCAGGGTTTAGGGCAGTGCAGTGGTGTTCGGTCAGTGTAGGGGTCTTGCTGGGGGTAGTGTTTCAGGGTTTAGGGCAGTGCAGTGGTGTTCGTGCAGTGCAGGGGGTCATGCTGGGGGTGGTGTTTCAGGGTTTAGGGCAGTGCATTGGTGTTCGGACAGTGTAGGGGGTCGTGCAGGAGGTGGTGTTTCAGGGTTTAGGGCAGTGCAGTGGTGTTCGGGCAGTGTAGGGGGTCGTGCTGGGGGTGGTGTTTCAGGGTTTAGGGCAGTGCAGTGGTGTTCGGGCAGTGTAGGGGGTCATGCAGGGGGTGGTGTTTCAGGGTTTAGGGCAGGGCAGTGGTGTTCGGGCAATGTAGGGGGTCGTGCTTGGTGTGGTGTTTCAGGGTTTAGGGCAGTGGTGTTCGGGCAGTGTAGGGGGTCTTGCTTGAGGTGATGTTTCAGGGTTTAGGGCAGTGCAGTGGTGTTCGGGCAGTATAGGGGGTCTTGCTGGGGGTAGTGTTTCAGGGTTTAGGGCAGTGCAGTGGTGTTCGTGCAGTGTAGGGGGTTGTGCTGGGGATGGTGTTTCAGGGTTTAGGGCAGTGCAGTAGTGTTCAGGCAGTGTAGGGGGTCGTGCAGGGGGTGGTGTTTCAGGGTTTAGGGCAGTGCAGTGGTGTTCGGGGAGTGTAGGGGGTCGTGCTGGGGTGGTGTTTCAGGGTTTAGGGCAGTGCAGTGCAGTGGTGTTCGGGCAGTGTAGGGGGTCGTGCACAGGGTGGTGTTTCAGGGTTTAGGGCAGTGCAGTGGTGTTCGGGCAGTGTAGGGGGTCGTGCTGGGGCTGGTGTTTCAGGGTTTAGGGCAGTGCAGTGGTGTTCGGGCAGTGTAGGGGGTCTTGCTGGGGCTGGTGTTTCACGGTTTAGGACAGTGCAGTGGTGTTCGGGCAGTGTAGGGGGTCGTGCTGGGGCTGGTGTTTCAGGGTTTAGGGCAGTGCAGTGGTGTTCGGGCAGTGTAGGTGGTCGTGCTGGGGCTGGTGTTTCAGGGTTTAGGGCAGTGCAGTGGTGTTCGGGCAGTGTAGGGGGTCGTGCTGGGGCTGGTGTTTCAGGGTTTAGGGCAGTGCAGTGGTGCTCAGGCAGTGTAGGGGGTCGTGCTGGGGGTGGTGTTTCTGGGTTTAGGGTAGTGCAGTGGTGTTCGGGCAGTGTAGGGGGTCGTGCTGGGGCTTTTGTTTCAGGGTTTTGGGCAGAGCAGTGGTGTTTGGGCAGTGTAGGGGGTCGTGCTGGGGGTGGTGTTTCAGGGTTTAGGGCAGTGCAGTGGTGTTCGGGCAGTATAGGGGGTCGTGCTGGGGGTGGTGTTTCAGGGTTTAGGGCAGTCGTGTTCGGGCAGTGTAGGGGGTCTTGCTGGGGGTGATGTTTCAGGGTTTAGGGCAGTGCAGTGGTGTTCGGGCAGTGTAGGGGGTCGTGCTGGGGGTGGTGGTTCAGGGTTAAGGCAGTGCAGTGGTGTTCGGGCAGTGTAGGGGGTCGTGAAGGGGGTGGTGTTTCAGGGTTTAGGGCAGTGCAGTGGTGTTCGGGCAGTGTAGGGGGTCATGCTGGGGGTGGTGTTTCAGGGTTTAGGGTAGTGCAGTGGTGTTCGGGCAGTGTAGGGGGTCGTGCAGGGGCTGGTGTTTCAGGGTTTAGGGCAGTGCAGTGGTGTTCGGGCAGTGTAGGGGGTTGTGCTGGGGGTAGTGTTTTAAGGTTTAGGGTAGTGCAGTGGTGCTTGTGTAGTGTAGGGGGTCGTGCTTGGGATAGTGTTTTAGGGTTTAGGGTAGTGCAGTGGTTTTTGTGTAGTGTAGGGGGTCATGTTTTAGGGTAGTGCAGTGGTGTTTGGGTAGTGTAGGGGGTCGTGCTGGGGGTTTTGTTTTAGGATTTAGGTTAGTGCAGTGGTGTTTGGTTAGTGTAGGGGGTCATGCTGGGGGTAGTGTTTTAGGGTTTAGGGTAGTGCAGTGGTGTTTGTGTAGTGTAGGGGGTCGTGCTGGAGGTAGTGTTTTAGGGTTTAGGGTAGTGCAGTGGTGCTTGTGTAGTGTAGGGGGTCATGCTGGGGATAGTGTTTTAGGGTTTAGGATAGTGCAGTGGTGTTTGTGTAGTGTAGGGGGTTATGTTTTAGGGTAGTGCAGTTGTGTTTGGGTAATGTAGGGGGTCGTGCTGGGGGTAGTGTTTTAGGATTTAGGTTAGTGCAGTGGTGTTTGGGTAGTGTAGGGGTCGTGCTGGGGGTAGTGTTTTAGGGTTTAGGGTAGTGCAGTGGTGTTTGTTTAGTGTAGGGGGTCATGCTGGGGGTAGTGTTTTAGGGTTTAGGATAGTGCAGTGGAGCTTGTGTAGTGTAGGGGGTTGTGCTGGGGGTAGTGTTTTAGGGTTTAGGGTAGTGCAGTGGTGTTTTTGTAGTGTAGGGGTCATGTTTTAAGATGCAACGCTCCAATAACTGACCAGTCTGCACTACATAAAACTGCAAAAAACTAAAAATAAAAAGTGTTTTGCACACTTTTATCATTGGGCTATATGTGGGCTACATCTGGGTAATATTTGTGCTACATTTGGGCTCTTTTTTCTCTGGTGGCCATCTTGGAAGACTTCTTTGTTATGAAGTTTCCTAATTTCCTCATTTACTGCAGTCTCCTCAGTAGGAAATGCTTTCAGTTTTTTACTTTGATTCCATCAAGAAGGCATTCAGATGTGTCTCACATTTGCCATAAATTCAGAATGTTAGCACTCTAGTTGCTCATTAGATCACTGTAGTAAAGCTACTGCTCACCAGGGAGTTAACTGGAAGTCTGCTGCTGGTATTGAAAGTGATTGTTTCAGTCTGTATGTCAGAATTTTCTAATGAAATAGAAGAGGATTTGAGATCTCACTTAAAACATGCCCTAATTTTCTTTCTGCAACACTAACCATAATTTCTATTTCAAAAAGTACCCCCTCATTTTGTTCCTTTTTAAATTAAATGTTTTTAGTGTTAATGGTTTATTCCAATCAAAATGGCTTCAGGTGTGCCATACTTTTGTCATAAGTAAGGCTGTCACCGCTCTAGTTGTTCTTTAGGACACTCTGGAAGGCTGCAGTAGAACACAAAGGCATCAACTGGCAGGCTGCTCCTGTTGAAATATAACAGGAAGATATTTGAGATCACAATTGAAACATGTCCTAATTTTTCTTTCTACAGCACTAACCATAATTTCTATGACAAAATGAACCCCATCATGTTGTTCCTTTTTAAATTAAATGTTTTAAGTGTTACCAGTTTATTCCAATCAAGATGGCTTCAGGTGTGCCATACTTTTGTCATAAGTAAGGCTGTTAGCGCTCTAGTTGTTCTTTAGAACACTCTGGAAAGCTGCAGTAGAACACATAGGCCTCAACTGGCAGGCTGCTCCTGTTGAAATATAACAGGAAGATATTTGAGATCACACTTGAAACATGTCCTAATTTTTCTTTCTACAGCACTAACCATAATTTCTTTGACAAAATGAACCCCATCATTTTGTTCCTTTTTAAATTAAATGTTTTAAGTGTTACCAGTTTATTCCAATCAAGATGACTTCAGGTGTGCCATACTTTTGTCATAAGTAAGGCTGTTAGCACTCTAGTTGTTCTTTAGAACACTCTGGGAAGCTGCAGTAGAACACAAAGGAATCAACTGACAGTCTCTGCCCTTGTTGGATGTACATGTTTTACTGAGAATGTCAGACTTCATTCTCACATGACTGAGAAAGATAATGTGAATTTACAGAAAATATGCTCTCATTTTAGCTTCTGGAGCACCTTCCAAAACTCTATGGGACAAGCATGTGAAAATAGTTTTCTCTCAAACATGATTCATGATATCCCAGCAGAAGGTTTTTCACAGGGTAAAATCACCTTAGAACACACCACAATTCCTGAAATTAGTATGGTACCATCAACAAATGAATTCTAATGTAACTAAAGTCTGTTATCACCCTTTATAGTTCTCCTTTTGGTAACCCTCAAAATCTTTGATTCACTACACTGCATTTCAATGGGGTACTATCATTTATATTGGTCCCAAGATGGCTGCCAGCAATTCCAGGATGAAGTGCTGACAGCCAATCAGATCTCACGATGACATGTGTGGTTAGGCTCCGCCCAGATTTTACTTTTGATTTTCTCAGCAACTACTGAACGGATTTACACCATTTAACAAAAAGGGTTCTTTCTGAACCAAGAACTACCTCTTTGCCAAATTTGGTGTAATTCCGTTCAGCAGTTCGGGCTGTAGCCGTGTCTAAAGTTTCCTATGGAAAATTGCATGGGGAAAACATGTTTTGGGACCCCCCTTATATCTCGGCCCCCACTTGCCGAATCACCCTGAAACTTTCAGGATAGGAGCGGACCGGAGCGGGCCATACGTTTTGAAAATTTCGCGAAGATTCGTCAACCGGCGCCAAAGTTATTGGAAATAGAATGTTGTGAATTTCCTATGGAAAATAGGTCCTAACTATAACTATCTACTGGCGACCGCCAGTAGATAATATATAATAGATATATGTATATATTGATCAAGGTCTGGCTGGACCGAAACGCGTTATGGCCGACAAATAAAAAGGAATTGATACACTTACTTGTGGTCCGCGCCTGCTTCAATCGAAAGGATTTGATCTGAAAAGAGCGGTGAACAAAGAGATATATATTATATATATATGTGTGTGTATATATGTATCTATCTATATATATAGTTAATTTAACCTTTTGGGTTTTTCCCCTTGCATTTTATAGAAAATGCATGGGGATTTTACTTTTTGGGATCCCTCTCTTTTCTCGGCCCCCGCTTGGCGGATCACCCTCAAAGGAAGGAGCTGATGTGGAAGAACTTTTTTTTTGGAAAGTTTCGTGAAGATTAGTCAAATGGGGCTAAAGTTATTAGCAAACCAAAAAATGCTCTGCATATATGTACTGAAAAAAACCAAAGGTTACAGGGACGTTATAGTTAGGCTCAGGTTTCACTTGTAAAAAAACAGTTAAATTCAGTTAGCTGAGCTCAATGCAGTGCTTACGACCCCACCACATATTACATCATGCCCCAGGGACCCCATCCGTCAAGGACCGGCCTCTAGTCTTGGTGGCCTGGTCCCTCCCAGGGCACCCAGACACTTTGTTGGGGACCGCAGTGGGAGCCTGAAGGCCCCCATGTACTGTGGGAGCCTGCATTGTTTTTGGACAGAGGGAGCTGCTGAACATGCAGCTCCCTCTGTCCAAAAACAATTCTGCTTGGCTTTCAGCAAGCGAGAGCATTTTTAATGATCTTGCTTGCTGAAAGCAGAGCAGCATTTGTAATGGCTTGGTGGGAGCGGTAATGCTCCCGTCAAGTCATGGTAAACAGCTATGTCCCAGGAGTGGGTAGGAGCCGGCCCTAGGGGTGGTGGCACCAGGGCCATCTATAGCTCAAGGAGGGGGGACGCGTGGCCCCCCTTGAATCTTTACTTTAGCCCTGGGGAGGTGGATGTCCCCCTGGAGTCCGCAACAGACCCCCTCCATTATATTATTTGAGCCCTGGGGAGCTGGCAGTCCCTGGTGGAGTGGGGGGGCACTAAGGCCCCCTTGCACTTCTATAATTAATGGCCCCGGGGAGGTAATGGTCCCCGGGGCTGCGGGTGGGCCGTGTGAATCCCACCTAAATTATAAACAATGCCCCGGGTGGTGGCGGTCCCCAGGCCTGTGGGGGGCCACGCAGACCCCCCACATTTCCATTATTCATTGCCCTAGGGAAGTGGTGGTCCCAGGACATAGGGGTTGCCCAGCGCAACCCCCACCTAAATTATAAACAGTACCCCAGGGAAATGGCGGTCCCCGGGCCTGTGCCTGGGCCATGCGGGCCCCCGCATCATTATATTGTTCATCCTAGGGAGGTGGCGGTCCCTGGAGCATGGAGCTGCCACGTGGGCACCCACCACATAGTTAAAAAACACTGCCCCTGGGATTTTGCCCACCCGGGGGCCTCATAAAAAAGACGCACAGGAAACCACACATCTTTTTATTTTATTTTGTGGTGGGTCTATCTGTGAATTTTCAGCAAAACTACATTAAAAATACTTTTAACCGCTGGTGGGCTCCCTGAGAGACCTCCCCACCATATCTGGGGGATCAGGGTATTCCTACCCTGCCCCCTTTACTTTATTTTTCACTTTTTTTGTTACAGCCAATCAAATTTTAGTAGGTTACGCTAGTCCACTGCAAGGACTCGAGTCCCCAGATATCTATATTTCTATAACTTAAATATCTCTGAAACTACTGAATGGATTTACACCAAATTGCAAAAAGCACGCTTTCTGGACCAACATCTAGCTTTCTGCCAAATTTGGTGTTATTCGGTACAGCGGTTTGGGCAGTAGTCGTGTTTAAAAATGAAAAATCCCCAAACACATAACACAGGGAAAAACCCAGTTTGGGACCCCCTTTTTTCTCAGCCCCCACTTGACGGATCACCCTAAAACTTTCAACACTGCAGCTGCTAATTTGTAAGATGGAAGGAAGGAATGGATCACAGGGTGAGGGTTTGTGAAGTCACCTAGATTAAACGTTACATCAAAGTAATTTTACTACATAATGGTGGGTCAGGGTATGTTATGTGGAAGGGTCTAAGGGCATTTTGCAAATGTATCAGCACACAAGTGAGCGCTATGAAGCTTTTCAATATACCTAAATTAGTTATAACATGGAAGGCAAGATTTTAGAAATGGAACCACTCACAGTTTTTGTTGGACTTGGCCCTTTCTGCAAGGCCACCCCCAGACATTTTGCCTTTGCCCTCCAATTTTTGCTTAATTTGTTACTGTTGGATTTAGGACTTTGGGCACGTAACCACTACTAACCAGTGCTAAAGTGCTTGTGCTCTCTCCCTAAAACATGGTAACATTGCCTTATACCCAATTTACTTGTACGTCCCTTGTAAGGTGGAACTACATGTACACAGAGCCTGTAAATAAAATGTAACTAGTGGGCCTGCAGCACTGTTTGTGCCTCCCACGTAAGTGGCCCTTTAAACATGTCTCAGGCATTCCATTGCAGAGATTGTGTGTGTAGTTTTAAGCTACCATTTCCACCTAGGAAAGTAAACCTTTTGCCCAAATCTTATTTATTTATTTTTTTTAAACAAGTTTTATTGAGTTTTCCAATAAATCAAAAAAGCAGCTTACGTTGACATAAAATTGTCCATTAGCACAATTATCGTAGTTCACATTGTAAGTTGACCAATCCGTCAGGGGCACATGGGGGTACCTTCCCTGTGATGCTAGCTATTGGTTTCCCTGTCATGGTCGTGCTTTGTCATGGTATGTCACACTATTGCTTTAGTAGAAGACGGATAAATTGCTCGACGTCCAATCCCTGTAACTACCGGCTTGGATAACCAACTAGGGGGAAACTGGGGAAGTTGGGGCAAAGTGAGTTGGGTCAGCTGCATCCGTGGGCGTCCGAAGATAAGCAAATTATATTGTTATGTATGCTCTTCTGTGGGGGGGGTAGGGGGGCACAGGGCTCTCCGGCAATAAGGTGTGGGTGAGTGAGCTTGGTCTGCGCAGATCGGTTCCGTCCCATGAGAGGTATGCCAGGTCATGTATTCTCACTATGTCTAGGGGGATTAGCTATGTTACCGGGCTGTGGGTTAGGCTGCGTTTGTGTGCCTTGGCTAGGGAGAGCTGTCGTATCAGCCTGTTGTGATGTTTGCTGGGTGCTTACTGCGTGCTGTCTGAATTGATGTAGGATGGCGGCCCACTCCATGGATATGTGTTTCTTGCGCACTCCCTGAACCTCCTCCCACCTGATTAGATCCTCCTCCAATGAACCCCATTTACTAACTGCCCTTGTCCAGGCTGCCAGTGGGGGTCCCTCCGGGGCTCTCCAGTACATTGTGATCCCTCTCTTTGCCAGTAGAAGGGCCAGGGAGGTAAAGCCCGTCTGGACCTTGAGGGGATTCTTCCTTTTGAAAATCCCTATTCCACTGGCCTCCCAGGTGTGGATGACGGTGAGCCCTGTTAATTCCTGTAGTGTCTTGTGTATTGTGGTCCAGTAGGGCTGCAGCGTAGGGCAAAGCCAGAACATGTGTTTAAATGTGGCATCTGGGGTTTGGCATCTTGGACAGAGGAATCGTGTATCTTGGTAGAATCACTGAAGTCGTGTGGAGGTGAGATAAGCCCGATGTAGTATGGAGAATTGTATATTGTATATTTTTAAAGCGAGCATTGCGGGTCACTTTCTTTGTGTATTCTAAGGCCTGCTCCCATTCCTTATCGTGTAATGTGCATCCTATCTCATCCTCCCATTTCTGCCGGAGCGAAGTGAGAGCAGTGGCCTAAAGTTCTCGGATTGCCTTATAAATCCATGTGATTAGGTGTCGGCCAGAGCCCATATTAAGTATCGCATGGAGTACCGCGTGTGTTGCTGGTTCTCCCTCTGGGAGGTCCCAAAGACGGCGGCAGCTTAGGATTATTTGCCTGTGGAGCAGGAACTGCCCTCAGGGAAGTCCTGCCTCCTCCGCGAACTGGTCAAACGGGAGCAGCTGACCCTCCGAGAATAGAGATCCTACCTCCAGGACCGAGTGGCTTGTCCAAATATGCATCGTTCGAGCTGTGTAATGTCCCCCATTTCTGGGGAGTCTTGCCAGGGGGAGCAGAGGGGTCTATAGGGGAGTCTCGCCCATCATACGGTGAATGCTTAATATGCATGCACGTGCAGCCGTTACTTGTATGGGGCATGACGACTTGGGGCGAGCGCTGGGAATAAGTAAACGGCAAATTGTCTGTACCGTCATGGGTCCCGTTTCCGAGGCAGTTTCCTCCAGGTTCCGTCCCGCTGTCCATCGGGATAGCCTTTGGATCTGCGCTGCAAGGAAGTATGCCTCAAAGGATGGCGCCACCAGTCCCCCTTAGTCCATCGGGAGTTGAAGCTTTGAGAGGGCCAGTCCCCGGCGCCCATTTCCCCATATAAGGGAGCCCAGTAGGGTGTCCAGCTCCCTAAAGAAGGAGCGAGGGGGAATGACAGGGGTATTAGAAAAATAGTAGAGGGGTTGAGGCACTAAGATCATTTTTGCTAAGGCTATCCTGCCAATTGGGGCCAGTGGGAGAGTCTTCCAAAAGTTTACTCAGGCTCTTGCTCCGGCAAGGGCTCTACGGTGATTGCCCTCAAAGAGGTCTGTGGGGCGATGGTATAGACGGATGCCAAGGTATCGTGGGGCGCAGGCATTCCATGTGATGGTCGAGTCTCTGTTATCACGTGCGGGGGAGATCAGGACTCAGGGGGTACACGGTGGATTTTGACCAGTTGACCTTTAGTCCCGCCACTGCAGCAAAGTCCGAGAGTGTGTTCCATATGGGGTTGAGGTCCTCTGTGATGTCCAGTATGTATAGGAGCAGGTCGTCTGCATAAAGGGACACGGCATGTATAGTGCCTGCTATCGGGATGCCCAACACTTCTCCCTCCTGGCATAGCCATATCGCGAGGGGTTACATGGCCATGGCAAATAATAGAGGGGAGAGAGGGCATCCCTGCCTAGTGCCTCTCCCAGTTTGGAGGGGCAGTGATATATGTTTACCCAGGTGTACCCTGGACGTGAGGTTCGTGTATAATAGATTTGCTTGCGCTTTGAAAGTGGGGCTGAGTCCCATCCGTTGCAGCGTCCCGAATAAGTATGGCCAGGTCAGGGTGTCGAACTCTTTTTCCAGGTCCAGGATCAGGCACGCCGCCCTGGGATATCAGCCTGGTACCCGATCCTGAACATAAAAGAGCATGCGAAGATTCTGGGAGGTATTTCTGCCCGGTACAAACCCATTTTGGTCCGGGTGTATCAGTGGTGGAAGCATTGGGCTCAAATTGGTCTGCCAGGATCCTGCCCAAGATCTTACAGTCAGCGGACAGTAGTGTGATTGGCCTGTACGAAGTCAGCTGTGTCAGGTCCCGCTCGGGCTTCATAATTGAAACAGTAAGGGACTCTCACAGCGAGGCGGGTCATTTCCCTTCCTCTAGTGCTACCTCATACATGTCTGCCAATTTTTGTGGCAATAGTGTAGCAAAAACGCTATAGTATTCTAGGGGTAGGCCGTCCTGCCCGGGGGCCTTATTCCAGGCTAGGGCCTGGATCGCTTGCTTCACGTCTGAGGCTGTGATCGCTGTTTCGAGAAGATCCCCATCTTCGCTCGGGATTTGAGGTAGTTCGAGGGGCATAAGGAAACGATCGACCAGTTCCTGACTTCCCTTCTCGAGGCTTTTATATATTGCTGTATAATGTTCCTGAAAGAGCCCTAGGATCTCTGCCTGCGATATGGCTACCCTGCCGCCTGGGCCCCTGATCTCAGTGATTGGTCGTGCGTCCTGGTTCTGGTGGGCAAGCCAGGCCAGGAGTGCCCCTGATCTGTCCCCTTCCTTGTGCTTCCTGAGTGCATATTGTTTGAAATTATATCGACGGAGGTCCGCCAACCCTTCCGCATATGTTGTCTTGGCTTCCGCGACTCAGGCTGGGGTCACCAATGCCGCGTCTGCCACCTTAGTTAAGGCCGCCAGCTCTTGTTCTGCTTTCACAGACTTCAGTCTAGCATCCGGCAAACCCCCGCTATCTGCCTGATACATGCCCCTCTAATAACTACCTTGAAGGCATCCCACTCCAGCATCCTGGTGGATGCTGTGTTGGTGTTGTGTGCAAAATATTCTTCAATACTGTTTGCTTGGTCATGTCGGAAGACTGGGTCTTCCAGGCATTCCCGCTGCAATTTCCAGGTGGGAACTGGCGGATGGGGCGGTCGCCATTGGAGAGTTAGAAAATGCGCGTCATGGTCAGAGACCACACGACCTAGGTAATCTACTAGTCGGGCCATGGGGAGAATTGCCGGTGAGCACAGAAATTGGTCTAGGTGGACCCGTAGATTGTGGGGTATCGAGTGAAAGGAATACAGCCTGGAGGATGGATTTCGGTTTCGCCATACATCCGTTAGGGACCATTGCTGCGCCCATGATTGAAACATCTCTGCTTGTGCCTTAGCAGGGGAGCTGGCTTTTGGGGGGTGTGATCGATCAAGGGATAGGTCGAGCACTTAGTTGTATTCTCCTACCAGCACCCAGGGCGATGCTGTAAACTGCGTCAGGATTGTTGATAGGGAATCCCAAAACTTCCCCTGGTCAGTGTTTGGGGCGTAGATACTGCAGAGGAATAAGGGCTGGCGGTCTAGAAGCCCTTCCATGAGGGCATATTGTCCCTCTTTATCCACTAATCTGCGGGTTTCTCTGAACGGGACCCCTGGTCTTATCCAAATCAGCGCGCCACGTGCGAACGCAGAGAATGTGGTGGCGCAGAAGCTGCCTCACCAGCACTTTTGTACCAATTCCAAATCGACCTGTGTGTGGTGCGTCTCCTGCAGTAGGATTAGCTGAGTTTTCTGGCGCTTAGCATAAGAGTAGACTGCGTACCTTTTGCGCGTTGTGTGCATGCCCCGGACATTGAGGGACATGATACTAGTGTCTGCTGTTACTGGCATTTCTGGATGTGTTCTGGGTTTGGAGGGACGGGTGTAGGACACCTTGCTGTAAGCCTACCCCCGGCTCTTTGTCACATGATGACGCCCTGTAGAGATGCTTGCCCTGTGGGGAGTTACGTTCGAGGGGGCACGGGACAACTGAAGGGAGGCGTGAACCTTTCGCGGGGACCAGGTCCCAACATTTCGGACCTATCGCAACTGGCGATAGTGTTGGGGGGCTGCGCATTTGGGGTGCTGTTTTGCCACCTGTGCCGGCCTATATTTCCATGTATGGTGTTGGTGGAGCCCATTGCGCGTAGAGAAGAGTGGTGGGGTGCAAGATGTCTGGGGGGTAGTGTGATCCCATCCTGTCGCCTCCAAGGTGTGGGCAGTGCGGGTGTCTCAGTCTGGTGGGGGGGCGAGAGGTGAAGAGAAGGAAAATGTGTTCCTATATGTCGTGTTCCCTCAGATCATTGTATCTGCTGTTTGGGGAGCCACCAGGGGAGGGGTCGCTGAGTCGGCCCGGGACATACTTGTGTCCCTGGAGTCCTCCGAAGAGGAGAAGATGTGCAGGCCATCCTCTCTGTCCGAGCCTGTCTGGGCCAGGACATAGTTTGCTGCTGCCTGGATAGCTCTTCTTCGCTCTGCTATCTTTTCCTCAAGGTTGGGGGGGCCAACCACTGGACTCTGGTGTTTCGGTCTCCGCCTCTGGGATGCTCTGTTCCCTTTTTGGCACTTGTGTCGTGGCACCAGTGCATCAGGGGCCGCCCCCCGGAGGGGGTCCTCCATCGCATGGAGCTCCAGCCAGTCAAACACTGCCTTCAGGTCCACGAAGAACTGGGTGTCCCCCTCGTGTATGATCCTGAGGCGGGCTGGGAACAGAAATGAATACTGGATCCCCTTCTGATGGAGCATCCTTTTTGCCTCCAGGAAAGAGGCCCGCTGTCGTTGCACCACCCTGGAGTAGTCCAGGAAGACCATCACTTGTTTGTCTTCCACTGAGAGTGGCCCATGCTGCCTGGCCACTCGTATCACTGCATCTCTGTCCCGAAGGTGGAGTAGCTTCAGGAGCAGCGTTCTTGGGGGCATCCCAAGAGGGGGTCGATGGGCCGGAACCCTGTGGGCTCTTGCCACTGAAAAGAAGGGCGTGAGTTCAGAGTTTGGGGTGAACAACTTGAGCCATGTCTCCACAAATGCTACCGGATTAGGTCCTTAGGCCCCCTCCAGTAAATTGATCACCCGAATGTTGCTGAGTCGTGACCTTCCTTCTAGGTCATCCATTCTCTCCTTCAGCCTGTTCATACGGGTTTTGAGATCTTGTAGGGTTTCCTGCTGCGATTTTGCTATCAGTTGAAGGGTGGTGAGGGTCTTCTCCCCGTCTGTCACCCTTTCGGCTAGCCTACGGTGATCATCCCGTAGTAGGCCAAGGTCCGATGACAGGGCTCCGAATCTGTCCTCCATAGTGGCCCGCGAGGGTTCGATTGCCGCCAGCACTTTATCCAGTTTGTCAGACATTGACTGCGGAGTAGCCGGTTCAACCTCTGAGGCCTGGCTGGAGATCATCAGGGGCAGTTGTCGGTCAGGGGCTGGTGTCTGCGATCCCGTGGTTTGGTGTAGGCACCCCATGGTGCTCTCAGCAACGTGGCAGGACCTCCCCTCTTTGCGACGCTTGGAGCAGTTCGACGAGGTCCGCTGTTTATGGCTCAGGTGGGGCGTTGCTGCGAGTGGCCAGCCAGTCCCTTGGTTTTCCAGCTGGTCGGCATCAGCCTGCGTGGTTAGCCTGGCCTTGGCAGAGGGGTAGCCTCTGGGAGGCGAGGGTGAGCGAAGGAGCCGCAATCTTCAGCTGCACAGCGACTTCACCACCCTGCTCTGCAGATTGTCTTTCCTGTGCGCTCGGCTACCTGCTCGGTGGCACCTGGGCCAGGTAGGGTGTGACCTGTTTAGAGGTACTTCTGTTGACCCAAGTGGCATGGTTGCTCAGTTTGTCCGCCCGGGACTCCCTCGTTGCTATCCTGCCCAGGGATAACGTAGTCTATGCGCTGTTTGTCGCTCACCGTCCTCCGTGTGTCCTCCGACGTGGTGTCAGTCAGCACGGTACCGGCCGCGTTCACCTCTGTCCAGCTCTGTGCCTGAATTTGCTCCCACCGGCTTTCTTGGCCTTCTCCCTCTGTTTGGGTATACTTCGTTGGATCAATGTTCTGGTGTGTTACGTTCCTGATTTGCGACCTGGTTGGGCTCCCCCAAGCTCGCCTCGCGCCCAGGGCCCGCTTAGTTTCGACCGGGGGCCTCGCTTCAGGATGGATCCGCTGTCTCCCTTCTCATCAGGCGGGCCCCTGGTTTAGCCCCTGTTAACCTCCTCAGCGCTCCATGTACCGGTTGCTCCCAGGAGGCAGGGGCGCTCGGGTCCTTCCTCTGGCTGTGTGCCAGTGCTTCTCCGTCCTCTGCTGTGCGTGGGCTGCAGCTCCCTGGTGTGTTCCAAGCACTGTCCCTCCCACTGTCAGGGCCCTGCGGCGGATCTCTGCTGGGGATTCTGTGGGGTCTCTCGGCCCCTGTAGTTTTTGTCAGATGGAGGGGTCTTCACCCTTGTTGGCCTCCACTCTGGCCCTCAGTACACAACTTTGTCCCGGGGGGCGCCCCACCACCATCGGAAGGAAGCGGGAACGCAGGCGCAAGCACTCCCGCCTCCCATCGACAGGCCCTCCGCCCTCTCCTCACCGCTTTGCCCCCAGTGGCAGTGGCCTAGTGGCTACAGTCGGGATGTGGCAACCGGTCGGGACCTATGTCTCTCCTCATTCCGGGATGGTGCTTCTCAGCCGTTCACAGCCCCCTGCCACAGCCGCTCTCCGTCTGTGACAGTCACCGTTCCACCGCCGACTGGTATGGGCTATACCTCTCCCTTCCCCTCGGTTTCGCTCTCTAGGGGGGTCTGGCCGTGTGCAAGTGCTTCTCCGACCTCCGCTCTGTGTGGGCCGCAGCTCCCAGGCGTGTTCCGGGTACTGTCTCTCCCGCTGCCAAGGCCCGATGTCGGATCACTGCTGGGGAGTCTGGGGGGGTTCCCTGATCCTGGTAGTATGTAGGTGGGAGCTGCGGAGGGAGGGGTCCCCGCTCACATCAGCTCCTGCTCTGGCCCGCGGTTCATAGCTTTTGTCCAGGGTGCATCCCTCCGCTGGCGTGGGAGAAGGGGAACGTAGATCTGGTCGCTCCCGCTTCCCGCCGGCAAACCTCCCGCCCGCACCTCACCTCTTCGCCCCCAGCGGCAGTGGCCCAGTGGCCACAGTTGGGATGTGATGGCGGGTCAGGGGCCAATGCCTTATTCCAATGCTGGTAGGTGTCTCTCGGCCATGCGCGACTCGCTTCTACGGCCGCACACTGTCCGTGCCGGCCGCCATTTTGAGGGGAGGCAGCCTCGAGGTGGGGACCCGGTCAATCTTGCAGTGCGGCTCATTGTCTCCTCCGCTGATGGTCTCTGCCTGTGCCCCGGGCATTCGGTGGTGGGCAGGCGCTGTTTCACGCCCCTGCTGGGCTCCACCGATTAGGATTCCTGCAGATTGTTGAGGCCAGCGTGCGGAGCTCTACTCAGGCACGTCCGCCATCTTGGCCGTCATCGCCACACCTCACCACAAACCTTCCTTTTTAATACATATGTCACCCCTAGGGTAGACCCTAGACAGCCCAAAGGGCAGGGCGCAATGAATTAAAGATGCAGGACTTGTACTTTTAATTTTTACATGTCTTGGTAGAGAAAAACTCTTAAATACGCTTTTCATCACTGCAAGGCCTATCTCTCCCATAGGGTAACATTGGAGTTGCCTTATTACTTTTTATAAGTGGAAGTTTCAAAATTGAAAGAGATAGCCAGTTCATGTTTGGTGTCTCTGGAATTACAGTTTAAAATCCTAATTGAGGGTGAAGTCGGATTTTAAATTGCAATTCTGAAAAAGCCACTTTTAGAAAGTTGCCATTTTCTTGCCTTAGCCATTTAGGGCCTGTAGCCTGTCTCTGGTTACATGACTGGGTGTAGCTGAAAGTTGGGCTTATTGTATTCTTCCTAGACAGCCACACACAAATGAGAGCTTAGGTGTGAGTGAAATGGCTATCACTGGCATGATGAGCGAGAGAAGATGAGCTCAGCCCCACTTATACTTAAATACGCTGTGTCCTATCTCTACACAATGGGCTGTATACCCCCTGTAGTTAGCCTGGACAAGGGCCAGGAAGGCAGTGCATCTGTGCACTTCAAAGGCATGCCTCTAGAAGCTTCTCTCCACTTCAAAGGCACAACTGTGTATAGAGAAGGACCTCAAAAACCAACTCTCCAGTACTTCTGGACCTGTGGATACTCTGCCAGGAAGTAGAGCTGATGTGATGCTAAAAGGATGCTACTTTACTGGACTGCTGCTCTAAAGGAACTGCTGCGCTGTTGGGCTGACCTGCAGCTGGCTGCCCTCTTACCTGTGGAAGAAGAACTAGACCTGCAACTTCATCTTGAACCCAGGACCACAGAGTGACTCAAAGGGCTAGTCTGCAAGCCTCCCAATCTGAGCTTCAGGGATATAAAAGGCTCCCCACTTAGCTCCTGGACCCAGCTACAGTGAGTTCCTGACCCCCAAGGGGTGTCTCTCAGATCCTGGACCCTTGGTGTGGCACTTTAATCAAGCTTTTGGGCTCTTCGCTACCGCGAACAGGCTCATTCACACCAAGATCGGGCTGCTCACACCAAAGATCAGTGTGAGACGCCACCAGCCCATCTCCTAGCACAGCAAGCATTGATTGGCTGCAGAGGATTGTCAAAGCGAAGCTCCAGCCCACCCTTCTGCGATGCTCAACCTGCTCTTCGCACCATGCCGACCACTGCCCACAAGACTCTCCTTGCTTCCGGCAGCCCTCTCCAACATGAACGGGACTCTTGGCACAAAACTTGAGTAGGTAAAACTTTACCTGGATATATCTGTGACTGTATACAAACCGCACTCCATCACAGTCGGCCTGAACCGTTGACTTTCACCCAGTCCAGTGCGACCAGATATCTCCGGTTGGTGCTTTATGCTTTTAGGTGTTATTTTACACTTTTTAAGAAACAAAATGTATAACTCTGGTTCTACTGATTGGATTTGTGTCATTTTGGTCTTGTTTTATTTATTAAATTAAGCTCTATTTTTCTAACCTGGATATTTTTGTGTGGTGTTTTCACTGTTTTACTGTTTGAACAAATACACATTGCCTCTAAGTTAAGCCTGACTGCTCTGTGCCAAACTACCAGGGGTTTGAGCGCAGGTTAATTTGGGGTTTGATTTTGCCTTACCCTGATAAGCATTGTGGTTGCCACTTGACCAGGGCTCACACCCCAGTCAAGCAGTAACCCAATTTCTAACAGTTTTAACTGTTATGCCAGAGAAAGAGATCTAGAAGCCTCGGTTGAGTGACTATTACCATTCAATTCAATCTGCCAATCATAAAGCACTCATCATTTCCTCTGGGGAAGGCCTAGATCAGACAAATGAGAGCAAGTGCACTCTTTTTTTTTTTTACGGAGTTTTATATAGCGGGAACTTGACCCAGTATCGGGTATCAGAGCGCTTTACATAGCACCAGTTGCGTTACATGAGGACACATTCATTTTTTTTTGTTAGGCACGGGGAGATTAAGTGATTTGCCCAGAATCACAGGATGTTCAGCGTCGTAGCCGAGACTTGAACCCGGTTCCCCAGATTCGAGGTTGACCGCCCTAGCCGTTAGGCCAACTCCTCTCCTGTGTGCCCAGACATCCTGGAGTCAAATGCTGTGATCCACAATCTTAGAAATATTGGGGTCAAATGGCCGTAATGACATGTGATTGCTTATTCGAAAAGCCAGGTGTGATCCGTCTCTGAATTCTTTAAGGATTCCTATACTGGGGAACAGTGAGAGGATTCACTTCTCCAAATAAATACAAGGCTATCTTTCCAAGTGGTTGTACTTCTTATGCTATTGAGAGTACGATGTTTCACCATGAATTACCTAAGGGTGGATTTATTAAATCTTGTTTGCTTTGATAAGTCTGTATGTTAATTTCTCTAAACAACATTGCTAGTCCTTAAAACAGATTTCGCTTTGGAACATATTGGACATTGGGATATGGATTCTCTATCACGCTTGCATCATTGATGTTGAATGTTTACTACTGCAAAAGGACATAATTAGGAAGTGTATGGTCAGTGGGTGGTTGTAATGGCCCAGAAGAAATGTGATGAGTGGGTGAGTAGACTTTAAGGGGTTGTAGACAGTGGTAGTAATTGTACAAAATGGTGTGGTGGAGAAAATGTTTTGGAAAGGAGCCTAATCCTGATTGTTGGTCTTGGAGTCTAACTCGGTATGCCCACCTGCCACTTGAGTTTGGAAATAGCCTTTGTAGGAGCTTAAACCACTCCACAATCCCACAAAACACACACCAGCTTTTACAATTTAATGACCACAGCTGTGTGCTACTGGACAGACCACGACCTCACAGAATGCACTGTTGGCACTGTATATTGAGTGAATACATCTCTGGGCTCCAGACCCTATGACAATTACATAGAAACTACTGGAACCTTCACAGAATATTGTGCCACCATATTTCAGTGCTACATCCATATGCCAGTGTCCCAAAGATCGCTGCAGCTATTGAAATACAGTGACAGACCATGTTTTGCGGTGCACACCTTACCACAACCACTCAAAGCCCATTGCACCTCACAAAATTGTCAAAACATTTACTGTAGACTTCAGTGGCCATTAAGTGACCACAAGCCCATACTATACACTACAAACACAAATGTAACATTTCACTTTTACATCTCTTTTCCATATTATTACTTTTCTGAATAAAAAGGGAATGTAAAAATGAACAAACAACACCTTTTATACTTGCTACTAAGCTTGCATCTTCCATTAGCTGATAAACAAAGACGACACAACAGTTTTGCTATTTAAAGTTAGAGTCCAGGGGTATGCTACTGTCTCTTAGGCAAACGCTGTCAGTACCTGACAAAGTACTCCTCTGGCAGACAAATCAAACTATGGTGCACTCTAATGGCTTATCAACCATTTAGGTAGAGCATATTTGTATGAGGAAGTGCCACATGTAAATGATGTGTACCACGTCTACCTCATTCCACAGTCAGCTGTGTGCTGGCTTTTGGTATAACAATTCCAGTGATGGGAAGAGAAGCATCATTTAGAACAAGACTGGACAATTTCCTTATTCCCTGTGGTTTTTCAGGTGTGCAACCAGTTTCTCTGGTGGCCCTCGGAGTTTGAGCTTTCTTGAGAGGCTCCAACTGACCGGAGCTACCTCACTGCCCATTTTGACTATTATTTAAATTTCTGTCTAATGGCCCAGTTCAATGTTGGGTGCAACTGTCTAGGCAAGCAGAAAAACAATCCACACAATCCTTGTTACTACCTTTAGGATGGGGAGCTAATTTTGTAAGTACTCCTTCGCCAGACCTACCACCGGTGGGAACATTTATGGATCACTTTGGCTAACAGTAAATGTCACTAATTAGGACCAAGATGTCATAAGCTTAACATCATACTACGGAGATCAGTTGGTGTTTATCATCAGATTCTTTCCTATAACATGCTTTTGTTATTTGAACCACATTATTTTTACCACCTCGATGTTGCAATGTGAGAGCAAGTCATCCTGAATCATTTATGCCTTTTTTTTTTAAAGAAAAGACTATGAAACACACATCCTGCTGTGAAAATAAAAATAAAACATAATGTTGGCCCTGGAAATAAGTTATGGAAAAAAAGTAAGATTTTTTTTTATTTGTTGGCCCTTTGCATGTGTGTGTCAAAAACAAATGTTTCACACAGTGGCAATAGCATAACATGTAGACTTGGATAATAAATGCTCATTTAACCTTTCACTGAATCCATGTCACTGGTGCAGATCTACTTATATGTCATCTTGCAGAGGCTCCAACTATTTACAATTTCTCACATATTCAATCCTAAGCACTGGGCGGAGAAACTGAAGCTACTCTACGAAAGAAGATAAAACACAGGATTGGCCAAATATCACATGGAGGAACTGAAACCAGATGGCAGTTGCTAATGGACTTCTTGACAGTGGGTGTTGACTAGAGGGGTATATCACTGGATAGGAAGCTATATCACTTTTCATTCTCAAGAACACTGCATACAGTTGTACTTGCAATGTGATTTCTTGTGAAATGTACTAATGCGTTTGGGTAGCAATAAAATCCAGCTGGGGCCATCTAATGAAATATTGCGAAATCTCATTATAGTTTGGAATTATCAGGCAGCATATGTGATTTCACATGTCCAATTAATGGGAAACAGCCTTTACAAATGCCTTTACCAAGCATCCATTACCACGCAATGCCCTTACCATGTATTGCCTTTACAACTCAAGCCTTTAATACGCAAGGTAGGTATATAAAAGCAAGTGTGTTGTGTTTGTATGTATGGGTATATATATATATATATATATATATATATCTATCTATATATATACATTTATAAATATATATATAAATATATATATATATGTGTGTGCGTGTGTCTATATATATATTTATATATATATATATATTCACTGAAAAAACGATAGGTTTCAGGGACGTTATAGTTAGAAGTTAGCATTTAAAAAACCTTTTATATTCAATGAAAAAAACATAGGTTTCAGGGACGTTATAGTTAGGTGGACATTTCACTTGTACAAAACCATAGAAATTCCACCGTTATAGTTAGTTCAGTTAACTATAACTCGCGCCCCCGCAATGCACTGCTCATGACGTCACATATTACATCATTCATGCCATGGTCAGTGACATCACTGATGACATCTCAAATGACATCACTGATGACATCACTGATGACATCATCCAGTGACTGTGTGTTTCTGTAAAGTTTAAATATGTTATATATATATGGCAAGGTGTATTGAAGAATGAGTGGGTGTATAAGTGTCTGGATGGAGGATTTAGGAGGTATGTAATTGATTGTATAAGTGACTGATTAAACGTGTCTTACTGAATGCATGGGTTAGTGACTAAACTGTGTGAATGTCTGTATCAGTCTGTCTGTTGTTGTGTAAGCTGCTACATGGGTTGGTCAGTAGCTACATTAGTGTCTATATGGGTTATTTATTGTTTGCTTGAGTATTTGTATGGGGGACTGAGTGTGTGTGTGGTTGGGTTGGAGGTGTGTGACTCTGTGCATAGATGTGTGAGTAGGTGACTCACTGGGTGTATGGGTTCAAGAGTGCATCTGTGAAGGGCTGTATGGGTGGGTAAGTGTGTGTATGGGTGTGTTGGTGAGTGAATGGATGTCTCAGTGGTACATATGTGAGTAACTACATATGTAAAAGGAAGTATATGTGAGTGATGGTGTATATAAATAACTATATGTGAGACTGAGTGATTGTGAGAGTGGCATGTATGGATGAGTCTGTACTTGTTTCAGTGATTACATAAGAGAGTAACTATGCGTTACTATCTGTGTGAATTAGTGAGTTGGTGTGTGTATAACTGTTTAGGTGAGTAAATGGGAGTGTGATTGATTCTTTGCATGACTGACTAGGTGTGTGAGTAACTCCATGGATGAGTGGCGGTGTGTGAGTGTCTGAATAGGTGTATGAGTGCATATGATAGTGTTGTATTGATAAGTGACTGCATGTATAAGTGATTGTATAGGTGAATGAGTGGATGTGTGTGCAGACCTAGGAATCAGTGAGTGAGTATGTAGTAACTGGTATTGGCGTGGGGATGGTTTCGAAAATAGTAGTGTGTATTTTACAGTGGGTGTATTAAAGGTTATATTAGGGTGTAATGAGGTGCATCAGATTATCACGTGGATGATGTCATCAGTGATGTCATCAGTGATGTCATTTGAGATGTCATCAGTGATGTCACTGACCATGGCATGAATGATGTAATATGTGACGTCATGAGCAGGGCATTGCGGGGGCGCGAGTTATAGTTAACTGAACTAACTATAACGGTGGAATTTCTATGGTTTTGTACGAGTGAAATGTCCACCAAACTATAACGTCCCTGAAACCTATGGTTTTTTCAGTGAATTTCAAAGGTTTTTAAATGCTAATTTCTAACTATAACGTCCCTGAAACCTATCATTTTTTCAGTGAATTTCTAAGGTTTTTAAATGCTAATTTCTAACTATAACGTGCCTGAAACCTATGGTTTTTTCAGTGAATTTCAAACGTTTTTAAATGCTAATTTCTAATTATAATGTTCATTAAACCTATGGTTTTTGTCAGTGATTTTAAATTATCATTCCATTCTCAACCTAGTGAAAACAGCCGATATCGCCAGTTTTCCAACAATAGCTTCCGCAAAAAAATTCGCCACAAATGAGAGCGACAACTAACGCTAATAATATGCAGAGTTGGCGTTCCCGTGCAAAAATAACACGAAAACACCACCTCCCGATATTTTCAACGAGCAGCCAAATCTGGGGTGCGATCCAAAAACAGGCGATAAGCTGCGTTAGCAGTAAGAATTTAACATCTACCTTTTACTGGTGTAAAGCAGGACGACTACCTACAGTGTGAAAGGGAGCCCAGCCCATAACCACATCTAAAGACCAACACATGTCATAGAGCTACTGACCATGCAGCTCCGACACCCAAGAAGGCCACAACACCCACTGCCATCACCTTCAGGACCTCCCCCCTGGACCACCCCCTCCCTACTACCACCGAGGCAGCGCAGAACAGGACAGCGGACCCTCCAAAAATGGCATGGTCCCTCAGCCACACAATAGCTGAATGTTGGGAGATGTGGCAACCAAGTATGTGTGAAGGACGCAAGTCACCCATCAATAAAAATGCACACAATACCAAGTGTAGCGGTGATGTGGTGGACAGACCTCACTATGCAGAGCACAAACCTCTCCATGTGGACATATACTGCTGGTGCTTGTAGTGTTGTGGACAATAGACGCAACCATGTTACCTCAGGCAGTGGGGAAGATCTCGGTCATGTAGCTGTGTTGTCCCCCCCTGGAAGCGGAAGCGGAGTGGGCTGGTCCAACATACCCCACTCCAGCGTAGGAGTATGAATAAATAGGCTGGGGCTCTGGGCGTGGTTCACTTGTGGGAAGGCCAAAGTGTCTGCCAGGGCGGCAACCCTCACCCTGCCATGAGGCCTCCGCCGTGACCGCCGGCCTCCTCGACACAGGCCCCCTGCGAACCCAGCAGCAGAGCACCACAGACTTATGTCTGTACAGACTACTGCCTTCGATCTACACTGCGGACAGCAGGGCTCACAATTCAGATCGAGTCCGATTGCAGATGACGCAGTCCAGTAGGCAAGAGACATTGCTCCCAGTGCGGCCCGCCCGGACCACGCATCATCGCAGGCTGCGCACACGCTGAGTGCTTCAGGTGCCACTAACTCAGTGCACCACAAGTCATCGCCACGTAGCCTTATTAAGGCAGAATTCAATAGACAAAAGACATTGCTACCAGTGTGGCCCGGCCGGACCACGCATCATCGCAGGCTGCGCACACGCTGAGTGCTTCAGGTGCCACTAACTCAGTGCACCACAAGTCAACGCCACGTGGACTTATTAAGACAGAATTCATTAGGCAAAAGACATTGCTACCAGTGCGGCCCGCCCAGACCACGCATCATCGCAGGCTCCACACACGCTGGTTGCTTCAGGTGACACTAACTGTACAGCTCAACTCAACGCCACGTGGCTGTGGGCCCTTGCTGACCGCTGCCTCCGGCCTACACTGCGGTCATCAGGGCTCACATTTAAAATTGACTCTTGATTCATTAATTGCAGAGTCCAGTAGGCAACTAAGTATTACGTCCCTAAAACCTACATAATATCCTTTTAGTATCCTTGCTTCAAGAACTTGTTTTATATCAGTTATAGCTTTAGTACAATGACCAACTTCATCTTGCAAGTCCAAAGGAACACTGAATGGCAGTCTACACTGCGGACAGCAGAGCTCACAATTTGAATTCAATCTTGATTTATTAATTGCAGACAGAATTGTACTCTATGTCCTCGAATTTTGTCAAGAGGAAGTGACAAAAAGCATTCCTTGATGTCTGTGCTGACTACTGCCTTCGATCTACACTGCGGTCAGCAGGGCTCACAATTCAGATCGAGTCGCAATTGCAGATGACGCAGTCCAGTAGGCAAGAGACATTGCATCATCGCTGGTTGCGCACACGCTGAGCGCCACACCTACCACTAACTGTATGCAGCTCAAGTCAACGCCACGTGGCTGTAGGCCCTTCCTGACCGCTGCCTCTGGCCTACACTGTGCTCAGCAGGGCTCACAATTCAAATTCAGTCTTCATTCATTAATTTCAGAGTCTAGTAGGCAACTAACTATAACGTCCCTGAAACCTACATATTTCGACAGTGTATTCCATAAATGTTTCATCTTTTGTTCCATACACCTACACTGCGGTTAGCAGAGCTCACAATTTGAATTCAGTCTTGATTTATTTAATGCAGACAGAATTGTACTCTATGTCCTCGAATTTTGTAAACAGGAAGTGACTAAAAGCATTCTTCGATGTCTGTGCTGACTACTGCCTTCGATCTACACTGCGGATAGCAGGGCTCACAATTCACATCGAGTCGCGATTGCAGATGACTCAGTCCAGTAGGCAACAGACATTGCTCCCAGTGCGGCTCGCCCGCACCACGTATCATCGCTGGCTGCGCACACGCTGAATGTTTCTGATGCCCCTATCTCAGTGCAGCACAACTCATGGACCCTTTATGATACAATGTTTTGTGTATAATTTCACATCTGCTGCCCCTACCGCAGTATACCACAAGTCATGGACCCTTTACGATACAATCTTGTGTGTATTATTTCACATCTGTTGCCCCTACCTTAGTGCAGCACAAATCATTGACCCTTTATGATTGAATCTATGTGTCTGATCCAATGATTACTGTTGTACTTGTTGCCAGCACTAACCATTCCCGGAGGGCTGGCTTACACTCACCCCACACGCATCCAGCACAGACGTCACTGGACATGTGACCCTAGTAATAAAAATGAGTCGAGCGCACATGCCCGTACCCAGTTCCACTATCTATCTGTGTCCGTGTGTTCATTATGTATGCAAGATGCCGCCCCTGGGCCCTACCACATTACATTGTGCTGTGGACAGCGTATGCAACCATGTTACCTCTGGCAGTGGGGAAAACTTCGGTTATGTAACTTTCTCTCGGTCATTGTACAAGTACGTACGTACAGACTGGATCATTAGAGTACTGCAAGGAGAGTGTATAGTGAATTTATAAGTGCTTGGTGATAGGCGGAGTAATTCTATAAGTACATATGTTGGCGCAGCCTAACCCCGAATGTGAGAAGTTGGCCTGGCATATGCTGTCCACTAATTATAGTGGGCACCTTGCACCAGTCTAAACAACCCCTTATTGGAGATAGGTTAAAGACAACCTTATTGAAAGCTATCCTAGTGGTAGCTATGGAGAGCAGCCTTCAGGCTAAGTCTTGAAGGAATGTAAAGCAGCTTGTTTTACCAGTCTATAATCTCTTGAGTGACCAAATGAAAGAGCACCACACCAGGTATATATTCAAAATATATGTATTTATTGCTAAACACACCCCTCTAGTCTCTTTATGAGGCTAGAGTTCGAAGTACATAAGTTATAAGTTATTAATTCACAGTAATAGCACAAATACACGTTTGGGTCCTAGGGGCGTACCAAACCATATACCAATAAAGTGGTATGCGAACCACGACTGAACTAGACACTAGGCCTAGAGCCTCTAGAAGTGCTTGGACCACAAGGAACCACCCAAGGTAGTGACACAGGGGACCCACGGGAGACGCGTGCAGTGTAAATACACAACCGCGATACGCCGTTAACTTCTATGGAGAAAGTCGGGATCGGGAAAATAGAGAAAAGGGACACTTAAAAGAGGACTAGGACAAAACCCTTTGAGATCTAGGACTTTGAAGAGTCTCTACCCACGGGAGCACCGGAGTACTCGTGTTACCTCACCCAGGGAAGCCGGGTGCATAGGTGCCTTTCGGGGTCGGGTTTCGTCGTCGATTCGAATGGCGATCTGCTGCAAAGTGCTGCTGGCGGCCAAGAGAAAAGTGTCCGGGTGGATCCAAGAGTGGATCGGAGTTCTGAAGAACCTGAAAGCAGAGGGGACAGAGTCTGGGTCACTAGCCAGTGACCAGGAAGGCGATGGACAGATGCCCACCGATGTCGAGTGCTTCAGGTGCATTGACAGTTGTCTTGACTCTTCAGCCACGAGGTCCAGGAGGCGTTGTCGGCAACCAGGAGCCGGATTCGGGCTGGTACACGATGTCTGTCAAGTGCTGAGGTGTCGGCGACCGGATTGGACCCAACAAGCCTTGGCAACGGCAAGTCTTGGTGAAGATGTAGATCGTCGATGGTACAGACCAGCAAGGTCTGTGGAACTCACCCAGCGAAGGTAAGTGAGGGCAGGCCTGGAGCAACCAGGATGCCAAGTAAGAAAAGGATTGGCCTTTGTTAAGGGCTACTAGCCAATGGGCTAGCGACCGCGAAGGAGCCTCGTGATGCCGCACGTGGAGCTGGCTTACAGGACACTCGTGGAGTGGGGGCCAGTGATCTTCGGTGCAGGTGGTGCTGGAGGCTAGGGCTACTTAGAGCCCAAAGCACGACTTCTTGGGAGACCCAGAAGAGGATGCACTTGCAAATGTGCTCGGTGTCCAGGGGTCACGGTCTCAAGTCACCCACGATAGCCACGGGCCTCAGCTTGGCTGGGGACTCAGGATAGCCTCGGGGAAGTCTGAGAATCCACCTCTGGTGATGCGATGACTTCGGCGTCTGACGGGAGCTTCAGAAATGCGAACCGGACAGATGCTTCTTTGGTGCCTGCCAAGCAGGGGAGTCACTCCTTGACCCCAAGGGAGATTCTTCAGTCCTCTAATCTTGTCGTAGAGCGTCGAAGGTCCAGGATTCAGTTTCAGAGTTTTGTCCAGGTATAATCTAAAGTCCTAAGGACTGGGTTCCTACCTTTATACTAAAGATAGGGGTTGGACTACTCTGTGGCCCCACCTATGGGTGGGTCAGGGCAGAGGGGTGGCTACACCCCTTTCCCTTTGTCCAGTTCGCGCCAAAGCAGGGGCTGCAAGCCCCTGATCCGGTTTGAACTGGGGTATGCACAGGGACACCAAATGTGCCCCCAGTGCAGGACTTCAAAGCACCCGAAAGTGCTCCCGCCCAGCCCCAATACACATTATCCTGTCTGGGGAGGTGGTCACACCTCCCTGGGACAGGAAACCTATTGTCCAGGCCTCCCCTGCCGGAGTTTCATCCAGCAGCAGGAGGCCAGACTCGTGTCTGTGGCAGCAGCATCCATTTTGTGATGCCAGGGCTCTGGAAAGAAGTTACCGGACTAGTCAGAGTTAACATGTCTTTCCCTCTAGAAGGGTGGAATGCTACCCCCGCCGCCAGGATTGGTGGGGGGTAGTATTCCAAGATGTTTGACACCAAACACGACATGTTTAGGTGCAGCCATTCCAAAGTTAGCATTTTACCGCGAGGATATAATGCGCTTAAGAGTATATGGTCAGGCTGCACTACAAACAGCATCAGAGATGGTCTCCGAACGCTGCAGAGGGGCCCTGCTCATGCAGGGGCACCCTCTCACATAGGAACCATGCACTCTGCCTTTAGGATTGATAAGGCCTGCCTTAGGAGTGACTTATAGGTTTATATGTGTGTATGTATTTCGTGATATAGGTAACCTATATCACAGTAAGGGGTGCATGCACCACCTTACCCAGGCTGCAGTAGCAGACCTGTGGTGTCAGTTTGGATGGCCTTCCAGGGGTGGCATAATACAAGCTGCAGCCCCTGGCAGGCCTCTGAGGTACCTATGCCCTTGGTACATAGTATACCATATACTAGGGACTTATAAGGGCACTCCAGATCCCAATCAGTGATGTGCCTAAGGCACATGGAAACCATTTTAGAGAGGAAGCAGCTAGGCTGGGGTTCTGATTAGCAGGGCCCCAGCCAGACTAATGTCGAAAAACAGTGAAGCATCAGCAAAAAGTGGGGGTACCCATGTGAAGCAGATCCTACTCTCCTACACAACCCCCCCAAACGTAGGGACATTAAACTAACCTTGCCCAGTTAAGTCTTCATGTTCTAAGTGGAAATACCTAGAGAGTCCATCTGCATTCGCATGGTTACTCCCAGGCCTATGTTCCACTGTAAAGTCCATCCCCTGTAGGGAAATTGACCACCTAAGCAGTTTGGGGTTTTCACCCTTCATTTGTTTTAGCCATAAGAGGGGCTTATGGTCTGTCTGAACCAGGAAGTGGGTACCAAACAAGTATGGCCTCAACTTCTTCAGAGCCCAGACCACAGCAAAGGCCTCCCTCTCTATGGCTGACCAACGTTTCTCTCTAGGGGTCAGCCTTCTGCTAATAAAAGCTACTGGCTGATCCTGACCTTCTTCATTCAATTGTGACAGTACAGCCCCTACCCCCAATTCAGATGCATCAGTTTGAACAATGAACTTCTTGGAGTAATCAGGACTCTGCAGAATTGGAGCAGTGCACATGGCCTGCTTGAGGTCATCAAATGCCTTTTGACAGCTAACTGTCCACTGAACCTTTTTGGGCATTTTCTTAGAAGTTAAGTCATTCAAGGGTGTCACTATTGATCCATACCCCTTGACAAATCTCCTATAGTACCCAGTCAGGCCTAAGAAGGCTCTCACCTGAGTCTGGGTAGTGGGAGCAGTCCAGTCCATGATGGTCTGGATCTTGCTCTGCAAAGGTTGAACCTGGCCTCCACCCACAAGGTGGCCCAGGTACACAACCTGACTCTGCCCTATCTGGCACTTAGTGGCCTTGATAGTCAGGCCTGCCTTTTGCAGGGCCTGTAAAACATTCCTGAGGTGGACCAGGTGATCCTCCCAGGTGGAGCTAAAGACAGCAATATCATCTAGATAAGCTGCACTATAGGCTTCCAGTCCTGTGAGAACTGTATTCACCAACCTCTGGAAAGTGGCAGGTGCATTCTTCAGACCAAAGGGCATTACCACAAATTGATAATGCCCACTAGGGGTTGAGAATGCTGTTTTGGGCTTTGCAGTATCAGCTAGTCTGATCTGCCAGTAGCCAGCTGTTAGGTCAAATGTGCTGAGATATTTGGCAGAGGCCAAAGTATCTATGAGCTCATCTGCCCTGGGTATTGGATGGGCATCAGTCCTAGTGACTGCATTGAGACCCCTGTAGTCTACACAGAACCTCATCTCTCTCTTTCCACCACTGGTGTGAGGTTTCGGTACTAGGACTACTGGACTAGCCCAAGGGCTATCTGAGGGTTCAATTACTCCCAATTCCAACATTTTCTGGACTTCAGTCCTGATACAGTCCCTGACATGGTCAGGTTGCCTATAAATCTTGTTTTTAATAGGCAGACTGTCCCCAGTGTCCACTTCATGAGTGCACCAGGTGGTCTGACTGGGTGTCAGTGAAAACATATGTCTAAACTGATTGAGGACTTGCCTGCAATCAGCTTGTTGCTGGGTAGTGAGGCTGCCTGCCAAGGCTACACCATCAACTGACCCATCGTCAGGGTTCTGGGAGAGCAGGTCAGGGAGTGGGTCACTCTATTCCTCCTGCCCTTCATCAGTAGCCATGAGCAAGCCCATGTCTGCCCTGTCCACATATGGTTTTAACCTGTTGACATGGAGAACCCTGTGGGGACTCCTGGGTGTTCCTAGGTCCACTAAATAAGTGACCTCACCCTTCTGCTCAACAATAGTGTGGGGTCCACTCCATTTATCTTGGAGAGCTGCTGGAGCCACTGGCTCCAACACACACACCTTCTATCCTGGCTGGGAAACAGTCAGAACAGCCTTTTGGTCATGCCAGGCCTTCTGAAGTTCCTGGCTAGCCTCAAGGTTTTTGGTTGCCTTTTTCATGTACTCAGCCATCCTGGAGCGGAGACCAAGTACATAGTCCACTATATCTTGCTTTGGGGGCTTGAGAGGTAACTCCCATCCTTCCTTCACCAAGCACAGTGGACCCCTCACAGGGTGGCCAAACAGAAGTTCAAAAGGGCTGTAACCAACCCCTTCTGAGGCACCTCCCTATATGCGAATAAAAGGCAGGGCAAGAGTATGTCCCATCTACGCCTAAGCTTTTCTGGGAGCCCTTTAATCATGCCCTTCAAGGTTTTGTTGAATCTCTCAACTAAACCATTGCATTGTGGGTGATAGGGTGTGGTGAACTTATAAGTCACTCCACACTCCTTCCACATTGCTTTTAAGTACCCAGACATGACGTTTGCACCCCTGTCTGAGACTACCTCCTTAGGAAAGCCCACTCTTGAGAAGATTCCCAGGAGGGCCCTTGCCACCACAGGTGCTGTAGTGGTGCTGAGGGGAATAGCTTCTGGGTACCTGGTGGCATGATCCACTACCACCAGGATAAACCTGTGCCCAGAGGCTGTTTGGGGATCCATGGGACCAACAATGTCAATCCCTACCCTTTCAAAGGGCACCCCCACCACAGGTAGTGGTATCAGGGGGCCTTTGTAGTGCCACCTGCTTTGCCACTGGCTTGGCAGGTTACACAGGAGCGACAAAACTCCTTACTGTCTTCAGACATGTGGGGCCAGTGAAAGTGAGGGACAATTCTGTCCCAAGTCTTGTTCTGGCCCAGGTGACCTGCTAAGGGAATATCATGGGCTAGGGTCAATAGGAAGCCCCTGAACTTCAAAGGTATTACCAACCTCCTGGTAGCACCAGGCTTGGGGTCTCTACTCTCTGAGTACAGGAGTCCATCATCCCAATACACTGTATGGGGACCACTAGCTTTCCCAGCAGCCTCAGCAGCAGCTTGCTGTCTGAGGGGTTCAAGGGAGGGGCAGCTCTGCTGCTCCTGGCTCAGATCTGCCCTAGAAGGTCCCCCTGTCCCCAAGAACTCAACCTGGTCAGGTTCAAGTTCCTCTGGGACAGTTCCTTCTTCAGGGCTGAGATCATCCCCCTCAAGGGACTGATCTTCCTCCTGAGCCAAGGGGAAGGCACTGCCTTAACCCTACTACTCCTCCTCTTGGAAGGCACTTGGTCCATTCTTCCAGAATCCAAGGCCTGTTCAGTGCTAGACATTTTGGCTTGTGACCTGGTCACAGCAAACACATCTGCAGGGATCCCCAGCATTTCTGCATGGGTCCTGAGCTCCACTTCTGCCCAAGCAGAAGTCTCTAAGTCATTGCCAAGCAAGCATTCGACTGGTAGGTTTGCACTTACCACAACCTTCTTAAGGCCAGTTACCCCTCCCCAGGAGAAGTTAACAACTGCCAGAGTATGGTCTGTTCTGACATTGCTAGCATTGGTCACTTGGTACATTTCACCAAGCATAACTTGCCCAGGTAGCACAAGGTCTTGTGTCACCATTGTGACACTTGCCCCTGTGTCCCTAAATGCGAAAGCCTCACGTCCATTGACTAAAGGCTGTTGTCTGTACTTGCCCAGATTACTGGGACTCACAGTGGAGGTCACATCCATGCCTCCATCACAGACTAACACAGCCTGAGTCAGTTCTCTGACTAAGTCAGAGCCCAACTCAGTTCCCAGGGTGAACCCTACTAAACCCTTTGCTGGAGCACTTCCACCAACTGTACTAGGGGGAACAGGTGCCTTAGGGGCATTGGTGGGTGCTGGACTGGAGTCTTTGGACTTGGTGCAATCACTGGTCCAGTGGGTCTTTTGCTTACAGACCTTGCACCATGGTTTTCTTTGGCCTTTACCTTTGGTAGACTGTGAATCCCCACCAGAAGAAGATTTTTGGGGGCCTGATGAAGACTTTTGATCTTTACCCTTCTCCCCACCCTTGTCAGAGTTCTTAGCATCTTGCTTCTTGGTTTCCCCACCTTGGTTCTGTACCTTCTGCTTCACCCTGGTTCTGACCCATTTGTCTGCCTTCTTTCCCAATTCTTGGGGAGAGGTCAGATCAGAGTCTACCAGGTATTGATGCAACAGCTGATTTTGACAGTTATTAAGAATCTGCTCCCTCATTATCAGATTGTACAATCCTGAGAAGTCACACACCTTACTGCCCATCAACCAGCCTTCCAGAGCCTTGGCAGAACAATCCACATAGTCTACCCAGTCTTGAGTCTGTGCTTTTTGGGTGTCTCTGAACTTCAACCTGTACTGTTCAGTGGTTAGGCCAAACCCATCAATAAGAGCACTCTTCAAGACCTTGTAATTATCAGCATCCTCCTCTCTAACAGTGAGGAGCTTATCTCTACCTTTGTCAGCAAAGGAGAGCCACAAGATTGCTGCCCACTGCTCCTGAGGGACCTTCTGTACTTTACAGGCCCTCTCTAAAGCAGTTATCCATTTGTGGATATCATCCCCACTCTGGTAGGGAGGGACAATCTTGCTCAGGTTCCTATGGTCATAGGACCTTTCCCTGTCTCTAGGGACATGGCTGCCACCATGGGACTCTAGTCCCAACTTTCTTCTCTCTCTAAGGAGATCAAGGGATTCCCTATCTAAAGCCAATTGGATTTTTCTGATCTCCAGTTGAGTTTCCTCATACTGGACCAGTCGGTCTCTCCTCTCATGAGAGGATTCCCTCCTGTGAGATGAGACAGAGCTCCCTATAGAGGTGCCAGAGTGGTTAGACTCCTGAGAAGGAGATCTAGACTTCCTGGGCACACTCTTAATCCTTCCTGGGGGACAAAGAGGGCATCATCTTGATCATCCTCATCATCATCCACAGGAGGGATTGGGTTTTCCAGGTCAGGGTCATTGTCACCCTCCTGGCCAGTTTCAGAGGGGGGCTGGGGGTATTGGTACCCCTAGCGTCCTCCTCTTCTCCTGCCCCACCCTCAGCTCCTACCCCTTCAGTCCCTACAGGCTTACTAAGGTCATAAGCCACCAACAGCTCCTTGAGGTGTTGGGTGGTGGGGCTTTGGCCTGTCCTTATTTTTCTCAAGTTACATAAAGCTCTCAATTCCAAGAATGGGAGTGTATCATACTTGGAGGGTGGAAGCTCAATGGCTTCCTGCAAGGATTCTTTGGATCCTGCCCTTAAAGACATTACTAGTGTGGTGTGGTGTATGCACTACCTACTCTAGTGTGGCCTACTAAACTCTCTTGAGTTGTAGAAAGGGTTGTGCTATCCCTTAACACACAACTCTAAGTTCAGTAGAACTTACTGTATTCTAAGCTTAAATTATATGTACCTTAGGTACCTTTAGTGGTTTTCAGTTGATCAATTCAATTGAGATTATCTGGTAAAACAATAGCAAGCTGGAATCCCACACGCTGCACACCAATGTGAGAAGTTGGCCTGGCATATGCTGTCCACTAATTATAGTGGGCACCTTGCACCAGTCCAAACAACCCCTTATTGGAGATAGGTTAAAGACAACCTTATTGAAAGCTATCCTAGTGGTAGCTATGGAGAGCAGCCTTCAGGCTAAGTCTTGAAGGAATGTAAAGCAGCTTGTTTTACCAGTCTATAATCTCTTGAGTGACCAAATGAAAGAGCACCACACCAGGTATATATTCAAAATATATGTATTTATTGCTAAACACACCCCTCTAGTCTCTTTATGAGGCTAGAGTTCGAAGTACATAAGTTATAAGTTATTAATTCACAGTAATAGCACAAATACACGTTTGGGCCCTAGGGGCGTACCAAACCATATACCAATAAAGTGGTATGCGAACCACGACTGAACTAGACACTAGGCCTAGAGCCTCTAGAAGTGCTTGGACCACAAGGAACCACCCAAGGTAGTGACACAGGGGACCCACGGGAGACGCGTGCAGTGTAAATACACAACCGCGATACGCCGTTAACTTCTATGGAGAAAGTCGGGATCGGGAAAATAGAGAAAAGGGACACTTAAAAGAGGACTAGGACAAAACCCTTTGAGATCTAGGACTTTGAAGAGTCTCTACCCACGGGAGCACCGGAGTACTCGTGTTACCTCACCCAGGGAAGCCGGGTGCATAGGTGCCTTTCGGGGTCGGGTTTCGTCGTCGATTCGAATGGCGATCTGCTGCAAAGTGCTGCTGGCGGCCAAGAGAAAAGTGTCCGGGTGGATCCAAGAGTGGATCGGAGTTCTGAAGAACCTGAAAGCAGAGGGGACAGAGTCTGGGTCACTAGCCAGTGACCAGGAAGGCGATGGACAGATGCCCACCGATGTCGAGTGCTTCAGGTGCGTTGACGGTCGTCTTGACTCTTCAGCCACGAGGTCCAGGAGGCGTTGTCGGCGACCAGAAGCCGGATTCCGGCTGGTACACGATGTCTGTCGAGTGCTGAGGTGTCGGCGACCGGATTGGACCCAACAAACCTTGGCAACGGCAAGTCTTGGTGAAGATGTAGATCGTCGATGGTGCAGACCAGCAAGGTCTGTGGAACTCACCCAGCGAGGGTAAGTGAAGGGCAGGCCTGGAGCAACCAGGATGCCAAGTAAGAAAAGTATTGGCCTTCGTTAAGGGCTACTAGCCAATGGGCTAGCGACCGCGAAGGAGCCTCGTGACGCCGCATGTGGAGCTGGCTTACAGGACACTCGTGGAGTGGGGGCAGGTGATCTTCGGTGCAGGTGGTGCTGGAGGCTAGGGCTACCCAGAGCCCAAAGCACGACTTCTTGGGAGACCCAGAAGATGATGCACTTGCAAATGTGCTCAGTGTCCAGGGGTCACGGTCTCAAGTCACCCACGATAGCCACGGGCCTCAGCTTGGCTGGGGACTCAGGGTAGCCTCGGGGAAGTCTGAGAATCCACCTCTGGTGATGCGATGACTTCGGCGTCCGACGGGAGCTTCAGAAATGCGAACCGGACAGATGCTTCTTTGGTGCCTGCCAAGCAGGGGAGTCACTCCTTGACCCCAAGGGAGATTCTTCAGTCCTCTAATCTTGTCGTAGAGCGTCGAAGGTCCAGGATTCAGTTTCAGAGTTTCGTCCAGGTATAATCTAAAGTCCTAAGGACTGGGTTCCTACCTTTATACTAAAGATAGGGGTTGGACTACTCTGTGGCCCCACCTATGGGTGGGTCAGGGCAGAGGGGTGGCTACACCCTTTCCCTTTGTCCAGTTCACGCCAAAGCAGGGGCTGCAAGCCCCTGATCCGGTTTGAACTGGGGTATGCACAGGGACACCAAATGTGCCCCCAGTGCAGGACTTCAAAGCACCCGAAAGTGCTCCCGCCCAGCCCCAATACACATTATCCTGTCTGGGGAGGTGGTCACACCTCCCTGGGACAGGAAACCTATTGTCCAGGCCTCCCCTGCCGGAGTTTCATCCAGCAGCAGGAGGCCAGACTCGTGTCTGTGGCAGCAGCATCCATTTTGTGATGCCAGGGCTCTGGAAAGAAGTTACCGGACTAGTCAGAGTTAACATGTCTTTCCCTCTAGAAGGGTGGAATGCTACCCCCGCCGCCAGGATTGGCGGGGGGTAGTATTCCAAGATGTTTGACACCAAACACGACATGTTTAGGTGCAGCCATTCCAAAGTTAGCATTTTACCGCGAGGATATAATGCGCTTAAGAGTATATGGTCAGGCTGCACTACAAACAGCATCAGAGCTGGTCTCCGAACGCTGCAGAGGGGCCCTGCTCATGCAGGGGCACCCTCTCACATAGGAACCATGCACTCTGCCTTTAGGATTGATAAGGCCTGCCTTAGGAGTGACTTATAGGTTTATATGTGTGTATGTATTTCGTGATATAGGTAACCTATATCACAGTAAGGTGTGCATGCACCACCTTACCCAGGCTGCAGTAGCAGACCTGTGGTGTCAGTTTGGATGGCCTTCCAGGGGTGGCATAATACATGCTGCAGCCCCTGGCAGGCCTCTGAGGTACCTATGCCCTTGGTACATAGTATACCATATACTAGGGACTTATAAGGGCACTCCAGATCCCAATCAGTGATGTGCCTAAGGCACATGGAAACCATTTTAGAGAGGAAGCAGCTAGGCTGGGGTTCTGATTAGCAGGGCCCCAGCCAGACTAATGTCGAAAAACAGTGAAGCATCAGCAAAAAGTGGGGGTACCCATGTGAAGCAGATCCTACTCTCCTACACCGAACACAAGCTTGGCTCTAATTGGCTGCCCTCCATGTGCCAAAAACTGAACTTAAACTTTCCATGGCCCTGTATTGCTACAGCTGCAACACTCCACTGAATGTGCAATAAACATTCATATCCACACAGATGTGTCATGTCCACCATCTTCCATGTGTGGAACTATGGATGAATGTAGGGTCAGTGATTCCCCGTACCTTCCATGTTGGTCATGTTGTGGGACTTGGCTCACAGAATGACACATTGGCGCTTGCGACCCGGGTGACGTCAGCACTACAACAGGGACAGCCGCATCAGTTGATTCCTCATACAGCCCAGGACGGAGCCACGCCCATAGCTCCGGAATCATTCTTCACAGCCTCACGCAGGACTGGCATACGCCAGGCCAGCCCACTCCGCTTACGCTTACAGGGAAGGACAACAACGCTACATGGCCCAGATTTTCATTGCAGTGATCTGTTGGTCACACCCTAGTTGTCAGTACGCCACAGCCACTCCCTCATGGCTAGTATACACCCACACCACACCCATCCAGCACACGCGTCACAAGACACGTGACCCTGCCAATAAAAAAGACCGGGCGCATGTGCTCGACGCCATTTCAGAGTTGCTCGCACCGGATACACTGCGGCCGGCACAGGCACACCGGCACGGGACCCGTACCTCAGTGGACTTTTGGTCCACTGAGGTACGGGTACCGTAACTGCTGAGCGGGTGTACAGTCTGCGGTGATGGCCCGTCCCGGTGGTCTGGACAGCTCAGGTTTTGTGTGCCCTGCTGGACCGCAGTGTAGGCCTGAGCCATCAGACAGCACAGGCCTACCGCCACGTGGCGTCGCCTCGCTGGTCACAGAGTTAGTGGCACCGCAAGGGCTGAGCGGGTGTGCAGCCTGCGATGAAAAGCCCGGTGCACTGGTATGTCCTCTGCCATGGCAAAATCAAGACCCAGCACCAAATGTGAGACCTGGTGGCCTGCGGAGCGGGGCTGCATGACATGCAGGGTGCAGTGTCCATGGGCCCAGGGCTTGGGGCTTGCAGCGGCACGTGGTAGGCCCTCTTTTCTACACGCAGGTCGCGAAAGGTGAGCAGACAGGCTTGTTAGCGCAGCGGTGGGCAGTCACCTCCGGGCAGTGGGAGTGGATGGGGTGCAGCAGCCTGGGTGCGCAGCGGCGGACAGTCACCTCCGGGCAGTGGAAGTGGATGGGGTGCAGCAGCCTGGGTGCGCAGCAGCGGGCAGACACCTCTGGGCAGTGGAAGTGGATGGGGTGCAGCAGCCTGGGTGCGCAGTGGCGAGCAGACACCTCTAGGCAGTGGAAGTGGATGGGGTGCAGCAGCCTGGATGCACAACGGCGGGACAGAGAATTAGGCGCGTGCAGTTGTATGTACTCTGCCATTACTGATTCCATACTACGTTTCAGATGAGTAAGCTTGAGGGCTCCACTATGTCCCGGCACGTGGTTGGAGACACACCGGTGACGGAAAGGTCAGCTGTGAGGGTTTTGTCCACTGTCCCTCTCCATCTCTTCCTTTCTCTCCCTCACACTCTTTCTCTCTTCCTTCCTCTCTCTCTCACTCTATCTCTTCCTCTCTCTCACACTGTTTTTTCTTTTTCTTTCTCTCTCTCTACCTCTCTCTCTCTCTCTCTTTCTCTCTCTCTCACTCTTCCTCTGTTTCTCTCTTCCTCTTTCTCACACTGTTTCTCTCTTTCTCTCTCTCTTCCTCTCTCTCACTGTTTCTCTCTCTCTTCCTCTCTCTCACTCTTTCTCTCTTTCTCTCTGTCTACCTCTCACTCTTTCTTTCTTTCTCTCTCTCTTCCTCTCTCCTTTGATGGACGCATGAAGCACAATCTTATCTTGCTTTTTGTCTAGCAGGCTGTGATTCACAGATTGACGACCCCCCCCGACACGGACCTCCCGCCACGAGGCGATGACTTCAGTTCCACTGAGTTAGTGCCACCACAGCTGAGCGCGTGTGCAGCCTGCGATGATGTGTGGCCATCCTGCAATCAACACTCGCTCTGAATTGTGAGCTCGGCTTGACCGCGTGTACGCAACTTGCGCCTGAGGAGGTTGCTTCAGCACGTGGTGGACCCTCTTAGACACACGCCGGTGGCGGAAGGTGAGCAGAGAGCCTTGTTTCCGCAGCAGCGAGCAGTCACCTCTGGGCGGTGCGAGTGGATAGTGTGCAGCACCCTGGGTGCACAAGAGCGGGCAGACACCTCCGAGCAGTGGAAGTGGATGGGGTGCAGCAGCCTGGGTGCACAGGAGCGGGCAGACACCACTAGGCAGTGGGAGTGGATGGGATACAGCAGCCTAGGTGCGCAGAGGCGGGCAGACACCTCTGGGCGGCGGGAGTCGATGGGGTGCAGCAGCCTGGGTGCGCAGGGGCAAAACAGAGAATTATGCGTGTGCAGTTGTATGTACTCTGCCATTACTGATTCTATACTATGTTTCAGATGACTAGACTTCAAGACTCCAGTATGTCCCGGCATGTGGTTGTAGACACACCGGTGGCAGAAAGGTGAGCTGTAAGGATTTTCTCCAGTGTCAACACTCACTTTCCCTCTCCGTCTCTTCCTTTCTGTCACTCACACTCTTTCTCTCTCTCTCACTCTGTATCTCCTTCCTCTCTCTCTCTCTCTCTCTCACACTCTTTCTCTCTTTCTATGTCTCTTCCTCTCTCTCTCATTCTTTCTTCTCTCTCTCTTCCTCTCTGTCTCACTCTTTCTCTCTCTCTCTCTCTACCTCTCTCTCACACTGTTTCTCTCTTTCTCTCTCACTTCCTTGTATCTCACTCATTCTCTCTTTCTCTATCTCTTCCTCTCTCTCTCACTCTTTCTCTCTTTCCC
Organism: Calotriton arnoldi; assembly: GCA_963921515.1. NCBI lineage: Eukaryota > Metazoa > Chordata > Amphibia > Caudata > Salamandridae > Calotriton > Calotriton arnoldi. The sequence goes on along the minus strand of CAWUFW010010726.1, from coordinate 115,132 downwards.
TGTCTTCCTCTCTGTCTCACTCTTTCTTTCTCTGTCTCTTCCTCTCTCTCACTCTTTCTCTCTTTCTCTCTCTCTCTCCTTTCATGGACGCATGACGCACAATCTTATCTTTCTTTTTGTCTTGCAGGCTGTGATTCACAAATTGTCGAGGGATGACACGCCATACCTGTACCTACTTTTATTTTGTTGTTTTGTTTAAATAAAATGTTTTATATGTAAATCTATAGATGCCTGAGATTCTTATTTGTCCAACCTCACATGCATCTTCTTTACTATACTCATTCCAAAGATTGTGGATTTGCCCTATGACCTGCACATCCATTTATAACAATTTAATGACTGTATCATTCACTACAAATGTTCTTTAGGGTGCTCCCATGGTGTCACAATACCCACCCACCAGGGAATGCTTCCACTAGGACTGAAACAGCCTAGAACAATATTTAACCTAAAATACACCAAAGCACACCAAGTAGTTGTGACTATTATCAAAATGTACAAAGTAACTCAATGAGTGAGAAAAGTTTTTTCTCCTCCTTCCCCACACTGTATGGTTTAATTCGCCGTAGATCAATTAATTTTTTTATAGATGTCCACAAAAAGTCTTGAATCAGGTCCTTTTGTTTATTTTATTTCAAATCTTTATACATGAAACACAGCAGCAGCCGACGTATGTTTCGCCCCCTCCGGGCTTTCTCAAGGCTCAAGTATGAAAGTTGAATTCATTCCCATAGTTTCAAGCGCATTGTATTATTTGACTCCCCTCACAACTAATTCTTCCAGGACCAGTGTATAGGATGCAATATCAATCAGACTGGCAATGATGTTTGCTTCTTTTAGAAGTACATGCATCTCCTGCCGGTTACGAGGAGCAGAGTACACAGAGAGACGGAGAGAGGACTTATCAAGGTCCATAGTACAGAGTACAGCGATATCGTGATGCGATTCCCTGTAAGGAGATGCATGTACTTCTAAAAGAAGCAAACATCATTGCCAGTCTGATTGATATTGCATCCTATACACTGGTCCTGGAAGAATTAGTTGTGAGGGGAGTCAAATAATACAATGCGCTTGAAACTATGGGAATGAATTCAACTTTCATACTTGAGCCTTGAGAAAGCCCAGAGGGGGCGAAACATACGTCGGCTGCTGCTGTGTTTCATGTATAAAGATTTGAAATAAAATAAACAAAAGGACCTGATTCAAGACTTTTTGTGGACATCTATAAAAAAAGAAATTGATCTACGGCGAATTGAACCATACAGTGTGGGGAAGGAGGAGAAAAAACTTTTCTCACTCATTGAGTTACTTTGTACATTTTGATAATAGTCACAACTACTTGGTGTGCTTTGGTGTATTTTAGGTTAAATCTTCTTTACTATAATTGTGCAACATCAGCCAATTTGTTACGTTCCAGATTTCCTAACGTTGCTGCAGTGCTTAATTTGTAAAATATGAAGTCCAGGTGCTCAAATGTTTGTCTTAGACCACACCCACTTTCCAGGCTCTACCCACCTCTTCCACTGCCTCCACCCACTTACTCTGTTGGCTCCACCCAAATCCTAAACTGGCATTGCTAAAAGTTAGATGTAATAGCTGAATTTCAGCAATGGAGCCTTCCTCATAGTAAGGTTTTGATAGGAGGTTCCTCTGCCCTGTGCTTAATGACTGCTAGTAGAGTTTGGGGGAATTCTCCCCTAAAAAACATTTTGTAAAAAGAAAGACCAAAATGATGCACAACACATTTTCCATTGCATATTTAGCTGTATTAACTTTCAAAGCATAATAAATCGTAAATGATGACCTGACATAAGCACCCAAGCCAAAAAGCATGGAAATGTCACTCATAAGCCCTCAGGCCAGAAAGCATGGAAATGTCACACATAAGCACCCAGGCCAGAAAGCATGGAAATGTCACACATAAGCACCCATGCCATAAACCGTGGAAATGTCACACATAAGCACCCAGGCCATGAACCGTGGAAATGTCACACTTAAGCCCTCAAGCCAGAAAGCATGGAAATGTCACACATGAGTACCCAGTCTCAGACCAGGAAGCATGAAAATGTCACACAAAGGCACTGTGGCCAGAAAGCATGGAAACGTCACACAAAGGCACCCAGGCCAGAAAGCATGGAAACGTCAAACAAAGGCACCCAGGCCAGGGGCGCTGGAACAATTTTCAGAGTGTTGTCCTAAAAATTACCACTCTTCCCTTCACCTCTCTCACGATCTTACTTCTTTCTTACTACACCTCTCCTTCTCTACCTCTTTTTTTCTGTCCCTCTCATCTTTCTGTGCCCCTTTCCCAGTTTCAACCCACTCTCCCTTCCTCACTGACACCCATCCCTCTACTCCCTCTCTTTATGAACTTTTATATCTCACCTCTTACTCTCTACCTCTTTACCTCAACCACTCTCTAGCTTTGTTTCACCTTCAGCTCTCTTTCACTACCTCACCTCGGTCTTTTTGCTTCACCTCTTCTCTCAAAATCTCCTCTTTCTGCCCTTCAGCACTCTAATTCTACCTTTCTTTCTACCTCTCTACACCTGACCTGATCATTCTAAGCCTCACTTCACATTTTACCTCTTTCTTTTCCTCACCCTGATTTCTCTAGCTAGAACCCCTATATAGTTCTCGTACTGTAACTGCCCACATTCTACCTGCCACTGCTTTCACTACTTCTCTCTGCCTCGAGTGCTCTCTTACTAACCTCTTTCTACATTAGCTCTCTGTCTAACTCACCTCTCTTGTACCCTACTACCAGTCCCTAAAGTTTCTTCACTATATTTCTTGATGTCTCTCCATCTAATGGGCATCTCTAGAGGAGGGCTAGATAGGACCACCTGTGCAATAAAGGTGACCAAACTGCAGAGGTGGCTCCAAGTCCAAAGCACACGATTCTGCATGCACCTGGATTGTCTGACAATCCTACAGTCTCTTTCCTTCAAACAGCTTTTTATTTTCTCATCCACACATTCTGCTGGACAGAACAGCTGAAGACATGTAAATGACCCAGGTCCCAGACTAACTGCATCCTTCATTTCTATATTGAGAATTTCGACCATGCAGTGCCACATCATAAATGAATGCTCAACATAAACAAATCAATGCCATTAAGGGCATTGTACTTGCACACTATGCCCGGCGCTGGAGGCATGGTTGCTCAGGGCAGGCCTGGCCTCGGACTCGTCACTCGGTGGTTCACTTCCCAGTTCAGATTCACACATATGAAGTGAACTGGGAAGTGAACCACCGAGTGACGCGTCTAAGGCCTACCCTGAGCAATCATGCATCCGGCGCCGGGCACCGTGTGCAAGTACAATGCCCCGGGCAAGGACTAGGAGGCTGGAAGTGAAAGCAAACGTGAGTTTAAAGATGAAACATTTGTGGAAATACTGAACAGAAAGTGCGCACACAGACTTAATAATAAAATGATTTTTCCATTCTGTTTGCTTTGTATATTTTCCATTTTGTAGCAATGTAATTAATATTTTCCACTAATGTAAAAGTCACTTTATTTTTTTCACCTTTAGAGAATGAAGGCGTTAGTTCAGCTCTATTAGAATGCACACTTGTTCCCAGCATGCCTTACGCATGTGTGGTGGCAGCAAGTATTTAACTGATTGAACAAACTTATGGATATTCACAATAGAATAGATTTTTGCACCGTGTCCAAAACAATATTACGGTTTAAATAATTGTCCCAGCAGTGACAAAACACCTCCATATCTGATGGGGTTGGAGTTTGTCTACTGGGGAGACCGTCAGTTTTTCAAAGACATCACATAATTAGTTATTTCTCCCATCCTACCTGAATCTGTAACATCTTTAAACATTCTTCATATATATATGTTCATACAGTTTCTCTTTACTGCGGCATATGTGATCAAATCACAGAACCATATTTTTATGTTGTGATTGACTGTCTCTTTCACTATAAAATGTGTTTCCTCTCTTCTCTCTGTGGGCACTTGAAAGGCGCAGCATGAAGGCTTCATTTTCTTATTGGTAACCCCATAACTCCGATTATACTTGGACAACAGGCACTAGAAACCCCGATCACGTCGACACCATGCGCAAGAAAAAGCAGCATGACCATAATTTTTTTATTAATACTAACTTACTGCGGTCGTTGGTCGGTTACTGCTGGACTAAAGGAATTCCTGCCTGCTTTCTCCCGTCCGGCGGGCACATAGTTATTGTGCTCGTCAAAGTCATTGCTGAAAAGGCAAGAAGCAATGCCACACTGCCCCGGGGGCCCTAGCATTGCACACGGTGCCCCGCCCTTGCCTGGAGCCAGTCACAGTGGTATGCAGTAGTGGTGGCATGATTGCTCGGGCCTGGTTAGGGCGGCTGGCCTCTGAGTTGGTTTAGGTGACCTGACATCACACACTGCCCCGGGGGCCCTAGCATTGCACATGGTGCCCCATCCCGCCTGGAGCGAGTGGCATGCAGTGTACTGCCATGATTGCTCGGGCCTGGCGCTGGGGCGGCAGGCCTCTGACTTGGTTCAGGTGACCTGACATGACGGCGACACCACGCGCAAGAAAAAGCAGCGTGAGCATAATTTTTTTTAATTAATACTAACAAACTTACTGCGGTCGTCGGTTGGTTATTGCTGGACTGGTGGCACAGCACTGCCTTTATTAAGAGGCCTGCAGGCTGCTGCGCAGCTGAATAAAAGGGCCCACCTGCTTGACGTTGTGCTATTAACTGCTGTGCTGCTGCTACACTCGTCCACTGCAGTGCGTGTGTGCGGGCGTGGTCCACAATACGAGGGAAAAGTTTACGCACGCCAGCACACGCTGCCCGCCGTAGCTCCCTACCCCCATAGAACCAAATACAGCCCAATTAGGGCCCCGCCCACCAGCAACACTTCAACGGAAAGCAAATCTTAAATGGATTTATTTATCAGGCTCACTGCACTCTCTCAGCAGCACTACAAGTCGTCATCAACACTCTTCTTCTTCTTCTTCATGGAAGGACTGAGGAGACTGTCTGAGTCTCAGCTCAGACTGTGACAGAGTGTGTGAACAAGACTGCATGCAGTAAGCTGGCAATTATGTTTAATTTACTTTGACACGACACATGACGTGCAGACTGCAGTGATGTAAGTTGGCGGTGTAGACCCGGCCCTGATAAAAAGGTGCCGGTGCTAAGCACCGGAAACCACCGGCACAAATTAAGCACTGCGTTGCTGTCACATTTGTTTGTGTGGGGGGGAAGTGAGGGGGGATGGCGGACAAGGGGCTGGTGGCGGGGGGTGTCGGAGCAGTGTTGGGTGTCCGACCTGCATGATCGTTGGCTCCATTGCATCTGTTGTCATTCACGTATGGCTGTGGGTGGGCTCCCTTTCATATTGCAGGTTGTAGTCTGACTTTACACCAGCTCAGAGCAGGTGGAAACTTTCTGCTACTAACGCACCTTATCGCCTGTTTTGTACTCTCTTCGACGATCTTGCTGGTGGTTGAGACACTTGCGAAGTGATGTGTTCGCTGCTTTTTGCACGAGAACGCCTACTCTACATCTCATTAGCAATATTTGCCGGACTCATCCGTGACGATGCTTTTTGAGGCTGCTATCGCTGGTAAACTGGTGATATGGGCTGTTTGCTCCAGCTTGTGAATGGGGCGTTAAATTTATCACCATTTTGCTTGCGATAAAGTGCCGTTAACTCGGCAATATGTCCTTGAGAATATACCCCTCGGTGTTTGAAAGACTTAAGAAGTACTCGAGTGCCGCGCTGAGAGCCGCGCACCCATCGCTTTCACAAGTTTGCTATGACAGGGCGGGAGAGAGCGAGGGAGAGAGACAGAGTGAGATAGAACAAGCAGCACGAGGCCGCAAGGGCACCTGGCTCCACATACCAACATGTGTGTGTGCATCGCCATCCGTGCACAGGCAATTCCCCCACAATGCAGCCCACACACTCAATCACAGAACATCAACAATGAAGGCAATGTGGTACAAAACTCCCCTCATACGGGTTCTGTGTCCGGTGTGTGTGGCGGGGTGATGGCTGCATGGCTGTGTGCCCCTGACACATCAGACTGCGTAGGTGATGGGGCTGCATCAGATGTTGTCCAGCACCTATGCAAAAACAATGTCTGGCTCACAGAGGCAGAGCTTGCCAAAGGGATACACCCCCGCACATAACACACCTTCTTAATTTCTAATTTACCTTCCTAGTTGGTATGCAGATTTCAAATGTCACAAACGCATGCAATTCTTTTCTTGTCACACAGTACATGTAATGCACCGCTTTCATCAAGAATGGAACCAGCAATGGCACAATTTCCCTGTTTCTCCACACATAAATCCATGTAAAGAACAAATCAGAATAGTTCCTTATTTTTTTTTAGATTGCAAAACCTCTCTTTATTGCTTATTTTTGAACTTTCCATATAAACTGTTTTGTTAAGGACACATACAGGTGAAAAGTTCAAGGTATTGTATCAACACTTTCTAGAACATTCTACGACACGTGCAGGTTAAAAGTTCATCATGTTTTTAAACCTACCAATATTTTTTTTGCAACATTTTTTCCAACATTTAACGGCACGTGGAGGTCAAAAGTTCACTATTCTTTCAAGTTTGAACTGCACCTTCCAAATACAATTAGCAGGTGTGGATGAGCTGAGCAAATTTCATCCTATAATATGTACTCCACGTATAAACTGCTTTTTTATTAACCAATCACAAAGATGCTTTTCATCAAAACTAATATACACCCTACTTTTTAGGACACAATACATTTCATCTCCCAATCCGTTAACGCTTTGTATGTAAAAAAAAAGTAGTTCCCCATGTTTAAACATATCTCTTATTCTACGAAATGACTGCATGAGCTACAGACATTTATCCATATCTTCTAGCCATACCTTCAAAATGCTAGTGTGGATTGTAGGACATAGCTATGTTTTCTGGTGCAAGAGGTATGCAGAACAGAGACGTATTGACTTAGACCTAGGTTTACAAAATGTGTACATTAAATGGTTTGCACAGAGAGGATTGAAGTGGCACCAATTGCTCCCTTTGGTTAAAACCTGTTTGCATCTCCAACACCCTGATCTCATGATTGTGCACTGTGGTGGTAACGACCTAGGCACATTGACTGGGTAGGTTTGAAAATGCTTATGAAGGACACCTTTGGACAATTGATGTTACTTTTGCCTCAAACTGTCTTTGTATATTTCAATATATGCCAAAGACAGAAGTGGAAATGGTCAAACCAATTTTGTCATAAGATTGAAAAATCTAGGAAGAATGTCAACAAAGCTGTGTCTGCATACCTCAGAGACCATAGAATGGGGTCGATTTACAACAACAACACACGTTTTGATATCGCTGATATCTACAGAAGTGATGGAGTACACTTCACAGATGAGGGAAGCCAAATTTTCCTGATTAACCTGAAGCTGTGCATTCGCACTTACATGTAGCTCCAACTAATAAACAGAAGGGCTTTTTTTAGAGCCGCCTTATATTCCCAATTTCGGCTCGCAGAGTGTCAGCTGCGATTCGGTTAGCAGAGGGACACCTGCGGGCCGTCGGGCAGGCTCGCAGAGGAAGAGCTGCGGCCCGTGGGCTCAGCTCGCAGAGGGAGACCTATGTGCCGTTGGCTCGCAAAAGCACAGCACCGTACCGGCTCGCAGAGGGAGAGCTGTGGCCTGACTCACAGAGGGAGACCAACGGGCCAACAGGCCTGCTAGCAGACACACACCTATCAGTTAACGGGCTGGCTCGCAGAGATACAGCTGCGAGCCCTCCGCACTGCAACCCGACGGGCTAACTCGCAGAGGGAGAGTAACGGGCCGACGGGCCTGCTAGCACAGACACAGCTATGAGCTAACGAGGTGGCTCACAGAGGTAGAGCTGCGGGCCCAACGGCTCGCAGACACAGAGCTGCGAGCCGACGTCCTGGCTTCTAAAGGCATAGCCGCGAGCTGATGATGGGTGGAGAGGGAGCGTAAAAGGAGTATCTCACACAGACAGACCTGCGGGATATTTTCAGTATTGTCTCGCAGAGGTAGAATTACGGATCCGATGCCTTTTAGAGGGAGAGATGCGAGCTGACGGACTGAGTCACAAAATGGCTCACAGCTCACAGTCGCAGAGCTGCGAGCCGACGGACTCGCTTCTAAAGGCATAGCCGCGAGCTGGTGATGTGGGGAGAGGGATCGTGAAAGGGGTATCTCGCACAGACAGAGCTGCGGTATATTTTTAGTGTTGCCTCGCAGAGGTAGAACTACGGCCCTCATGCCTTGTAGAGGGAGAGTTGTGAGCTGACGTACTGAATCAATGGCTGCCAACACTTCCTAGTTTCAACAGTTCGCAGCCAATCAGCCGCAAGCTCGTGCTCATAACGTTTCAGCCAATCAGATGTCAGAATTCTTAAATATCGATATCTGGAAAATTTGATATTTCTCTAAAACTACTGAAAGGATTTACCCGATTTAAACAAAAGCGTGCTTTCTGGACCAAGACCTTTCTCTGTGCCAAATTTGGCGTAATTCCGTTCAGCAGTTTGACCTGTAGCCTTGTCTAACGTTTCCTATGGAAATTGCATGGAGAAAACATGTTTTGGGACCCCCTTTTTTCTTAGCCCCCCCTTGACGAATCCCCCCCAAACTTTTAGGATAGCAGCTGACCTGAAAAGAGGAACTTTTTGGAAGATTTTGTAAAGATTCATCAAACGACGCCAAAGTTATAAGCACATCAAAAAATGCTTTTCCTATGGAAACGTGGTCCTAACTATAACTACCTACTGGCGACCGCCAGTAGGTAATATATATATATATATATATTGACACACGCACACACATATAAGATATTATCTACTGGCAGTCGCCAGTAGGTATTATTAATTAGATTGTTTTTTTCCATAGGGTGAGCATTTTTTCATTTGCCAATAACTTTGGTGTCGTTTGATGAATACTTGCGAAATTTTCAAAACTAGTTTGCCACTCACTTCAAATGGTGTCTTGAAAGTTTCGGGTTGACCCGTGAAGCGGGGCTAGAAAAAGGGGGGGTGAACGGAATTATGCCAAATTTAGCAGAAAGGTAGATGCTGGTTCAGGGAATTACCTTTTTGTGATTTGGTGTAAATCCTCTCAGTAGTTTTAGAAATATTAAAGAAAATCCAAATTTGCATATGTAGGGACACAGAGGATCCGTGGCCCCTCCCGATCTCGTGCTGAGATCTGATTGGCTGATAACACTTCTAACCAGGAAGTATTGGCAGCCATCTTGTGACTCGGCTTAGTCCCAAAACTAAGTCCCTAGGTCTCTTGGAGGGTCCCACAGGGCCAAAAAAGCATTTTTTTAAAAAAAACTATTTGCCGGGATGCGTGCTTGATCCACGGATCCCACTGAAAATGTAAAAAAAAAGAAGCACAGGTTCACGTGCTTCATTAATAATTGGCCCTCATTTGGGCCAGGTCCTGGGGGCATTTGCTTAGGAAAGGACGGGGGCGCACGGGCTGCCTCTCATAGGGCTTATTAATGCCCTGGGGACCACTACCACCCCGGGGCTTACTTATTAAAAAGCGGGTGGGGCCTCTCAGCCCCAGGGAACACCACCTCCCCGGGGTCACATGTGAAAAACAAAATGTAGGGCCTCTTAGACCCACCGTGACCTGGGGACCACCATCTCCCCAGTGCAAATTTTTTGTTGTTGGGGGGGCCTCTTGGACCCCTGAGGTCCACCACCTACAAGGGACCATGATCATTTTTTAGCGGGGGCCCAGGGACCCCTGGGGACCACTACCTCCCCGGGGCCAACTTTTGTTTGTAAAGATGGGACAGGGCAGCTCGGCTCCCCTCAACATATTTTTTTTTTAAAAGGCTGGGCCCTTGGGGATAGTGGGCCCGGGGTTGAAATCGTCTTTGCAAGGGGGACTTGTGGCCCCCCTCCCCTATTACATGTAGGCCGGGCCTCAGGGGATGTGATCCTGGGTCCAAAATCAGCCTGAGAAGTGGGCCCTTGCGGCCTCCCCTCCCCTAAAAAAAGAATTATAAAAAAGCCGGGCCCTGCGGGATGGGGTTCTCCGGGGCCCAAATTGGCCCAGGGAGGGGGTCACCTGGGCCCCCTTCCCTAATAAAAGAAAAAAAATTGAAAAAAGCATCCGGCAAGTCGCTGAGGCCCTTCCGCCTTTCACCACAACTCTGCAAACACGCCTCCTGGCCCACTACTAGTTGAGGGATGAAATCCCTTGACTACTGAGGGTCCTTGGGAGCCAACTACCCCTCTTGTTACCTCCAGTGGGATTGCTGAGAGGTTAATGAGCAAAAATGGGTACGAAGTTCCTCTAAATGATTGGAAAAGCGGGTGGAGGACTGGTGTGGAGAAACAAGGGGAACCACTGAGTGTATGGGGAAGAGAAAAAAGGGGGAAAGAACCCTTTTCGGAACTAGGGCTCTCACACACCCAGCAAGCTAGGTGTCATGCTTCATCATATGAGCCTGCCCCTCGTCAGGTCGGCGCTGCAATACCTGACGGGCACCTGCACCGGGCTCTTTGTCGGGGATCTTTTGTTCCTGCCGGTAGGTGCAGTGGGGTGAGGGCCCTAGTGTGTAGATGTGATGTATGGTGAAAGTAAAATAGGTCAGTTAATCCTAAAACCTTTATTGGGAAGGTAAACTGCCTAGTGTAAAAGAATGAGAGGGGTACAGGACTAGTGCTGGTGTATCTAGTGGTAAATGCCCGGCTCTCAGGTGATCGACATGTTTCGTGCCATTGTAGTCCTATAGATCAAGGCACTTCCTCAGGATCGAATAAAACGCTATCTACACTTCAAAGGTAAGTGAATTTCTACATACCCAAGGCACAGGTAGTTGACCTACGAGAAGTAAAAGAAAACATATATAGGCATGTAAATATTATGTTCAAACATACTCAGTCCTCAATGTCCACCAAGCTGTTATTGCTATTAAAAGGCCACACAGATAGTGTGCTACCCAATGCACACTAAATGTAGTTACTCAATCACACTGTATGAGACAGGGAATTTGATAAAGTGATATCTGTACCAAATATCTTCTGTAAAATTATATGGTTAAAACAAAAATGAAGGCAACTGAGTAGATGCAATCGTCAGAACAAACACATGACTCACCTGGTCTGTAAGTCAAGTGTACTTGCAACGGTGAATCAGCGGTATAAGAGGACACCAATTGGGTCCTAGAACAAGAATAAAAGGAAGAATACAAAAAGAAACGTAGATCTGTGAAATAAGCAGAATCCGATCAGCTCACAGAATGGCAAGTACCAGAGGGGTGCGGAACGGTCGCTCGCCGGAAAACAAGAGCCATCAAGGGAACCTGCCCGAGGTGTGTAGTCCAGTGATTGCCAGAAGGCCCCACAGTGTCCTCTGTGTGTCGGTGTTGTGTTTCCTAGGTCTGGTGTGTATTAAGGTATCCTTAAGGTTGCGAGTTCTTTTATACGCGAACCTAGGTTTGGGTAATTGTAGGTCACCTGTGTTTAAAATACCCCAGTGTTTTAAAATGATCTGTTTGATTCGTGAGGAATCTGGGGTAAATGATGTCACACACGTCAAGTAGAGACTCTCTGGGATTGTTCCTAGCTCTCTTCAATGATTCTCTTATTTGTTTCTGTGGATAGCCCCTTGCCGTAAGATTGGATGCTAAAATATCGGCTTCTTTTTTGTAATCACTGACCAGTTTGCAATTGCGTCTAATGCGCAAGAATTGCCCAAATGGCAAATTATCTCTTAATGCTTTAGGGTGGTGGCTGTTGTACAAGAGTAAACTATTGCGGTCAGTTGGTTTCTTATAGAGAGAGCTGTTAATGCTGCCTGCACTCAGTGTGATGTTTATGTCCAGGAAAGGGACGGTGGTATCAGAGATGTTGTGTGAAAATTTAAGGTAATCATTCTGGATATTAATCCATTTTACAAAATCTTCGCAGGTCGATCGACTGCCATGCCAAAACACCAAAATATCATCAATGAAACGTTTCCAAAGTTTCAAGTTGTTGTAATATGGGTTAGTAGTGTTAAGGATTACCTCCCTTTCAAAAGCTGTCATGTAAAGGCACGCTAGACTGGGAGCAAAGGTACTACCCATAGAAGTATTTGCATCTCCGCTAATCGACTGCCCTCCTGTGACCACGAGGCTCCCTAGTGTTACTTCGGGTCTTGGCGTGTGTCCTCCCGGGCCCCGCGGCGATCCTTGTATGCCAGTTGGCTCCTCAGTCCTGGTTTAACCGGGTTGATTTTTTTGGGGACACGCCTGGCATTGGGGGGCACCGCTTATCTGACTACACACCTCGGGCAGGTTCCCTTGATGGCTCTTGTTTTCCGGCGAGCGACCGTTCCGCACCCCTCTGGTACTTGCCATTCTGTGAGCTGATCGGATTCGGCTTATTTCACAGATCTACGTTTCTTTTTGTATTCTTCCTTTTATTCTTGTTCTAGGACCCAATTGGTGTCCTCTTATACCGCTGATTCACCGTTGCAAGTACACTTGACTTACAGACCAGGTGAGTCATGTGTTTGTTCTGACGATTGCATCTACTCAGTTGCCTTCATTTTTGTTTTAACCATATAATTTTACAGAAGATATTTGGTACAGATATCACTTTATCAAATTCCCTGTCTCATACAGTGTGATTGAGTAACTACATTTAGTGTGCATTGGGTAGCACACTATCTGTGTGGCCTTTTAATAGCAATAACAGCTTGGTGGACATTGAGGCCTGAGTATGTTTGAACATAATATTTACATGCCTATATATGTTTTCTTTTACTTCTCGTAGGTCAACTACCTGTGCCTTGGGTATGTAGAAATTCACTTACCTTTGAAGTGTAGATAGCGTTTTATTCGATCCTGAGGAAGTGCCTTGATCTATAGGACTACAATGGCACGAAACATGTCGATCACCTGAGAGCCGGGCATTTACCACTAGATACACCAGCACTAGTCCTGTACCCCTCTCATTCTTTTACACTAGGCAGTTTACCTTCCCAATAAAGGTTTTTAGGATTAACTGACCTATTTTACTTTCACCATACATCACATCTACACACTAGGGCCCTCACCCCCACTGCACCTACCGGCAGGAACAAAAGATCCCCGACAAAGAGCCCCGGTACGGGTGCCCGTCAGGTATTGCAGCGCCGACCTGACGAGGGGCAGGCTCATATGATGAAGCATGACACCTAGCTTGCTGGGTGTGTGAGAGCCCTAGTTCCGAAAAGGGTTCTTTCCCCCCTTTTTTCTCTTCCCCATACACTCAGTGGTTCCCCTTGTTTCTCCACACCAGTCCTCCACCCGCTTTTCCAATCATTTAGAGGAACTTCGTACCCATTTTTGCTCATTAGTCCTTGCGGGGTATGTACGTTGGACCTCGTTAAATATGCCCCTAGTCCCTCTCCTTGTTGAATAGTTCTAGCACGGGTTTCCCGTGGGACTCTATTTCAGGTTACCAGCAGATCACCCTCTGACCTAGACTGGCCCATTTTATTCTTGTGTCCTCTACATCTGCGAGGAACAATGGATCAAGCTCAAGGTTTGAGCTTTGGCGATGATGCAGTCACGGACATTTTAGACAGAACACCATCTATTTTAGGTAGTGATGGCAGTTCAGCATCTGGTTCCAACTCTGATGACTGGAACACATTGACCACACTGAAAAGAGAGTGGCTTAAGATCACGCTTCACGGCGCACTCATGACGGAATATCTTAGAGCTAATATTGCTCCATCAGGTTTGATAGTAAACAACTTTCCCAGACTATTCCTGGACGATGCCACCTTCAAAGAGAATGGTCCCTAATTGCTTGGAAGTGCACTAGGGACTGGTTGGTTTTAATCATCAACACGGCTAGAAGGTTGGCAGATGCCCTCTTAGTGAGAATCCAGATATCTGAAGGGGCCTTAAAAACTACTATCCAGATTACAGCCTACAAAAGCAAACTTTCGGAAATCAACAATGAAATTTCTGACAATAAAGAATATCTTATGAAGCAGAAAATCAACAAACTTCAGAAAGATATTCAGAAATTCTCTAAAGAAAAGACTTACCCCTATCTTAGGGATGATTACACTTCCACAAAAATGAGTTATTCCTCTGACGAGAGCTCAGACAGGAGAGACTCTAGTGACAGCAACTCAAGTACTAACAGTGGGGGCAGCAGTACACCTAGAAGGAACCGACGCCCCAATCAATACTACCAGGCACCACCTTACCAGGACCCCTCACTATACCATGGTCCACCACCTCCCTTCTGGAACTTCCCTCAATATTACCAGGGTCCACCCCAATTCTTTAACAACAGCAATAGGCCTTTTTTAGACAGAGGTTGGGGCAGAGGAAGAGGACGCAACAGAACAGGAGTAAACAAACAGGTCCATTGGCAAGACCAACCGACCAGTGGCATGGACACTCGGAGCAAGACAAGAGCAAACAGGACCTAGTGGTCAATCTTTCTCACCGTACCCTCACTGAACCTGAGAAAAAGGTACTACAGATGGGCCTAGGCTTTGTGCCCACGCCCAAACCAGATAAATTTAGAGACCAATGTGAGATACATAATTGGTTCCGGACAATACGACTGAAAGCTTTCTTTAAAGATACTGTCCCTAGGGAACAGAATGATTCAGGCCTAAGGAATCCCTCATCTTTTACCCCACATAACAACATGGTTCCGGTAGAAGTCCTTGCCTTCGAGCAGGCAGTTCTGAACGAAATGGACCTACCAAATAGAAAGGCACCTTTTCATAACCTTTCCAAAACGGAGGAAGCTATAGTGAGGGCTCTAGCGGAAGATGTGACCATCACTATTAAACAAGCGGACAAAGGAGGGGCTACGGTAGTGCAATCTACAACTGATTATGATGCAGAATGCATCCGCCAACTATCAAATGAGAGGTATTATACTCCCATTACAACCGATCCTACTACACGTCTCACGACGAGTATTTCCACAATGGTTTACGAGGCAGAGTCCAATGGTTGGATCAGCCGTAAGGAAGCTGATTTTTTAATCTCTAAGGAGCCTAGAACACCATATTTCTACACCCTCCCCAAAATCCATAAAGGTATCCTACCGGTCCCTGGTCGACCTATCGTCTCCGGGATCGGTTCCATTCTCGAGCCACTTTCCATCTTCTGCGACCATTTTTTACAACCAATTGTGAGAGACACCCCCTCCTTTGTAAAAGACACTACTGATACTTTGAGGATTATTGAGGGAACAATAGACACTGGAGACATTGACTTCCTCGTCACTTTTGACGTGGAAGCTTTATACACAAACATTCCCCAGAGAGCCACCCTAGCAGTCGTGGAAACTGCCCTCAATACATTGGAGTGGACATCATCCACCCCCATTTCCTTTATAATGGATTGTGCTACCCTGGCTCTAACTGAGAATTTCTTTGAATTCAAACAACAGCTATTTCACCAGAGTCAGGGTACTTCTATGGGTAGTACCTTTGCTCCCAGTCTAGCGTGCCTTTACATGACAGCTTTTGAAAGGGAGGTAATCCTTAACACTACTAACCCATATTACAACAACTTGAAACTTTGGAAACGTTTCATTGATGATATTTTGGTGTTTTGGCATGGCAGTCGATCGACCTGCGAAGATTTTGTAAAATGGATTAATATCCAGAATGATTACCTTAAATTTTCACACAACATCTCTGATACCACCGTCCCTTTCCTGGACATAAACATCACACTGAGTGCAGGCAGCATTAACAGCTCTCTCTATAAGAAACCAACTGACCGCAATAGTTTACTCTTGTACAACAGCCACCACCCTAAAGCATTAAGAGATAATTTGCCATTTGGGCAATTCTT
Source organism: Calotriton arnoldi (assembly GCA_963921515.1). Taxonomy (NCBI): domain Eukaryota; kingdom Metazoa; phylum Chordata; class Amphibia; order Caudata; family Salamandridae; genus Calotriton; species Calotriton arnoldi. Next base: position 99,301 of record CAWUFW010010726.1, on the reverse strand, counting down.
GCGCATTAGACGCAATTGCAAACTGGTCAGTGATTACAAAAAAGAAGCCGATATTTTAGCATCCAATCTTACGGCAAGGGGCTATCCACAGAAACAAATAAGAGAATCATTGAAGAGAGCTAGGAACAATCCCAGAGAGTCTCTACTTGAAGTACATCAAAAACTAACCACTGATACCTTGACGTGTGTGACATCATTTACCCCAGATTCCTCACGAATCAAACAGATCATTTTAAAACACTGGGGTATTTTAAACACAGGTGACCTACAATTACCCAAACCTAGGTTCGCGTATAAAAGAACTCGCAACCTTAAGGATACCTTAATACACACCAGACCTAGGAAACACAACACCGACACACAGAGGACACTGTGGGGCCTTCCGGCAATCACTGGACATTACCCATGCGGTTCTTGCAGTGTGTGCCCGCTTACCATCACATCCAAAGAAATATCCTTGTCGTCCAATTTCAGATGGACCCTGAAGAGACACACTAACTGTAACACTAAACAATGCATTTACATGTTGATCTGTCCCTGTGGTCTCCAATACATAGGTATGACTATGCGATCGATTAAGATCCGGATAACAGAGCATAAAAGTAATATCAGGTGCCAAAGGGTCACCACCAAATTGTACACACATTTTAAGGATACACAACATGCCCCTGAAACATTGCGTTGGATAGTTCTAGAATCATACCCACAGGTAACCAAGACTATACTGTTCAAAGCTGAACAAAGATGGGTGTATAGATTATCCACACATACAAAGGGCCTCAATGATGATATACCGTGGGGTGCACTTACCTGAATCATCTACACTGTGGCCCCCACCTCTACACAGTATACATCATGCACCCTTATCCATGACGAGTAACTCCATTATTACACTCTTCCATTCGTGAATGGAGCAACTCTGGTTAGCATGGCCAGTATCTGTATAGGTGTCTATATCAGTATTTAACTTTTGGACTATATTAGTATCTGTTAGTGCGATATCACCACCTTATCGGGTATTCTGGCTTGTGCAGCTATGAGGTTGACTCCCTTCAATTTGATCGTCTTAAAGACCACTAGATTGCTAGCACTCCGATGCTATTACCTACATGCTGTCTATTACAACTCTCTCACCCTTAATTTTGGGATGCCCATAACTGGTTATGTTTCGAAGCCCACTATTAAAGCACGCCCCCTTAATTTTAGGCGTTGGTCCTCGTAGCGATCCTTGTTACAGACTTTTCGAATTATTATTCGTTACTTATCACCTGGTCTGGTCCCTTTAAGTATCAACAGTGACACTCCATGAAGAGTTCAGTATCTCATTAGATACATTCTTTAGAGTATTTTCACACTCCAATATGGCCGCTGCTTTAGTTATCTAGCGTGCAACCTAATCCAGCCGAGTCACCAGTCACTAGGTTCATGACCTCACGCACCCCGTACTACGTCACGGGAACCGCCCACATTTGGGCTTCTACTCGCCTATTTACATTTCTCCGGCTCCCTGCCTGCCACCATCCCGGTGTCGGCGGCAGGGTAGGTCTTAACGCAAGGAGCGTTAATTCGCCGGTGAGTTACCTTCAGTTGCGACGTACAACTAACAGAGGTGAGTGTGTGCGGCGGTATTTGCATCTCCGCTAATCGACTGCCCTCCTGTGACCACGAGGCTCCCTAGTGTTACTTCGGGTCTTGGCGTGTGTCCTCCCGGGCCCCGCGGCGATCCTTGTATGCCAGTTGGCTCCTCAGTCCTGGTTTAACCGGGTTGATTTTTTTGGGGACACGCCTGGCATTGGGGGGCACCGCTTATCTGACTACACACCTCGGGCAGGTTCCCTTGATGGCTCTTGTTTTCCGGCGAGCGACCGTTCCGCACCCCTCTGGTACTTGCCATTCTGTGAGCTGATCGGATTCGGCTTATTTCACAGATCTACGTTTCTTTTGTATTCTTCCTTTTATTCTTGTTCTAGGACCCAATTGGTGTCCTCTTATACCGCTGATTCACCGTTGCAAGTACACTTGACTTACAGACCAGGTGAGTCATGTGTTTGTTCTGACGATTGCATCTACTCAGTTGCCTTCATTTTTGTTTTAACCATATAATTTTACAGAAGATATTTGGTACAGATATCACTTTATCAAATTCCCTGTCTCATACAGTGTGATTGAGTAACTACATTTAGTGTGCATTGGGTAGCACACTATCTGTGTGGCCTTTTAATAGCAATAACAGCTTGGTGGACATTGAGGACTGAGTATGTTTGAACATAATATTTACATGCCTATATATGTTTTCTTTTACTTCTCGTAGGTCAACTACCTGTGCCTTGGGTATGTAGAAATTCACTTACCTTTGAAGTGTAGATAGCGTTTTATTCGATCCTGAGGAAGTGCCTTGATCTATAGGACTACAATGGCACGAAACATGTCGATCACCTGAGAGCCGGGCATTTACCACTAGATACACCAGCACTAGTCCTGTACCCCTCTCATTCTTTTACACTAGGCAGTTTACCTTCCCAATAAAGGTTTTTAGGATTAACTGACCTATTTTACTTTCACCATACATCACATCTACACACTAGGGCCCTCACCCCCACTGCACCTACCGGCAGGAACAAAAGATCCCCGACAAAGAGCCCCGGTACGGGTGCCCGTCAGGTATTGCAGCGCCGACCTGACGAGGGGCAGGCTCATATGATGAAGCATGACATCTAGTTTGCTGGGTGTGTGAGAGCCCTAGTTCCGAAAAGGGTTCTTTCCCCCCTTTTTTCTCTTCCCCATACACTCAGTGGTTCCCCTTGTTTCTCCACACCAGTCCTCCACCCGCTTTTCCAATCATTTAGAGGAACTTCGTACCCATTTTTGCTCATTAGTCCTTGCGGGGTATGTACGTTGGACCTCGTTAAATATGCCCCTAGTCCCTCTCCTTGTTGAATAATTGCTGAGAGGTTGTCAGAGGCCATGCCCCCTTTCTTTACCACTCTGCAAATGCACCTTCTGGCGTACTACTAGTTGGGGGATGAAGTCCCCTTGGCGCTCAATGGTCCTTGCAGGCCAACTACCCCTCCTGTTACCTTCAGTAAGTCCCACACAGCAGTATTGCTGAAAGGTTGTTGGAGGCCATGCCCCCTTTCACCATCACCCTGCAAACATGCCTCCTGGCGCACAACTGGTTGGAGGATGAAGTCCCTTTGAATGCTGATGGTCCATGGGGGCCAGGAACCCCTACTATTACCTCTAGTAAGCCCCCACACACAGCGGGATTGCTGAGAGGTCTTCAGAGGCCATGCCCCCTTTCTCCGCCACTCTGCAAATGCACCCCCTGGCACACTACTGGTGGGGGATGAAGTCCTCTTGGATGCTGAGGTTTCTTTGGGGCCAAGAACCCCTCCTATTACCTCCAGTAAGTCCCATAAAGTGGGATTCCTGAGAGCTGGTCGGATGACCTACCCCCTTTCTCCACCACTCTACAAACGTGACTACTAGTTATAAAAGCCATAGAAATTCACTTAAACAAAACAGAGGTTACAGGGCTGTTATAGTTAAGCTCAGATTTCAATTGTAAACAAAACAGTGAAATTCAGCAGTTATAGTTACCTGAGCTAACTATAACTTACGCCCCCGCAATGCACTGCTTATGACCTCACATTTTATATCACTCATGACATGGCCAGTGACATCAGTATAACGTCCCTGTAACCTTTGTTTTTTTATGTGAATATATATATATATGTATATATATATATATATATATATATATATATATATATATATATATATATATATATATACATATATATATATTCACTGAAAAAACCATAGGTTTTAGGGACAGTTATAGTTAGTTGGACATTGCACTCGTACAAAACCCGTGAAATTCCCCCGTTATAGTTAGTTCAGCTAACTATAACTCGCGCCCCCGCAATGCACTGCTGATGACATCACATATTACATCACTCATGACATGGTCAGTGACATCACTGATGACATCACTGATGACATCTCAAATGACATCACTGATGACATCATCCAGTGACTGTGTGTTTCTGTAAAGTTTAAATATTTTTAATATATATAGGGAAAGGCGTATTGAAGAATGTATGGGTGTATAAGTGTCTGTATGGATGATTTAGTAGGAGCGTGACTAACTCTATAAGTGAGTGATTAAACGTATCTTACTGAATGCATGGGTTAGTGACTAAACTGGGTGAATGTCTGTATCCGTCTGTCTATTGCTGTGTAAGTGGCTGCATGGGTTTGTGAATAGCTACATGAGTGTCTATATGAGTTATTGATTGGTTGTCTGAGTATCTGTATGGGTGCCTGAGTGTTTGTGTGGGTGGGGTGTGTGCGACTCTGTGCATAGATGTGTGAGTGGGTGATTCACTGGGTGGATGGTTTCAAGAGTGCATCTGTGATAGACTGTATGGGTGGGTAAGTGTGTGTAAGAGTGTGTTAGTGAGTGAATGTATGTCCCAGTGGTACATGTGTGAGTAACTAATATGTCAAAGGCAGTATATATGTGTGTTGGAGTATATAAATGGCTATAAGTGAGAGTGTGTGATTGTGAGAGTGGCTGTATGGATGAGTGTGTACTTGTATCACTGATTGTATAAGAGCGTAAGAATGTGCTAGTATTTGTATGAGTAAGTGAGCTGGTGTGTGTATAACTGTATAGGTGAGTAAATGGCAGTGTGATTAATTATTTGCATGACTGACTAGGTGTGTGAGTACCTCTATGGATGAGTGGCGGTGTGTGAGTGTCTATGTAGGTGTATAAGTGCATATGAAAGTCCTGTACTGAGTGACCGTAAGTATGAGTGACTGTAGAGGTGAGTGAGTGGATGTGTGTGTAGACCTAAGAATCAGTGAGTGTGTATGTAGTTATTGGTGTTGGAGTGTCTATGGTTTTGACAATGGCAGTCTGTAATTTACAGTGGGTGTATCAAAAGTTTTATTAAGGTGTGAGAAGATGCATCAAATTATCACATGGATGATGTCATCAGTGATGTAATCAGTGATGTTATTTGAGATGTCATCAGTGATGTCATCAGTGATTTCACTGACCATGTCATGAGTGATGTAATATGTGACGTCATCAGCAGTGCATTGCGGGGGCGCGAGTTATAGTTAGCTGAACTAACTATAACGGGGGAATTTCACGGGTTTTGTACGAGTGCAATGTCCAACTAACTATAACTGGCCCTAAAACCTATGGTTTTTTCAGTGAATTTCAAAGGTTTTTTAAATGCTAATTTCTAACTATAACGTGCCTGAAACCTATGGTTTTTTCAGTGAATTTCAAAGGTTTTTTAAATGCTATTTTCTAACTATAACGTGCCTGAAACCTATGGTTTTTTAAGTGAATTTCAAAGGTTTTTTAAATGCTAATTTCTAACTATAACTGCCCCACCCCCTCCCTTCACCACTGTGCAAACGCGCCCCGTGTGGCGTTTTAAGTTGGGGGATTAAGTCCCCTTGAATCATGAGGGCCCCTGGGGTCCAACTAGCCCGCCCTGTACTTCCAGTATGCGCCAGGGAGCTGCGTTGCAGAGAGGTGTTCAGAGGCAACGCCCCTTTTTACACCTCTCTGCAACGCAGCTCTGTGGCGCTTTCTGGACGTACCTGGTGGGCTAGTTGGCCCCCAGGGACCCTCAGGATTGAAGGGGATTTAATTCCCCATCTTAAAACGCACCACAGGGCCTATTTGAACACATGTCACCTGAAGCCCCGCCCCCTCCCTTCACTACTGTGCAAACGCACCCCATGGCGCGTTTGAAGTTGGGGGATTAAGTCCCCTTGAATCCTGAGGGTCCCTGGAGTCCAACTAGCCCACCATGTACCTCCAAAAAGCACCACAGAGCTGCGTTGCAGAGAGGTGTAAAAAGGGGCGTGGCCTCTGAACACCTCTCTGCAACGCAGCTCCCTGGCGCATACTGGAGGTTCCTGGTGGGCTAGTTGGCCCCCAGGGACCCCCAGTATTCAAGGGGAATTACTTCCCCTTCTTACAACGTGCCAGGGGGCACGTTTGCAGAGTGCTGCAGGGAGGGGGCGGGGCCTCCGGCACGATGCCGTTTTTTTTTTTTGGGTTTCTTTTTTTTGTATGGGAGGGGGGCTGCGTGGCCCCCCTTCCCTTGTCCACTTTTGTCCCCGGGGACCCCATCCCCCGGGGCCTGAGGCTGTTCTTTTTTTTTTTTTTAAACGGGAAGGGGGCCGCGTGGCCCCCCTTCCCTGGGCCTGTATTTGCCCCGGGGACCCCATCCCCCGGGGCATGCCCTCTTTTTAAAAAAAATATATATATTTGGAGGGGGGCTGCGTGGCCCCCCTCCTCAGGCCATTTAAGGCCCCGGGGACCCCATCCACCGGGTCGGCCTTTCTGTCCTTTTTTTATTTATTTTTTTTAAATTGATTTTTGGGGAGGCGGGCTGCGTGGCCCCCTTCCCGGGCCACTAATGGCCCCGGGGACCCCATCCCCCGCGGCCTGGCCACTCGTTGGGGACCGTGGGGGGGTCCCCAATCCCCGCACGGTACCGCCGGCTCCCCGCGTCCTGCGGGAGCCGGCATTGCTTTTCCATAAGGGGAGCTGCTGAGATGCAGCTCCCTTATGGAAAAGCAATCTGCTTTGCTTCATTGAAGCGAGAGCAGGTTTCCTGCTCTCTCTTCAATGAAGCAAGCAAGTTTGCAATGACAGGACGGGAGCCGCGAGGCTCCCGTCCTGCCATTGCAAACAGCAGTGTCCCGGGGTAGGCACCCCGGGACACTGCAGGAGCCGGCCCTGGGGGGTGGCGGTCCCCAGGGTCACCACAGGCTCCAGGAGGGGGGCCGCGCGGCCCCCCTCCCAACATCAACTGAGCCCCGGGGAGGTGGTGGGCCCCGGGGTGTGTGGGGGAGCTCCAGCCCCCCCCACACATTTGCTTAAAATTAAAAAAAAGAAGCCCCGGGGGGTGGCGGTCCCCGGGGCTGCGGGAGGGCGGAGAGCCCTCCCGCACCATTTTTTTCTAAAGCCACGGGATGTGGCGGTCCCCGGGACTTGGGGGGCCTTAGAGGCCCCCACATAAAATATAACGCAACCCCCGCATGCCCCCGGGACTTTGGCCACCCGGGGGCAAAATACCATCGAAGCGCGGGAGACCGCGCTTCGAGTTTTTTTTTTATCGGTGGGATCCGCATCCCCCCGATTTTTAAAAAAAATAAATGCTTTTTTCTGCCCAGACCCCCTGAGCAGACCTAGGGGGTCAGGGTGTTTCTACCCTGCCCCCTTTTAGCATTTTGTGACGTGTTTCTGTGCCTCTTTTTTTTTGTAATCACAGCGGGATCCGTGCACCCTAAGCGCATCCCGCCGATTTTTAAAAAAAATATGCTTTTTCTGCCCAGGGGGTCCTTGTGGGACCCCCTGAGCAGACCTAGGGGGTCAGAGTGTTTCTACCCTGCCTCCTTTGTGCGTTTTGCACACTTGTTTCTGTGCCTCGGTTCTACCGAGGGACAAAATGGCTGCCAACACTTCCTGATTTGGAGTGTTGACAGCCAATTAGCATGCAGCTCGTGATCTGGAGGGTACGCGGACCTTACTCGGCCATAGATATATATGTGATTTTACTTTTGATTTTCTCAGGAACTTCTGAACGGATTTACACCATTTAAGCAAAAGGCATGACTCTGAACCAAGGGCTACCTTTTTGGCAAATTTGGTGTAATTCCGTTCAGCAGTTCGGGCTGTAGCTGCGATGAAAGGTTCCTATGGAAAATTGCATGGGGAAAACACGTTTTGGGACCCCACTTTTTTCTCGGCCCCCGCTTACCGAATCACCCCGAAACTTTCAGGATAGGAGCGGACCGGAGCGGGCCACAAAGTTTGAAAATTTCGTGAAGATTCGTCAACCGGCGCCAAAGTTATTTCAAATAGAATGTTGCGGATTTCCTATGGAAAATAGGTCCTAACTATAACTATCTACTGGCGACCGCCAGTAGATAATATGTATATATATATATATATATATATATATATATATATATATATATATATATATATATATATGTGTATATATATAAATTTATATATATATGTATATAGTAATAGCTAGGACCTTGCTTCTATTCAAAAAGCGTTTTCTCTTTTGCCAATATCTTTAGCGCCGTTTGACGAATCTTTGCGAAACTAATGGGGTGCTCCAGTCAGTTCCTGTCTTGAATGTTTCAGGGTGATTCGTCAAGCGGGAGCTGAGAAAAAAAGGGGGTCCCAAAATGCATTTTCTCCATGTTAATTTACATAGGAAACTTTAGAAAAGGCTACAGCCCGAACTGCTGAACGGAATTACACCAAATTTAGCAAAAAGGTAGCTCTTGGTTCAAAAAGCGACCTTTTTTTCAAATGGTGTAAATCCGTTCAGTAGTTCTTGAGAAATTCATATATATAAAAATATTAGTATCTGGTGACCGCGGTGGATCCGCGAACCCTCCTGATCTCGAGCTTGACTCTGAATGGGTGCCAACAGTTCCAACCAGGAAGTGTTGGCAGCCATCTTGTGACTCGGATGAACCAAGTCACAAGAACAAAGGTAAAAATACAAGGAAAGGGGCCAGGGTAGAAACACCCTGACCCCCTAGGTCTGCTCAGGGGGTCCCACAGGGACCCCGATGGCCAAAAAAAGCATTTTTTTTAATTTTTGGCGGGATTCACGTAGGGTCCGCGAATCCCGCCAAAAAAACAAACAAAAAAACGAAGTGCGGTCTCACGCGCTTCATGTAGTTCAGCCCCTGGGTGGGCCAAAATATGATGCAGGGGTGCTGCGGGCCCCCCGCAGCCCTGGGGACCGCCACCTCCCTGGGGCAATTTTAATGATATGCAGGGGGCACGTGGCCCTCCGCAGCCCCAGGGACCGCCACCTCCCTGGGGCTTTAATCTTTAAATGCGGGGGGTCTTGCCCCCCCAGCCCCGGAGACCGCAACCTCCCCTTGGCTTTCTTTTTAGTAAAAGGCGTGTGGGGGGCTCCTGCCCCCCACACTGCTCCGAAGACCACCACCTCCCTGGGGCACACATTATGTAAATGTGAGGGTCCGTTGCAGGGCCCCGGGACCACCTCCGGGACATTGCAATTTGCTATGGCAGGGCGAGAGCATTGCCTGCCATAGTAAACTTCTACTTCGCTTCATGGAAGTGAGAGCAGGAAAACTGCTCTTGCGTCCATGAAGCGAAGCAGATTTGATTTTGGGCAAAGGGAGCTGCATGTTTGCTGCTCCCTTTGTCCAAAAGCAATGCCGGCTCCCTTAGGAGGTGGGGGCCGGCAGGGACCGCAGGGGCATTGGGGCTCCCCTTGCGGTCCCCAACGTGAGGCCAAGCCCTGGGGGATGGGGTCCATGGAGCCAAAAATGGCCCGGGAGGAGGGCAACTCGGCCCCCCTCCCTTTATTTAAAAAAAAAATGGAATGGCTGGGCCCCAGGGGATGGGGTACCCTGGGCCTAAATCGGCCTGGGGAGGGGGGCCGAGCAGGCCTTCTCCTTTAGAATAAAAATGAATTTTAAAAATGGCCAAGCCCCGGGGGATGGGGTCCCCAGGACCGAAAATGGCCTCAGGAGGGGGGTCGCACAGCCCCCTCCTTTAAATATAGGTTTTAAAAAAAAATAGAAATGGCCATGCCCCGGGGGATGGGGTCCCCTGGGCCGAAATCGGCCTGGGGAGCGCCACCTCCCTGGGACAATTTCAATGATATGCGGGGGCACGTGGCACCCCCGCAGCCCTGGGGACCACCACCTCCCTGGAGCTTTTTAATAGAAAAAGGCATGGGGGCTCCTGCCCACCCCTACCCTGCCCCGGGGACCGCCACTTCCCCGGGGCTTTAATCTTTAAATGTGAGGAGGGCCTCATGCCCCCCAACAGCTCCAGGGACCGCAACCTCCCCGGGGCTTTTTTTTAGTAAAAGGTGTGTGTGGGGACTCCTGCCCCCCCACACCACCCCAGGGACCACCACCTCCCTGGGGCACACATTAAGTAAATGCGGGGGTCCATTGCAGACCCACGGCCCCGGGACCACAACCTCCCCATTAAATTTGATGGAAGGGTGCCGTACGGCCCCCCTTGTGGAGCCCTCCATGGCCCTGGGGACAGCCACCCCCTAGGGCCGGCTCCATCAATGTCCCTGGGTGACCTCCCTGGGACATTGCAGTTTGATATGGAAGTGTGGGAGCACTGCTCCCGCCCTGCCATAGCAAACTTCTGCTTTGCTTCATGAAAGCGAGAGCAGGAAAACTGCTCTTGCTTCCATGAAGCGAAGCAGATCTGCTTTTGGGCAAAGGGAGCTGCATGCTTGCTGCTCCCTTTGTCCAAAAGCAATGGCAGCTCCCACAGGAGGTGGGGAGCCAGCAGGGACCGCGGGGGCATTGGGTCTCCCCCAAGATTAGATTAGATTAGATTAAAATACTTATAAAGCGCATGGCTGCCTCGGCAAAGAGGCGTCCCAGCGCTGAAGCCAAACTAAGCAGGAGTCAAGACAAAGGGAAATATATCTGGGAAAGAACAAGGGACAGGACAGAGGGAGTTAGACCTGGGAGAAGAGCCAAGTCTTCACAAGGCGTCTGAAAGCCTGATGGTCAAGGTTGCTGCGGATGTAGGGCCTGATTCACAGAACTAACTTACGTCAAAATCCTAAACTTACAACAATTTTGGTATTCACAGAATGAACTTACACATTTGGGTATTCACAGAATGAACTTACACATTTGGGTATTCACAGAATGAACTTACACATTTGGGTATTCACAGAATGAACTTACAACAATTTTGGTATTCACAGAATGAACTTACACATTTGGGTATTCACAGAATGAACTTACAACAATTTTGGTATTCACAGAATTAACTTACTCATTTTGGTATTCACAGAAGGCACTTACTCATCAATGAGTAAGTGCCTTCTGTGAATACCAAATGTGTAAGTTACACAAAATGTGTAAGTTACACAAAATGTGTAAGTGTCTTCTGTGAATACCAAAATGAGTAAGTTTATTCTGTGAATACCAAAATGAGTAAGTTCATTCTGTGAATACCAAAATGGTAGTAAGTTTAGGATTTTGTCGTAAGTTAGTTCTGTGAATCGGGCCCGTAGAGAGGGAGAGCGTTCCAGAGAGTGGGGGCCAGGCGTCTAAAGGAGCGGCCCCCGATCTAGCTCTACGTATGTGAGGGATGCATGCAAGATTCTGATTCGCCGAACATAGGGCACGCGAGGGGGTATACAAAGTGCAGAGGTCGCCTAGGATATCTGGGGCACTTCCTGTCAGTATCTTATGTGTGATACAGAGCGTCTTGAAACAAACACGCTTTTCAAGGGGCAGCCAGTGCAGGCGGTGGAGAAGATTAGAAGCATGACTGAATTTAGGAAGGGCAAAAATAGCACGAGCTGCCGCGTTCTGGACCTGCTGTAATTTATTAAGCACAGATTTATTAGAGCCGAGAAGAAGCACATTGCAGTAGTCCAGACGGGCCAAAATAGAAGCTTGTATAATCAGTTGGCGTATTTGGGCATCAAAGAGACCCAAAATCGGTCGGAGGCCGCGCAATAGTCCAAAGCATTTCCCGGCCACTGATTTGGCATGTGTTTCAAAGTTGAGGTTATTATCAACTATGAAGCCTAGATTTTTCACCGCAGGTTTGGGATCAGGGGGATCACCAAGTGCCCGGGGCCACCATTCCTTCGTCCAGAGATGAGACTCTTTGCCAACCAGGAGAATCTCTGATTTGGTAGAGTTCAATTGCAGAAATGTAGCCGTCATCCATTCTGCAATTGCAGAGATGTCTTCTTTAAATTTTATTTTGTCTCGCTTGGGATCATTGGACACGGCAATCACTAGTTGGGTGTCATCGGCGTATGACACCAGGGAGATTCCTTGTACTTTGGCCAGCCGTGCCAAAGGGCTCATATATATATTGAAGAGCGTAGGGCTCAATGCAGAGCCCTGAGGAACCCCACAGAGAAGAGAGTGTACATGGGAAGAGAAAGGGGGAGAGGTCACTTGAAAGGTTCGGTCGGCCAGGAAGGAGGAGAACCACGCTAGAGCTTTATTCCAAATTCCTATCTCCTTCAAACGTAGGAGCAGGATTTCATGGGACACCGTGTCAAATGCCGCGCTTAGATCCAGCAGCACCAGCGCTGATGTGCTGCCGGCATCCAGCGCGGATTTGAGTTGTTCTACCACAGCCAGTAAAGCTGACTCGGTGCTGTATCTTGGTCGGAACCCAACGGTCCCCAACGTGAGGCCATGCCCCGGGGGATGGGTCCCTGGGGCCAAAAATGGCCCGGGAGGGGAGCCACTTGGCCCCCCTTCCTTTATTAAAAAAAACAAAGGAATGGCAGGGCCCCAGGGGATGGGGTTCCTGGGAGCGAAAATGGCCTCAGGAGGGGGGCCGCACAGCCCCCCTCCTTTAAATATAGATTTAAAAAAAAATAGAAATGGCCATGCCCCGGGGGATGGGAACCCCGGGTCCGAAATCGGCCTGTGGAGGGGGCCCTCGTGCCCCCCCTCCCTTTTCAATTTAACAAGCAAAACAAAGGCCTAGCCCCGGGGTTGGGTCACCGGGGTCGTAATCATCTTCAGGAGGGAGGCCTCGTGCCCCCCTCCCTTTTCAATTAAAAAGAGAAATGGCTCAGGCTCCGGGGGATGGGGTCTCTGGTGCCCAAAAGGGTCAAGGGAAGGGGGCCACACAGCACCCCTTCCTAAAATAAAATGTAAAAAAAGAAACCGGCAACTGGCCGGAGGCCCCTCCCCCTCTCTTCACCACTCTGCAAACGCACCTCCTGGTGCATTCTGGGTTTGGGGATGAAGTCTCTGTCACTACGGAGGGTCCCTGGGGGCCAACTAGCCCACCAGGTACCTCCAGTAAGCCCCACACAGTGGAATTGATGAGAGGTGGTCCGAGGCCATGCCCCTTTTTACAACACTCTGCAAACACACCTCTTGGCACACTGGTGGTGGGACGATGAGGTCCCCTTGTGTCCTGAGGACCTCAGGACTGTAGTGGACTTCATCCCGCAAGCAGCAGTGTGCCAGGAGGTGTGTTTGCAGAGTGGTGTAAAAAGGGGGCAGGGCCTCTGACCTCTCTCAGCAATCCAGCTGTGTGTGGCTTACTAGAGGTAACAGGAGGGCTAGTTGGCCCCCAGGGACCCTCAGGAGGCAAGGGGGCTTCATCCCCCAGCCAAGAGCGCACCAAGAGGTGCATTTGCAGAGTGGTGGAGAAATGGGCGGTGGCCTGTGTCAACCTCTCAGCAATCCCACTGTTTGGGGCTTACTGGAGGTAACAGAAAGGCTTGTTGGCCCCTAAGGACCCCCAGCAGGGGGGCCAACTACCCCTCCTGTTACCTCCCATAAGTCCCACATGGTGGGATTGATAAGAGGTCTTCGGAAGCCACGCCCCCCCTTTCGCTACCACTCTGCAAACGCGCCTCCTGACACACTACTGGTTGGGGGATGAAGTCCACTTTACTCCTGAGGGACTTTTGGGGCCAAGAAGCCCTCCTGGTACTTCCTGTAAGTCCTAAGCAGTAGAATTCCTGAGCGCTGGTCGGAGGCCCAGCCCCCTTTCTCCACCACTCTGCAAACGCGGCTACTAGTTAAAGAAGCATTTGCACATTTTTATTTTTTTTGACAACATTTTATATAGCACAAACTTGACCCAAGGATATCGGGTATCAGAGCTCTTTACATGAGCACCAGTTGCGTTACATGAGGACACATTCATTTTTGTTAGGCACAGGGAGATTAAGTGATTTGCCCAGAATCACAGGATGTTCAGCGTCCTTGCCGAGACTCGAACCCAGTTCCCCAGCTTCGAGGTCGACTGCCCTAGCCGTTAGGCCAACTCCTCTCCCCAATGTAATAGGTCTCGCATTTGCGAGAGTTAGAGCTATTGGTGTTGTAAATGTAAAAGTTTTTTACTAATGTTTTTTTGAGTGGAGTGGATGTACGTTGTGCATAGTGGAATTATGTGGTATGTTGTGCAGTTAAATTATGTGGATCGAAACTATGTGGTATTTAGTGTATAGGAATTATGTAGAGTGGGATTATGTGTTATGGAGAGTAATTATGTGCTTTGGTAGTCTGTGTTATGGATTGGTAACCTCAGGTTTAGTCTTCCTCGTTTCCATAGAAGCTAAACTAAAAACTCAATGAGACAAAAAAGATGGAACCACTGAGGAGCACTTCTGGACCTAGTCAGAGGTATGAGCAGGGCCACTGGAATTATGTGACTGTTCGGCTGCACTGATTTGCGCATAATTATATATTTTCCGCATTTGCCACATAATCCATGATCTGCTGCATATTCTGCAGATTTGAACACAAAAAACCTTGTTTCTAGCTCAAACGGCTCAAACGTTACCAAAAATGCAGCGACAAGTGTTACAGCGTGGTGGAAGGCCCTTTGCAAAGCTGGAATGGTAACCTGTTACTTATTGCTAAATGTGGGTGTTAAATTGGTACTAAAGGTGCGCAAACCACGCTTGCTTCTTTCTGTGCCTCTCTTGGCTCTTTCTGCATTTTTCTTGCTTCTTTCTGCACCTTTCTTCCTTCTTCTGCACTTCTCTTGCCTCTTTCTGCACATCTCTTCCACTTTCTGCACCTCTCTTGCTTCTTTCTGCACCTCTCTTGCCTCTTTCTGCACCTCTCTTGCTTCTTTCTGTACTTCTCTTGCCTCTTTCTGCACCTCTCGCCTCTTTCTGCACTTCTCTTGCCTCTTTCTGCACCTCGCTTGTTTCTTTCTGCACTTCTCTTGCTTCTTTCTGCACCTCTCTTGCTTCTTTCTGCACCCCTTTTGCCTCTTTCTGCACCTCTGTTGCTTCTTTCTGCACTTCTCTTGCTTCTTTCTGTACCTCTCTTGCTTCTTTATGCACCCCTCTTCCCTCTTTCTGCACCCCTCTTCCCTCTTTCTGCACCTCTGTTGCCTGTTTCTTCACCCCTCTTGCCTCTTTCTGTACTTCTCTTGCCTCTTTCTGCACTTCTCTTGCCTCTTTCTGCATTTATGTTGCTTCTTTCTGCACTTCTCTTGCTCTTTCTGCACCTCTTTTGCCTCTTTTTGTACCTCTATTGCTTCTTTATGCACTTCCCTCCTTCTGTACTTCTCTTGCCTCTTTCTGCACCCCTCTTCCCTCTTTCTGCACCTCTCTTGCCTCTTTCTCTACCTCTCTTGCCTCTTTCTACAGTTCTCTTGCCTCTTTCTGCACCTCTGTTGATTCTTTCTGCATTTCTCTTGCCTCTTTCTGTACCCCTCTTGCCTCTTTCTGCACCTCTGTTGGTTCTTTCTGCACTTCTCTTGCATTTTTCTCCACCTCTCTTGCTTCTTTCCGGATCCCTCTTGCCTCTTTCTGCACCCCTCTTTCCTCTTTCTGCACCTCTCTTGCCTCTTTCTGCACCCCTCTTGCCTCTTTCTGCAACTCTGTTGGTTCTTTCTGCCCTTCTCTTGCTTTTTCTGCACCTCTCTTGCTTCTTTCTGCAACCCTCTTGCCTCGTTCTGCATTTCTGTTGCCTCTTTCTGCACCTCTGTTTCTTCTTTCTGCACTTCTCTTGCCCCTTTCTGCATTTCTGTTGCTTCTTTCTGCACTTCTCTTGACTCTTTCTGCATATCTGTTCCTTCTTTCTGCACTTCTCTTGCTTCTTTCTGTACCTCCGTTACTTCCTTCAGCACTTCTCTTGCCTCTTTCTGCCCCCTGTTCCTTCTTTCTGCACTTCTTGCCTCTTTCTGCATTTCTCTTGCCTCTTTCTGCACCTCTGTTCCTTCATTCTGCACTTCTCTTGCTTCTTTCTGCACCTTTCTTGCTTCTTTCTGCACCCTTCTTCCCTCTTTCTGCACCTCTCTTTTTTCTTTCTGCAGTTCTCTTGCCTCTTTCTGCACATATGTTGATTCTTTCTGCACTTCAATTGCTATTTTCTACACCTCTCTTGCTTCTTTCTGCAACCCTCTTGCCTCTTGCTGCACATCTTTTGCTTCTTTCTGTACTTCTCTTGCTTCTTTATGCACTTCTCTTGCTTCTTTCTGCACCCCTCTTGCCTCTTTGTACCCCTCTTCCCTCTTTCTGCTCCTCTCTTGCCTCTTCCTATACTTCTCTTGCCTCTTTTTGCACTTCTCTTGCTTCTTTCTGCACATTTGTTACTCTTTCTGCACCTCTCTTGTTATTTCCTGCACTTCTCTTGCTTCTTTCTGTACTTCTCTCGCCTCTTTCTGTACTCAAATGGGAAGGGCAAGCTGTCAATTTTAAAGGTCTGCGTGCTCTCATGACTGAGGTATATGTGTACTTGTACATGTATTCTCATATGTGTTATGCATCTGAAGATGGTAGCTTAAAAAGCAGGTAGCTTCTCCTATAGGTGGTCAAATCTTCTCAGTTCTGCTCTGTCATTTGGATGCATAGGCAGACATGTCTTATGTATATATGTATTATAGAGCCCCTCAAATATACTATTGAATACCCATCCACACTGCATTGGGAGCAGAAAGAAATGCATACACCTTTTTGTACACAAATTTACAGGTATTCAATATTTGTATGTTTATTTTTATGTAACATGTCACTAGGTAAAAGCAGAGACACACTCATGCATACCTTCACAAACTTGGTGAGACTTACAACAGTGATATGGTTAGGATTGCTGTTTTACATTTGGTAGGCCTAACATTCTGAGCAGTCGATGAATAGTGAATCTTCAAGAGAAAAGTGATGATTAAGACATCTTGGGAGAAGGATTAGTGATTAGGCTATTTTGTATGAGTATGTGGAAAGGTACAGTCAAAGTAGGCCTCTTTCTGCACCTCTGTTGCTTCTTTCTATACTTCTCTTGCTTCTTTCTGCACCTTTCTTCCTCTTTCTGGACTTCTGTTGCCTCTTTCTGCATTTTTCTTGCTTCTTTCTGCACCTTTCTTCCTCTTTCTGCACCTCTCTTGCATCTTTCTGCACTTCTCTTGCTTCTTTCTGCACCTTTCTTCCTCTTTCTGTACATGTCCTACCTATGTAGGCATGGTTAGAAATTAGCATTTAAAAAACCTTAGAAATTCACAGAAAAAATCACAGGTTTCAGGGACGTTATAGTTAGTATTAGCATTTAAAAAACCTTGGAAATTCACTAAAAAAAACCCACAGGTTTCAAGGACGTTATAGTTATGAATTAGTATTTAAAAAACCTGAGATGTTCACTGAAAAAACCACAGGTTTCAGGGACATTATAGTTAGGCTGAGTTAGAACTTTTCCCATGTTGGATGTTAACTCTACAGTACTGTACACATGTAAAGTCAGAAACATTTGGAGAAATAAAAACTATTCTTCTTTTTAAAACCTACTTCAATAAGAGCATTGTTTTTGGGTGTAATACCCTGTCTATTATAGTAAGTAGACAGGGCGTTGCGTCAAAAAACTTGGGAATGTCTATGTACCACCCATGGAAATCCCCCTTGACACATAGTAAATCGAAGCAGTGCAAAGCTTTGCACTGCTTTGTGTTACTTTCAGGCAACTTTCCATGGCAAAACAAGCTTTGCGTATGAAAGTAAATTCCAAATAAACATTTTGTACATGTTTGCACCCCTTTTGCACAATGTACACAATGTACATACATGTATGATGTAAGTAAATCTGCCCTAAAGTATTGCTGCACAAAATATAACTGTGAAAAAGTTTTGTGTTAGTAGGATGAGTAATAAAACGTTGGGTGCAATTTTGTCCCGCTCCATCCCGGCTGCGTTTTACCCTAACCTCTTAAATGATGCATCACCTTAAATTACCTACCCCTAGCTTGACCTTCCATTCCCTTGCATTAACAGGATACATTCTAGTGCAGTAAACTGAATGAAAGGGGCGATGGTTGCTACAAAGAATATTTGCAAACAGAATCAGCTAATGCAAACGTTAAGAGGTTATGTTAGGCTGAAAAAAGCCAGACTTATGAAAGCCAATAAGATTTCACAAATCCACCCTTAAGTAATTCATGGTGAAAATTGTCAGGTTAGAATCATTTGATCAACTCTGACAAATTTATTTCACAAAACTCTAGTGCAGATTAAGCTGTTATTTTGGTGAGAGATAATTTGGCACCCTTTCTTTTTATCCTCGTCCCAACCTTCCTTGCAATTTTTAGAGACAGCCTCCCCCTCCCAGCAAACACTATACTCTTTATTTCTCTCACTACCTTTTCTTCATTGCTGTTAGAGCTGTCAGCCTTAGGGGGGTTTTCCTCCACACTATTTGCCATCACCCTCCAATTTTTATGATTTCGTTTTTGCTGGCCTTAGAACTCTGTGCACTTTACTACTGCTGACCAGTGCTAAAGTGCTTGTGCTAACTCCCTGAAACATGGCGAACCTGATTGGCATATTTAATTTACTTAAACGTCCCTAGTAGAGTGGTATACCATATACCCAGGGCCTGTGAATTAAATGGTACTAGTGGGCCTGCAGCACTTGCTGTGCCACCCACTTAAGTACCACTTTCAAACGTGTCTTAGGCCTGCCATTGCAGCCTGACAGCAGTTTTAAATTGCCAATTCGACTTGACAATATAACTCCCTTGCCAAGTTTAAAACTCCCTTTATATATCATGTAAGTCACACCTAAGGTAAACCCTAAACAACCCAAATGGCTGGGTGATTGTAATTGAAAAGTTGGACGTGTACTGTTTAAGTTTAACATGTCCTGGTACTGAAAATCTAACAAATTCAATTTTCACTACTGTGAGGCCTACCTCTCCCATAGGATAATATTGCGTTCTATATTGCATTTAATAAGTGCTAACGTTTGATTGGGAACAGTTAGGGAAGTCATGTCTGGTATCTGAGGAATTGTAATTTAAAATCCACTGTAATGGTAGAGTTGTTTTTAAGTCACAATTCTGTAAATGCCACTTTTAGAAAGTTGACTTTTTCTTGTTATAACCATCAGGTGCTTGCAGCCTGTTCCTGGGGCACATGACTAGTTGTGAATGGCAGTTGGCCTTTGTATAGTCCTCCCAGATAGCTACACAAAAGAGGAATTATGTGCTCCTGGATGTGCCATCTCAGGCAGGTTGGGTGGGAGGTGTAGCTGGGGACAGCCCCACTTACATATCAATAGGCTGAGCCCTGCTCTCACACAAAGAACTTCACACTAGCTCATTGTTTATGTAGCCAGGCTGGAGCCAGGACATGGAAGTAGCACATTCCAGACACTTGTGAGGGAAGCCTCTAGAAGATTTTCCCTCTTCAAAGAAGGTACCAGAAATAAAAAGGGGACTCTCAGACCCACTCTTCAGTTCAATCCTGGACCAGTGGAAGGACTCTTAGAGAACTGGCTGTTGCTGTGACATTGCTGTGTACTTCAAAAGAAATGCTTTGCTGCCGGAGACCAGCTCTGACCCCCACAGGTCTGCCTTAATGCTTGAGCCCTGCTCTTCTCCTTGAACCCAGGACTTCCAGAAGTGACTCCAAGGGCTAATCAGCTGGCCTCCTGATCAGAGCCTCAGGGAAAGAAAAGACTCCAACCATCTTGAACCCGCACCTGGACCCTGCCTGTGTTTTAACCCTCTAAGTGGTGCCTCTCCAGTGCAGGGCCTTTAGAAGTGGTGCTAAAGATGCCCATATAGCCCACATCCAAAACTTGGGACTTGGAAATCTTTTGGGCAAAAAGTGCTCTGAGAACGGAGAGGAGATCGGGACCTACCCACTCGTCTATCCACCCAAGGTGCATCACCGGTTGGCCTGACTTTGTAGCAGCTCCTGCTTCCTTCTTCTCGGTAGCAGCAAATCCTGTTCAGCAGCTCCACGCAGAAGGGGTATCTGGCCTTGGAGAGCCCTCACCAGTAACAGCTTGCAGATTTTGGAGATTTTCAACTTCCAAAAAATAGACAAAGTCCGAATGTAGAAATCTTCACAGCCGGGTGATGATGATGCCTTCTCCTTGGACAACGCCGGCTGACTGCCCTTGCTAAACTTTGCATTCTCACACATTTTGTTATGGAACTTTTTCCAAGTCCGAAGGTAAGCTGAGACTGGGCCCGTTCCACTCTTTGTATCCACTGCGTTTTGCCATAACTTTCGGCTCTGACCCGGTCTTGCGCAACTAGCTTTCCGCAGTTGGCACTTTGATCTTTTAGATGATAGGTTTCATTATAAATTTTAAAAACTCATAACTCCGGTTCTACTGATTGGATTTTTGTTGTTTTCATGTCAAATGCATTGTGGGTCACCTTGAAAGGGATTATGGCTGTTGCTTAGTAGGGTTTTACCCCCTCAACCAATCAACCCAAATTCTCACAGCTGCCCTTCATATTTTCCTTTTCTGTTCTCATCAACAATAGTTAGTTCATTACATTTAAAAAAACAAATCCAATCCATCCTCTTCCACTTCTAGCCCAGAACTTCTCCCATCAGACTGGTTTTCTCTTCTGGTTCTCCGTCCTATAATATTGCTGTATACATAGTAGATAGTCTACCTCACCCTGACCTTTTTTCCTTATAATTTAAAAAGATTTGAATGTTTGGTTTAGGATTCATCTCAGTTCAATAATCGGATTGGACTCCTGTGCTTCTTATGTTATTCAATGTAGGTGTGGAGCTTCTGCGAGATCTGGTGAATGAGCCATTTGGCATGATGGCACTTCGATGAAGTGGTTTTATCAGTCTTGGAATCTTACATTCAGTCTGTTTATACTCCCATTTTAAGATTTGCAATGTGTTAGAGTATTGTAAATTTGTTAAAACAGAAAGAAGTGCAAATCGAGGGTTCCCTTTATTTCATATTAAAAACAATTTAATTGCATGAGAAAATAGAGTATGTTATGCACTTTTTAGCCAGTAACCAGAAAGGGTTAACTTTAAAGAAAGCATTTCTAAGTGATCATTTATCCAAAAGGTTTTCTGTAAGAAGTTCAAACACCCATTTACTTTGTTATTTAAATGTATTATACTTTGATGGATAAATGCTCCACATACGGGAGTAGCCTATCGTCTTAGTCATCAGCCTTCCATGCTCCATTTTTGCCCCATCAGGCAGTAGTTCTCCTATAACCTCATTTGGAATGATATCCATATGTGCTGTTATAGGTGTTTTGGCCTAGTGGTTGTATTTAGTCCGACTGCTACATCTGGGGCAGCCATTCTCCAGGCCACTGCAATGTGAGAGTTCTATGCAATGGCCTCTGCCTGTCTCTGCCTGTCTCAATCGAATCACTCACATACCTGGGGCTGATGGAACAGGTCAGGAAATGTTTACAAGGCTGTTACAGTAGGTTAGCACTTTTTACCTTCCCTAAACCCCTTATATGGATTGGCATATAAAATTGGAGGCTGGAGGGCATAGACCATTAATGTTATGTTATGTTAATTGTTCTTGTATAGAGCACATTCACCAACGGTTTCTTGGCACTTTTGATAATACATACCTGCTGAAAAGAATTGAGTCAGAAGAGCCACAAAATTTAATAGGCTTGCTTAAATACCCAGATTTTCAAGTTTTTGTTTAAATAATTTGAAATCATTCTCATTGCAGATTTGTTCGACAAGGAGTTCCAAATTCTGGTGCCAATGCTGCAAAACTTCATCCACCTGATCTGCGCTTATGAACCTTTGGGACCGTGAGTCGATTGGCATGAGTGCATCTCAAGTTACGTATAGGGATGTACTTTACTACTTTTTAGTCACAACTTTAGGTGCTAAACCTCTCAAGCTTATAAAGACAGTGCAAGAGATTTTAAAATGTGGTAATTCCTTCACTGGCAACCAGTGAAGGTTTTTGAGCAGTAGAGTAAAGTGTGTATAATTTGGGAAGTTGGAATACTAATCTAGCAGCATCATTCAGAATTACTTGAAGCCTATGTTGATTGGAACTAGGCAGGCCCAGGTACACAGAGTTGGCATAGTGAAGTCTGGAAATGATGCTCACCATTTCTATCATGTTCCGAGCTCGAAAGAGGGTAGTGATCTTTTTCTCTGCATTTTTATTAAAAAAACATCCATTTACATGCTACTGATCCTGCTTGTGGTTTTACTGTTAGTTTGCCATTGATGACAACACCACAGCTTTTTGTAAAAATTGTAGGAACAGAATCCAATTCTCAAGGCCAACATAACTGATTCCACAGGCCAGCCTTGTATTTAGGTATGATTATCTCCAGCTTATTCGCATTGAGTTTTAACTGATTGGCGCTCATCCAACCAGCGATAATTCTCATTGTGTTTTGAAATGTGTCTTCTGATAAGGAAGAACCGTCAAGAAGGTTTTTCAACTGTGAATAATCAGCTTAATTGTAGATTCTACAGCCTTCAGAAACAATCTCCGCTTTTAATGGTTTGGTATACAAAAATAAAATAAATGACTTGATAGAGATGAGCCTTGTGGTATCCCACTGATTGGGTGTTTGGTCGAAATGATATTAAATTGTGCTGGCATTGTTGCGGGGATATAGATGACTGCATGGGTAACACTTAGTGTGGAGTGCATGGTGCTTTTTGGTCCCAGCAAAAAAAAAAAAAAGCAATGGCAAAACCAATAGGTTTGGCTTTGTCCGCCAGCCTTTTTTCAATTCTTGTTTTGTCTTGCATGGCTTTCACAAAACTTTATTATTTGGGAAGCTGCCGGGCATTTGTTCATCTAAAATAAAAAATTGACCAAAGGCAAAAAAAAATTTCTCTCAAAAAGCACACATTACCATAGTACTCCCTGGCACTGAAGGGAACTACTTTGTGTTTGTAAGTGCTCCTTGCAAAAGAGCAGCATGCCTTAACTCATGGGGGCATATTCTCAAGGAGCTATCGCCAAGCCAACGGCACTTTATCGCAGCCAAATCCGCGATAAAGTTATCACCCCATTACCAAGCTGGTGCTAACAGCCCATAACACCAGTTTACCTGCGATAGCAGTCGCAAAAAACATCGCCACAGAGGAGCCCGGCAACTAACGCTAATGATATGCACAGTAGGCGTTCCCGTGCAAAAAGCCGCGACACCACTCCACAACATTCTCAACGACCAGCCAGATCGGTGATAAGATCACAAAACATGCGCTAAGGCGCGTTAGCAGCAGGAAACTAACACCTGCTCCTACCTGGTGTAAAGTCGGACGACAACCGGCACCAGACAAGGGAGCACAGCCCAAAGCCACACATGAAGAACAACAGATGCCCTGGAGCAACCCATCATGCAGGCCTGAGCCCCAATAGGTCAACAACACCCACCGCCACCACCCCAGGACCACCCCCCCCGGGGCCCTACCCCAGGCACCCCCACCTCCCCCTATGGACAAAGATATTGCACATCAACTCCACGAAATCATGAACCAAACAAATCGCCTGAAGTCGCACAATCACAACACCCAACATACATGTGTGGCCAGAAAAAGGGAAATCATACACCCATATCAAAATATCCAAACAATACGTTTATTACAGAACAAACCCAAAAAATCTGAAGAGGCATGGCGGGTCGTCTCAGGACATTCTGTAAGTCACAGCCTGCAAAACAGAAATCTGGATCAGAAGGTGTGCCATGCGCCCATCAAAGTACAGAGAGAGACAGCGAAAGAGAGGAAGAGAGAGGGAGAGAGAAAGAGAGAGGGAGAGAGAGGGAGAGAGAAAGAGAGAGGGAGAGAGGGAGAGAGAAAGAGAGATGGAGAGAGGGAGAGAGAAAGAGAGGGAGAGAGAAAGAGAGAGGGAGAGAGGGAGAGAGTGCCGACACTGCGGACCTAGGCCTCACTGCTCACCTGCTGTCACCGGTGTGTCTCCAACCACGTGCCGGTATTCACAGCAGTCCCCCAGGTCCCTCATCTGAAACAGTTTCCAGAGACATGAATGGCAGAGCCCATACAGCTGCACATGCCATCATCGCTTGCCCGCCCATGCGCACACAGGCTGCTGCACCCCAGCCCCTCCCGCTGCCCAGCGGTGATTGCCCGCCCCTGCACAACCAGGCCTCACTGCTCACCTTCCCCCACCGGCGTGTCTCCAAGAGGCCCCACCACGTTCTGGAGGTATCTCCAAGCCCGGTGCCCGCGACCATGGCACCCTCCACATCATGCAGCCCCGCACCGCGGGCCACCAGGTCACACACCTGACTCTGGGTCTTGATTTCGCAATGGCAGAGACCACATCAGTGCACACTGCATCATCGTAGGGTGCACACCCGCTCAGCGCTTGAGGTGCCACTAACTCTGTGAAGCGCGACGCAATGCCACGTGGCGGGAGGGCCACACTGCCCGCTGGCCCAGGCCTACACTGTGGCCCAGCAGGGCTCACACTAATCCTTGCCAGTCCGGACCACCAGGACAGCGCATCATCGCAGGCTGCACACCCGCTCAGCACTTTAGGTGCCCCTATCTCACTGCACCGCAAGACACCGTCCTGTGGCGGGGTGCCTGTGCCTGCCGCAGTGTATCCGGTGCCACCAAGTTTGTGCCCCGCTAGCCATGGACCCTTAATGATTGAGTCCCGTTATGCGGACGCCATCATGTCACCCCCGGCACTGGGCAATGTGAGGTGGCAGGGCCCTAGGCCCTCATGCACACATGAGAACTACACGGAGACACCCAGTCAGAGAGAGTGGAAATGGCATCCAGCACGTGCGCCAGGCCATTTTTATTGCCAGGGTCACATGTCCTGTGATGCCAGTGCTGGATGGGTGTGGTGTGGGTGTACACCAGCCATGAGGGAGTGGCTGTGGCATGCTGACAACTAGACCTGTGAGCTGCAGATCCCCACAATGAAGACCTAGGACATGTAGCGCTGTTGTCCCCCCCTGTGTGCCTAATCGGAGTGGGCTGTCCTGGCATATGCCATTCCAGTGTAAGGGTGTGAACAATGACCCTGGGGCTCTGGGCGTGGTTCCGTCCTGAGCTGGACAAGGAAGTGACTAATGGATGTGTCTCCGTTGTAGTGTCGGTGCCACCCGGACCGGAATCGGCAATCTGTCACCCTGTGACAATAGTCCCACAACATGGGCAACATGGACGTAAGGGGGAATCACTGACCCTACATTCATCCATACTTCCACACTTGAAAAATCATAGACATGACACATCTGTGTGGATATGAATGTTTATTACACATTCAAGGGAGTGTTGCAGCTGGAGCAGTACAGGGCCATGCCAACCCCACTTCACATTGTCGGCCCGTGGAGGGCCAGCCAGAGTCCTCCAGGGAATGACAGGTACATCAGGAGAGGAGGACTTCAGTCCGCAGTCTGATAGCTGTGTCATTGGTGACCAAACAGAATATGGCAGTCCATGTCAAGGTCCGAGGTGAGTGTCGCAGAGTGCATCGGGGGACAGTGGAAGGTGATGATGCAGAGGGCAAAACCAAGCAGAAACAGGCCACATGGCGGAGATGAATGCTACTGCGTCCTCCTGACCACAAGGGTGGGTTCATCCGCATCTTCATCCTCTGCTGTTGCATGTGCCTCACATGTGGGTGGTGGTGTACTGTCCCCAGCACTGTGTGGCACAGACACATCAGGGGCCGGAGATGTGGATGGGGTGGTAGCAGCAGCATGCATCAGCGCCAGGCCTTGTGGCAGCAAAGCCATGAGGAAGGTCTTTAGGGCATTGAGGGACCCAGCTACCTCTCGCTGGTGTGCAGCCGTGGCAGTCGCTCTTTCCGCCTGCGTCAGCTCCATGTTCTCCATGATCCTCCGCATGTGTCCCAACTCCCAGGCGAGATCGCTGGAGGAACTCTGGCTAGACAGTCGTTCTTGTCGCAGAGTCAGGACTCTGGCGATGTCAGCCATGGTCCGTTGGAGGGCATGGAGCGGACTGTGGGTGTCCGTTAGGGACTGTGAGTGGTCCCTGATGGGACTTAGACACCCACATATGGCGTCTAGTTTGGCTGCCATGCGGTCGAACCCCACCTGCACCTGTTCAGCCATCTTTTCCTGGCACCCCAACACACGGCGTTAGAAGGCCATGTGTTTGTCGTGGGGGTCCTGGGAGGCAGCCGTGGTGGTGGGTGCTGCCTGCTGTGTGTACTGTGCAGGGGGGGCTCCTCATGGCAGCTGGGTTGCCCTGATCCTGGAAGTGGGCTGCGGAGGCTCTCCACGAGCTGTTCGAGGGCGTCTGAGTCGAAGGTGTGGTGGTCCTCTTCGTCATCAGAGAAGTGAGGTTCGGACTGCTCTGCAGGAGGTGTTGGATTTCCCCCTGCAATGTGAAGGGGAGATGCAGTTTGACATCGTGTACACATGTATGTTGATGCATTGTACATGTCTGCATTCAGAATGCATGACAGTGTACATTGTGACTGTTTGGGGGAGCTGCCTATTTGATGCGGGACAGTGGACATTCCGACTACATCACGGATGTGAGTTTGTACTTGTACATTGTCAACTCACATTTCCCTGCAGTGCCATATGTGATTGGCCAGTTTCTATGCACATGCGGCACCTGTTGTGTCCTCTGTTCTGTTGTGGACGTGTTGCGGTTTGTACCACCTCGTTGTCAATGTTGATGTGCTCTGCATGTTATGTGTGTGTGCCGCATTTTGGAGGAGTCGCCCCTGCAGCTCTGATTTAGCTGCCCTCCTCCCTTCCATGCGGTGTGCCTCTGGGTTCTGTGCTTCTGCAGTGCTGAGATGTTGCATACCTGTGTGCATTGGTCTCTTGGTGGGAGTTGTGGGTCTGGGGCATGGTTTGTCCGCAGATGTGCTATGCTTAATTGTGCATGTGTGCCATTGTGCCCATCTCCCCCTGTCCCCCCAGTCCTTGGTGGTTACTCACCCTGTTGCTGTTGTGTCCGGTCATGTTGAGCAGTGTCCGGTCCCCCGACTCCTGCCACCGTCTCCCCACTGATGACTGTGGACACCATTTCCTCCATCTCGTCCAGCTCCTCCTGTGGCGCAGGACTCGCACCTCCAGTCTGCATTGCTGCCTTCCAGTTGTTTGCGAGTTTTGCTTGGTTTTGCGCTTCACATCATTCCAGCGCCTCTTGACCTCATCTATTGTCCTCTTCAGCACTCCGACTGCATTCACCTTGTCCACGATGGTCTGCCATATTCCATTTTTAGTTGCCAGTGACACAGTGGAAGTGACGAACAGTGATTGATGGTGTTCTATCACCTCCGTTATCAGGATCCTGTTTTCCTGCGAACTGAACTTCGTCTTCCTCTTCTTCTTGTCCTTGCCATTCCCTGACCCCGAGGTCCCAGGCTGGTCCTCCGTGTGGCTTGTGGGGTTCTGGTTGTCCTCTGTCCTTGCTCCGGCTGCCTCCATTGTGCTTCGCTGTTGTTTGGCTTTTGTTGGTATGTTTTTTTCTACTTTTATGGTGCATTTTCCCGCATGACGCGTGGGAATTGCAGGCCTGTGGCTGGTTTTCGTAGATTTTTGTATCGCGATTGGCGTCATCGCTACAATTTTCGCGTTGGGGTTTCGCATTTTTGCGGCGTCGCGTTGTTTCTAACACGTTCATTTGACGCGTTGTCCTGTGACTATCGCATGGTACCGCCTTGTTGTGAATACCACGTTAACACGGAGTTGTTTTCCTGCGATGGACTGTGTAGGGTTGCGTTAAGCCACACTTGCGGTAGTTATCACATGTTCTTCATCATCAATATACTTTATTTCGGCCTATAAGACCATTAAAGTACAAAACACATTAAAATACGATATACATATATACAATTCATTAAAACTATGCTCTTCCATTATGCATTTCAGTTCATCTGTATACCACTTTTATATTTACAGGCAATATTGATTTAGAGAAGACTGTTATGTTTCCCTAGCTAGTTGGTCTTCTCAGAGGGGTATAGTTTGAGTTACTAGGAAAACTAAATAGGGAGGTTATTCCCAACCCGTCCCGTAGTCATTCCTTTGGGGAGCATCTGTTACCTCAATTGTGCAAAATCCCAATTATATAAAACTTCCAACCTGGAATAAAATATTCATACAAAGAATCAATAAAATATGAATTCAAAGCATCTATCAAATCTTAAAATTGTACACTTCATTTGCGGACGTAAAGAATCAGTAAAACTCCTATTATCAAAGTGGTGCAAAGTTCTCATATATGAACATGATTTCCCTTTAGTGCCCCCTAATTCTTAATAAAGGGGCTTTCATACCTCCGTTGCAGTTCTACTTTGGTTACTGCAGCGCCCCTATAGCCCCGCCAATCAGTCCTTTGTTCAGTTAAATTTACCAATTGCTTCGGGTCTTCAATAATAATTTAAGGTGGTGTCAAAACACCACTTCTCTGGCCCAGACCCACGTCATTCCTAAAAAATAAGGATTCCTCGAACCCAACTCATGTGCAGACTATAATCTTTGCCCCTTCTTTTTCCTGATGAAGTTTATGGCCAATAAGAAGCGACTAACACCAAATACTATTAGGCGGGAGTTGTCTGTTTTTAAAATTCTCAACATATCCTCCATTCTCCTAACATTAAAATACCTGCCTAGAGGTTTTATCCACTTTGTTCTAGGGCCATAATATGCAGAGCAAAAGAACAAAAAATGTGGCATGTCTTCTACAACCCCCATTTGGCATAAAATACAATGGGCCTCCCTATCCTCAAGCGAAGTAGAAGACCATTTAGCAACAAAGGTATTTAATTGCAGTATTCCATATCTGAATTTCAAATATAGACTCTTTGCTTGTTGTGGTTCTATCTCATCAAGGAACGGCTCAAAGCTAGGGGACATCTTGTGCTGGAGGAATTGAACAGTGAGCCTACCTTGTGTCCCACTCCTAATCTCTCTATCTCTAATAAAATCCCAATATATGATCTTAAACTCCGATTTAGATTCACGGGTCAATAGCCCCGGGTTCGACCAATATCTGCTCAATCCCAAATTAGTGAGCCACCCTCGGATGTGTTTTAACCAGGGAAACGTAAGATAGGTATCAAGTGCCTGCAGTTCAGCTAATGACTCTCTATATACAATTAGCTCTGGAGTTGTCCAAATTCTTATCCAGAACATCAGAGATCTCCAAACCGCAAGAGACTCCAAATGTTTAATGTCCAGATCGTATGTCAGAGGGATCAACGGAGTATTTTGGGGGAGGGCAACAAACATCCTCAGTATTTTATTCTCCATAATGCCTAAGGTCTTAAGATTTCCACTGCCCCAGATCTCTGCTCCATACAACGCTGCGGATTGTGCTCTTGCTTTGTAAACCTCCAGTGCCGGTGTAATAGCCTTAGAGGAAGTCGCCACCAACTTCTTGACGATAGGGATGGCGTTTTGCGTTAATATGGCTTTTGACTTCTCCGTCTGAGTAGACCAAGAAAGTCTGTAGTCAATGGTAACCCCTAGATATACAAAATTAGGTACCCGTTCCAGTTCAATGCCATTCCAATAGATTTTGCTTTTAAAACTTTTATGAGGCCTTATCGTCATGTATTTAGTTTTTGCTGGGTTCACCTCTAGGCCTTTCCCTTTACAGTAGTTGTTAAAACTGTGGAGCAAATTCTGCAGGCCATTAGGTGTCTGGGACAACAAGATGGTGTCGTCCGCAAAAGTTAGAGCGCAGATGTGATTGCCCCCTAATTTTGGAGAGTCATGAGCACAATTTTGTAGATGTTCTACTAAGTCGTTTACATATAGGAGGAACAGTGTTGGGGCCAGGACACAGCCCTGGCGCACTCCCCTCCTAACGGGAATTTCCTCTGTGAGCTCGCCATTTTTGCCCCATCGCACCTTGGCATAATTGTCTTTATGTAGCCTAATGATTTGGGTTAAGATCTCCTCGGGGACACCCTGATGGCTCAAATTTTCCCACAACTGGGCTCTAGGGATGGAATCGAAAGCCGCCTTTAAATCTATAAAGGCGACATATAGGTGGCTCGATTTTAATCTAGTGTATTTCCATCCCAGGATAAAGAGTCTAAATACTTGGTCAATTGTACTGATCTTCTGTCTAAATCCCGCCTGGCATGGTGACAATATGTTCTCTACGGCTATCCATTCTATGAGCCTATTTAAAATGTGTTTGGCGTAGATCTTTTGTAAAACGTCTATCAGACTTATAGGCCTGTAATTTGCCGGGTCGTCCCTTTTACCCTTCTTATAAATGGGGATTATTTCTGCTCCCTTCCAGGAGGGCGGCACCGGCTGTCCCCTGGCTATAGCATTTGATAGTTCGTTAATATATGGTACCCAAACTTCCTCACTATGCTTAAAGAGGTCCCCTGGTAATCTATCGGGCCCGGTGCTTTTGCTGACTTGACCGCAGCTACAGCCAAAGCCGTATCCTCTAGGCTAAAGATTAAAGACGGAGATTGGCTGTTTGGCCATAGTCCCCTGTGATTTTCCCCAGGCTTTCTGGCTAGATCCAGATTTTCCTCACTACAATATAGTTTTGTGAAATGGTTCTGCCAGGTTGTGGGATCTAAAAAATGGTCAGACGGTGTAAGGCCATGCTTTGTACCCTGCGTCATTAGCCTCCAAAACAGGGCTTGGTCCCCCTTCTTTGCAGCTACAATAAGTTCTTCCCATGTATTATCTTCCCAGTTCCTTTGGGCTGCCTTTTGGATTTTCTTATAATTAGATCTTTCCTTCCTAATCTCAGGCTGATTCTTGTTTTTGATGGCCTCAATTAAGAGGGATTTTGCTATCTTACAGTCCCTATTGAACCAAATACATGATGTATGTACCTCCTGAGTTAATACGTTCTTTTTGACTGAGGTTTTGTTAAATATACTTGGATTTCCTTTACCAATTTCTGATGGATATCTGTAATCTTAATTGTTACAGGGTACTGGGCTAGGTATGAACCTACCAGTTCGCTGAAGGTATTATAAATACCGATTAGGGGCTCTACCCGATCTAAAACTACAGGCCATCTAACTGACCTTCTGTTGTTAGCTATTAATGGATGCATTGCTTCGAACAGTGGGTGGGATTCTTCTGTTACATGAGTGGGGAAATAAATTCCATCCAGTAATAGACATAAAGGGAAATGATCACTTTCTGTTCGTGTATCAACTTTGAAATCTTTAGCATAAGCCCAATGTGAGGTAGAAATAAGTATGTAATCTATCCTAGAGCCTGTAGTTCCCCTAGAAAAGGTATTTGCGCAGGCAAGGTCTGAGGTAAAACGACCATTACAAGCTCTAAGGCCCTTCTCGACCGTAAAGTGGAGCATCTGCAGGGCGGAGGTGTTACCCCTTATTGTGCTCTTTGTTTGGAGGAGTGGGATCCCTCTGATTTGATCTTCCTCTTCTGTGACTACTTCCAGTCCCCCCATTGGTTCATAACAACAGTTAAAATCACCCCCTATTATAGTGATGTTTCTAGCACCTCCTTGAAATGTTCAAGCAGCTGCGATTCTCTAGAACTAGCCCTCGGTCTTATATATATATTAAAAAGATTCATCTCAGTAGTATTAACAAACTTGAGATTCAAGCCTAAGATGTCCTGCGAGTATGTGGGAAGAATTCTTATTGTGGCATTTAAGCTAGTTTTTACCCATACTACCAGGCCACCTGATGCCCTTCCTTTTTCCGCTTGCAATGCCTCAATACTAAAGGTTCTATATCCTAGCTTATGATATTGTTCCCTAGCCCATGTTTCCTGAAATAAGCAGAGGTCAAAATCCTCCACATAGCTTTGCCAATCTGGTTCCTTCATTTTTGCTTAAGACCTGCTATATTCCATGAAATTACTTTAATAACTTTTGGATTCTGAGGTGTATTATAGATCTGCGTCTCGTGTTGTACAAGACTTCTAGACTCCTCTTCTATTATAATAGTGTTATCTTCCCCAATTTTGGGCTGTGCTGCATAGCGCTCAGTGGAGGAACCCAACTGTTGGTAGAAGTTGCAGATTGGACTAACCGGGTTCGGCAATACTCTATGGGCAATCTCTTATCCACATTCAGTTCCCCCACTGATGGTATCACACTTTCTTGAGAATATGCCCCATAGTGAAGTCAGCCAATGGCTGAAGCGGGGTGATGAGTTGCCCCTTGATTCCAGTTCGAGTGGGTTAAGAAAATGTGAATGACACAACCACAGACAAATGGATGAAGTGTGGCTAAAAATCCCTATAATTAACTATGATATACAAGTAATTTTAGTAAAATCAAACGGTCTTGGCATACATAGTCCTAACAATGCCAATTGTTATGCCATTGGCTGGCACCCTTTTGCCTTTCAGAAAGAAAGAATGAAAGAAGCAAGAAGGAAAGAAAGAAGGCATTAAGCAAAGAAAGAACGAAAGATAACAGACAGAAAGCAAGAAAGTGAAAGAGGGAGAAGGGGAGAAAAGGAAGAAAAAGAAGGCATGAGAGAAGGAAGGAAAGAAGGGAAGAAGAAATGAAAGAAGGAAAGCAAGAAAGAATGAATGAAAGCAAGAATGAGGGAAAGACAAAATTAAAGAAAAAAGCAAGAAAGAATTAAAGAAGAAATGAAAGAATTAAAGAAAAAAATAAACCAAGATAGAAAGAAAGAAGTAATGAAAGAATAAAAGAAAATTGGAAACCAAGAAATAAGGAAAGAAGGAGTGGTAGAAAAAAGGAAAGCAAGAAAGAAGGAAAGAAGGAACGAAAGATAAAAGGAAAGCAAGAAAGAAGTAAAGAAGGAATGAGAGAAAAAAGGAAAGAACGAAAGAAACAAAGAAAGAAAGGAAGAAGGAAAGAAGGAAAGAATGTGAGGCAGGAAAGGAAGGAATAAAAGAAAAAGGAAAGAAAAAAGGAAGGTGGAATGAAAGAATGAAACAAAGAAACAAAGGAAGGAGGAAAGAAAGAAGAGATAAAATAAAGTGTTAGCAGTAATGCAAACTAAACACAATGAAGACTTTCTTCCTGGGATGGGTTGTTGGCTCTAGAAAAAACATTGAAGGCGACTGTATTGAGGTTAACTTTCAAAGGCCTTCCATTGCGCGTAATTTACTAAAACAGCAAGAAGATACTAGTGTCCTCAATTCTAACATTTGCTGCCTCCCTTTATGTTATTGGTACAAACTGTTGACAATGACTCTTCTTACCCCCTCTTAAACTCTACACAAGGGAATAATTTGCTATCTTAGAGGGTTTAGACGGGCTGGATTGACTGAGATATATTCCTCCTGGCAGGCCCAGCTTGGCGTCTAATAAGCTGACTCCTGAAATACCTTTGCTGTTTACGCCCGGCCAGAGCACAACAGGAAACTCTAACGATCACACATTAAAAATCCTGAGCTGGAATGTAGCCGGGTTACAATCTAAGCTGTCACGCCTGGACTGCTTTCCTTTATTAGCCACTATGATGTTTTAATGTTCCATGAGACTTGGTTACACACAACGCATACATAAATGGCTTTGCATGCAGTTATGACCCAGCAACTT
Source organism: Calotriton arnoldi (assembly GCA_963921515.1). NCBI lineage: Eukaryota > Metazoa > Chordata > Amphibia > Caudata > Salamandridae > Calotriton > Calotriton arnoldi. Next base: position 66,051 of record CAWUFW010010726.1, on the reverse strand, counting down.
CATCAAGGTCCAGGCGTGCAATGGGGGTGCTGGCGATTCGGGTGAACATCAAAGCAGGAGGCAGTGTGAAAGCTCTGGAGATAGCTGATGCCAATTTTGTGACTGGGCCTAGATATCTAATTAATTTTTAACCCTATTTGAATACATATCCTCCCTTCAAAAAAATGTAAGTCACAGTGGAGAGTTTGCGGGTTTCTTTATAGGGGGAAATTTAAATGCAAGACTCAGTTCAATAACCCTCCCTTAGCATATGCAAAGGATCTTAATCCTAATATCATAGCTATTACTTATGTACAAAATAGCTCTGATGTAAGAGGATGCAAGCTGGCACCTCTCCTGGCAGCCCATGACCTAGAAAATATTATGGACATTGCATGTAGTATTACTGAACCACTCCCTACATTCAGGGGTTGAGGCCAAACATCTACAATAGACTATATCTTCATATCTACAAACCTTGAAGATTTTTCGTTACATGGCAAAGTGATCCCTCTATTCACGGCGACCATAATCCTATTGAAGTAACATTTATTATGGCCCCAAAACCCTTATATAATAGGGAGAACGGGGCTGGGCACCTCCACCCCTCACCCGACAGATTGAGATTACAATGGAGACCTGTAGCACCTACACAATTATTTGAGGAAAGTGATTGGTGAGAATCTGTCCCAGTTGCAGGCTTGCCTTACTGAAGCCGACACCGTTAATCCTGCAGCCGTAGCTTTTGTTCATCTTCGTGATAATATCAAAAAAGAGCTCATGGTTCCGACTAAACCATGCTTGATAGGCCTAGATGGTTTAATCGGGAGTGCTCCATTGCTAGTCATCATCTGCGGTGTGCATTTAAGGCACCCCCAAAGAACCCACAAATTGTGGCAGAATCTCGCAAGCAGTATAAGCAAGTTATCTTTGCCAGGAAAGCGGAACTATTAAACCAGCAATGGGATTCCTTAGCCTTATCGGCAGGTGATAAGACTATCAGATTCTTTTGTGCTGCTGTAAAAGAGATGAAGAAATCGAATCAGAAAGAGACAAAGATTAGCTGCAAAATCACAGGCACACTTTACTAGAGTTATGCCCTGGAATATTCCAATATTGATACCCCGCAAGACCCAAAATTTGCTTTAGTACAACTGTCTTTTTAGGAAGTAGAGGAGGCACTCAACCAGAGTGACGAGGGCAAGGCCCACGGCCCCGATGGGGTCCCAATAGATCTCCTCAAATACAACCCTGGTTTCTGGGCACCTTTATTATTGAACATTTTTCACAGTCGTGCTTTTGTCCCCCCACTCCACACATGGTCAACCTCTATAATAGTGCCTATTTTTAAAAAGTGGAATCGTTCTCAGCCCAGTTGTTAAAGGCCCATATCGTTAAGAGACACAACCTTAAAAATTGTAGGTAGGGCTTATCCAACCGTACAGAGGATTGGACAAAAGAGAAGTCAATGCTTTCTCCCTGTCAGTAAGGCTTCAGATAAAAAGTTAGCATTGTGGAGCAGTGCCTTAACCTCAATTTGCTAATAGGAAAATACACTATAGCCAAAAATTCCCCAATTTACCTAGCTTTTATGGACTTAACCACTGCATTTGACAGTGTAAATAGCTCAAAGCTGAGGTCTATCCTGATTTTTCTTGGAATGGATGAAGCACTGGCGCACTTTCTGGCATATTTGCACAGGGGCATGAAAGCAGGAATAAGAATTAATATTCAGTGGGAGGTATCTGGAGATGTGGACATCCGCAGAGGTGTGAGACAGGGATGCGTTTTAGCTCCACTCTTTTTCATCTTGTATATAAATGACCTCCACCCCTTTTTACTTACCACTACCCCGATGTCGCCAAGATTAAAGGCTCTTTCTTACCAGCATTACTATATGCTGATGGCGCCGTGTTGATGGCCCGCACTCCGAAAGGGCTTTGTCAGCTAGTACGCTGTTTTGTAAATTTTATGGCATCACTAGATTTGCGCACTAATTTTAACAAATCTTTTATTATGTCATGTGACCCAAAGAAGCAATTTTAAAAGTGGGTGAATCAAGTCTAAATTATGCAAGCACTTTCCTTACCCTGGAATGGTTTTTGCTGATAATGGCTCATGGAAAGCCCACATAGCACATAGTGGGAGTAAATTCTCCAGAGCCATCAGGTCATTATTTAGTTTACAGTGACCCAGGAAGGGGTGAAGTCCTAGTTTCTTTATTGAAGATTTTTAAAACACAATGGGGTCGATTCCGATTCGGGCCGGAAAAAGCACCGACCGACTCGGATCCGGAAATTATACCGACCGACACGTACCTGTGGCGCCCGACACGCCAAGTACGATGCAAGGCATGCAAAATCCGACCGACACGTACCAAACCCAAGTCGACTGACCGAGCCGCACGGAAAACAGCAATCCGGTCGGAAAAACACGCGAATCCAACCGACCGACACGCACCCGGAACAAATCCGACCGAAACGTACACGCGAACTCCAAACTGCAAAGTACGATGCAAGGCGCGAAAACCACGAGCGAGTCGGAAGGAGGCTAAGCCGTACGACCGACACGCATACAAAACCGAGCCGAAGCAACACAAAACACCGCGACCGACGCGTACGCAGCATAGAAAACTGCACATACACAGCGTGAACGAAACGGAGAAGACCGTACGAGACAAATGCAGGGTCCGACTCGGTCACAAGAACGTTTCCAACATACACAGACAGTGCAAAGGAAAAATCACCCCAAAAAAGGCCAAACAAGCAATTACCAAGCCAATAAATACTGGGGGGTGGGGACAGAGAACAAAGACACACCCACAACTCCACCCATATAAAGGACACAAATCACAACCATGAGCCTTTGCAAATGCCATTCCACTGCCAGCACCCAAGAGAAAGCAACCACACACCCACAGCTCATCCCTCACACAAGCCACACACCATCAGCACACCAACAAATACCTACCTCACATACACCCAGCAAAACACACACTCACACACCCTCACCTGCACACCAACACACACATCACTCACCATCACCACCCATCACCATGCCCCCAAGAAGAATCCCAAGTTCCTAGATTGTGAATTGGAAGTCGAGATCCTCAGGGTAGAGCCACAGCTGTTTGGCACTCTGGTCCAACAGACCCCCATCTCCCAGAAAACCAAGATGTGGGAGAGGATCATCAACAGGGTGAACGCACAATCACCATGTCGGCGCACAAAGAGCGACATCCAGAACAGGTGGTATGACGTGCGCAGGAGGGTACGGGACCTGCTCAAAAAAGACTACATCAACAGCCAATACACCGGCAGTGGCCCTCCTGCCAAGCCAATATACCTCAGGCCCTGGGAGGGGAAGGTGCGGGCCATCCTTCCGCCAGTGAGCGTATATGGACTAGAGGACATCCCAGAGCCTGGTGAGTACACAACAAATGTACACAATATACTGCCACAAAACACACACACATCACTGTCAAGGGGAGAGTCAAACCAGGCACTCAAAGCAATTACACAGCAACCAGAACAGAATCATCCCAAAATGTGTATGTGAGTCAGATAAACACAACACATGCCATTAAAAAAGTCACATCCAACTGTCCATCACATGTACAAACACAACTACAACTACAGCTAGGCAGTGGCACAAATAGAACTAACAAACACATCCAGACATGTAGCCACCACAACAACACCAACACACAGTGAAGACCACGCAAAGGAAGGAATTCTGTGTATGCTGGCCAAGTCAGTGTAGCCAATAGCATCATGGGAGTCGCAGTCACACATATTGCCCCCCCCACAACTGTCCCATCAACACCACCATGAACCATGCGCACATCACAGGGAGTGGAGAAGGACTCACAAGATGGCTGACACTGGCAACTGCTGTGGGGAGCACAAGGCCCTGCTGGCAACTGTGCACCAACAAACAGCAGGACACCACTGACTGACATCCTGAGAGACAACTTCCACTCCCTGCAATGCAAGCACGTTCCATGGTGGGATATCTGGCTGGCTGGGTGGGAAGGAGGACTTGCAGCACTGACCATAGTCACAAGCACCTCCCCTCACACCCCCCAACACAAACTCCACAGAACCCACCTGGTAGAATGCAATGCCCCCATCCTAACACAAGATCCCACAAAGAACCACCACCCTGGGTTATGTTGTGTGAAGCACAGGGACACTCTTGGGACTCTTAGCCAAACAACTGCCAGGACAACACTCCCAGCCATCCTGTCAGCACAGCCAGCCCACCCCACAGGGAAGCAGAATCAAAAGAAGGAAGCATGGGCATGCTGGGAAGGGGGTGGAGGCAATAGCATGATGGGAGTCGTAGTCACTGATATTGGTCACCCCCACAACTGTCCCATCAACACCATCCTGAACCATGCTCACATCACAGGGAGTGGAGAAGGACTCACAAGATGGCTGACACTGGCTACTGCTGTGGGGAGCACAAGGCCCTGCTGGGAACTGTGCACCAACAAACAGCAGGACACCACTGACTGACATCCTGAGAGACAACTTCCACTCCCTGCAATGCAAGCATGTTCCATGGTGGGATAACTGGCTGGCTGGGTGGGTGGGAAGGAGGACTTGCAGCACTGACCATAGTCACAAGCACCTCCCCTCACACCCCCCAACACAAACTCCACAGAACCCAGCTGGTAGAATGCAATGCCCCCATCCTAACACAAGATCCCACAAAGAACCACCACCCTGGGTTATGTTGTGTGAAGCACAGGGCCACTCTTGGGACTTTTAGCCAAACAACTGCCAGGACAACACTCCCAGCCATCCTGTCAGCACAGCCAGCCCACCCCACAGGGAAGCAGAGTCAAAAGGAAGGAAGCATGGGCATGCTGGGAAGGGGGGTGGAGGCAATAGCATGATGGGAGTCGTAGTCATTGATATTGGTCACCCCCAAAACTGTCCCATCAACACCACCCTGAACCATGCTCACATCACAGGGAGTGGAGAAGGACTCACAAGATGGCTGACACTGGCTACTGCTGTGGGGAGCACAAGGCCCTGCTGGGAACTGTGCACCAACAAACAGCAGGACACCACTGACTGACATCCTGAGAGACAACTTCCACTCCCTGCAATGCAAGCACGTTCCATGGTGGGATAACTGGCTGGCTGGGTGGGTGGGAAGGAGGACTTGCAGCACTGACCATAGTCACAAGCACCTCCCCTCACACCCACCCCAACACAAACTCCACAGAACCCACCTGGTAGAATGCAATGCCCCCCATCCTAACACAAGATCCCACAAAGAACCACCACCCTGGGTTATGTTGTGTGAAGCACAGGGCCACGCTTGGGACTTTTAGCCAAACAACTGCCAGGACAACACTCCCAGCCATCCTGTCAGCACAGCCAGCCCACCCCACAGGGAAGCAGAGTCAAAAGGAAGGAAGCATGGGCATGCTGGGAAGGGGGTGGAGGCAATAGCATGATGGGAGTCGTAGTCACTGATATTGGTCACCCCCACAACTGTCCCATCAACACCACCCTGAACCATGCTCACATCACAGGGAGTGGAGAAGGACTTACAAGATGGCTGACACTGGCTACTGCTGTGGGGAGCACAAGGCCCTGCTGGTAACTGTGCACCAACAAACAGCAGGACACCACTGACTGACATCCTGAGAGACAACTTCCACTCCCTGCAATGCAAGCACGTTCCATGGTGGGATAACTGGCTGGCTGGGTGGGTGGGAAGGAGGACTTGCAGCACTGACCATAGTCACAAGCACCTCCCCTCACACACACCCCCAACACAAACTCCACAGAACCCACCTGGTAGAATGCAATGCCCCCATCCTAACACAAGATCCCACAAAGAACCACCACCCTGGGTTATGTTGTGTGAAGCACAGGGACACTCTTGGGACTTTTAGCCAAACAACTGCCAGGACAACACTCCCAGCCATCCTGTCAGCACAGCCAGCCCACCCCACAGGGAAGCAGAGTCAAAAGGAAGGAAGCATGGGCATGCTGGGAAGGGGGTGGAGGCAATAGCATGATGGGAGTCGTAGTCACAGCTCTACATCCCCCACCACATGGCCCAGCAAGCTCACACTCACGCATGCACATCCCACAGAGAGTGGAAAGGCCCATCAAAGATGTCTGACACTGTTGCTGTGTCGTGGGGAGCACAAGGGCATGCTGGGTACTGCACACCAACCAACAGCAGGACACCACTGTCAGCCATCTTGCCATTGCTCTCACACCCACACACACTGAACTCCCCACAAAAGCAAGTAAGTATGGGAATGCTGGGAAGTGGGGTGGAGGCAATAGCATGATGGGAGTCGTAGTCACAGACATAGCTCACCCCCACAACTGTCCCATCAACACCACCCTGAACCATGCTCACATCACAGGGAGTGGAGAAGGACTCACAAGATGGCTGACACTGGCTACTGCTGTGGGGAGCACAAGGCCCTGCTGGCAACTGTGCACCAACAAACAGCAGGACACCACTGACTGACATCCTGAGAGACAACTTCCACTCCCTGCAATGCAAGCACAGTCCATGGTGGGATAACTGACTGGCTGGGTGGGTGGGAAGGAGGGCCGGCTGTCAACCAAACACAACCAATGCAGACCATGTTCACACCCCAAAAAATACATAGAAATGCCCAAATAATGCAGGACAATGTGCCACACCAATATCAACCCCTGACTGTGACGACTTAGGACAATGCAATGTACAGGCCCGCACCCAGAGGCACAGTCACAACTGTCATGTGTGTCAACCATTGATGCCTGCAGAAACATAACATACATTGTGTGTGTCTCCCAAAAACAGGTGATGATGGGGACACAGCAGCAGACGCTGAGGAGTCCCAGTCCCAGGCTCAAGAGGATGCGGAGCTCACTGGCGTCGTACAGCCTCTGTCCTCCTCGGACGAAGAAGACCAACCTGGCACATCCGGTGCAAGTCTACATGCAGCACCAGCAGGACCACCAGCTGCAGCACCAGCAGGACCACCAGCTGTACCCCCTGCACCCACCCCTCCAACGACTGTCACCACAAATACCATCCCTGCCGACATGGACAGAACAAGGAGCAACACCAGCACAGGGACCCTGGACCAACCTGGGGCCATGGACACCACCACCACCACCAACCCCCAAGGTGGACCAGGGTCATCTGTGCGTGCCACTGCACGCACTGCACATGTCAGCAGGGGTGGTGGGAGGGTGGGAGACAGAGGTCGCTGCTTGCAGAGGTTGCTGGTGTGCATGATGACCCACAACTGGTACGCATAGCTGATGCGTACCAGTCCAGCACCGGAGACCTCAGCCAGGTAGTGGGGCTCCTCAGAGACATGAAACAGCAGCAGGCTGCCCATCATGCCCGCTTGGACTCCCACATGTCCCACGTGGAGTCACACATGTCCCGCGTGGACTCACACATGTCCCGCGTGGAGTCCAAGTGGGATGCACTGCATGAGATGACGGCGGTGCACAGGGACATTTTACAATGCCTCCGCCAGATGAACAGCAACCAGTCCACACCTCCCTGTGTGCCAACAACATCTGGTGCCGAACAAACTGCAACTGCCACAGGGAGGGAGGATGACTCTGGCGGAGAGTCCCCTGCACCGCAGCAGCCTGTACTTGAGGGGCCCCCCAAGAAGAGGGGTCGTCCGAGGAGGGGCAAGTGAGAGGCCGATGGCCAAGCGCAACTCCCAGGAAGCCTGAACCTGTTATGGATGTTCACCTTTGTGCACAGACTGTTCACCCTGTTGACGGCAACACTACTCCCACACATTGCATGGGGAGTACAAGTTGGACCAATGTGTCAGACAACTGTGGCCCGATACTGGGGATTCTGTCTACCAGGACTTTCAATTCACCTAGGAACTTCGGATTGCAAGATTTATGTACAGCACTACCCATCCTATGCACTATTCACACAAATGTATCACAATAAACACACTAATACACCATACTTGCCTCTGTTGTGATTCCAACGTGGGTGCTGTTATGGGGATGATGAACTGCAAAATTACACTGTGTATGCGAACTGCAACAGCAAGGACAACACAGGCATGTGAGTAAAGGCAACGTGACACATATGAGGGAGACACACCACCAGGGCAACACAACACATACACACCTAGGCCATCTGACTCATTGCCTACACTGATGTTGCCAGGGAAGACGGTGCAATGCACAGACACCACACCCATTCCCAGTTGTAGTCAAGTAGCCCACAGGTGCAGTAAGCAAATGGCAGTGAAATGTGTGACCACAGACAACGCACATCACAAAGTGAAGCACAGGTTTATTACACAGTTGCAACATGTCGTAACCACTACAGATGCAAGGTAATCCCACCTGGCAGCGGGCACACAGTCAACAACTGTAGACGGAAGGAAGTCCATGGGTGTGGCGCACATCACCTGTAGGGACACAACAGCTACCAGCCTGGAAGTGCAATCACGTCGTCGGTGGACACAGTTGACCAAACGAATCTGAAAGTACCCTGTGAAGGACAGAAATGACACACAGTCAAAAGCAATGGAGTACAGGACAGAACAGCAAAACTCATGCACAATACATGTTACAAGATACCCACCCAGAACCAAGTTAGCATGTCAACACTGTTGGGGAGTACAGCCCACCTGTAAGCACACATCGCAACACACATCCAGTCAAGTAGCCCATGGACACACTCCAACAGCACCAGAGCACCACCTACACATCATGCCAACTCACATCATTGACATGACACCTCATGATCCTCACATTCAGCTAAATGTGTGTGATGGTCATGTCTGCAAGACACACCACCAGTGCATTGACCGAGTGGTAGTGCTTGCGGTTCCTGTAGGCCTGCTCCTGGGCCTGTGGTGGTACCAAAGCCACATGTGTCCCATCAATGGAGCCAATGACATGCGCCATCCTTCCCAGGGCATAAAAGTCACTCTTCACGTCAGTGAGTCGTCGCAGTCTAGGGAAATAGATGTACCGGTTCAGGAATAGCAACATTGCCGCCAAAACATCGCGGAGCACACGGCTCAACATGGTCTGTGACATCCCACCAGCAGTCGCCAGAAGTATGTTGGAAGGTACCGGTGGCAAAGAAGTGTAGGGCTGCCATCACCTTCCCCTTGGGGGTCAGCGCTGTAGGATACGGCCGGCCAGGCTGCAAATGTGGGGACAACTGCACTGCCAAATCCTCAATCAGCTGCCTGGTGAAGCGGTACCATCGGATGCTGTCCCGTTCCACCATCGTTGCCAGGTCTGGGAATGGTCGATGGACAGCAGGAGCCCTGCAGTGCAGAGGAGAAGTAAGCAAGATTGTCAGTCACCCCACATATGCGGCATTGAACACACTCAATATCCCAACATACATCATTATGAGGCACAACTACATGAAGTGTGCAGTTCCGTAAGGACATGTATGGTACATACATGGCCAACATCTGTCAACACGGTCCAACAGGTGGCATCAATTAGTCCCAGGTTGGCCCATTGGATATCATGAGGCCGTGTCACAGTTCCCATCTCCTGCTGCCGTGTCACAATCACCCCCCACAGTGACATGTGAGGACAGATGTGCCCCAGGCACCACAGCTCAACGACAGGTACATTCCCAGGGACCCTGTATTGCCACATGGACACTGGCATTACATGGAGTATCATGTATACACCACAGCAAAACAACCATGACCCCCACAGGTAGTGGTCCCACTTGCCACGGCAGGACAGACATGGACGTCTGTGACACACACACGCACAACATCAAAGTCCATGCACACACAACGTGGATGTGGAGACTGTCTCCCATTGTGCACATGAAATCAGAGACATTGTAAACACTACATGCACAAAGACTGTGGAGGACCATCACTATTGTGCCACTGGGACACCCTGGCTCAAACATACCGTCCCACATGGGACTCACGGGGTATGTGACATGACATACAAATACACCACCGTGAAATGTGACCATGGCACATGCACAGATATGAACAGTTGCACATCACAGTGGTCATGTACACGTAACACCCAGGATCCTGTCCCCATTAACAAGTGCACAGCCTGGGGGTGGCTGCCCACAGGTGACACCCACAGGACAACATGTACACCAACATACACAGAATAGGAAATTCAGCCTTACATGCCTTATGATAAAGTTTGGACAGGCTGTCGTGATGTAGGTGTGCCCCTCACTCCCTGGGAGCTATCTGTGGCTGGCATATGTCCATCTGAAAAAAAGAAAAAAAAACAGAAAAAGGGGGGAGAAAGAGGGACGAAACTAGGTCCACCCTCCTAATGCAATAGTAGACCTACAAAACCGGTGTGACCGGATAGGGACCTAGCTGGGGTGTAGATTTTCCACTCAAATGTGAGCTCGAAAATCTTGAGAAAGGAAAGCTTTCCTTTCTTGAGTCCCCTCACTCACCAGGGTTTCCCCATGGTGACATGCTTCATCATAGGGGCCATCTCAACCCGCTGCGGGCTGAGGCGTGCTACGACTTGCGATGAGACGTAGGAGCACTAATCGTGAGGAGCTATGTGTAGTGCAGTGATGTGGTGGAGTGGAGTTAATTAAAAAGTACCTAACTAGTGGGCAGAAAAAACTTTATTCAGGCTCCTAGTCAGTCTATTAAAAATTGGGGTTAGTCTCTAGTGAACCTAACTGAATGCGTTAGGGGTCCCTAGTAGATGTCAACATGTTTCGAGCTTCCCACAGCTCTTCTTCAGGACAACACAGGGTCCCGCCCTGTGTGTACCACTCCAAAGTGACCTACAGTGATATACGTGAAAAACAACGAAATGCTGCAAAAATAAGGCAATTGTTAATAGTACATACGGTACAAAATTGTCACGTAGTATGGGTACATAATAGTCCCGTAGTATCTGTAAAAGGAATAAAGAAAGAACAATGGTTAATGTAACCCTACCCCCTCTTGGGGGTGGGTGGAATAAAGCGTAATACTCAAGGGCTCCTTGCGATGCGTGCTTTCAAACTGCCAAAATGTGAAACACCATGCAGAGCTGCAGAATAACATGCTTGCCTAAAGTTATGGTGGAATTAAGGCATTTTTTAAAACATTAAAGAATAAAGAGGGGTTAAAATATGTACCTAGTAACTACACCGTGGACATGACAAACATATAGACATTACATATAACATAAACAACATACTGTATTTTAAGCAACAATGTGCCTCATGGTCTCAACCGGGGTGAGAGGGTTCCAACTGGAACTCTAGAAAAACGAAAAACGAAGGAGAAACGTTGTAAGTTGCCGTTTTACGATCGAGGATCGTGTTAGACTCGAAAAATGCAGAAGAAAGCCGAACGCGCCGAGGGCAATTCCCGCAGCGTGCTCGGTTCCGTATACAACCTGAAAAACAATCCACTTACTTGTGTGATAACCTCTCGGTCAGTAGACCAAGCAAGATTCTCCCTTGAGACCGCATATTGGCGTGTCTCACTCGGGAGCTGGATTAAAAGGAAGTGTTTCCGTCTAGTCATGCTAGGATGCCTAGAGTGGAAACCTTCCAAAATGGCCGTCTTGTAATGTGCTAATGGCGTTGCCCTGTTGGGAGTGAAAAAAACTTTACTTCATTTACGAAAATGGGGCAAAGGAACGTACTATTCATTGATAACCAAATACATAAAGACATGAAACAGAAAAAACACAAAACAGTGGTTGGGACAAGTGATATCCCGTCCGCATTCACCATTTGGTCGTGAGCGATCGTGAAAGGTTGCTGTGTGTTTAGTTTTGGTGAGGCATAATTTGAAATTTAGAAGTTGCCAGATTTCTGCCAAAGAAAAAACGTGAGAGACCTGTTGGAGGTGCTTTTAATAATAAACGGCCTCTGTTGATGATGGACCAGAGATATGAAGTTTAGACAAAATGTCATTATTGCCTAAGAGATAATTGGTGTGTAATGTCACAGAATTGATGGTACCTAAACAAATACAGGTTGTTGACCGGGGGTATGCCGCACAACCTGCGATTTGTCAGTATCCATATATGGTGTGTTATATTAAACACAGGATAATCTGTTACATGTTTTCCAAACGCTAGGAATTCAGTATAAGAGTAAATTTTGGGCGAAAAGACAAAAATGAGGTGTAGGTCATTATATAAATTGGCCCCACGGGACATTATCGTTCAGGCCCCGACTGTCTGCCCGTAGTTTGAAAACCCAACGTTGTTCTTTCTCATGGAGTCTCTTTTCTTGGTTCTCACTATACTTTATGTGTTCTAAGACCACCCACTTCATGTCGTTTGGTGTGTGCTTAGTTTCTATAAAGTGAGAAGTCATTTTTGTTGTGGCCCTCTGACATCTTATATTGCTACGGTGTTCCACTATTCGGGTACTGACTTTTCTGGTAGTCATACCAACATAGTGTAGATTACATATACAGGTAATCAGGTATACGACTCCTGTGGTGTTACAGTTAGTGAAGTTCCGTAGTTCCCAGGTCATATTGTTGTTGAATTCCACTTTCTTAGTGGCAGCAGTCAGATGGCAAACGCTGCAATTGTTACAGGGATAGTGTCCTTCTGGTAATGGTTGGAGCACCTTTTGTAGTCCATCTGATTTTCCCATACTTCTTGGGCGTGTGTGGACAAAATGGTTTCTCAGATTTTTGCCTTTTTTGTGACTGAACATAGGTTTCGGTATGTTTAAATCACCACTATTGAGTGTCCTCCAATGTTTGTTCACTATTTTCATTACTTTGTTGGATGCAACGTTGTAGGTAGTTATACATATTGGTCGTTTCTCTTTCATTGCTGATTGTCGAGGTTCAAGGAGGGCCTCTCTGTGATTATTCAGGGCTCTTTTCTTGGCTTTTGAAACTAACTGTCTAGGATATTTCCTTGCTATAAGCTTGTCTGCCAGGTCTCTCGCTTGAATATTGTAATCATCCCTTTCAGTACAGTTGCGTCTTAAGCGCAAAAATTGTCCGAAGGGAAGATTTTCTTTCAAATGTCTAGGGTGGAAACTGTCAAATATTAGGAGACAGTTTTTAGCTGAGATATATGCCAGTCACATGTACAGTGATGCGTTGAACAGCAATGGACTGATCGGTGCCCCCGGCCGGCCCATTGCATTCAATGTGTGCGGGTACGCGTTGTACCCTGTACGCGTTGTACCCTGTACGCGTTGTACTGCAATGGACCGATCGGTGCCCCCGGCCGGCCCATTGCATTCAATGTGTGCGGGTACGCGTTGTACCCCTGTATGCGTTGAACTGCAATGGACCGATCGGTGCCCCCGGCCGGCCCATTGCATTCAATGTGTGCGGGTACGCGTTGAACCCCAGTCCGCGTTGAACTGCAATGGACCGATCGGTGCCCACGGCTGGCCCATTGCATTCAATGTGTGTGGTGCACGCGTTGTACCCCTGTACGCGTTGTACCGCAATGGACCGATCGGTGCCCCCGGCCGGCCCATTGCATTCAATGTGTGCGGGTACGCGTTGTACCCCTGCACGCGTTAGTACCGCAATGGACCGATCGGTGCCCCGGCCGGCCCATTGCATTCAATGTGTGCGGGTACGCGTTGTACCCCTGTACGCGTTGTACCGCAATGGACCGATCGGTGCCCCGGCCGGCCCATTGCATTCAATGTGCGCGGTACGCGTTGTACCCCTGTACGCGTTGTACCGCAATGGACCGATCGGTGCCCCGGCCGGCCCATTGCATTCAATGTGTCGGGTACGCATTGTACCCCTGTACGCGTTGAACTGCAATGGACCGATCGGTGCCCCGGCCGGCCCATTGCATTCAATGTGTGCGGGTACGCGTTGTACCCCTGTACGCGTTGTACCCCTGTATGCGTTGAACTGCAATGGACCGATCGGTGCCCCGGCCGGCCCATTGCATTCAATGTGTGCGGAGTACAGCGTTGTACCCCTGTACGTGTTGTACCCCTGTACGCGTTGTACTGCAATGGACCGATCGGTGCCCCGGCCGCCCATTGCATTCAATGTGTGCGGGTATGCGTTGTACCCTGTACGCGTTGAACTGCAATGGACCGATCGGTGCCCCGGCCGCCCATTGCATTCAATGTGTGCGGGTACGCGTTGTACCCCTGTACGCGTTGTACCGCAATGGACCGATCGGTGCCCCCGGCCGCCCATTGCATTCAATGTGTGCAGGTACGCGTTGTACCCTGTATCGCGTTGAACTGCAATGGACCGATCGGTGCCCCGGCCGGCCCATTGCACTCAATGTGTGCGGGCACGCGTTGTACCCCTGTTCGCGTTGAACTGCAATGGACCGATCGGTGCCCCGGCCGGCCCATTGCATTCAATGTGTGCGGGTACGCGTTGTACCCCTGTACGCGTTGAACTGCAATGGACCGATCGGTGCCCCGGCCGGCCCATTGCATTCAATGTGTGCGGGTACGCGTTGATACCTCTGTACGCGTTGTACCCCTGTACGCGTTAGTACCGCAATGGACCGATCGGTGCCCCGGCCGGCCCATTGCATTCAATGTGTGCGGGTACGCGTTGTACCCCTGTACGCGTTGAACTGCAATGGACCGATCGGTGCCCCGGCCGGCCCATTGCATTCAATGTGCGCGGCACGCGTTGAACTCCTGTACGCATTGAACTTCAATGGACCGATCGGTGCCCCGGCCGGCCCATTGCATTCAATGTGTGCGGGTACGCGTTGTACCCCTGTACGCGTTGTACCGCAATGGACCGATCGGTGCCCCGGCCGGCCCATTGCATTCAATGTGTGCGGTACGCGTTGTACCCTGTACAGCGTTGTACCGCAATGGACCGATCGGTGCCCCGGCCGGCCCATTGCATTCAATGTCGCGGATACGCGTTGTACCCCTGTACGCGTTGAACTGCAATGGACCGATCGGTGCCCCGGCCGGCCCATTGCATTCAATGTGTGCGGGTGCGCGTTGTACCCCTGTACGCGTTGTACCGCAATGAACCGATCGGTGCCCCCGGCCGGCCCATTGCATTCAATGTGTGCGGGTACGCGTTGTACCCCTGTACGCGTTGAACTGCAATGGACCGATCGGTGCCCCGGCCGGCCCATTGCATTCAATGTGCGCGGGCACGCCGTTGTACCCCTGTACGCGTTGAACTGCAATGGACCGATCGGTGCCCCGGCCGGCCCATTGCATTCAATGTGTGGAGTACGCGTTGTACCCCTGTACGCGTTGTACCACTGTATCGCGTTGAACTGCAATGGACCGATCGGTGCCCTGGCCGGCCCATTGCATTCAATGTGTGCGGGTACGCGTTGTACCCCTGTACGCGTTGTACCCCTGTACGCGTTGTACCGCAATGGACCGATCGGTGCCCCCGGCCGGCCCATTGCATTCAATGTGTGCGGGTACGCGTTGTACCCCTGTACCCCTGTACGCGTTGAACTGCAATGGACCGATCGGTGCCCCGGCCGGCCCATTGCATTCAATGTGTGCGAGTGCGCGTTGTACCCCTGTACGCGTTGTACCGCAATGGACCGATCGGTGCCCCGTCCGGCCCATTGCATTCAATGTGTGTGGTACGCGTTGTACCTCTGTACGCGTTGAACTGCAATGGACCGATCGGTGCCCCGGCTGGCCCATTGCATTCAATGTGTGCGGGTACGCGTTAGTACCTCTGCACGCGTTGTACCCCTGTACGCGTTGTACCGCAATGGACCGATCGGTGCCCCGGCCGCCCATTGCATTCAATGTGTGCGGGTACACGTTGTACCCCTGCACGCGTTGAACTGCAATGGACCGATCGGTGCCCCTGGCCGGCCCATTGCATTCAATGTGTGCGGTACGCGTTGAACCCCTGTACGCGTTGAACTGCAATGGACCGATCGGTGCCTCCGGCCGGCCCATTGCATTCAATGTGTGTGGGTACGCGTTGTACCCCTGTACGCGTTAGTACCGCAATGGACCGATCGGTGCCCCGGCCGGCCCATTGCATTCAATGTGTGCGGGTACGCGTTGTACCCCTGTACGCGTTGAACTGCAATGGACCGATCGGTGCCCCGGCCGGCCCATTGCATTCAATGTGTGTGGGTACACGTTGTACCCCTGTACGCGTTGTACCCCTGTACGCGTTGTACCGCAATGGACCGATCGGTGCCCCGTCCGGCCCATTGCATTCAATGTGTCGGGTACGCGTTGTACCCCTGTACACGTTGAACTGCAATGGACCGATCGGTGCCCTCGGCCGGCCCATTGCATTCAATGTGTGCGGGTATGCGTTGTACTCCTGTACGCGTTGAACTGCAATGGACCGATCGGTGCCCCGGCCGGCCCATTGCATTCAATGTGTGCAGGTACGCGTTAGTACCCCTGTACGCGTTGTACCCCTGTACGCGTTGAACTGCAATGGACCGATCGGTGCCCCGGCCGGCCCATTGCATTCAATGTGTGCGGTACGCGTTGTACCCCTGTACGCGTTGTACCCCTGTATGCGTTGTACCACAATGGACCGATCGGTGCCCCCGGCCGGCCCATTGCATTCAATGTGTGCGGGTACGCGTTGTACCCCTGTACGCGTTGAACTGCAATGGACCGATCGGTGCCCCCGGCCGGCCCATTGCATTCAATGTGTGCGGGTACGCGTTAGTACCCCTGTACGCGTTGTACCGCAATGGACCGATCGGTGCGCACTCCATTGACAATGGGCTTGCCTGGCAACGGACGCGTTTTCGAATTTCGAACGAGTCGGTTGCTTGAAAATCAGTTGGTCACCCACAACAATGTTGCAAAATCATGTATGTCATGAAGTTGAAGATTTGAAGGATGCTGTGGGCGTGTTTTGGTGCTGCTATTCCATGGATTGGCCAGATTCAGACGATGCAAACGACTTGGACCTATCACTTTGGACACAAGGGACAGTATCTGCCTCTCCAGCACATATATATTGCTGGCTGTTCCCCTGAGAGCTCACTTGCCTGCACTACATGCTCCAGGACGACATCTGCCACTGCACTGCTGCTGTCTCTGCCCCTCTGGACCCTGCAATGGCACGTACTGTGGAGAGAGCCCCAGCCTTCAGCCTTGAAGAGAACCAGGCCCTGCTGGACAGCCTACTTCCACAGTACAGCAAGCTGTATGGGACACCAGGGGAGCAGGTGAGTGTTCTGTGCACTGCCTTTCTGAATGTGCATATTGTCTGACTAGCAAGGCTGAAAGTCTGCACGCCACTGGCTATCAGGCTCACTGAGTAGTTGTCACCCTCCATAGTGTGTAGTGACATGCACTGGACAGGTATGGTGCAGTGACAGTGCATTTGAACAAGGTTTTACTTCCCATGCAATGATACCATGTAGTGACGTCTGGCAAACTGTCCATGGGCAGCTTTGCACTGCCTGTGTACATCATGTGCCCCTGTGATTGAGACATGTATATACAACTGTGTCATGCACGGATATGTTGCATGTGTAGTAATGGCCTTTTCACTTTGTCATCCTGACAGGTTAATGCCCATCGGAAGCAGGAGATCTGGAAGGACATCGTCCGGGCTGTCCGGTCCATGGGGGTCTACAAGCGCCGGATCCGCAACTGCCAGAAGAGGTGGCAGGACCTTCGGGGCTGGACCCGGAGGATTGCACGGGTCCAGCTGAAGCTGTCGCCTCCTCGCAGGAGGGGCGGAACACGGACCCTGACCCCCACATGCTCCAGATCCTGGCGGTGGTGTTTCCAGACCTGGATGGGCAGCTGAAGGCCAGACAGCAGCAAGGAGGGGTGAGTCAAAGACTGCACTGTGAACTCTGTATTACATGCTTTGTGCCCTCCTCTGGCCTGGTTCAACTGCCACAGTGCAGCAGTCATGTTGTCCAGGAGCCATGTCCCTCTATTGTGCACTGCCCACTGCTCATCTGATACCCAGGTGTGGCCCTTACATTCAGGGAATTGTGTCACTTGGGACTGTGTCCTTGCAGTTTGCTTCACTAAAGGTGGGGGACAGCATCTGTTTCCCTAACTCTGTTGTGGGCATCATGGGTGGGTCCATTGTTCACACAACGCCTGTGTTCGGACATGTAATCTGCGTGTTGCTTTGATATGCAGTCCACTTGCTGAGCTGAGCCACCACATGTGCCTGGGGTATGTGGCACACGCCCATGCAGCGGGTGGGAACAATGTTTGGGCCCCAGGAGTGTGCAGATTATGTGTGTCACACATACATAGCCAGCTATCCACTGTCCAGGGCTCATCCCTCATTCATGTGGAGCAGGACAGTCATGCCTACTCCAGGCCATGCAATGCACTCTGTACTCCCACTCCCGTGTATCAGCTGACACATTGTGCGCAGTGATTTGACCCCTCAGGTGTCTGCCTCTGTGTCAGTGTGCTGTGGATTACTTGCCAGGACTGCTGGGGTGTTTCTTGGTAGGGGCTCAGCATGCCCCTGGAGATGTGACCATAGGAGACGATACTTGTGTGTCACATAGGTGTTTGATCAGCTGCCCGTGCAGACTGGGGTATGCGAATGTGAAGTTCAGGCAGCTGTTCCCCATTCACAGCAGATTGTGAGGGGCTCAGGTTCAGAGGGTAGTGTCACAGGTCTCCCATATGTCCAATAGGTATGACCTGGACAGATGAGGGTTAAGATGATGTGTTGTGTGGGGGATGTACATGTGCACTTGTGCAGCTCCAGGACTTGCATTCCCCATGACCTACTATTGTGACACAGTGCATAGTGTTGTTGTCTGGCTGCCAAGTCATACATCACTGAGACAGTGATGTATGACTTAGCAGTCATGCCTCTGCCATGGCATGTGTCAACTTATTGGTGGTCCTGCAGGGGAGTGACATGTGCTACATGCACACCATTGTGGCGCTGGCTATCAGGACATGGGTGCATCATGGTGTCTGTCGCTGGTATGCATCACATGCATTTCCTATTTGACTCTGGGCATCCCTTTCATCCGGAAACCTGTACTGACTCAGTGGCAAGAGCTGTGATGTGTGCATGTCCACATGCCACACCGTGTCCTCTGCACTGTCCAACTACTGTGTACTTGGTGCATGTGTCCACACTGGGGTGTTGCAATCCAACAGACACCAGACAGATGGGTGCAAGGCCATGTGGGATGTGAGTGCCATGCTTGGCATCAGACTGACAATTGGCTTCTCCTGTTCAGTTAGGGCACTTTTAGCAATGTACAACTAATGATGCCAGGGCTTGCTCTGTAATGTGCTGTGCTCACAGTGGTGTGTGCGTTTGGTGCAGGTGACTGATGTCTGTCTGTTTCCCCATTGTTTGCAGATACATCCACGGCCACGGAAGGGGACAGCTCCACGGACCAGGAGGAGCCAGAGAGCCAGACTGGGTCAGCAGCCGAGGAGTGGTCGGAGGGACCCAGTGGCACGGAGGGCGAGGGGAGCCACACCGAGGAGTCCTCAGCACCATCCACCTCAGCTGAGGACCAGAGCAACTCGGAGGATGACTCCCTTATGGAGGCGGGTGTCAGCAGCCACCACACCCCAGCTAGTGTTGCTGTCCCCGCCACCACCAGCACCACCACCGCCCTCCCATCGGCTCCCATTCCCCAGGTCCGTGGAGGCTCCCATGTTCGGGAGCGTGTCTCCTTTGGGCCAGGCACCGCACCCCTGCCCCTGTGTCCCCTGCTGCCCTGAGTGAGGAGTCTGTGTACCTCCTTCGCCAGCTCCATGTAGGGCAGACAGCCATGCTGAGTGTCCTCCATACGCACACCGCTCTGTTGACTCAGCTGGTGTCGTTCATGGAGGGCATCTCATCGGGCATGTCTGACCTACAGAGGGGCGCAATAGGTCCATGGACTCCTCCCTGACGGCAGCAGTGTCCCTCCTCAGACAGTCCCTCACCCCTCCTGCCTCTGCTCCATCCACACTCCCCAGCACCTTACCCGTCCCAAGCACACACACACCAGCACAGGCACACACCAGCACACACACGTCCAGCACACAGACACACACGCCACAAACAAAACGCACACGCACGCACAGTCAGGGGACTGAAACCAGACTCACAGGGGATGGGGCCCTGGTACACACACACGCATCCACGGGCACTGCGCAGTCCTCAGTTGCCTCTCCCTCCAAAACACCCTCCCTTGCCTCACCTGCAACCCCAAAGACCCAGCGCCTCTTCCTCAGTGACCTCGGCCTCTTCCCCTCCGATCCAGCTGCTCCAACATCCAGGGGGAAGAGGAAGCCCCCCCACACGGAGCAGAGTGCCCCTCGCCCCCGGACACCCTCCCCCAGGTGCAGACAGACTGAGGCCCCCACCCGCAAGTCCCCCGGAGTGGTAAGAGCAAGACCCCGCCGCCGCCCTGCAGCTCAAGCACCAGGTCTCCTTCCTCCATCCCTCAGGCCCCCACTCCACAGGTGCCCCCACCACACCCTGCCCCAGGTTCCCCCACCCACAGATATACCATCCCCAAGAGGATCCGGCCTTCTCCCCTGCCACTTGCTCTCCCGGCACCACACCCCCGCTGCGCTTGTCTGTGCCACTGATGTGGTGAGGGTGTCCTCCCCCTCTGTCCAACCCACCTTGCCTGTTCCCCATTCTCCTCCCCTGGTGGTAGGCACTGCAGTGGAGTCCACTACCACCCTGTCTGACTTGGGCACTGCAGTGGCGGACCTGTCCACTCCATCTGCAGGGTCCACTGCAGTCGTGCCGGCACCCACAACATCTGAGCCATGCCCCCAGTTGTGCCGGCACACACCATGTCAGACACCTCCACTGCAGTTGTCAGTGGCTCTCCAGCACCCACCACCCCTTCCCTGCTTCCTCCTGGTGAGCCCTGATCCTGTCCCTGCGGTGCCTGGCCTACCCCCCGGTTGCCCCTCCTAGTGGATTGTCCCTGGTTTTGTGCAGGCATGTGTAGGGTGGCATCTGCCACTGTCACCCACTTGTGACTTTGTTGATGGACTGGCCATTGGCCTTTGTTTATTTTCTACCGGACTTCTACTTTTAATGCCACATATGCTGAATAAAGCAAATTTCTGTTCTCTAGTGCTTTTGCTTCTGATGTACATGATGTTGATGATGCTAACCATGCCCTTGCCGCAGTGATGGTGATATTTGGTCTCATGATAATGAAGTGTTACTGTGCAGGAACCCATGTGGTCCAGGGGGAATGTGTCCTATCCTGTGGTGTATCCATGTCATCCATAGCAGCATCTGAGGGTGTCATGTGTTCAGTATTTAGCAATGGGATTTCCTACTTAGATTGCCTATTTCACATCTGTGGCTTCCACCCCTGCACATCTGTTGTGCCTGCCATTGTTCAATTCGTCTACTTCCCTGACCGTGTGGCCATCTCCAGTGGACATGCAGGTTTGGGCATCAATGGGGAAGGACTCATCTGTGTTGTCAGTGCAACATTGCTATACAAGTGTGTTGGATCTGTGCTGATGATTCCGTTGGCACTTCCATGACCAGGCTGATGTTACGGGAGCCCTCATTTGGTGCTAATTGTTGATTGTGTGACCAAGTGCTCAGCTGACATGATGGGGCCCTACTGAGGCAACATATGGCACAGCTTTCCTCACACAGGAGTGGAGTCCCCTCATGGCAGTGTGTACTCCTGTGACATTGCCTGCGCCCAAGGTGTGTGTTGTATGTGCATGTCTGTGTGTTCACTTCCGTTTAGCTGTGCATGCTGTGATCCCTAGTGTTGTACCTGTTTGTGATGCTAGCTGAGTTGACCTATCAATCAATCAATCAATCAATCAATCATGTCACTTATAAAGCGCACTACATACCCGCGAGGGTCTCAAGGCGCTGGGGGAAGAGGGGGGTGGTGCTGCTACTGATCGAAGAGCCAGGTCTTGAGGAGTCTTCTGAAGGCCAGTAGGTCTTGGGTCTGTCGGAGGTTGGTGGGGAGGGTGTTCCAGGTCTTGGTTGCGAGGTGGGAGAAGGATCTGCCGCCGGCGGTCGTTTTCCGGATGCGGGGGACTGTGGCGAGGGCGAGGCTGGTCGAGCGGAGCTGGCGGGTGGGGGTGTAGAAGCTGAGTCGTCTGTTGAGGTAGGCTGGTCCGGAGTTGTGGAGTGCTTTGTGTGCATGGGTGAGGAGCTTGAAGGTTATCCTCTTGTTGACAGGGAGCCAGTGCAGGTCTCTCAGGTGGGGTGTGATGTGGCTGCGTCGGGGGATGTCGAGGATAAGACGTGCAGAGGCGTTCTGGATGCGTTGCAGCCGTCTCAGGAGCTTAGCCGTCGTTCCTGCGTAGAGGGCGTTTCCGTAGTCCAGCCTGCTGGTGACGAGGGCCTGGGTGACTGTTTTTCTTGTTTCGGTGGGGATCCACTTGAAGATCCTGCGGAGCATTCAGAGGATGTTGAAGCAGGATGAGGAAACGGCGTTGACCTGCTTAGTCATGGAGAGGGTGGGGTCGAGGATGACCCCTAGGTTGCGTACATGGTCGGTGGGTGGCGGGGCTGTTCCCAGTGATGTTGGCCACCAGGAGTCGTCCCAGGCTGAAGGGTTGGAACCAAGGATGAGGACCTCCGTCTTGTCCGAGTTCAGCTTCAGGCGGCTGGTCCTCATCCATTCGGCGATGGCCTTCATTCCTTCGTGGAGGTGGGCTTTGGCGGTGTGAGGGTCTTTGGTGAGGAGAGGATCAGCTGGGTGTCGTCGGCGTAGGAGATGATGTTGAGGTTGTGCTGTCGGGCGACGTGGGCGAGGGGTGCCATGTAGATGTTGAACAGCGTTGGGCTGAGGGAGGAGCCTTGGGGTACGCCGCAGATGATCTTGGTGGCCTTGGATCGGAAGGGGCGAGGCGGATGCTTTGTGTTCTGCCGGAAAGGAAGGATGTGGTCCAGTCCAGGGCCTTCTCTTGGATCCCGGCGTCGTGAAGGCGTGTTCGTAGTGTGTGGTGGCAGACCGTGTCGAAGGCGGCTGATAGGTCCAGGAGGATGAGGGCTGCTGTTTCTCCTGTGTCTAGCAGGGTCCTGATGTCATCGGTGGCGGCGATGAGGGCGGTTTCGGTGCTGTGGTTGCTGCGGAAGCCGGACTGGGAAGGGTCCAGGATGTTGTTCTCCTCGAGGTAGCGGGTCAGTTGTTTGTTGACGATTTTCTCGGTGACCTTCGCGGGGAACGGGAGCAGAGAGATGGGTCGGAAGTTCTTGAGGTCCTTGGGGTCTGCCTTGGGTTTCTTGAGTAAGGCGGTGATCTCGGCGTGCTTCCAGCTTTCCGGGAAGGTTGCTGTCTCGAAGGAGATGTTGATTATTTTCCAGAGATGGGGCGCGATGGCTGTACTGGCTTTGTTGAAGATGTGGTGAGGGCACGGGTCTAGCGGTGAACCGGAGTGGATGGTGTTCATGATCTCGCTGGTGTCCTCGTCGTTGATGTTGGTCCAGGAGAGCAGGCGGTTGGTGGTTGTGGGGGCAGTGGTCTCGGTGGTTGCCGGGGCGGTCGTGGTGTTGAAGCTGTCGTGGATGTCGGCGATTTTGCGGTGGAAGAAGGTGGCCAGTGAGTCGCACAGGTCTCGCGACGGCTGGATGTCGTTGGTGTTGGAGCTGGGGTTGGAGAGTTCCTTCACGATGTTGAAGAGCTCTTTGCTGTTGTGTGCGTTGTTGTCTAGGCGGTCTTTGAGTGAGGCCCTTTTGGCGGATCTGATGAGGTGATGGTGACTGCGGGTGGCGCTCTTGTGGGCGGCATAGCTGTCCGCTGTCCGTTCGTGGAGCCAGATCTTCTCCAGTTTTCGGCATGTTCGTTTGGAGGCCTGGAGGTCTTCGGTGAACCAGGTGGCTTTCTTGCTGGTGTGGCTGTTGGGCGGATTCTTGAGCGGGGCGAGGGTGTTGGCGCAGTCGTCGATCCACTGTCTGAGGTTGCGGGCGGCGGTGTCGGGGTCGGAGGGTTCGGGCGGGTGGGCTCAGGGCGAGGGTTGTGGTTAGCTGGTCTTCCGTGACTCTGCTCCAGCAGCGGCGAGGCATTTGTTCGGTGCGATGGTGCGTGGTGGGCTTCCTGTAGGTGAAGTGGATGCAGTGGTGGTCAGTCCAGTGGGGTTCGGAGGTGTGGTTGAAGGAGACGTGTGGGCTTGCGGAAAAGATGGAGTCGAGCGTGTGGCCGGCGGCGTGGGTGGGTGTAGTCATGAGCTGTCTGAGTCTGAGGGTGGCGAGGTTGTCGATCAGGGTGGTGGAGTTGGTGTCCTTGTTGTTCTCGAGGTGGAAGTTCAGGTCCCCGAGGAGGATGTAGTCCGTGGAGGCGATGGCGTGTGTGCTGACGAAGTCAGCGATGGAATCGCTGAACTGTGGTCGGGGTCCGGGGGTCTGTAGATGAGGGTTCCTCTTAGGGTGGTGTTGGGATCGGTGTGGATCTGGAAGTGCATGTGTTCGGCGGTGCTGAGGGTGTCGTCGGTGTTGGTTGAGACTCTGAGGGTGTTCCTGTGGACGATGGCGATGCCTCCTCTGACTCCGTTGGTGCGGTCCCTGCGGGTGATCTTGTATCCGTCCGGGATGGCAATGGCGATGTCGGGGGCTGAAGCGGGATTCAGCCAGGTCTCCGTCAGGAATGCGACGTCTGGGGAGGTTGAGTCGAGAAGGTCCCAGAGTTCGATGGCGTGTTTGCGTGCGGAGCGGGTGTTGAGGAGGATGCATCTGAGGTAGTTGGGTTCTTTCCTGGGCGGTGGTTTGGCGGGGCGGGTGCTGGCAAAGCTGCAGTTCCGGCAGGTGATGGGCCCTTGGGTGCGCTTCGGGGTGGCCTGGTAGCAGGCGTGATCTTTTCCGGGGTTGAGTGCGTGGAGGGTGCTGGCGTCATATCGGCATCTGTTGATGTGGCGGGCGCGGGGGATGCCTGGACCAGGGGGTCTGGCGCTGGGCGTGGTCACGGCGCGGACGGGCGCAGACGGGCTTGCCTTAGGCGCGCCTTTGGCGCGCCAGCGCGCGCCCGCTGCGCACGTCCGCTGCGCGGCCGCACAGCGGCCGCCATAAATGGGGAGGTGGGAGGGAGGAGCAGGGAATGGGGCAGCGAATGGGCAGTGAGGGGCGGGGCAGCAGGGCGCAGCGGCGGGAAACAGGCACAGAAGGGAAAACGAGCACAATCAGGGCATCAAGGGGGCACAGAAAGGGAAAAAACGAGCACAATCAGGGGCAGCAAGGGGGCACAGAAAGGAAAAACTAGCACAATGAGGGGCAGCAAGGGGGCACAGAAAGGAAAAAACGAGCACAATCAGGGGCAGCAAGGGGGCACAGAAAGGAAAAACGAGCACAATCAGGGGCAGCAAGGGGGGCACAGAAAGGAAAAACGAGCACAATCAGGGGCAGCAAGGGGGCACAGAAAGGAAAAACGAGCACAATCAGGGGCAGCAAGGGGGCACAGAAAGGAAAAAACGAGCACAATCAGGGGCAGCAAGGGGACACAGAAAGGAAAAACGAGCACAATCAGGGGCAGCAAGGGGGGCACAGAAGGAAAAACAGAGCACAATCAGGGGCAGCAAGGGGGCACAGAAAGGAAAAAACGAGCACAATCAGGGGCAGCAAGGGGGCACAGAAAGGAAAAAAACAGAGCACAATCAGGGGCAGCAAGGGGGGCACAGAAAGGAAAAACGAGCACAATCAGGGGCAGCAAGGGGGCACAGAAAGGAAAAACGAGCACAATCATGGGCAGCAGCAGGGCACACAGACGGAGCTGTGTGGTGGGGGAGCGACCTACCAGTCAAGGTCAGGGGTCGCTCTCTTCACCACGCAGCGGCCGCCATAAATGGGGAGGTGGGAGGGAGGAGCAGGGAATGGGGCAGCGAATTGGCAGTGAGGGGGCGGGGCCGCAGGCGCAGCGGCGGGAAACAGGCACAGAAGGGAAAACGAGGCACAATCAGGGCATCAAGGGGGCACAGAAAGGAAAAAAAACGAGCACAATCAGGGGCAGCAAGGGGGCACAGAAAGGAAAAACTAGCACAATGAGGGGCAGCAAGGGGGCACAGAAAGGAAAAACTAGCACAATGAGGGGCAGCAAGGGGGCACAGAAAGGAAAAACGAGCACAATCAGGGGCAGCAAGGGGGCACAGAAAGGAAAAAACGAGCACAATCAGGGGCAGCAAGGGGGCACAGAAAGGAAAAACGAGCACAATCAGGGGCAGCAAGGGGGCACAGAAAGGAAAAACTAGCACAATCAGGGGCAGCAAGGGGGCACAGAAAGGAAAAACAGAGCACAATCCAGGGGCAGCAAGGGGGGCACAGAAAGGAAAAAACGAGCACAATCAGGGGCAGCAAGGGGGCATAGAAAGGAAAAACGAGCACAATCAGGGGCAGCAAGGGGGCACAGAAGGAAAAACGAGCACAATCAGGGGCAGCAAGGGGGCACAGAACGGAAAAACGAGCACAATCAGGGGCAGCAAGGGGGGCACAGAAAGGAAAAAACGAGCACAATCAGGGGCAGCAAGGGGGCACAGAAAGGAAAAAAACGAGCACAATCAGGGGCAGCAAGGGGGCACAGAAAGGAAAAAACGAGCACAATCAGGGGCAGCAAGGGGGCACAGAAAGGAAAAACGAGCACAATCTGGGGCAGCAGCAGGGCACACAGACGGAGCTGTGTGGTGGGGAGCGACCTACCAGTCAAGGTCAGGGGTCGCTCTCTTCACCACGCAGCGGCCGCCATAAATGGGGAGGTGGGAGGGAGGAGCAGGGAATGGGGCAGCGAATGGGCAGTGAGGGGCGGGGCCGCAGGCGCAGCGGCAGGAAACAGGCACAGAAGGGAAAACGAGCACAATCAGGGCATTAAGGGGGCACAGAAAGGAAAAAAAACGAGCACAATCAGGGGCAGCAAGGGGGCACAGAAAGGAAAAACTAGCACAATGAGGGGCAGCAAGGGGCACAGAAAGGAAAAAACTAGCACAATGAGGGGCAGCAATGGGGCACAGAAAGGAAAAACGAGCACAATCAGGGGCAGCAAGGGGGCACAGAAAGGAAAAACGAGCACAATCAGGGGCAGCAAGGGGGCACAGAAAGGAAAAACGAGCACAATCAGGGGCAGCAAGGGGGCACAGAAAGGAAAAAACTAGCACAATCAGGGGCAGCAAGGGGGCACAGAAAGGAAAAACGAGCACAATCAGGGGCAGCAAGGGGGGCACAGAAAGGAAAAACGAGCACAATCAGGGGCAGCAAGGGGGCACAGAAAGGAAAAACGAGCACAATCAGGGGCAGCAAGGGGGCACAGAAGGAAAAACGAGCACAATCAGGGGCAGCAAGGGGGCACAGAAAGGAAAAACGAGCACAATCAGGGGCAGCAAGGGGGGCACAGAAAGGAAAAAAACGAGCACAATCAGGGGCAGCAAGGGGGGCACAGAAAGGAAAAAACGAGCACAATCAGGGGCAGCAAGGGGGCACAGAAAGGAAAAACGAGCACGAGCACAATCAGGGGCAGCAGCAGGGCACACAGACGGAGCTGTGTGGTGGGGGAGCGACCTACCAGTCAAGGTCCCCCAAAGTCTTCGCCCTGCGTTCTCTGTGATGTGGGTGCATGGCACATTACTGGTCATCAGGGTGTCACCCATAGGTGTGTTTGCTGTCAGGGCTGAGTTTGTGTGCAGACGCAGATGGGTCACAGTCAGGTTTCCCCTTGGCACTTGTTGTTTGCCCCTGTCATGTGATTTCCAGTTTGTGTTATCTTTCAGTGATTGTGACACGTTGTGTGTGTGACTGCTGGCACTCCTCAGGGTCCGGGCTGCAATGTTGGTTGTTGTCTATGTGTGTTTTCTTTGTGGGTGACCTTGGCTTCTTCATTGGTGTGTGACTCTGGCTGGGATCCCATTGGTTGGTGTGGTATTGCCGTCATGTCCATGTACAGCGTAGTGTGCAGTGTGTCAGACATTCAGGAGTCTTGTTGAGTGGCCATGTGTGATGTGTTTCTGCACCTTGGTTCCCACCCACCACCCTGGAATAGTCATGGGTGCATGTGCAATGTCACCAGTGCATGTGTGCTTCACTGCTGCACATTGTTGGAGGTCGAGGGTGTGGTGTTGAGTGTGTGCAGATGAGAGTTGTTGCCCGGCTAGGCCCCTGCCTCCATGTTGGCCTTGGCTTACTGGCCATGCTGTTTGATTTGTGCTTGTGTAGGTGTGATGGTAGTTAGTTGCTCAGGACACATGACTGTGGTTCAGTGTGAACCACATTTAGCTTTGTCATCACAGTGGGATTGTAATGCAGCCCAGGGTCACCACATTGTGGGGGCCCTGGGGGTGGTGCTGTGGTGTGTCTGTGTCTTGCTGTGTCAGTTGCTGTCCCTACGTGCCTGTGTGACATGTGTGATTTGTGCTCCCTCTCATCTGACAATGCCTGCTTGCCCACATAGGGGATTTGGATCCATGAGTTACCTTTGTGTGGCACTGTATGCACATCTGTATGATTGGTATTCAGGTCTCCTCATATGTTGTGTGGTTGCCTGGGGACACTGGCACCCCCTCACCTGTTGTGTATGATGTGCAGTGTGGGTCTGCCTGTTTGTGTTTGTGCATCTGCACCACTGCATTGGCATATCTTGGGTGTGCCATTGGCTGTATGTAGTTTGGTGGGTTTCCCCTGCTGTCCCTGGGACTCCTAGGTCATCGGTCAGCACAATGATCATGGTTTGTGTGTCCCATTGCTGCCATGGTATGGTATCTGTTCACCTCACATCTGCAGTCTCCACAGGGTATCTGCATTTGTGTGCCCATTGGTGCAAATATGTGGGTCTGCATTCTGATGGTCACTTCTGTCATTGTGTCATTGATGATTGTTGACGGTGTCAGCCCCATGGGTGTTGTTTGTCTGCACATGGCCAAAGGTATGTCTTATTTGCACTGCAGTATTTGGCTCCCCCAATTTATGTTGCAATGGGACACATACACTACTTTGCCACTGATGTGTTTGTTGTTCTGTGACCAGGAATCAACCATGCCGTTTGGCAGTTGCAGCTCTTTCTTTGTCAACACTTACCTTTTTGGTCACTGTGATGATGGGGGTTTGGACCCCATTGCCACAATGTTCAAAATGTGCTTCAGCTATGGACCCCACACTTACATTTTGGTCACTGTGATGATGGGGGTTTGGACCCCATTGCCACAATGTTCAAAATGTGCTTCAGCTATGGACCCCACACTTACATTTTGGTCACTGTGATGATGGGGGTTTGGACCCCATTGCCACAATGTTCAAAATGTGCTTCAGCTATGGACCCCACACTTACATTTTGGTCACTGTGATGATGGGGGTTTGGACCCCATTGCCACAATGGTCATGGCCTGCTTGCATTGTGGGTGCCACACACATATATGTGTGGCACATGTGCTAGGGGTCACATTGTATGTTCAAAGTCATGTTCGGTGTTGTAGGCATTTGACACAGTCTACACACGCTTGTCATGGTGTTGGGGGATGTCTTCTTCTTGCATTCCCTAGGTTGTGGTGTGCTGGTTGTGTCATGCATTGTCCATCCTATGAGTGGGGGTGGTAGTAGTGGTAGGCATCCAGCCCCCTGGCTAAGGGTGGTGGTAGGCATCCAGCCCCCTGGGTGAGGGTGGTAGTAGTGGTAGGCATCCAGCCCCCTGGCTAAGGGTGGTAGTAGTGGTAGGCATCCAGCCCCCTGGGTGAGGGTGGTAGTGGTGGTAGGCATCCAGCCCCCTGGCTAAGGGTGGTGGTAGGCATCCAGCCCCCTGGCTGAGGTGGTAGTAGTGGTAGGCATCCAGCCCCCTGGGTGAGGGTGGTAGTGGTGGTAGGCATCCAGCCCACCCTGGGTGAGGGTGGTAGTGGTGGTAGGCATCCAGCCCCCCCCTGGGTGAGGGTGGTAGTGGTGGTAGGCATCCAGCCCCCTGGCTAAGGGTGGTGGTAGGCATCCAGCCCCCTGGCTGAGGGTGGTAGTAGTGGTAGGCATCCAGCCCCCCTGGGTGAGGGTGGTAGTGGTGGTAGGCATCCAGCCCCCTGGCTAAGGGTGGTGGTAGGCATCCAGCCCCCTGGGTGAGGGTGGTAGTAGTGGTAGGCATCCAGCCCCCTGGCTAAGGGTGGTAGTAGTGGTAGGCATCCAGCCCCCTGGGTGAGGGTGGTAGTGGTGGTAGGCATCCAGCCCCCCTGGGTGAGGGTGGTAGTAGTGGTAGGCATCCAGCCCCCTGGGTGAGGGTGGTAGTAGTGGTAGGCATCCAGCCCCCCTGGGTGAGGGTGGTAGTAGTGGTAGGCATCCAGCCCCCTGGCTAAGGGTGGTAGTAGTGGTAGGCATCCTGCCCCCCCTGGGTAGGGGTGGTGGTAGTGGTAGGCATCCAGCCCCCCTCGCTAAGGGTGGTAGTAGGCATCCAGCCCCCCCTGGGTGAGGGTGGTAGTAGTGGTAGGCATCCAGCCCCCCCCTGGGTGAGGGTGGTAGTGGTGGTAGGCATCCAGCCCCCCTGGGTGAGGGTGGTAGTAGGCATCCAGCCCCCTGGCTGAGGGTGGTAGTAGTGGTAGGCATCCAGCCCCCTGGGTGAGGGTGGTAGTAGTGGTAGGCATCCAGCCCCCCTGGCTAAGGGTGGTGGTGAGGCATCCAGCCCCCCTGGGTGAGGGTGGTAGTAGTGGTAGGCATCCAGCCCCCTGGCTAAGGGTGGTGCTAGGCATCCAGCCCCCCGGCTGAGGGTGGTAGTAGTGGTAGGCATCCAGCCCCCTGGGTGAGGGTGGTAGTGGTGGTAGGCATCCAGCCCCCTGGCTAAGGGTGGTGGTAGAGCATCCAGCCCCCCTGGGTGAGGGTGGTAGTAGTGGTAGGCATCCAGCCCCCTGGGTGAGGGTGGTAGTGGTGGTAGGCATCCAGCCCCCTGGGTGAGGGTGGTAGTAGTGGTAGGCATCCAGCCCCCCTGGCTAAGGGTGGTGGTAGGCATCCAGCCCCCTGGCTGAGGGTGGTAGTAGTGGTAGGCATCCAGCCCCCCTGGGTGAGGGTGAGTGGTAGGCATCCAGCCCCCTGGCTAAGGGTGGTAGTAGTGGTAGGCATCCAGCCCCCCTGGGTGAGGGTGGTAGTGGTGGTAGGCATCCAGCCCCCCTGGCTAAGGGTGGTGGTAGGCATCCAGCCCCCTGGCTGAGGGTGGTAGTAGTGGTAGGCATCCAGCCCCCCTGGGTGAGGGTGGTAGTGGTGGTAGGCATCCAGCCCCCTGGCTAAGGGTGGTGGTAGGCATCCAGCCCCCCTGGGTGAGGGTGGTAGTAGTGGTAGGCATCCAGCCCCCTGGCTAAGGGTGGTAGTAGTGGTAGGCATCCAGAGTGGTAGTAGTGGTAGGCATCCAGCCCCCCCTGGGTGAGGGTGGTAGTGGTGGTAGGCATCCAGCCCCCCCTGGCTAAGGGTGGTGGTAGGCATCCAGCCCCCCCTGGCTGAGGGTGGTAGTAGTGGTAGGCATCCAGCCCCCTGGGTGAGGGTGGTAGTGGTGGTAGGCATCCAGCCCCCTGGCTAAGGGTGGTGGTAGGCATCCAGCCCCCTGGGTGAGGGTGGTAGTAGTGGTAGGCATCCAGCCCCCTGGGTGAGGGTGGTAGTGGTGGTAGGCATCCAGCCCCCTGGCTAAGGGTGGTGGTAGGCATCCAGCCCCCTGGGTGAGGGTGGTAGTAGTGGTAGGCATCCAGCCCCCTGGCTAAGGGTGGTAGTAGTGGTAGGCATCCAGCCCCCTGGGTGAGGGTGGTAGTGTTGGTGAGGCATCCAGCCCCCTGGGTGAGGGTGGTAGTAGTGGTAGGCATCCAGCCCCCCTGGGTGAGGGTGGTAGTAGTGGTGGTAGGCATCCAGCCCTCCCTGGCTAAGGGTGGTAGTAGTGGTAGGCATCCAGCCCCCTGGGTGAGGGTGGTAGTAGTGGTAGGCATCCAGCCCCCTGGCTAAGGGTGGTAGTAGTGGTAGGCATCCAGCCCCCCCTGGGTGAGGGTGGTAGTGGTGGTAGGCATCCAGCCCCCCCTGGGTGAGGGTGGTAGTGGTGGTAGGCATCCAGCCCCCCCTGGGTGAGGGTGGTAGTAGTGGTAGGCATCCTGCCCCCCCTGGGTAGGGGTGGTGGTGCGCATTCAGGCCCCTGTGTGCATATGTGGCATTGGTGATGGGCATCCCGCCCTATGGTGCTGCTGTTGCTGGTGTAAGTATATTCTGCATCCTCTCTGTGTGTGTGTGATGTGTCGTGTACGTGTTGTATGTGTTTTGTGGTTGGTGTCTGGCTTACCTTCTGCGCCGTACGCGTCCGTGCCTGTTCCGGTAGTAAATGTAGAATATTGGTATGATCGGGACGAAGGGATTCATGGTTGGTTCGTGTCGTTCGTCCTTCTTGTTGCTTCGCGTCGTCCTCGTTGCTTCGCGTCGTCCTCGTCGCTTCGCCTCGTCCTCGTCGCTGGCGTGTTCGTCTCGTAGCCGTGGATCGTGTTGTGGCGCGAATCGGAGCTTATGTGCGCCTCTCGCGGATGCTTTGACGTGCCGTGCGTAGCGACGGGTTCGGCGCGTACGGAAAGCGCATCGTACTCGTTCGGCCGGACGGAGCTGCATTTTTCCTTCCGTGCGACTCGATTCGGCGTTTCCGGATTCGCCTCGGTCGGGGAACAGGACCTGGTTTGGGTGAGTACGGCTCGGCCGGATTCTGTGCTGTTGTGCGCATCGTACTTACTCGTTCGGTGTGCTGTACGGATCGGTCGGGAAACAGGCTTTTGCATGGCTTTTTTCCCGACCGAATGCTATTGGGTGCGCCTCCGACCGAGATCGGAATCGGCCCCTCTGTCTCCCAATTACTACCTATGGGGCCGAAGTTTGGGTTATTGATGAGTGTCACCCAACCGAAGTGGAAGAGCAGAGATTCTGCAGAAAAATCCTGGGGCACCGATTTCTTGTTTGAATTTTGCATGTCATAGCGAACTGAATATCCCCTTCGTTGAGGACCATATTCGTGCCAGCCCATTGCTATTATGGCTTGCAATTTGGAGAAACACAGAGGGAGGCCTCACTAGAGACATCATCAAAGATTGCCTCTCTTGTGATAAAGATAGTAACATCCCTAGGCTGGTGTATGTAGAATCCCGCACGCGTAAGGTAGGATATAAACTACTGTTTGACAATCCAAGTAGCCCTCACACTATTAGCAAAAAACAGTTGCAGACCACCTAGTTTAAATTAACACAGACAAAAAGACTTAAGACTGAGTCCGACCAAGCCAAGAGTGATAGCTTATCTGAACATAAATTTGGGATGGCACACCCCAATTCAAAGGTATTTGACATGTCCAATGGGGCAATGGGAGCGTAGTTTGTTGTTTCGTTTTAGGACAAGTACGGTTAAGTATCTGCTAAGCTTCCCACTAGGCTTTCAAGCAAACTTAGATTTCTGGCCCTGCCCATGTAATGGGAGATCGGGTCAATTAATGCCACATTTTTTATTATTGTGTGATTTTTATTTATTGTATACTAAAAGTATTTTATTACCACTAATCAAGAGGCAGTGCATTACCAACTTTAGAGAAGCTTATAATACTCTGCTCCAGTTGAACAATGAGGAATGCCTTTTTCATGTCGGATTGTTCTAGAAATTTGCTGTGCGGGCCTGGCTTACAATGACCGCTTTTTAGTTTTAATGATAGAATGACATGGTGATTTTACTGAATCAATTATTCCGGAATAACGATGAAACAAAAGTGTATGAATGTTTTTAAAGATTTATTTACCCCTTGTGTATGTACTTTTATGGCTACTTTTGCATCCAAATAAAGATTTTTGAAATTGAAATTGACTTACTTCCTGGTCAAAATTTATTAAAGAACCATTGGTGAAATTGAGTCCAGAGTAAACATGTTCTGAAGAATTATCTGCCTATGAATTCAAATGTATAATATTGAAGCTTTCGATAATGTGTAATACAGAACAGTTTCAAATGGATGCAATCTGTTATACTGTGAAATTTCTTTTGGAGTGTATTTTGTTTTTCTGAGAAAGGCAGATAAACAAAGAACTTTCCCAAAAGGAATTTACATCAGCATTGGCTAGAGGCAGGAAATGATGAAATGGCCCGTTCTCTCGTCTGGTATAAAGAGTGCTGCTTTCACATCAGACTCTAAACACAAAGGCAACATCAAAGTAAAAAATATAAAACAAAAACATTGGCCCAGAAAGGACCTAACCTATGTGCGGATGTGCTCCTTGTGAAAGAGCAAAATGCAGTCACTCAAAGGAAGGTTATCCAGTGGCAGAAGTGGGTTGACCCCCTACCCCATGCTGTATGCTGTAGTGTGCAGAAGCAAAATGTGAATAACACACCAATGGATGAAGGAAGCTGGCTGAAAGCCCCCTTAAATAAATATGATGTAAACACTAATCTTAGTTCTGGAGTAGCGTGCTACTCGATAAAAAGCGCATCAATGCCTCGTTAGGTGTCATAAAAGCTATATAAATACATTTACAATTACAATTAGAGAAAAGAACTTTATAGCTATGTCATGCTACTTGAACCTATGTTCTCAGAAAACATACTTATGGACTTTCCTAAGGACACTCTCAAGTCGTAAATAGGTCCCTTTGAAACCACTGATCATACACCAGCTCTACATACAGACATCCACAATACAAACACTCGTAACCCCAATCCAGAATAAATTAGATATTCCAAAACGGAGCCCTGCCCCATTTTCCTGAATGATGGATTTAACCCAGATCCTTGTGACTGGGGGTGAATGTTGGCAATGTCCAGCATTCCGTCCATCAATTGTTTCTTTTGCATTTGTCGCCCTAAGTGGGAAGGGTATGCCCAGACGTGGGTCCCGTGCTCACTACACCACTGGATTCAAGCTAGCCTGGCTGAAGAAGGGTGATGCCCTGAAACCGGTCCTAGGATGCTTGTTTCCGGTCCAGTGAGGACCTGGCTTGGCAGTTCGGGCTGGACTGTTCCCACAAGGAACAGGGTCAAGACTGATTTGCATATGGCTGGGTCCAAACTGGGGTGGTGTGGTGAGCAAAAGAATGATGGATTTAACCCAGATCCTTGTGACTGGGGGTGAATGTTTGCAATGTCCAGCATTCCGTCCATCAATTGTTTCTTTTGCATTTGTCGCCCTAAGTGGGAAGGGTATGCCCAGACGTGGGTCCCGTGCTCACTACACCACTGGATTCAAGCTAGCCTGGCTGAAGAAGGGTGATGCCCTGAAACCGGTCCTAGGATGCTTGTTTCCGGTCCAGTGAGGACCTGGCTTGGCAGTTCGGGCTGGACTGTTCCCACAAGGAACAGGGTCAAGACTGATTTGCATATGGCTGGGTCCAAACTGGGGTGGTGTGGTGAGCAAAAGAATGATGGATTTAACCCAGATCCTTGTGACTGGGGGTGAATGTTTGCATTGTCCAGCATTCCGTCTATCAATTGTTTCTTTTCCATTTTCCTGAAGGGCCCCTCTTATTGCATTTACTTACTTCCTAAGGACACGCCAGAAAAATCAAAGGTTCGTTATTTTTTCATGGTCTTAACGAGACTGGAATTACCCCTCTTTTGGGTTGAAAAATGCCCCTCTATTGTGTGCCTTATGAAATGGTTGAAAATGTTTTATTTTTAAGAAATGATTCCCTTTAAAAGCATTACTGTGTGGCTTTTGACTCTGGCTGACTTTGTAAATAAAAACATTGTATTATATTGTGTTCTGTTTTTGGACCTGACTGTGTCTTTGTAGGGATTTAACTTGGTGTGTGTTCCTGGGAGGAAATGCTTATGTTGAATCTCATCGACATCTCTGTATTAACCCTTGTGAGTTCTCAGTAAAAAATTATTGACTATAACTAAACAAATGAAAGCAAAGCATCTAAGGCAGCCAATCAAATCACCTAATCGCTTGGACCTGTGTGAGGGGAGGGAATGGAGGCTTAGGAACTTTCATACAATAAATCCTGAGGAAAACAAAACACTGATGGGTGGAACGCTTGAATTGATATCAGTCATTCTTGGCTGCATTGAAGTCCAACATGTTTTGCCCTCTATATCACTGTAGACAGAAACAAGTCACGGGCACACCGGGCTTGGTTCTGCTCCAATAGGAGCTTCCCAGCCTGAACTTCCAAGTCAAGTCCCTTCCAGATGTGGACACAAACAACCTAGGGACATCTGCTCCTCATCAGTGAGGTGCAGCTTACGTCCTTACCGATATTAAGGATGGAATGGTCAACTCTTGTTTGGAAGGAGATGGTCTATAGTCTGGGAAAGGGGCATAGTTTGGGCAGTGAGACTGAAGGGGTGTAAGACTGGTTTTCCAAAAGTCATCATGGCGTGCCCAGCTAAGGCCCTGATTTACCAGTATTTACCACCGACGGTAAAATCCCAACACAAACTACGTGAATCAAAATATATTTTGCTTGATACAAGCAGAGCTCACAATGAGATTTCAGCATAGAAAGTCGTCCTTCCCATTGCGGATACAACAGGATGCAATGGGGTGAGAACAGTGCGAATACCCTTAGAAATCCTACAACCTAAAGAAAGCAGGCAGACACAAAGGGCAAGTGCAGCATCACATGACATTCCTAGGTGTAACATAATTTCCACAAATTTTCACACGTTGTCCAACTTACTAATGAACAGTTGCCATCACGTAGAGATTGGTCCTGGAAGGTGTACCTCCAGTACAAATTTCAGACAAAAAAAAACCACAATGACTTGCCTTGCGTCATGCAAAACCTTTTTCTCTAGTGTGACTGATGACGCTTTGTAAATATGGACCTGCAGTATTTTTCCCCAGTTTCACAATGGCACACTTATATTTTCATCAGTGCTCGACGCACAAAATGTAATAAGTTTGGGCCCAAAGATGCAATGAGTGAGAACTGAGAGGCTTATGGAGTTGGGAGGGGAGAGGTTTGGGGAGTATTAGGTGAGGAAAGGTGATATTTTGAATAGTAAACCCCACTCTTGAAGGATTTCAGCTCTATGCAAACATTGAGATTCCTTTAAATTGGACAAAAAACAGATCACTCACCACTAATTGCAAAGGAGAGGCATGCATAGCACCAATCAGACAGTTCTGACTTTAGTTCACTGACTGTCACCACTCTCTGTCCACAAACCTCCCACCAAGTAAGAATCATATGGCATGCAATTTTATAATAGTCTGGCAGGAAGATGATGTTTGGGCCTGCCACTTCAAAGCTGGTGGCACCCCCGTATTTGTGCCTCCCCAAGTTTCGAGAAATCACCTAGAATTTCCCTAACCTGGCCCACATGTAAAGCACCAAGGGATGCCTTAGAATTTCCTTCCCTGGGGTGTGCAAGAACCTCTTGACAAAAGAACCTTGGGAATACTTTTGCCAATGCAGTATACATGCATGCATGGCACCAGCTAAATAATCTCCTAGATTTAGATTTTATTGGTGTGAGGGGGGTGGGGTTATGCCCTTGAACACACTGGGTGGGGGGGGTATTTAAAGGTTCTTTGAAATCACTGCATAGAAGAATTCTGAGGCTTTCCAACAGCCCATAGAGCTGAGAGATCCAAGCAAATGACCATTCAGGGTCACCAGGAAGAGAGCACATTGTTGTGTCCTGTGACAGAAGTAGACACTGGTAGCCAAGTAGATTTAACATGTACCTTTAATCTGTAGTCGGTTCAAGTACATCCAGATGGTTGGTAAGTACAACAGACAGGTAGTCCAGGTAACAGGTGAAGTATAAGTAGATTAGCCAGTAGTCAAGCCATTAGTTCCAGGTAGTAGGAAACCCCTTGTAGTAGCAAACCCCATCAGGAGCAGCTTGCCTGCTGCTCAGCCCCTCTCTAACTGTCATTCCTCACTCACCAGACACCCAACATTCTGTGCATCACTGCATTCCCAACATTCTACAGTAAACATGCACACTGGCTGAGGAGCAGGAAGAATAGGTGAAATGTAGAACATAGAATAACTATGCAGGGCATAACACATCCCTTTCCTTTTAAAATGAACAACGAAAGAGTAACAATACTGCAATAGAAGAACTAAACACAAAAATGTACAAATGCAAGAAAAAGTTCAAACCCAGGGATGTGAAAAAAAAGTAAACACCACGGGAGGGTCAGAGCTATTTTTAACAGAGAGAATGGATGCCTTACGAACATCAATGAGGTAAAATAACCCATCCTCTCCCAATAAATATAATGAACAAAGTTCTTTGTAAATTGCAGAGGGGAAAAACAAACCCGCAACTACAATCCCTTCTGAAAGGGAACAAATCAATAGTCAAGGTTCCTCACGTAAGGAAACCTACATTTGCTGTGAAAGAGGAGCTAAAAACCAAACTTCCAACCCTCATATGAGGTACTAACACTAGGGACTGTGACCCATAAAGTCCAGTAAGACTTTATACATGTATATGGGACCATAAACTATGTAAATACACCCTGTGTAGGGGAAGTGTACCCATAAACCCAAAACCCACCCTGTGTAAGGGTTACATGAAATGTTGATTGGAGAAATCCCCAAAACATACCCCGCGAAGGGGTTACCAAACAACAACTGTAAGTGGGAATCGTACCCATGACTAAAACCAACCCAGTGTAAGGGTTACCTGTTATGTTAATCGGCGGAGACGCGATAAACATACCCCGTGTCAGGGTTACTAAACAAACAACTGTACCTGTAAAACACACTCAGGAACTCACCCCTGTGTAGAGGCTGCGTGTAACGCTTAACGAGAAAAGAGCTCATACTACCCACCCCTGCGTAGGGGCCGCGTGTAACGCCTTATGGGAAAGGGACTCGTTCCCAAACCCATGCCCATCCCTAATGTAAGGGATAATGTAGTACAGCTAGCCACTACAATAAACTAACTGTGGAAGCTGGCAAACATAAATTGTAAGTTAAAATCCCTCAAGCATGTATACTCTACAATGCAAACACATTGTGCTAGACAGGGAACACCATTCCTGTAAGTAAAACGTAAAACCAGAAACTGCGCCGGTGAGCGATCTCTCACCCGGAACGTGCACGATGTAAGTTAAGAGAACGTGGGTTGATGGTACACTACAACTACCTAGACATCAAATTCCAATTAAAGCACTAGATGGCAGGATAACACTGTGCAGACAATATTGGTAAACAAATCATGCCATAACATTTTCATGCCGCAAAAGAGTAAAAAAACGAGACACTGTTCAAATAGTATATAAAAAAAACGTGTCACAGATCATGTTGTAAAATGAACGCCGCTCCAATAAGTCTCACATACATGTTCTGCCAGTTTTGAACAAGAGTATGTTTTCCTGTTACTCTTTGTTACTGTCCACAGGTAAGATGGCATGAGGACAAACAGATTTTGTCACCGGATGGTAGAAAATAGAGATCCAGTCACCGGATGGTAGATAATTTCAAGAAAAAGAAAACTCCCACTCACCGCCGGTGTCAAAACAGCATCCGCTGTCCTCAGTAAGAAAATCAGACCGATCACGATGAAAATAAGATGATCCCCTAGCACTGCAAGAAAACTGTGGAAAGCAGATCATGGAAAACACCCTCGTCGCCAAAAATAAATGTTGTGTCCTGTGACAGAAGTAGACACTGGTAGCCAAGTAGATTTAACATGTACCTTTAATCTGTAGTCGGTTCAAGTACATCCAGATGGTTGGTAAGTACAACAGACAGGTAATCCAGGTAACAGGTGAAGTATAAGTAGATTAGTCAGTAGTCAAGCCATTAGTTCCAGGTAGTAGGAAACCCCTTGTAGTAGCAAACCCCACCAGGAGCAGCTTGCCTGCTGCTCAGCCCCTCTCTAACTGTCATTCCTCACTCACCAGACACCCAACATTCTGTGCATCACTGCATTCCCAACATTCTACAGTAAACATGCACACTGGCTGAGGAGCAGGAAGAATAGGTGAAATGTAGAACATAGAATAACTATGCAGGGCATAACACACATCTTTTTTTTTTTTTATTAACTTTATTGGCATTTGTGAATCATATAGACATCTTGTACAGTCATACATTGGAATAAAGACAAAAGTTCCCGGCCCGTCCCTTCCGTTCATTATAAAAAGGAGGATAACAGATCACCAATCCCCTATATATAGGCATTTCACATTTCAGATAGAGGAATATAGACAAGGGAGAATCCATGCAACGCATGTATGTTTACGCTGGTGCACATTGGCGCACCTAATGTGTCTTCTCATGATGACTGAATAGACCATGCCAATTACAACTCCCGAACTCACCCCTCTCTCACTTCCGTTTCAAGCTTAGAGTCACGATTAAAACATTACTATGTACATGGTTGTCTTATGTTGGTCACTAGAGCATAGCCTCTGTTTCATGTCCGTCCCCTCCCTGGACTTCCCGGCACCAGTGTTACATCCACCGCACCTGTAGACCTCTGAGTTCTCGGGGTCTGTTACTCTCTGAGCTCTGCTAGCATTTGGGACCATGCCTGGAGATCATCTACAAACTTTTCATCTTTACGAACAAGGTTCATTCACACCCTTTCTGCTGTCGCCCACTCACATACATCTTTCATCCATTCCCCTACTTGTGGGGGCCTAGGTCTGAGCCATGTTATAGCAATGCGCCGCTTTGCCAGCACCAACCCCAGTAGGATGAATAGCCTGCTTAGTTTCTTGTGCTTAGGCTTAGGTATTAAGCCCAACAATACTTGTCAGTTCTCTTTAGGAATTACCCATCTGAAGGCGTGTGATCACTTTGTCCCAATAGGGGAATAATGTCGGGCAAGTCCAAACCATGTGTAGAAAGTCTGCTGCTTGCGACTTACATCTCGGGCATTCGTCCTTACGGGCTGGGTAGATTATATGTGATGTACGTGGATTGAGGTATACCTAGTGAACTAGGTTGTATTGTAGGAGCCTAAATCGTGCATGAGAGCTAACTGTGTAGACCCCTTCATGTACATTGTCACATTCCTTGTGAGGTAGCGGTTCCTCAAGCAGATTATCCCATCTCAACTTTACCGGCAATACCCCGCCCGGTAAGTCATCCCTTAAGCTTAAGGCTCTATAAAGATGGGACGCCAATCGTTTAACCTGCGCCATGTGCTGCATCACTTTCAATGTATTAGTGCTAGGGGGCTCTGCTGGAAACACTGGCCAAATTTGCTGGGTCACACTTGAACTCTTCTCATACTGTAGGAATTGTCCCGTTCCCAAATTAAAGGTGGCCATTGCCTCTTTTCGGGTGATAAATCTCCCATCTACATACAGGTATCCCAGAGTTTGGCACCCTTCTTCCCTCCACCATCGCATGGACATAAAGAGAGCACATCTTATACTGCCATGCTGATATCTACCACCTTCTGCTACATTCTTACTACAGCCTAATTGCACCTAATAGCCAGTGGAAGGGAATGGTGAGATGGTGGCTTGGTTTAAAATAGTTACACTCTCTCAAGTTAACCTCTCTCAATACAATGATATCGCCCAATAGATTTTGAAACCTACAGGCTACAGGTTCCAGTGCTAGTAAGTGTGAGTGCGTGTGTTTGTGTGTGTGAGAGAGAGCGTGTGAGAGGGAGCATTTTTCTGTTAGAAGGGGCAAATCAAAATTAATCAGGTGTGGCACATATACATGTATTGAAACATGAGTTCTGGTTGAAGCAGAAAGGAGCTTATTCTCAAGGTTATATTGCACATTATTCAGATTTACACACTCAAACAGCCCTATTTATGTAACTCTTCAATGGTAGTTTGGAGCAGTTAGTTTTCCCCACATATATAGTTTTACTCACAAAAAGATGTTTGTGTTAGTAAATCTATAACCATAAATGTTGAGTGGGTGGGAAGGGGGTGTTAGAGAGTGCAAATAACCTGTCGGTTTTGAAACATCCACAAATGTATATGATGATGATGTTCTCAAATTCCTCTCTGATTCCCTTCCCACCCTGAAAAAGTGTTGCGCCGCCAACACTCGAACCGAGATCCTCAGCTCTTGATTCAGCAGCTCTGGCCGCTGGACCGCATCCTCTCCACTCCTGTGATACTTGTCAGGGATCTCTTTCCTTCGTCCCTTCATCCCCAATGGTGATTGATAACGACAATTCATTATTCATCACATAGTCGAAACTGATGTATTACCAACGCTTGACCTATGTGTGCTGCACAATGCAGCACACATAAAAAGAGGAAAATGCCACTGATGATTGTTTTGGGGCAGGAAGGTATCCTGCCTGCGTTGGCACTAGTCAGCACATTGTGTGCCAGCACAAAGAATGGACAGGAATGCGGCATATAATGTTAAAGATGGCTCATTCCTGCCTTTCACACGGAGCAATGCTCCAAGGCGACTTGCTGCACTGGGCTGCGTGAAATAATTATAAATCTGCCCGCAAGTCTGGAAATGTTTTTTGTGAATTCTGAAATAAGTAAATCTAAATCTATGTCAGGTAGTAAATCTCAGGGTGCAGATGTACTTCTTTCTGTGAATCGGGTCCAATTTGAGGGGCAGCAGGTAAATTGTTTCATGCTCAGGAAATCATGGATATCAGATTTTAATGTGTGTTGTTTCCTTTTTTTCCCACGTCTGCTGTGTGTGCGTAGGTGTAGGTGGAGGACTAGAACACTTTGAAATGTAGAGGGCTGTCCCATTTTGTCTCCTGTGCTGCTAATAACAAGTGAAATCCAACAAAGACACTGCTGTGCCGGCTGGAATTTCCTGTACCCAACTACTAACTAAATAATACATTTCTTAGTCGGTGTAACACCCCAAATATCCCCCCAGCCCCCTGCCCAAAGCTACGCACCTAGTTTGGGGACACTGGTTAAGAATGAGGGCTTTGAGCTATTTCTTACTCACAAGTCACAAGGTTGTCAATGGCTTTATCAGTAGCGGCTGCTACTGCACGGGAGTGGGGAGGCGGCGGCGTTTGTGGGGGGGGCGATGAAGAAAATGAAAAAAAAAGCACTTGCCTGGGCCGGCCAGCCGCCGTCTCCTTTCTCTGACCTCTTCTTCCTGTCTCTGCCAGCAACAGGAAGCACCTGGGCTCCCAGGCTCCCCACAGCCAATCACAACAATGCAATGCAGCATTGTGATTTGTCTGAGCACCGTGGATCGGCGATCAGATGGGGAATGGGAGGCTTTGCATGTTCCTCACCAGTCTGTGTAAAGCAGGCCTGGTGGGGAAGATTCAAAGTATGCAGGACTGCTTGGCCAGCCCAAGAGTTTCTAGTGTAGCTGCATGCCCCTTATTCTTTGCTGGATCCTAGACATCATGATTGTGAGGGTGAACTAGCATTTACTTCGAAGCCCTGTATTCAAGACCAGAAATGTTTAAGAGCTAAGTTTTTGGAAGAGGGGAAACACAATCACTGCATTTGGACCTGGTGGGAATTAAATGGAAGTAAAATAACTAATACAACAGTAGTGGCTGGTCTGCGGGTGGAGTAAGGGGGCGGAGGTTGGGGTTGAAGGTGGATGATGGGGAGGGGGACGGACAACGAATAGAACGTTTTAAAAAAATAGGAGAAAAAGAACTTACCTGCCGCTGACGCTCCTCTGCTCCATGTCCTTGCTGCAGCACACAGGCTTCCAGTATGCCCTGCGGCCTATCCTGACGCTGCTCTCATGCTTGAAAGCAGCTTCAGGATTGGCTTGAGCGCTGTGCATTTGCGCTCCCAGGGAGACTGGGAGCCTGTGCTTTGCTGTCTCCAACCCAGCAACTCAGCTGGGTTGGAGACAGCTCAGTGCGCATGTCAGTTTGGCAGTCCTGAGACGGCCAGCCAAACCGACATGTGCACTGAGTGCAGTGCCCACCACTCCTCTCGTCACTGCACTGCCCCCGCTATGGCCCTGCCCCCAAGACTGCCAGCTCT
The DNA here is from genome assembly GCA_963921515.1 of Calotriton arnoldi. Classification (NCBI taxonomy): domain Eukaryota; kingdom Metazoa; phylum Chordata; class Amphibia; order Caudata; family Salamandridae; genus Calotriton; species Calotriton arnoldi. Next base: position 22,426 of record CAWUFW010010726.1, on the reverse strand, counting down.
TAGAACCTGCAAAATAAAACGATAATAAACCTGTTTTATTATCTTTTCATTTTGTAAGTTTTGAAGCTGGTGGGAGGACGATGCTCCTTCGCCATACAGGAGGAGCTGCCACTGCAAATCTGTGTTCTTTTTCCCCAGGCGGGTTTATCTTCTGATTCCAAATTTTGCTGGTTGCAGTGAAGAGTTGCATCCCCTCGTTCTTTCCTACCAACCGCAACTCTCCCATTCCACTGACTGTCTCCCCGCCCAACCCTCCAATTTCACTTTCCTATTTTTCCCTGCCCTCACCTCTTTCTTGATGTTTTCTTTGTTTTTCCTCGCTTGTTTCCTAATTCTTTCCCCACATCTTTTTCCCACTTCTTTTCCCACCTCTCTCTGTCACTACCACGTTCTTTCACTTTTCTTTTACCCTTCTTGTTTGACTTTTATGTGAACCCCTTTGTACCACATCATCTCGGATGATGACCTTGTATATAATTCACACACATGTTTTGTTGTATTTCTGCAAATATGTATGTACTATTTGACACAGGATTACTATGTTTGTTTGTCTCTGATGTACAGCCCTGAGGAAGCCCCAGGCTAAAAGGCCAATGTGAGGCAGCGAAACACGTGTTGGCTGTTAAATATTCTTGTCATTTCAGGGATCTATGATCCGCCTCTGCTCTGCATGACTCAGAACCTTATAAAGAGTCAGGCATCGAATCTTAATTACAAAAGCAATCAAATGGGATTATTTCCACGTAAAGAATGATTTCTTTCACTTGCTCTGGCACATTTTGAAGTTCTGTACCAGTAATGGGGAAGGGGTTTCCCATTGCCAAGACAAGTGATCCACACTAAATATGCTCTATTGACGCAGGATTGCTAAGGATCTGGACCCATTACCCCCTTTCCTTTGACCACTGCAGTGAAGGGTAACAAGCGAGGTTGGATTTATTGTGTAGAAAAACTTAGTTTTTTCTCCTTCAGTTAGAGATCCGCAGCCCAAATTCTCTGTAACAGAAATACTACCACAAAGTGCGAAGTGCTGAGTCATTAACGGGTTAGCTAGTATCTTCTGGGGGTGTTGGATATTAGAATCAAATAAGATTCTATCCCTATCGTAGTGGACACAGCAATACCATTTTCCACTGCCTTCATTTATTGGGCTGTATCCAGCCGAACAGTAAGGCAATGGCTGTAGTAAAGATGCTTAGCTTTCTCTTTACAATTAGGGACTGAACATGTCGGGTTCAAGAAGAGCTCCATTGTGGCCAACAAAATACTTTCCTCACATAAGCAACAGAGAGAATTCAACCCATATTATCAAGAGCTACGGAGTCTGTAATGAAAACCCGCACAAGGCCTGTCTCAGGTTTACACCAGCTGATGATCAATAGCATTGAAGGTACGTAAGTAATTTTTATTTACGCATAGTTATTAAAAAACATTACATTTCATTACACATATATAGATACATAATTCTAAAAATCAGTATTTGATATACATATGATAAAAAGAAGAAAAGCAAGTGTGCCAGTATTTAAACTTGGTGTGCAAAAATATGCCTTACTATACAAGTTCTTGTGTTATTGTACAGCGGAAAAAAAATTCTTAGCAGATCGTAAACAATTTGTATAATGGCAGTTCAGGGTAGGGTTTGATGGATTTAGACTCATTATTATTGCCTGTTGCAAGTTCGTATACCCCATTCATTGAATAGAACTTTCAGCATTGATTGCCGTTCTTCCGCTAAAGCCAGGCACAAGCATACAATATGTATAATATTTTCCTTTCCTGATTTACACAGTCTGCAGAACGTCTCTGAATTTAACTTATTCCATCTTTTTTCCACTGCACTCTCTTGGGGTACAACCAAACCTGTAATGCATAAAATCAATTTTTAAAGATTGCGATCAGCCTGCCTCTGGATATATTTGTTGCTTAAGTGTCTTATAGCCATTGATCAAAGACCAGGCGCGCGATCTGGACGCCAGCAGTTCTTTATCTTTGAGGAGTGATAGTTTCTTTACTAAGTTGTTAACACCTTTTTTGAAGATTGCTTGTGAATATGAGTTTTTCCATAGTGATTGAATTCCTAGGTTTTCAATTATTGATTAAGACTAGTGCAGGCGGGCGCGTCCTTATTCTGTTGTAATTCCTGCCACAAGGCTTGGCATAGATGATTTTCGGAGGATGACTTTATTCTGTACCAGGTTTTTATATAGGCCCCTTTTTTTGCAAATACTTGATTTACTAGTCCAAATTCCAATCTTATCCGAGAAAGAGATGCATTTAGAGAAAGAAGAAATATTGATCTAAACGCTGTTGCTGATACAGTAATAATCAGGTTGGCATCTCTCCCTCGAAGAACTTTACTTCTCTATGTAAGGCTGGGCATCTGTTTGGCTGAGATGACTTTTAATAAGGGAGTGACGCTTGTTCCAGCTAACATTCTTTGTGAAGATTGAAAGGTCAAGGTAGTAGCTTTTCTTTTCAGATTTCTTTTGTGCTATTGAAATGTGGCCCTATCAGCAAATAATACACCCAGATATCTGTAGGTAGATGTCAGCTCCAATTGCTTCCCTCCTAGGAACCAGCTCTTCCTTTTTAGGTCGAGCCTAGGCAGCGCACATGCGCTGTCTGGAAGACCTGCTGTAATCACTATACAAAGTGTAATCTCGCCTGCTGCTCGGCATTGGTTTACTCCTGCGTTGCTCTTGTTTGCTGGCTTCTCATTGATTGGGGCTCCCGATACATCACTTCCATTTTTCGGTGCGTAGCAGTGCCCAACTTCAGTTTCCTTACGGTGTAAGTGTTTATATGTTCCTTTGGGGACTACTTCTTTTGTATTTCCTGCTTGTGTTACACTGTGGGTGCTTACTGTGGGTGCTTATTCCTAGTACCATGCGCCGCTGTTTATTTAATCATCACGGCGCCCACTTCACCACCTGCAGCGCACATAACTTTATCTACACAGGCGCCGTGCTTCATGTTTCAGCACAGCGACTGCTTTTATGTTTTTTCTTTTTATTTATGCATCCACTCTACTCCAACCCCCCCCCATCTTCCAAATAAATTACAAGTTTTCTTTTGCGGTTATTAAATTACACTTGGGGAAAGACCTATCGGCTCTTTTGGGCTGCAGCCTTATCTTTCCGTCATCTTTTCCTGCCAAAAAGTCCCCTGTATTTCCTAGAAAGCTAATTGTTTTCTCAGGCCACTCTGACATGTGCATTTTACTAGCTGTTGCATGTCAGTGACTACAGCGAAAATCGTGCCTGCTATTAACCGCTTTCTGATGTCTGCTGTGCCGATGAGCCGTGACCCGCGATTTAGTAAGCCTACGGGTGTGCCATGGGCATTGTTCTCTGTTCCCTCCTTTAACTGTCTCCTATACTTCATCAACCACACTGCCGCGACTGTCCAAAACCCGGAGAGTTGGTAAGACTCCAGAGAAGGGTTCCAGGAGTGAAATGAAATTTGAAAATGAAATTTGTACTTGTAAAGCGCACCCATACCCCCAAAGGGGTGTCCAGGCGCTGTACGCATACCGCTGTGGAACCCTTCCTGGCTTTTCCCTGTGAAATGTCCACTCCTGGGCACCCCCAGGGTGAAGCCAGGCATCCCAGCGCTGTTGGGGCCGTTGTGGAGATTAAGCAAGCTATTGCCCAGAGTTGCAGAGTGGGACCCATGATTAGAATAGGCACCGAGGCGAGAATTATCAGGTCCGAGGAAATTGAGCCCAAGACCCGCCGAGGTGGGAATTGAACCCTGGTCCCGGGCCAGATCTCTGCATCAGGGTCTGCCGCTCTAACCATTGAGCCACACTTCTCCACGTAGGCAGGAGTGTAGGCAGCAATTTACAAAAGAGTGTTTAAATTGCCCCATTACATCAGGGGACCCCTGGTGAGACTTGAATTTGGCCTGGAGGGCATCGCATGGTCTAGCATGGGGTCTTTTTAAAATACTTTTATAGATGCACAACAGCATTGCCAGGTACCTTGAAATTTATTTTGCAAGACATACTCAAATACAAAAACAACCCGTGGTCCACCTATTTAACGATGGCAGCAGCAACTCTACAAATCGATCTGACTGTTTTAAACACCTCCTCAATTACGTACACCGCAGTAAAAAGTATAATGAAAAAACAAACTAAATTACTCTCGAAGACCACGGACTTGCAAAACATTAAGTCCACACCGTCATTAAGGGCCCTGGCAGCATCATACAACAACGACAGCCAATTGGGACTCCAGGCACAACCTTACCTTAATTGTTCAATAGGCAAAGTTTGCCTGACCCAGATCAAGGATGCTGGCACTACATATCAAAGACTTTAAACCCAACTGGCCACTGCTTTCTAAAATAGTCAAGTGTAGACTTTGCTGCTACAAATCAGAAACCTTTCGGCATCTACTTTGTAGCTGCCCGACGTTGCTCGACTTCCGGCGATCCTTATTAAAGCCATTATTTTTAAGTCACGGTATAAGAACATGTAATCATGCAATGAACTGGATTTTTAACACTATGGTTCCCTTGGAATTGGCAAGGATAGGCAAAGTACTGAGATGATTGTGAATTAATAACCCTCAGTTTCTGCACCACAGGCATTAGGCATTGTAGAACTGGTTCACTTTGTAATTGAGTATTAACATCTGTTAAGCATTTTCTCCATTCTTGTGGTGGATTTTAAGTTATTTTTATCTTTCTTATAAAAAAAATGTTTTTAATTGGTTCAAGTATAACATATTGCAAACAGTTAATTCATTTTAATGCTGCTTGTTTACCCTGAGTTTTATTTCTCGGGCACAATGTGCCAGTTATCTTATAGGGTCTTGAAAGGAACCATTACTCTTTTTTTTTTTTTTTAACACTATGCTTTCTTTCTAAAATGTCTTATATTGTCATGGTTTTAAGTAATCTAAACAATAAACTTTGATTGACTTGAGTGTAGGCAGCTGACAGGTGCAAGGCGCACATACATGGCAGGACCACATTTTTCTTTGTAGTGGGGGAGGCGGCATGCAGCCAAAACGTTGTCATGTTGGGGCTTTTGTTTGTTTGGGTGGTTCGAGCCTGCAAGATCAATGGGCATTTTCATGTGTGATTTCAAGTGATTTTATGGCATTAGCCTCGTGCATTATCAACTTCTGGGGAGCTACATCGGCAACGTGGATTTACTGCCAATAGTCACGTGCTGCTCTCAATCTCCAAGTTGCCGCAACGCAAGTAATGTTGGCAGCGCAGCATTCTCCAATTGTTTTTTATTATATATGAAGTCTGCCAGTACTGCACGCTACCTAACCCTCTTCAGTGCATGCATTTAAATAAATAAAACGAATTTCGTTGCGCGCACTGCATTTGGCGATGCAGCGCTCACAACGATATTCGTTTTATTTATTTAAATGTTAACTTACCTGTATTCGGCCGTAATCCGTGGTTTACTACCCCCCACCCTGCCCCTCCCCCACCCCATGTCACCGCCCGGCCGGCACTCCTACCACGGACCGCTACTGCCTATTCGAAGGGAACATACTTAGAGCCACTACAGCCATCCAGTCACAAATGAACTTCTGGAAGAACCTTCCATTGGCGATCTCGGGGAGGATTGCTCTTATTAAAATGGTAGCCCTCCCCCGCCTCCTCTACTACTTCACCACCCTGCCTACTATTATTTCCCCTCCATTCTTCCGCCAATGGGAAAAGACTATAAGTGACTTTATATAGGGGACGTCGAGACATAGGGGGGCCGATTCCGATCTCGGCCGGTAGGGCTCCGAATCAGATTCAGCTTAACCGGATCCGATTCGGAGCCCTATTTCCCGACCGATTCGTACGCGCGTCCGGGCGAGCGAGTACGATGCGTATTCGCCGACCGACTCGTCCGGGCGTCCCGACCACTCCGACCGACTCGATCCCGGGTCGAACCGCACCGACCGACTCGCTCGGACTCGACTCGCACCGCGCAATGGAGACGTTCCCCGGCCGGGTAAGTACGATGCGCGCCGCGAGCAGTCCGACCGAGCCACGCACTCCGGCTCGAAAGAGCTGTCGGAGCCGTACTTTGGGGGTCCGTGTCGGACCCCCTGTATGCGTAGCCGCGCGAGTCACACACAGGGGACCCATGGGTCCCCCTACCTGTGCGTGTACGGCGCGAATCGCTTCGCTGCGTACACGCTGTAGGGGGCGCACTTGTCCGCATCGCACCCATTGAGTCAATGGGAGCCCGCGTACGCGTTGTACGACAGGCTCCCATTGACTTCAATGGGAGTCCGACCGACTCGAGTCCGATGGCATACGTGCGCATCGTACTCGTTCGGTCGGACTGCACGGGTCCGATTCGGTCGGAAATCTCTCCGGGTCCGGCTCGGTCGGAGAGATTTCCGGCCCGAATCGGAATCGGCCCCAGGGTGTCTATGAGGAAGCTATATTTGCCTGCGGAGTTGGGGGGACTGGCGGTGCCCAATTTCGAGCACTATTACTTAGCCTCTCAGTTGCAGTGGATTGCCCGATGGCTCTCATCTCGCCATTTGGCAGACACAACCTCATTACAGCCCCCGCTAGCGCACCATGTCTTACTACGTCTTCCATCCCTGTGCGAAACCCAGACTGCCAGACACGCTTTTACTCACAGTGGCTTATAAATGCTTTCGTAGGTGCCTTTTCCTCACCAGAACTACCACCCCATATGCCCCCGCTATCCTATTACTAGGAACACCACGAGGGGCTATTCACACCACAACAGCTGAACTGCGGCACTGGGCTGCGGAGGGCATCCAGGACGTGGGAGATCTTTTTCTGGATGGCTCACTCATCCCATATCAGGAGCTCATAGCTGAAGAGAATCTACACCCGGGACAGTTTTTATTGCACCGGGCACTTATAGCCTCGCTGTCCTCTAAGTGGGGTACACTTGGTCAGGAACCACCCACACACCACACGATGCAGTACCTACATGTGATGGGAACCGGGGGGCATTTGACTCAGTGGTTCGTGTCCTCGCTTCGTCAGCACACAGAGGCCAATCTGACCCCTCTGAAGCAATGCTGGGAGGAGGCCTTGGGGAGGGCATTCACAGACAGGGAGTGCATTGTTGTCCGGGGTAGTCCGACACACATTCCGCGCCATCAGCGGTTTAAACAAATTCAATTCTTTGTGTTACACCGGGCTTATCTCACCCCAGCTCAAATGAATAAGTACTTCCTCAGAACAGATGCTGCCTGCCCTAGATGCCGCCAGCTAGACGTGGACATCCTTCATATGTTGTGGCACTGCCCAGTCTTAAATGAATATTGGGGCAATGTGACAACCACACTGGCTGCTTGCACATCCCGCGATGTCCCATCTCGGTGGGAGGTACACATATTACACCTATTCAGCAGGAATAAGACAAACAGGGCCACCACCCATTTTCTTGATCTGGGGCTAGTCGTAGCGAAGCGCTTGATCACCAAGCGATGGAAATCCCCTCTGGCACCTCACACATTGGCCTGGCACCGGTCCCTACTCAATAGTGCTAGGGCGGATGGAATTGCTCTGCGTAGAGAGGACCTGCTTGGCATCCGTAAATTCCCCCTAGCGTCCCAATGGGATGCTATGGTGTCGAATCTGCAGGGCATGGTCACTAGTACTGGGGAGCTTCGGGACGGCGACCAGGTCTGACACTCTGCACTCGCACTTTCTGGGGCACATGTGTGGAATGGTACCGACTTTCATGAATGTATGACCCCGCTTCATAGAGCCACTGTCACTAAGCCCTGTCAAGGTTGGCCCCCTCTTTTATACCACATGCGGCAGCGGGTCTCAAGTGACTTCCTTACCCCTCCTTTGATTAAGTTCCTCATTTTGTTGTACCCTATGTCCACAGTTCTGGCCTACAATACATGGTGTCTGGAACATCTGAAGACTGTTCTGTTGTAAGACTTCTTGGCATTGCCATGCCCTCTGCGCAGACATTGTCACGAGCCTTCTTTCAGTATCCAGCTTGATAACCCATCTGGTATTACATGGATCTGTACTCTGTATTGCATCACTTGGAAGTAATTATACATGGCGTCTATGCATTGTTCACGTTGTATGATTAAAACAAGAAAAAATGTCAATAAAAAGATTTAAACAAAAAAATATTAGATAAACGCACAAGTGCAACATTGACAAAAACAAGTATTTAAATTTAGTTAGGGATGGAAGTGTTTATTTATATCTGAACCAGAACATGTTACAATATTACTGTACAAATTAGTTTGATGTTTGCTACCTCAATATTGTTGAGCGCTAATATTTAGTGTTCCTAAAATCATTCCAATCATCAAAGCAACAGCTGTATCTCTACCAGTTGATCAATTGCATTGCCATCATCTCATATTTCCACGCTTGTTTTTAATGTCACGCTTCAGTGTTTCACTAATGTTTTGCTTTTACAAACATTGCTCCACTTATTTGTCCAAAACATTGGTTTTTTGGTTTTTTAACACCCAGATCTATAATAAAGCTCCTACCTATTTTTTTTATCACAAAAATGCAAAGCTATCCACACAGTTCCACGCTACACAATCAACATCCACACATTTCCAATCCACACCACATAATTCAACACCAAACCACATAAATCAACTCAACTAACCAATTACACTACACACAACATACAGACAATCCATGCCACAAAATTCCACTTCATGCCACAAAATTCAACAGCATACCACATAATTAACCTCCACTATAAACCACTCCCAAAACAAAAATAACAATCCACATAATTACAGTCCATAACACACAATCCCCCTCCACATAATTCCACTCCACTAATACCACATAATTACTATCCACATAATTCCACAGCACACCATACAGCATAATTCCACTGCACAAATTCACTCCCCACCTCACAATTCCATGCTACACAATTCCACAACTAACTAATCAAATCCACATAATTCCACTACACACCATTTACATACACTCAATAACACATAGGTAAAACACATTGACATTTGCAATGGCAGTAGCTCTAAATCAAACAAATGCAAGACCTATTGCAGTTCCAATACTTGTTTTATTCTACCCCTTACTTCCATCACCATTGATTTCTTTAAGTTGACTGTTATACCATTTATTATGGAATAAGAGGGCAGCTTATTGGTTAGTCGCTTTAGGCCGATTTTGGTCTGATTAATCAGGGTGACATCATCAGCATACAATAGGTTTGAGATCTGCATAGCACCTATTTTTGGTGCTTTGGAAATTACTTTGTTTAGTTCAATCGAAAGATCCACTAAAAACAATTTAAATAGGTATGGAGCCAGCCCACATCCTTGCTTTAGCCCCTGGTCTATTTGTATTTTCCTAGAAAGCCTTGATCCATCCCCGATTCTTACCTTTGCCCAGGTTTTTGAATAAAGTAACTGGATTGATTTTAGTAAATAGGCAGAGATACCTCAGAATGATAGTTTTTGCCATAGTAGGTTGTGGTTTACACCGTCAAATGCCGACTTGTAGTCCACGTAACCTAAATATAGTGGCTGTTTCTTATAGCTCTGTTTATCCATTGCTAGGGCCTGGCATTGCAAATTGATTTCAGTTTCCACTACCGGGAGGAATCCTGTCTGATTAGGGGGGACAATTTTGTTTTCGCCAGACCATTTTGAAAGATCTAAAAACAGCAGGCTGGAAAAATGTTTAGCCTCTATATCTTGGAGGGTAATTCATCGGTAATTACCTGTTTGATGTCTGTTGCCTTCCTTAAAGATAGGGTTTATTATTGATCCCCTCCAAGAGTCAGGAATTGACTGCTGTTGCATTGCACAGTTATACACCGGTGTCCACCTGCTGGCCCAAAATGTTATATCTTCTTTAAATAAAGCCTGAGGGAACCATTTGGTCCTGGGGCCCCCATCATTCTTGCCTTTTTGAATCACTTGCTCCCCTTCATCCTCTAAGAAAGTAGTGGCTATACATCGAAGGGGCCAGTCTGATGGTCTCCTCCATATGGCTTAAACGTGCTTCAGCATGGCATATAAATGAAGCAGCACCCTGAGGGAATAATAGGAGTCTATAAAGAAAACTATTCTTAAGCCATTGGCGAATGTCTGAGTTTCTATAAACCCAAATTCCTGCACCCTAAAACCCCACCAACAAACATTTATTCTTATAAATCTGAATCCTTTCTGGTTTATGACCTAGCCTGTGGGAGAACAAAAAATGTAGCCTCAACTACTCTGCTAAATTGTTGTGATCTTCAAGTTAAAAGTGGATCCCAGTCTAATGCAGCATTAAAAAGAATTCCCAGGTAATTGAAGGTCTTAACCTTACCTAATTGGGTACTCACCATATAATTAGAATTAATCTTAGTATTACAGTGGCCGCTTGTCATAAATGATTTAGAAAAATTCACCTTAAGATTCAAGACCCCCATGAAGGTTGGAAATTAATCTAACAACAGGTGTAGACCATTTGCTGCTCTTGTAATGAGCACTGTGCCATCTGCTTATGGCAAAATTGGAATCAAACAATTCCCCATCTGAGGCAGGTCTTTGCCTTTAAGCAATAAATGTCGGTCCACCCTGTTAATATATAACAAAAACAAGAAAGGGACCAGAATGCAACCCTGTCACACACCATGGCTCGATCTAATGAGAGAGGTGCATTCCCCCTGTGGGCCATAAGAGACCTTGACTTGAGAACTCCAATGTAAATGCCTTAGCAAGGTAACTTTTTCCTTTTCTACCCTCATATTTTTCATCCGTGATCATACTTGGAATGATTTACCAAGTCGAAGGCACAGGAGAGGTTTGTGGTAAAAAAAAATCTATTTAGCTTTTTCTAAAACAGAATATACTCATCAATCAATCAGTAGATTTGCAAAGTGCCACTTGTCACCCATGAGGGTATCCGGGCACTGGCAGGATCCAGTTGATTAGCTGAATAGCCAGGTCTTCAGGGACTTTCGGAACTCTGTAAGAGATGGGGAGGTCCGTAGATAAAAGGGTAGCTTGTTCATTGTCTTCGCTGCTAGGTAGGAGAATGAGTGACCTCTACATCTGCTACGTCAGATGTGGGGGTGAGGGTTAGAGAAAGAGAAGTGGCGCTGTGGTGTCTAGTGGTTGATGGAAGTTCAGGCGTAGTTATAAGTAGGTGGGTCCGCAGTTGTGTAGGGCCTGGTATGCATGGGTCAGGACCTTGAACAGGCATATTTTCTGTACAGTAAGCCAGTGGAATTCCCTGAGGTAGGGGGTGATGTGTTATCGTCTAGGAAGATCCAGGACGAGTCTGGCTGTGATGTTCTGTAAGGTCTGTAGTCGTCGGAGTTGGTCAGCCGTACTCCCTGCGTAAAGAAAGTTGCCATAGTCTAGTCAGCTGGAGAGGAGGGCGTGGGTGAGGATGCATCTTGAGCTTTGGGGTAACCATTTAAATATATCTTATGAGGCATGCTCAGGATGAAGAAGCAGAAGGAGGAGACAGAGTTGACCTGAGTCACCGTGGTAAACTTGTTGTCCAGAATGATGCCTAGGTTCCTAACGTGGTCAGTGGGGGTAGAAGTAGGAACGAGTTCTGAGGGCCATGGGGAGCTTTTGTTTCCAGAAATCTTTACCTTGGTCTTGTCCGTGTTCAGCTTCAGGCAGTTGTCCTTCATCCAGTTGGCGACATCTGTCATGCAGCTGTGGAAGTTGGTCTTGGTGTCGGTGGAGTCTTCAGAGAGGGAGAGGATGAGTTGTGTGTCATCGGCGTAGGATATGATGTTGAGTCCATGGGTTTTGGTGATGCAGGCCAGAGGTGTCATAAAAGTGTTGAAGAGGGTGGGGCTGAGCGAGGAACCTTGTGGTACTCCCACAGGGTGAGCAGACAAAATATCGAAAATAATATATCGATATACAAAAATATCGAAGTTAAAATATTGAAGGGACAGAATATCGAAGGGACCGAATATCGATGGACAGAATATCGACCCTAAGGTAAGTAATATCGAATTTTTTAATATCGATGTTACTAATATCGATATTTGTATTATTGTTATGTATTTTGTTATGTTTTTAATATGTATGTGTTATATGTGTTTTTGTTAAGTGTTCTACTTGTTTAAAAATATATGTATACAATTTTTATATGTTAATAAAAAAAAAATTTAAGTTACATTTTTTTGTGTGTACTGTAGCGGTTTGTGGGTTTATAGGGGAATAGGGTGGGAAGTAATTTAATTATACTAAATTAATTATTAATTTTTAGGAATTATAAATTAATTTTAATTATTTTTTGCGTTTAAGTTCTGTAGCGGGTTGTCGGTTTATAGGGGAATAGGGTGGGAAGTAATTTAATTGTAATTAAGTTATAATTTATTTTAATTAATTGTTATTGATAATTATATAATTGTTAATTAATTAATAATTGGTAATTAATTTTTATTAATTGGTGTTTAATTTTTATTAATTCATTAATTGATCATGTAATTTAAATGTAATTAACTTATAATTTATTTTAATTAATTGGTATTGATAATTATATTATTGTTAATTAATTGATAATTGGTAATCAATAATTATTAATTGGTAATTAATTATTATTAATTAGTTATTCATTTTTATTAATTGATTAATTGATCATTATGTTAAGTGTATTATTTTATCATTGGAGTGTGTTGTGCGTTTATAGGGGAATACTTTTGGAAGTAATTGAAATCTAATTAAGTAATTATTAAATTTATTTTTGGGTATTGATAATTAATTTATTGGATATTAATTATTAATAGGTAATTTTTTTAATTACACATTTTTCGGTTCTAAAAATTAATTTATTGTTGTTTTATTATTAGTTGTAATTAAATATTATTAAATATTATTTATTGATAAATTTAATTACTATATTAAGAATTATTTATTAATTGATAATTAATGTTTAATTATTATTATTATTGGTATAAAAAAGCATTTAATTGTTTAATATTAGTTAATTAGTAATTATGGGGCGCATTACGATGGCGGGCGGAAGCACTACCGCCGTGCTGGCGGATGCAAAAACCACCAGTTACCGCCGGCACGCAGCAGTCCACACGCCCGCCCAATTACGATGCGAAAAGCAGGCCAAACACCGCCGGCAAGCCAGCAACACCGTCCGCCATCAAAGTGCGCCCGCACACGTAGCGGCGCAGCACAACTGACACACACCGTCCGACGAAACACGTCCCGCCCGGCGCATAAATTACGATGCCGCAAACAAACGGCTCCCACGGCAAAGAGACACCGCACGTGAAAGAGAGGCGGAAACACGGACGCAGAGCACGGACAACGAAGAAGCGGCACCCCGGGCATGAATCCAGCACTGCAGGCCCTTCCCATGCTTCTGCTGATGCACCACCAAGGACGCAACGTACCGCGGAGACGCAGGTAGGCACACACACAACAAGTGCACGCAAACAGCGCACACAGTGCAAGGGCGGAAAAAGCGGACAACCCCCACCAGCGCGTGCACACTACACATCCACCATTGCATCCACATATGACACACAGGCCAAATCCTAACATCGCGGAACACATGTGTACACACCACCTGGGACTAGGAACCAACCACCCCGTCACGGCCCCAAAGCGCCGATGACGCCGCCACACATGCGCACAACGCAGAGGCCAACCGCAGCGCCATGCATGCGTCGCACACAGACACAGGGACACAACCAAGCAGCACACACACCAGCCCCACCCCGAACGCACATGACACGTGACAGGCCTGCCACAGACATGTCCCCAACGCCCAATTCATGGACAACACCCAACGCCACACAACCGACGCACACATGTCAGTGAAGTCACGCAACAGCAGGACACACCCCAGTGTAACAAACATGGCGAAGCACACAGCGGCGGCAACACCAACTAGGAGAAGCAGGGCCCCTTCGGGAAGAGGAACGCCAGTACCACACTGAAAAACCCATACCACCCTGCACATATGAACAAGACACATGAAACGGAACACCAAAGAGCCCGGTGACCGACAACAGGTGGCCCAAGAATTACATCCACACACAAGGCCCAACGCAGAGCGGAAAGGCAGCCTGCCGCCCACACAAGGGAGAGCAGACAGCACTGAATGACCTTCCATTCCAACACCGAAACCACAGCCCTACGACAGAAGCCGGTGAATACAGCCATTGTCCAAGAATAGACCAACACAGGCATGCCGAGGAGACCGACCACAGGGCAGATAGCGCATATCACAGAAGCACACAACGGACGGGGAAGAAAGAAGAAAACACTCCCCCATGTCGGCCACATGCAAGTTAATTGGAAGGAGTCACACAGCACTGACCTTGAACTGTCTGAGAAGCATGTGGGAAGAGGGCCCGTGTCCTCCAAACAAGCCAACAGAACACAAGTCCTGTCTCCCCACGACTACACAGAGCTCACAGCAACCCCGGAGTGTGCACATTGCAGACTGCACACACAGCCGGAGCACGCCACCACAACGCACCGCTGCGAAATGGCAACCGCAACACACCTACCCAACTACGCCGAAGAGCTCAAGCTGTACCAAACCAGCACGATACATACATTGGGATGCGATCTCCTGTCCCTGCTGAACGTAAGTTACCGACTGACTTACCGCATCACATTGTTCAGCTGCGTCATGCCCGTCTTCTACTGTCGGAGGTGTCCCTACCAGCATCCCGTCGAGATATGCCTCTCCAACCCGGCATGTCTGAAGGCGGACCTGCTACCACTACTCCTCCCTCTGGACGCACACGACAGGGCCTGCTCTGCCTATGGGGGCATGGCGTATGTGGCCAACATCGCACGCGCACTGAAATGGAACCACTGTGCCTCCACACGACGGATCATCGAGAACAGCTACATCGAATGTCACCCAGCATGCCCCATCATGGTCCTCCAAGGGACAACCTACGAACAACACCTTGACAGCCACCATCCGCTTCATTGGCTGGCAAACATGTACACCACCAATGACATGGAAGCCCTGCTGGACGGCATCGCATACCTGACAACCTGTAAATACGTCGGACCACAACGCAGGTTCCCCGAGTGACCTATGAAGTCCAACCCCGCACCCATGCTCAGCTTCCGCACGGACTGGCCAGTCACCACCACAACAGCCATACCAAACGACCGGCAACTGTAACCACACCATCAACGACATCGCCATGACATCGGATATGACCGGGACATGCACACTGTTCCCCATCACATCCAGGAACACCGCATGCATCGTGGGAGGCAGTGGCATGGGCTCTGTGCATCGCACCCACATGGACGGAACTGCACGAACAACCAGGACACGACATGGATCCAGCGCACATGGACACACACACCGCTCAGTGGACATGAATAGGTCGCCTGGAGTCTGTGGGTGCTGCACCCCTCCCACCCCCGCCCCGGGAATCCCATACCAGGACCTTTGCATGGACGACAAGTGCATACAACAACAACACGACCCCAGTGACTGTGACATGTCCAGTAACCACCACAGTGCAACAACAAGTGGCACGCTGCTGCATGCACGCAAGCACATGCCCTGATGTCATCTCACATGCACGCGTGCATGAGGAACAACCGCAGCAAACCTGTCACATGGAACTGAGATGGACTGTGCCCATGATGCCGAGCGGTCTGGTAGGCTACATGTATACCGTCTGTGTCAAAGTCCGCAGCTCCGCAGCTATACGTAAATGTACATTAGCACAGCCTTGGCCAAGCAGATGTAACCCCACACCCTATCCCATTTGTAATCATGCTCAGTATATCCTCAATATGTATTCCGCTGCCAGTAGTGTCCACTATACTGCATCACAGAGGACAGAAGACTCAATATAATGTTTGAAACCAGAACTGTCTCCGCTGACTCATTTCACAAGTACGAATGAGAGAGGATGAGAGTATGTGAAGTACACGGCAGTCGTGACATGACCATGTAGTCCACTGGTATTGGATGTCAACGCAAATGAGTAGCACTACTGTGGAAGACACACATGTGTCGTGTGAAGTCGTATGGACGCAGTGCTCAGGTGGGTGGGTGCGACGGGTAGATGCGCACATGCCAAGTTGGAGCACGCCGTGTTGGGAGGGCTCATGAACAGTACACCACCGCTTCCCTGGGCATTGTGAGAGGACACCTGTCGGGGGGAGTGAACACGTGTGTGCACAGCAGCCGGGCACACGTACAAAGCGGTACCAGGCGCACCTCAGCCCACCCTCTGTGGACGAGCTGGATCCTGTTGTGCGCCCGCCATGCCCCTTGACAAGGCACACACAGCCCCAGTCGACCAGGTGTAACCCCAACATAGTCAATCCGCACAGGCGATACAGGGCACGGGATGGCAGTGGAGCATGGTGTGTGAGAGGTCTCCTCGCGCTCCTCCTGGTCATATCACGCAGGCAATAGAACCTCAACGTCCAGCATGGCAAAAAGTCAAATGGAAGTGTAGGGGGACGCACCACAGCACGAGCAGCACTGACGTCACGGGAGGTGGCTCGCACCATCCCATCCATTGCCCATCATACCAACCACGACACATGCCATTGCGACTAAGTGCAAGCGCGTGCGCCACCACCCCTGAGCCCTCCCCAGAGAGGCCAAAGAGTGAATGTGTGGGCCATCAGCCACAGACGGACGCGGCATGGCCGCAAGGGCAGCCACAGCCACTGGGTGTCGCAGGTGGCGGATCCGGAAGGCGAAGACTGTGATGCATAGTCCATGCAGGCCGGGTCTCCATTTGGGGCACCACGCAGGTGGACGGCGTCCCGCCACACATCATACCCTGAGACAGCCCACTCGTGCAACTGGACCCACACATACACTCCTTGCCCTCTCTGGTGCAAGCTTGGGGCTGCCTGTGCAAGCGCTAGCCTCGCAGGTGAGCATGCATATTGGGGGGCGAGGGGAGGACATGAGGGCTGGGGCGAAGATGACTGTATCACTGTCAGTTAGTACAAGGGATGACCCAGATGTGGAAAGGAAGAGACGTGTCCCGTGTGTACTGCAACTAGTCGCCAATCCAACTACCCCCCATGTCCGGAATGTAAGCCCGCACCTAGGCCCGCCCATCCGCCACATCGAACATACCACCAGCACGACAACCTTCCCATTCGAAACACTGACTGGGGGTGGCGACCAGTGAACAATCATGTGTAGCCTACCCACGCGTACATGTGGGCCCTCCATGATCCATGTCACCTGCGGCAAAGACATGACATGCGCAATGAGGGAAGTGAGGAGAGCTGTCCGCCCCACGCGCAGAAGGTGCATCAGCTCCACAGACCCAGCAGCGAGTCCAGCAGGGGTCACATGTGCAGGGGCAGCTGTGCCTGGTGTGAAGGCACATGCATATAGACAGCACATCGACCAATGTGTAGTCTGCCCACATCCACAGTCCATCATCATGCGGACATAGGAATTGAACACAGGGCAACACATCTTAGCTGGGGCACCCTGCGTGACCAACAATGCGCAATCATCGACGTACCCGCCCTGTGCATGGCCCCCCCCCAACGGAGGCACATCCAGTGCCACCATCCCACACACACAAGCCTTCCACGGAACATGCTGTGTCCAATGGTCAGTACAGAGTCAGCGCCCATCTGGTGGATCCTGAACAGGAGACACATGCACACACATGCCAGCTCCCACTATGTACGACTGCCACCTGGCACGTGCAATGTAACCTCTCACCTGTGACGTGTGACTGCAAGCACACAGCCGTCTTGGCATGGGGCTGTCAATGTGGACACCAGTCAATGTTTCGGGAGCTGTGATCCGTACAGTGCTGTACATAGGGTGCAGTGCTGACACCTACTACTGTCTCATATCCCCTCGTGCCACAGGTCCCACTTGTATTGGCCGCTCAGCCCGTGCCCACATCGTCGTCGTCGTGTGCCATACTCATCCAGCCTCGGAAGCAGTACCATGCTCAGCAGACACTCATGTTGCCGTGGCGTTGCCGCTTGACGAATATGCAGTCAGTCCCCATCAGCACGCCCCGCAAGTCATTGGGGCCTAGATCCCCATGTGCATGCACATGGCAGTGGTATGTCTCACTTGCCATTGCCATTGTTGGGAGACCTGTGTAAGTGTATTGTGGCCGTGCCGTCCCAGCTTGACAGCTGGGCTGTGGCTCATGTGCTTGCTCAGTCATGTCAGTGATGAGTATGCGAAATTGCTATGTGCCGTGTTGCTTTGACATGTGTCCTCTGCCATTTAACCCAGGCGGAGACCGAACATTGACCGCCCATACCAATTGCTGGCGGACATGGACGATACAGAGGTAATCAGGAAGTTTCGGCTGGACAGGCCAACTCTGCATCGACTGTGTGCCATGTTAGAGCCCCATCTCCGTCCCCGCAGGGTGTATCCGACTGCTGTCACCCCCACGGCTAAGGTTATGGCCGCCATGCATTTCTTCGCCACTGGGTCATTCCAGCACACAGTGGGCAGTGGAGGAGGGATGTCCCAGCCCATGTTCAGCAAGGTGCTGAGGGATGTACTGGCAGCCATGATGCTGTACCGGAACAGGTACATCAGATTCCCCAGGGCTCGTGAATTGGCGGCAGTGAAGGGTGCATTCTATGCCCTTGGCAGAATCCCACACGTCGTGGGAGCCATTGACTGCACTCATGTTGGCCTTGTTCCACCACAGGCCACTGAGCACCTGTACCGCAACAGGAAGCACACGCACTCCCTGAATGTGCAAGTGGTGTGCCTTGCGGACATGGTGATCACCCACGTGTGTGCAAAGTTTCCAGGCTCGGCCCATGACGCACACATAATGCGCAACAGCATCTTGCCACGACTGATGGCCAATCTGCAACAGGATCGTGGCTGTATTGTCGGTGAGTATGTGGAGTGGTGTAGCGTGCTGGTTGTGCGATGCTGTCCCCTGTCCAGTTGGAATAGCAACGGTTCTCTGTGTCCCTCACACCCAGGTGACTCTGCGTATCTGAATGGGGCATGGCTGCTCAGTCCATTGAGGAATCCTCGCACCCCAGCAGACGATCGATACAATGAGGCACTTGGGAGGACCAGACGTGTGGTCGAGCGTACCTTTGGCCTCCTCAAGTCCAGGTTCAGGTGCCTGGACCGCACCGGGAGTGCACTGGCGTACTCCCCACAGAAGGTGTGCCAGATAGTGGTGGCGTGCTGCATGCTGCACAATCTGGCCATTCGGAAGCAGATCCCCCTCATTGTGGATGACGGAGATCAACCAGGGCCCCAGCCCGCAGACCAGGACAGCTCGAGTGAGGTGGACAGCGGAGAGGAGGAAGCTGGGAATGTGCGCCAGCAGCTCATCGCCCGCTACTTCACTTGACGGTGAGTGTCCATGTACGACGGATGATGTGTCTGTATCTATGCAGGTGTGTGTGTGCTGTGTCAGGGTGGCCGTATGTTCACTGCGTGCAGTGTGTCAACGCTCCATGGCCAGGGTAGTATGCCACTGTTGGTGGCTGTGGCATTGTGCCCTATTGCTCTGTGCGATGTGTGTACATTGCTTGTAGTTGTTGACATGTACTGTGTGATGGGTGTGTGACACACTCATTGAATGTGCTCCTGTTCTGTCTCCCACCCCTAGGTCCCTACAGGCCCTCCGGATTCCATTTCCATGCCACGCATCAGGTGCCTTTCCGCCCAAGGTGGCCGTTGTATTCCGTACAATAAAGACACAGGGCACAAACAGCAGTTAGTGAAAAAGGTGCATTTATTACAAACTGTGACATGTGATTGTGTGTAAGGTGATGACAAAAGTGGTGCGTGCAGTGACAATGAGCTGTCGGTCATGGCTGCGTGATGATCAGGGTGTACCCACTGGTTCTATGTCCATAGTCCAACACACACATGCCATCCAGATGGCTGTGTGGAGTGGGATCGTAGAGCAAGTCAATGCAGTGGCTGGTCAAGGAAGGCTGGCGGAAGGCTGGCTGGCTGCCTCACTTGCGACTGGAGCGTGCGAAGTCCTCCCGGGAGATCTGTTTCCTCTTCGGACGGCCCCTTCCACGTTTGGGAGGGGGTGTGTGGTGGCGACCTGCTGGTGGTGGGTGAGGTGTGCTCACTGGCTGTGGACGCAGGGGAAGTGGACACTGCTGCCCGAGCCTGCGCCCTAGCAGGTGGTGGCGGAGGTGGTGTTGCTGGCCTTGCCTGTGACCCCACCGCCACCACCAGCTGGCCCATGAGGTCCACGAGTTGGTCCATACGGGACACGAATTGGCCCATATGGGCGTCCATGGACCTCAGCACCCCCAGCACCTCCCGCGTGTCAGTAGCAGACCTGGCCCATTGTCCTTGGGCCTCTTCATAGGCCCCAAGGACTCTGTCCATTTGAGGCAGGGCATGGCTCCCAGGGGAGGCTGGCGTTTCCCTGACCCTGCTCCTCCTACCAGTCCTGCTGCCACCGGCCTGCCCACTAGCCACATTGCTCACCACGGTCCTCGCTGTGGCTCCCAGGGTGGATCCAGTCGGCCGGGCCACCACCTGCGCTGGGGCTGGTGCCAGCGAAGACGTGGTGGTGGTGGAGGCGGTGGTGGTCGGTGCGGCGATGGTGGCGGTTGCGGCAGTGGTAGTGGCCGCAATGACCGTGGGTGTGGCCGCAACGACAGTGGCAGCAGGGGACTGGGACTGTTCAGCATCCCTGGATGATGGGTTGGTGGGTAGGAGGGGTCCTGGGGAGCGGCTGGGCCCTGCCACGCCAGATGGGCCAGCTTGGTGGTCCGTGTCCGAAGAGGTGGACAGATCCTCCAGATCCGTGTGTCCTCGTTGGGGGCTTGTAGGCTGGCTGTGCTGGCTGCTGTCTCCATCCCCAGCGTCCAGCAGTTCGTCACCTGTGGAGAGAATGAGATTTGTTATTGTGTTGCACCTGGCGAAGTATGTATTAGTCGTCTGACATTGGCAGTTCGTGCAATCTCGTACATGGGTTTCCCGGAGGTGAGTGTGTGGCTGTGGCATCTGTAGGTGTGTGTGCTAGGCAATGGGACTGTGTGCTGTGCACATGTGGCATGGGACGGATTGGCCATGCCGATGGGTGTGTTGCTTTGCCCCTACTCATTGTGACTCTGGTGTATGCGGGCTCCTGGCCCATCCTGGGTCTGGTTTGTACTTTGCTTTTGGAGTTCAAATGGAACGCTTAGGAACGCATATGGCAACATGGGGGCCATGCCCCAGATTCGCATTTGGGAGGGTATATGCTTTTGGGGTACATGCTGTGAGCCATGGGTGCCGAACGTGACATGTGTTGTGGCAGCATGACAGTGCATGGTCTGAGGTGTGTGCATGCCTGACATGCCCTGCATATTTGCTGTCTGTTGTGGTTACTGGACATGGCATTGGACGCATCGTTATGAGTGAGTGATAGTTGTGTGCCAGCCAACGTATTGCAGTTGTCCCATCTCCTTGGTGTGCGTGCTGCCCTGTGCCATGTGCATCACTGCAGTGCTCGGGGGGTGTGGCCCATGTTGTGTGTTGTTGCTCACAGTGTGTCGTGCGCTTAATTGACTTCTGGCACATGGTTGGTCATGGGCATGTGTCTTAGCGTGACTGCTGTATGTGTGGCAGCTGTGCGGATGACATGCCTTTCATGAGACTGGGGCTGACGGATGGGATGGATGGTATGTTGTATGTGCATGGTGTGTCTGTGTGTTTGATGGGTTCAGTGGTGTTCGTGTGCATTTCTGTTGTTCCGCTCTGTTGCGTCTAGTGTTGTTTGTCTTACATAGGCGTAGTTGTGGGGTGTGTGGTTGACAGGCAGTAGGGGCTACATGGACAGGACTTCAATGGTGTTTCGGTTGTGTGTGATGAGTTGCACAGTGGCTGCCGTGTGGGACTATATTCAGTGTGGCTTGTGCATGCAGACGTGGCTCCTTGGGTGTTGCTATGTCTGTGATGGGTCATGTGGGGTGTGAGTCTGCTGTTCATGTCCGTGTGCACATTGTTCACTTGTTCGTGACGGTGGGCGGTGCTGCGTGTCCGTGTGCTACGTGACATGTCCCATGTGTTGGTGGTGTTATGGTCCTCATGCCTCCAGTAATCCAGCCCTGTCCAGTTTCCCACCTGCAAGTTGTTCGTGCGTGCACTGTACTGGATGCCACATGGCTCTTAGCGGGGGTGCTCCATGTTGCAGGTCTGTGGGGGTGGGGGGTGTAGTGGGTCGTGGGGGTGGCTGTACACCCACTGACACCGATTGCTGTGGACCGTGATGTCTGCCTTTCGGCTGTCGTTGTGCACTGCGGTGGCTGACACGTGGGTGTGGGGTGTGGGGGATGCTCCTCCTTGCTGTGCTGTGGGACTGGGGCCTGGTGTGTGTTGTACTTGGGCTGTCCACCGTCCCACCCACTGCACTTTGTGTTCCTGCCACTTACCTGTTACTTGTCGGTTGGTGCAGCTGTGCCTGACACATGGGTGTGGGGAGTGCTCCACCTTGCTGGTCTGTGGGAGTGGGGGCCTGGTGGGTGTTGTACTT